>OZ004707.1:58614064-59214064 GCA_963924515.1 Vespertilio murinus | reverse complement strand
ATATTTTAAAATATTAAAGTATAAAACACTTCTTTTATCATAAAATTAATTTTAAATATATTTTACATTTTCAATCAGTGAAATATAATCTGATTTCCATGCTATTTTATGAAAGCAAAATTAAAACCAACTTTATTGGTAAGTTATTTTCCCACAGCTAGCCCTAAGTCCTATAAGCCTCTGTGAGTATGGGAATATGTGTGTGTCTGTCTGTCTGTCTGTGTGTGTATACAAGTACATATATACATATATAGAGACTTTTCTAACAAAGATATAATTATTTAAGCATACATACATATAGTACAAATAGACTAAGATCAATATAAACAAAAATAGCCATCATGAAAATCTCTAACATACTGATATTTTACACTTGGTACACCCACAAGATCCATCCTAGTATAAAATGTGTGATAATTAAAAGTGCTCCAAGTTATTAAAGTTAAACTCCAGAGGCACTATTAAACTAAAAACTGACTAACTAAAGAAATAAGTATAATTTCCAAGAATTAAGCGAGAAAGAAAAACTATAATGTAAATATAAAATAGGAATTAATGCTATTGAATATATAAATATATTCCAGCAGAGCTGTGATGGGTTCAAATATTTGTTATAGCTTCAGAGATTTGCTTGGCTCATAACTAAACAAAATGTCTCTGAGATATGAGCTATGAATAGGCAGCAATTCACTGTTGCTATTAATAAAACTCCACAATATAATCAGTTTAAGATTTTAACAACTTTTTCACCTGTTTAGTATGTACTAGTAAATATATTAAATCATTTGTTAATTAGCATATCCTACAGAGTTTTTTTTATTACCTTTACTTAAAAGATAACTAGTATTCCTTAAACTGAATAAGCAGGTATTTACTATAAGTGCTATTAAATGTTTCCATAAAATAATTTATTTCCAGCTAGTACTCTTTATTTTCTGATATATTTTGTTTTAACCCTTGAAGAAAAGTCCTGTTTTCCTGTTGTGACTGAAAGGATAGTATGATTATTTAGAAATATTTTATACCATCCAAATTTAAAGATGTTACACTGTCACTTTTTAGTATTTTGTTCACCTGTTCATTTATTTTAAGGAAAGGAAAACATTCCTCAATTTTTCAATCTTATTAATCCAAATTATCTAATCCATTTTGTTGCCTATTTCAATATTGTTTTGTGAAAATCACGCTTCAAAAGTATATCCAATTTTGTGTCAAACATGTATACTACCTTCAAAATCCACTGCAAGATTATTATATGTCTGCCTATAGTTAAATTAAATTATATTCTTCAAATCACAGTAATTAATTTTGACTTCCCCCATTACATATCAATGTATCCCAGATATTGTGTTAATCTTATTTAATAATATGTTTTATATGCTTCAGTAAAGCTCTTTTTGTTTTTTTTTAATATTACTCTTTAAAACTTTTTTTAAAAACAATGGGCTATTCAGTGTGTTGCTGTGTTGCATTGTTTTTGACATTTCAATAAACTTATAAGAACAAAATATAAGAGCATTTAAATAATGAGATAGTGAGTTTTCCAGTTTAGTAAGCTATCTCTGACAACTTTCACTCAAGTCACGTACATTAAAATGTGCAAAAGAATCCCAGCTTGATATCCTGGATCAAATCCAACCTAATTTGACTCAGAAAAGCAACAGTGCCACACCTTTAACAAAATTCAATCCTTGGCCATTCCAATATCCCACTTAGACAAATCTATGTAAGAATTTTTTAATGGATGAATTAGAATCCTCTTATCTTATAAATCCAAATCAGAATACACAAGAAATATAAAATGCACTTGGTTTAAACTTCCTGAATGTGGATTAAGTGGTGATATGGATCATTTTCTATATGTGATTATATTATATGTTATATGACATTTATCTGCTATTTTATTCCATTAATTTTAGTTCCATCATTATTTGGGGGGGGGGGGGCAGGGAAAGAGCTTTCATTGATTGCCTAATTGACTAATTTATACCAGAGAAAAGAGTCCATTCATAGACATTTGCACCTTTAAATATAAAGTGAATCATGAACAAGAAATAATAAGACACAGTCTTAAAAAGTCTCAAAACCTCTCAAAGTAAATAGGTGCATCAACATGAAGTGACCTACAATTAATCTAATAATAACTGGTTATTAGGCCAAATATAGATATACTATCCTTCGTGTTCCTGTTTGACAAAGAAATGATTTGGTAAACTAACTGCACTATTCTAATAAAAGTGTTTTTTCTACTGTGTCATATACTAAAAAGCAAATAGCAGCCATTAAAAGTTATTTTAAAAGACAGCTATGTACCAAAAACCTACTTTTGACTGGAATTTGAGCACAAGCTAGGCTCACAGAGCCTCTAATATTCCTGAGATGTATCTATGCAAGTCAGAGCCTCTAATATTACACTTATCTGAACTCCAGAGGTGGGTTTTTTAATGCAGGGTTTTCTTTATTAAAAATAAATTATTGACCATAACAAATATAATGGAAAATAGGTTCTTAATGTACTGAAAGCCTAAAATATAAATATACTTGTAATGTATTGTCAGCTAAAATTTTTATGCTGTAGCATTTAGACAAAGATGTATATGTATGTGTATGTATGTATATAATAGTTCCATATATGTATATATATATATATATATATATATATATTCAGTGTATATATATATATTCATTCATATATATGAAACTAACCATGAAACTAACCAATCACAATGCAGTAACTCAGTAGTTAAGAGAATGGCACATCTAGGACTTGCTAAGGTCATTCTATTCTTGTAATAGTTCACACATAAAATAATAAATTTATCTTAATTACATACTTAAATATCTGAAACTTAATGTCAAATTTTTATATTTCTTGTCATTCAAAGGTACATAACTTGATATAACTTATTTGTGTGTGAAGAATCTAAAAATGAAGTCCTTGAGAGATAAAATTCAGGCAACATTTAACTTTTTTAGAGAACTAACAAACACCTTAAAATCAAAATGTTTAGTGAAATCTATTGGACTTACCTGTACCTATTTAGAAGGCACACTTCAAATGAATTTCTTCAGGCAAAGATTCAAAGCAACAGTTTACAACCTGTGAGAGCTTCATTTCTTACTATATTTTGTTATACCTGTGTTCTATGTTTCTAATACAATGCAACTTAAATTATTATTTCATTTGATTAACAAAGACAACTCTGAAACAATTTATTAGAATAACTTGAAAAGATAAAATAATACTACATGATAGTTAAAACACAAGTTCTTACTGAAATAACCACTACTTAGTTCCATACTAAGCTAATTTACAAATGCTACTTACATTTTGAAAACAAAACATCAAAAGAAAAATCATAAAAGCATATTATGTTTTCATATGCAGGTAAATCACACATGGTAAATCAGTAAAAAGAAGAGAGATATATGCTCAAATGGATATATAATACAGACTTTAATCAGTATTGGATGCCACATCTCAGGAGGTTGTGGGAGGTAGTGAGGCAAAGAGAGAGTGGTTAATATTGGCCTCAATAGTTTATATGCAACTTCTGTGAAATGTACATTAAACAAAAAATAACAGCAGATTTGGACTTAAAAATGAAGTTAAAATTGTGTATTAAATGCAAATACAAAAAATATGTAGTGGAATTCTTTTAAAAAAAAGCTTGCCATATAGTTTATTCTACAAAAGTATTTGAAGCTTCACAAAATATATGTGCAAATTACTGTGTGTCTCAGAGCATTAACTAATGATCTGTGCAGTTCAAAAGCAAACGATCTTCTATGTTCACTTTTCATAATAATAACTATAATATTACTGGAGATTAACTCCAAGAAAAACAACAGTTTTGAAAGACATTATCCAAATAACTCAAGAATTTGTATTGTATAATATAATTTGACTGAACAATGTAAATCCTAAATTATAATAGTCTTAGATTTTATTTATAAATATATTAGTTATTAAATTATAATTTACTAACATTTTTATGTATACAGAAATAAGTGATGGAACCAAACAAACTTTTATGTTTAGGCCTTAGTCTTCTAATTATGCCATTTTCTTTTTGAAATGTTATAAAAAGAAACATTAGGCTTTATAGAAGCTATTAATCAACTGTAAGACAAAAACTTCAAAAGCACAGTCTCTCTTCATTTGAAGTAATTTTTAAATTTATCTGTGCCAAGTAATATAATTATCTGTTAGAAGTAAATCTGTATTTGTGTTGAAACTTTCTATGTGAATGCATAAGTTTATAAGTGCATGGCATTGAAAAGTATGCAATGGGGTAAGTGTTAAATATAGACTGGTTCCATCTGCCACCTTTATTAAAATTACTGATTAAAAATATAGAGCCAAGAATTAGAAAGTATTTTATACTTCTTATATTAAATTTGCATCCATATATTACTACTTAACTAAAAAAGACTTGCAAAGTCTTTGGATTTGCAATCTATGAATGGTATTAGCTTTTAAGACAAAAGAATAGTGTTTGTGGGTATATGTTATATGCATATAAAATGTCTGATAAAACTAACTGAGATCTGTTCAAGTTTAAAACTCTTACAAATCTAGGACTACACAGTACCAAAATCACGCTCTGGTTTGAAAGATCCTGAGACAAAATCATCTTCTGGTGATACTAAAAAGAAAAATAACTATTTTAGATAAAATAAAGAAGATTCACTTCTGATTACCTGAAGACACAGAAAAATTGCATCCTAAACCAAAACTATAAACAAGAGAATGACTCCTACAGAGACTTGATCATGTACATAATATCTTTTTTGCTGTTGTTTAATGCTTACCAGTTAATTAAGTGACCTCTGTTGCAACAGTCAAATTCATGAAACTAATGTTTAGTTTAAAAATAATAATGGAAGGAAGCTTATCAAGGTCAGACTTAGTCCTTTGACAACTTCTAAATATATTTTCTCCTATTTTCTTTCATGTGGTGAGACTTCTGGCTTTACTATCAAGCAGGTGACAGTCTCTGTTACATCTCCTTGTGGTAATGACAGAAGGCTCCAACATTCATTCTAGTTTTCATAAACAGCATACTGATGCAACAGCCCCAAGCAAATTAAACCCATCCTAAGGTTTGTTGCTAACTTACTGAGCCACTTTGAATAAGTTTTTGAACCTTCTTTGCTTTAACATAATTTTGGTTTCTCAGATTCCCTGGTATCTGAATGCTATCAAAACACATAATTAGATAATGTTCTATGAGAAGCTGAAAGTGCTAAGATCTCATGTTTTTTTTTTTTACATACTATGCTTATACTGTCTTATAGAGTTTGACGTTTTGCACAATTTATCTTATCCTCTGCATAAATTATTCCTTTAGGTAGTTTCTTAAGTAGCCAGAGGAGAAAGAAACCAGAATGAAATAAATCAATACAATATATCTAAGTGAATGAAAAAAAGATCTTAGTAGCTAAGGCATAAACTGGATTTGAATGAAAACAAGTAATTTTAGTTTTTAAAATTCAAGATGCCAAATATTTTAGGTATTACTTTTAAAGTGAAGAAATAAGACAATAATAGCACTTGTAATTATCATGTAAAATAATAATGCATTACACTATAGAAAATATATTTTGGCGAAAGAGAGTTCAATGATAAGGTTTTTATTTTTATTTTATTTTCTTAGTCATTGGCAGAGTTAGGAAAACCTAGGTAGATATCTGCAATTACACATCTTCGAAGGTTAACGGGTTTCAGCAACTCATGTAGTTGATAAAAGACCAAAATGCAATAGTAACTCAACAAACTTACCACGTATAATTTAAAGATAACCTGAAGTAGAGTTTTAGAGTAACATATTGAATTGAAAGACCAGGTGATTGCAATATATTCAGACTACTGATAATATATTTTTGAATGGATACACAGTTCTACTGGAGTTAACTTATCTTGGCTCTAAAAGTCCAAGGAGCAATTTTTAACCTCAGGGGGAAAAACACTAAGAAATATTGCCAATAACGTTAAGAATATTCCCCATTCATATGGAGAGGACTTCAATTTCAAAGTCGTCGAAGCAAAAATTTCAGAAACACACACACAACGACGAAGGAACAACTGTAAGAGGTATAACACTACCTGCTTTACATTGATGGGGACACTGAAGTCATTGAAGGAAGTTTTCTCTAGCTATTTTGTATGTGTGTTATGTGAAATGGCCATTAATTATCTAGTACAGTGCATGCTGTAAGAAACACACAAAGAAGATTCCAGAGCACAGTGATTTGATTGCTGAAGAGAAAAAACAGTAGCGCTTCACAGTTTACTGGGTAGAATAGACAATTTTATAACAATCCTATCTGAACTGGCTTCAAATTTCAGCGAGCATCCTTTGTAACAACTCTGAACGATTTGCTTGCCCTGATTCTAACAGTTCTCACAAAGGGTTTTATCTGGCAAATGTGTTCTCTTCTGTACGTCCAAGGACTCCAATCATCTCCGCAAATGACGTGTGGTGAATCAAGATCCCCCCTCAATCTTGACTGCCACCTGTCCATACTCTTGGACACGCGCACGCACACACGCGCGCGCGCTCTGAGCATTCGCCCCAAATTAGTGGAAATAAAGGTTCAAACCACGGACACACACATTCGTCTCCCCACCGCCACGCTAATAATGGTACATAAACTCGAAAAGTTTCTGGCTAGGTTAGGATGGGACGTTTGGTTGAGTCGGAGTTGATCTGTTTCGTCTGATAGCCTTCGGGGGCACTAGCCAGGAGCCTTCTACCAAGAAAGAAAGAGTTAGGAGCTTCTCCACCTCGGTTTCCGCGCTGGTCGCGTCCTACCCCTCTCTCCTCCCCACCTCAGTGTCCCTAGCCCTACCAGGAGCACACACCCTAAAAAGAGGAAAGCTCCGTTGTTCCTTCTCCCGGTCTGGAAACTCATTGGGAGGCTATGGAAGTCCCCGCGCAGGTTCTGCGCGGAGTTCTCACGCTCCCGCTGCTGGTCTCCAACTTTCCCTGCTCGCTGTGCTCCTGACAACTGAACTTTCCGCCCCGCGGCGAGCCGTGGGGACAAAGAGAACGGCGAGAGCGGGTGAGAGGACCATTTCTACCCCGAAACTGACAAGTTGCCCCACTCCCGCCCCCTCTCGGCGGATCCTCCCCCAGAGAGCGTTCATTAGCATAAAACCGGTCTGGCCCGGCTCCCGGCCCGCCGGCCGGCCGCCGGGGTTCGCGCGCTTGGCGGGGATGGGGAAGCCACCACCCCGGCTCCAGAACTGAGAGCCAAAGGGCATTCCAGCGCAAAGCCTGCACCTGCTCGCTCGCGAGCTACTAACCTTAAATTTAAGAGAGAGGAGAGGAGAGAAGAGAGGAGAAGAGAGGAGAAGAGAAGAGAAGAGAAGAGAAGAGAAGAGAAGAGAAGAGAAGAGAAGAGAAGAGAAGAGAAGAGAAGAGAAGAGAAGAGAAGAGGAGAGAAGAGAAGAGAAGAGAAGAGAAGAGAAGAGAAGAGGAGAGGAGAGGAGAAGAGGAGAAGAGAAGAGAAGAATAGGAAGAAGGGAGAAAGAAAAGAAAAGATAAAAGAAAAGAAAGAAAAGAAAAGAAAAGAAAAGAAAAGAAAAGAAAAGAAAAGAAAAGAAAAGAAAAGAAAAGAAAAGAAAGGGCAGTTTGTTGAGAGAGAAAAAGAGAGAGCGAGCGAGGAAGAGCGTGAGAGTGTGGTCTTCCTCCCCCGGGTCTCCAGTTCAGCTCCCCAGAGTCTCAGGAGCCCCCGCCCCTCCCCTTACAGAAGAAAACCGGCCGGTCCCCTCGCATCTGCCCCGGGGCAAAAGTGTTATCCACTTTGCACACGCACACGCTCACACGCGGACACTCGCACACGTGCGCGCACACAGACCCCTCCCCGCGGCGGGCCTCCCCCCGGGGTTCGGGGCGGCACTCGCAGCGGGTCCCTCGGGGTGGCCCCGGGCCCTGGGCTCCTTCCCCTCCCGGCCTCCAATGGCCCGCTCCCCAGACTCCCTCTCGGGGCCCCTCACCCAAAGCCTGTCTTCCCGCTTCCCGAACCCTGCCCGGCAGGGTCACGACCTCCCTCCGCCCCCCGGGACTCCCCTCGGCGCCGCACACCAGCCCGGCCGGTGTCCCCTGGGCTCCCGGAGGAACCGGGTCCGAGGGCGCGCACACAAGGGCAGCGCGCTGCAGGGGGCCCGCAGACGCCGGACTCCGGAGCGTCCCGGGGAGGGACGGGGACTCCTGGATGGGCTCCGTCCTCCCCCTTCCCATCCCCTCCGCCCACGGGCTTGGGGTTCCCGCGTACCCCAGCACCGAGTCCCCGGTGGGCAGGCGGACCAGGGGGCGGACCCGGCGGGAAGAAAGAGAGAAAGAGATCGGGGTTGGGGTGAAGAGGAAACTTCTCCGGGGGACCGGGAGCGGCGGGTCAGCCCCGGGGACGGGGAACGGAGGGCCGCACTCCCCGGGGCGCGCGGAGCGAGCGGCGCCTGGAGAGGCGCTGGGGACCCGGCGAGGCGGAGGGCGGGACGGGACCCTCGCTCCCCCCGCTCCCCCCCCCCCCTTACCTCGCGTTGGTGCAGTCATTGTAGAGGGTCTCGAAGTCCTTCCTGGAGATGAGTTTGCAGCGGTTCACGCCGGGCTGGATGGCCCCCAGCCCCCGCAGGATGCGGACCTGCTCCACGTTGCACACCACGGGCGTGATCTCCAGGCGCTTCAGCTTGGTGTAGACCGTGTGCAAGCCCCCCACCAGGTGCTTCAGGAACAGGTCGAACGCCTGGGGCAGGCAGATGAGCTCGCAGCCCTCCACGGTGAACGAGGCCACCTTGGCCCCCCTCAGGTCCACCATTTTGCACTCATTATTCTGGGGGGTGTTTTCCACGGGGGACGGGGTCGAGTACACGGGCTTCCCGGGGAGGGGGCCGCAGCTGCTGCTGCTGCTGCTGCTACTGCTGCTACTGCTGCTGCTGCTGCTGCTGCTGCTGCTGCTGCCGCCGCCGCCGGTGCTGCTCGCGGGGATGGGGGTGCTGGAGGCGCCGCAGCCGCCGGCGCTGATGCCGCCGCCGCCGGTGCTCGCGGTCGCCAGGCTGGGGTTGCAGTTGCCGCCGCCGCCGCCTGCGCTGCTGCCAGCGCTGCCGCCTCCGCTGCCGCCGCCGCCGCCGGTGGAGGGTCCCGTGGCCGCCGCCGCCGCCGCCGCCGCCGCCGCGATGGACTCCGGCCGGAAGAGAGTTGGCCCCGAGGCCGCCGGGGGCCCGCTGGCCGGCGCCGGAGACGAGGTGGCCGAGGAGGTGGAGGTGGCGGTGCCCGAGGAGGACGCCGCCGACGTGGAGATCGGGGGCTGAGGGGGGACCAGCTGGGTCGGAGGGATCAAAGCCGCCGGCACTGCCATGGCCACATAGAAGGGGAGCCCCGAGGAGGAGGAGGAGGAGGTGGAGGTGGAGGTGGAGGTGGAAGAGGTGGAGGAGGAGAGGCGAGGGGGGGAAAGTTGCCCCACGCGCACCCCCCCGGGGAGGGCGAGGGGCCGAAGGGGAGAAGAGAAGGAACTGGGGCAGCAGCCGCAGCCACCACCACAACAACAACAACAACTACTCCGGGAGAAGCGAGGAGGAAGAGGAGAGGAGGAGGAGGAGGAGGAGGAGGAGGGCGAGAAGGAGCGAGCGGGCGCCGGAGGGGCGAGCGCGAGAGGCGCTCCGGAGAGGAACGCGCCAAAGTGTCCCGCGAGTGGAGAGGGAGGCGAGTCCTCTCCCTCTCTCCGGGGGCTGCGATCGGGGGGTCGGTGTGGGGGAGCGGGGAGAGGGGTGGCGGGCGGGGAGGGTCGGCTGCTGCGGGCGTGCGGGTCCCGCTCCGGCCCAAAGTTAAAGAGGAAGGTGAGAAGGAGGCGGCTCGGGGAGAACTTGGGTGCTCCCGGGCAAGTACATTGATCAGAGATTGAGAGGGGAATGACAGAGAGAAAAGGAGCTGGGAAAAGTGCAGGCTGCCGGCTGGACGAGTTGTTGTTGTCACACGGTGCAGAGGGGAGGAGCTCCGGAAACTTGAAATACCCTTTGAAGCCGCAAAAAAAACCTCGCTCCCTAGTATTAACCCAAATTATCCAACCAGGAACTCGGAGCGGAGACTCCGCGGGCGCGGGGCGCGCGGGGGGTGGAGGAGGGAGGGGGGCAGGGGGAGAAGGAGGAGGAGGAAAGGGGCGGGTGTTGGGGTGGGAGGAGGGGGGGTAATGGGGAAAGGGGGGTAAGAAAGAAACTAAGGGAGGCACAGGGAGGAAAAGCCAGAGACACTGGAGTGGCGATAGGCAAAGGGGAGAGATCGTCTATACTTCTCTCCCGCTACCGTTAGATTGTACCTCTCCCGTTCCCTGTCGTCCGCGATGGCTCGTATTGTGTTGTTGTTGTTTTTTTCCAAAACCCACTAAAGCCACACCGCCTGCCAACTTAAAGAGGAGCCGGAGCGCTTCAGTCTGTCCTGCAAGGATTTAGGGTACAGCTCTACTGTTTTGTTGGTGTGTGTGTGTGGTTTTGTTTGGTTGTTTTTTTGTTTGTTTTTGTTTTTTTAATGAGATGTAAAAGAAAGCACACGCCCTCACTTTATGATTATTGAGAAATTATTTGGGGGAAAATTCACATGTAAGCAAAGCGCGTGTGTTTATCTAGTGCACTGTGTATTTGGGTAAAGACAGTGAAAACGCGAGGACAGTTTTCAAGTTGTGGGTAAAAAGTCAGTGGGATGCTCTGTACTCAGTTCCTTATTTCCTAAATAGACAGTGGACGGAAAGAGATGCTTGCCCTGCTGTGCATCGCTCGGAGTAACTTCACTTCTGCCCCAGGAGGAGGTCAGAACGCTCATGATACCTTAGAGAATGTGGAGGCTTCGGACACCTTTTAAGACTTGGAAAGTAAAAAAAAAGAAGGAAACGCGGATTTTTCTTATCTAAAACTCTATAATTCATTCACCTGCCTCGCACAGTTATCAACTGCCTTTACACCCTTTAAGACCCAAGGTTAGTTGCTAATATTATGCGAATGATTATGATATTCCTATTTGGGAAGGCTCTATTCAGTTTTTGTCAGTGCAACTGTGTTTTGTAAACACTGAAAAGAACAAAAACAGAGCATCCTGCCTGACTTGTAAAGACTGAAAGGGTAGCTATGCTGAAAAGCAGCACGCTGAATTTAGACGGACTCTTCTTCCTTGATGTCCTCTCTCTCCTTTTCTTCCTAACTTGTTGCATGAATGTATTTATTCAAGGCTTTTTGACCAGCATATGACTCGAGGGTAGGTCAGTCTTCTCTGTTTATATCTCTGGGAACCTTAAATAATTGGGCTCTAAACCTGTCTACACATGTTCACTAAACCTCACAAGACAAAAAACAATGCTATAGTGTTGGACAGATTTTAAATATAAACTATCAGCACCAGTTTCACAGTACTGAGAAATTTTATAGTGAGATTTCTGCCATTTTGGCATTGAAATGATCACCTTTCTCTTTATAATTTTAATTCTTTAAGCTTTTTGAAGTGTAGTGTTAAAAGGTGGGACTAGCTAGAGAAATATTACACTGTTAACTGATTTGTCTAAGTTTATGCTAAACTTTTTGGGGTGTAGCTATTCTATCAGGAAGCTTCGCTGGCTCATAAGAATTCAGAAAAATTGATTGTTGCCAAAAAGTAGATAAAATTCTACAAATATAGCTACAGTTTACACAGATTTTTGGCCTAGTTTTTTAAAAAAAAATAAATTATTATTCCATATATAGCTATTTGGCCAATGCATTTAACATATTCAGAATCACTTACCTTGATTTTTTGTGTTTCACATCTGTTCTTGTTTAAAAATAAAGATCTGATATACAGCACATACATAAAAACACCTCTTTATGTGTCTACGCACGTTTTGGAAAAATATTACCTTTACAATATGCCAGATTACTATGTTAATGAATGAAGGAGAGAAAGAAGATATTAAGCACCCCCCCAAAAAAAAAAAAACACCTAATTTTATTTTGGAATTGCATGCACAACTGCAATAAACTTCGACACAGTTTTTTAAGAAGCTAAACTACAGTTTCATCATTTTAGATTCTAGATCTGCAAAGGGAAACAAATGGGAATGGAGTGCCCACGTCTGCCCTTCCCATCCTCATTCCTCACGTTTCCTTAAGCCGTCACTCACCCAATAGCTGCCACATTCAGAAGCCACAGATGGGAAGTAATGATAGCTGACGGAACCATAATCCCACTCTGCTTGGAAGCAAACTCCACATTTTCTGCAGGGAAACCTATGGCTGGCAGCACGTGCTCTATTCAGAAGCAGGGCTTTGGGCATTTGCCCCCACCTGAATGGGCGCTTCCTCCCCCCTCACCCCTACCTCTGCTCTCCAAACTGTTCCGAGGAACTATCACTCACCCCTTAGATCAAACAATGGGAGTAGAAAAAGCACACCATGCAAATTAAACTATATATAGGGAAGAAAAGCCTTTTGACATTTTAAAGATATCTTTCTCTTTTAGAAATGTTATCAATGATTAAGGCAAGCAGGATTAAACAGCAGATAGATCAACTCCAAGGAAATTTCAAACTCCCCCTCTCCCCATGGCATTTTTAGCTTCCAAAGCTTCTGTCTTGTTTGTTTATTGTTTTTACGTCTTCGGTTGTTTCAGGTCCTCTGCCTCCATCTCACGTCTTCCAACCTGCACTCCATTTGCATAAGCAAAACTCAAAGTACTGTAACTGATATTAGAAAATTCTCCCTGTGTTTTGTGACGACGTATTGTGCTGAAATCAATAAGACTGTTTAAAATTCAAAGACCTGCAAATCGTTCTGTTTGTCCTTTGATAGGGCCTCTGCTGATTAAAATGCTACCAAGAAAGCTTAATTGCTGCACTAATTAAGAAGTCTTTAATTTCTTTCCTAGGATATCCTTTGAAGCTGAGCTTGTACCAGTTCAGGGAAGGTATTTTCTTCCCTCCCTCTGCCCCCTTCTGGCCCCTCCTCTCCCCTTTCTCCTCCTCCCCTGCCCCCCACAAGATCCCTATGAATGGGAACTAATAGAGTGGTCTCAGGTCTCACCATCTATTAAAAATCGGCCCAGGATGCAGAGTTCAGTGCAGAACGAAATGCAGTTTTGAGAAAAGCTGTAAGGTTGCAGGAGACAGTAAGAGAAACACAGAGTAGCTTTTGCTGCTAAAGTCCCCGTGAGGACCTGGGATGACAAGAGGCACTTTAGCCGGAAGATGAGGGCATCCTATTTGGTTAAAAGGGGCAGTGACAAGGAAATGTTTCTGTTGAAAGAGGGAAACATAAACATGTGCTTTCAAAACCTGTGGTTTCAAAAAAGAAGAATAAGTAGGTAGGAAGGCAGACTTGTAGTGGGGATTCGGTAAGTATCATTTTATTTTATGAGTATAAAATCATGAATTCCATGGGGATTTATTTTTGACCTTTTTATAACTGGAGGGGGCATGGCACTGTAGTACATCCATTCCATCCTTATCTATTGACCTATTTTACTCAATGATTTCTCAAGTGGGGAAACTGACTAAATGATTTCACAAAGCTTTCTCTGTAATCAATAGTCATTTTTTAGGTTTATTCATGCTGCATTATAATTCTGGTAAATGACTGCAAAGCAGAAGATTGTCAGAAAGATACAAATATTGACAAAAGCCAGGATAATTCATGTCTTTAAAACCTTCGGAATTTCAATATAGCAACTGATATAGTTATTTGAAAGAAACGGATTGAGAAATGCATACTTCCTAGAATATAAGCCTTAAATGATTAACTGGCAATACATATCGGAATGTGTTTCGTGCATATCTCAGAATTTCTTGAAAGCTTTGGGTATCCTCTTTTTTTTTATAGCATCACTAAATGCTACAAAAACAGTTTGAGCCTATGCAGACAGGGCAACAAGAAAAGGGTCATTACAATTTTATCCTTTTAATTTTTTTTTTTGCCAAGTTCAATTAGAAGCATGCACAGAAAAATACAGATGTATACTTCAGATATCTACTGACTCCCGTTTAGTGACAGGACAAGGAGATAACATGCTTAATAGATTCAAAGGCAGACTTACCATTCCGAGCACGACGTCACTCTAATTATGTTTACTCTAATTGAAAGCAAGGTTTTTTGGAATCTGAAATTACTTTTAGAATTTTTTTTTTAAATAATGCAAGTGGATCAAATGTTGATCACAAGCATTTCCATCTTTCAAAATGTATTGGAAAATTAAATGAAAAGTGGAGTTTCGTACGAACAATGCCCCAGGGCAAAAAACAACTAACACTAGATTTTCCAGTCCAGCCATAACACAAATCAATTTGAGCACACTTCTATGGCCAGACTGCCAGATTGTTATGACTGCTAATTCACTCAATCAAAGAGTGCATTAGCACACCCGGCACAAATAGCTTCAACAATAGAGTGCACTTCTGAACAACTCTAAGATATATCACAACGGAGAGAAAGAAGTAAAGAGGAAGACCATTTTAACATCTACATATTTACTGATGGACCTGTGTCCTTAATAGAGAAAGAAGAAGAAGAAGAAGGGAGGAAAAAATGACTGAGATAAACTTCAGGCAGAGGTTTATTAAAGAGCTATCCTACTTTGGCAAATCTAGAAAGATACCAGGGTACCAGTGGTTCACTGACTTTGTTAAACGTTTCTCAGGAGAGAGTCCAAAATTGATGTTTGCACTTCAGTAGTAAATCATTGAAGACGGAGAAATTATGCCAAGTAACTCTCCCAAGCCTTTTTAACTCAGACACACGGCCTCACCAATCAGCTCAGGAGACAAACCTCCCAGGCTGCCTTAAGTAAAGACTTCTCTACTTTTGCACTCTGTCTCTCAGTGACTCCAACTTCTGTCTCTCAGTGACTCTCACTTCCACAGCCTCCCTCTTTCCCCCCCCAATGGCCTGCCTCTCTTCCAGAGCCAGGAGGAACGACTTTTATCTCACTGCTGCATTCTCTATCTAATCAGGCGCAGAGAGCTTGGTGATAAATTACCCAGAGGACAGAAGGTGGGGGGCTCAAGGTGAACACACTCTGACTGGAAGCACTCAAACTTTTATGCTACAAAATCCCATTCTTAATAAAGAAGTGGTGAAAATGGTGAACAGGTAATAGGGAGTTATTTTGCAGTTTGCTGAACGCCTATAGCAATGAGCTGAAGCCAAATGGCTTGTTTTGGCACCACTGTTGCTCCCTCCCTAACCTTCTTTTCTCACCCATTTTTCTCCTGGTTCAGAATGAAGGTGACATGCGGCTGGTTATGAAGCATATTCTAAGAAATCTCTCTACCCAGAGGGTAGAGAGAAAAAAGAGTTATAAAGAATAAAGAATCACCGTTGAATTGTTTTTCTGTCTCCAAACTGCATTATTTCCATGGGAAGAGGTGAACTCCTTCTGATAATCTAGTTATACTTACCCATCAGTACTTACTTCCTGTGTAAGTGTCCTAATTCCATCTGTGGGTTGGTATTGTGTTGCACAGCCAAATATTCGATAACAAAACAAACACAGTGAGGTCATTTTAGACGTGGATTGTAGAAGGAAGCAGCAACTAGAATAATATAAATCGAGATTAATTCCCTCCATCTTTTAAACCAGGCCATTGTGAGAGGAATGACATACTGGGTTGAAGTAAGGTTAAAAAGTCAGCCAGATATTTAAATCCCCAGTTTTTAATAAACATTCTCTCTTTAATTGCATCTTTGCATTCATCGCGTTTTCTGATTCTCTTACTCCTCTCTCTTTTAATAACATAAAACTCATTTTATTCTACAGGAGGTCAGTATGAAGACATGAACTGCCTAACAGATACACAGTTGGGAATGGGGGTGGGAAGAAGTCTTGTGTAGAGTGAATGCATGTTTAATATTAAAACAAAGCATTGTATAATCTGTAATGTTCGAAGAAGAAATGTACAAAACCTGACTGTAAAAGTTTCTAATTGATTCACTGTCTGCTTTTCTGTTGTTGTTGTTTTAACTTATCTTGGCCCTCTCTCTTTGCTTTATTAAATAAAAGAAGAGGTCATTGTGGAATAAATAGCCTCTAACATTGTTCTATTTGAAGTCAGATAGTTCAGGATTGTTAAAAGAGAATACTGTTTATTTGTTTATTACCCTTCAGAACAAAACAAAAAAAAAGGAGATTTTTTAAAAAGTTGAAAGAAGAACAGTTGCCACCTTCCAGCCTGAGATCTTGTATGTCAAGTTTCAGCCCAGAGCAAATTTTTACAACAAGTTATAAACCCTCTGTAACAGAGGGTTTATTATAATGGAAGTGCTGACACAACCTTAACTATAGCGTTGTAAACGGCTATGCTATAATATCCATTAAGCAGAAAGAAAAATAAGCTGGCTGATCAATAATTTATACAAAGAGTACCAACTGCAGACATAATAACTGTAATGTTTGCAAAGCAATCTCTCTGCTCTCCAGGCTTAACAGTAAAGGCAAACTAGCAGCGCTGTTAATTTCCAGCTCCTACAGATAAGAATACAAACAAATTACTTAAAATTATATTTTGCTCCACATTTAGCATGCCTCGATGGGATAAAATAAAATTTAATTATGATGCAACTCGTGCGGGATGCAAAGCTGTTGTGTTTTTCAGCACATTTTATTATGAAAGGACATTCGTTGGGACCATCAATTATGGAGAAATAGTATGTTTCAAAGAGTTGACTTGGGTCAGGCAGGCTCTTCTAAGAGTTATTCAGACATGGAAACAGATTGACACTGTTTAACTTCAAAGAAAGTTACAGGGTTTTACAGAGCCACAACCTGAAATACAATACTGCAAGCTCTGATCCCAGTCAACTGTCAGGAAAAACATACCTTGTCTTTAGAGTTCATGGGAAGAAAAAAAAAGACAATGGCTTGGAAAATGTGACCATCATTAGCATCCGGTGAATCTTGGAGTGTTCAATTAATGGCAAGCCTCTTTTGCATGGAAGCAAGATGTGTCATTTCTACCTAACAAATGTGGATCATAAAATGTAAGCATTATTTTCTGGAACATTTTGAAAAGATACTTTAGTAGACTTCCCTATTTATTACTGCTTTACTTTTTATAGTGTCCACATATGTAGAGTGTGACATTTTTCTTTATTTTTTATTTTTTTTGCTGATGGCTTTTAAAGCAGGAAAAGAAGATGTGAGAGGAGAATTGAATGATCCCAAATTGCACACTACGTATATATTTGAGGCTAAACCAGAATGTGTATTTCTGAGGTTCACATCTCCAGCACTCTTTCTGTCTGTTCATTTCTTGGAGGGGGGAGAGGGGGCGTGGGGGCGGGAGGAGGACCCGGTAGAATGAAGAGACTTTGCTATCAGAGTTGTAAAATGGTGTATTACTCTGTGAGCAATTGCACTTGGAAAGGAACCAGTAATTTATATGAGAAGTGTTTAAGATCGCCTGTTCACCCAGTGATCCATGCCAGGTCAGTTCCAGTAATGCCAGAAAACAAAAGGAGGTGCACATCACTGGGAAAAAGACACCTTATCCGCCTTAAGAGCTTGTGAAGGGAAGCACTAAAATGCCATTTTCTCAAATGAACTGGTCATTACCATTTAAAATCCTGAGGGGCTGTGGGACTGGGGAGGAGAGGAAGAATTTTTCTTTTGATTTCACAGGGCTCTGAAGTGCTGGTTTTAAGGGGGAGTGTTTTGTTGTGATTGTCTCAGCTTTATGTTTTAGCAAAGGTTAAACCTTGCAACCAAAGTGCCTTTTTTAAAACAATGCAATGGGAAAGGATGAACACAGAGGCTTTGAGGATATACATGGCCCATTTTAAACTTAGAAATTAACTTTTTATAATGACCGGTACTAATAGCAGTGCATGCCTCTACTAATAATGTCCATGCCGGGTTGTAATTTGTTAATTTTTTTACTTGAATAGATTTTCCCATTCAACCCCTCACTCCACCAGTTTTCAGGAGGAGACCGTGGGATACTGACAGGACATTATGTAAGGAATCTCTGCCTATGAATTTTTCACAGGCCTTTACTCTTTATCATAAAGTATAGGCGCTCTGGGTATAATGGCATTGGAGGGGCAGGAAGAAAGAAAATTGCAAGCTTGCCAACCTCAGGAGAGCGCACGCTTTCCTCATCTGTCCTAAAGTTATTTTAGTTTTTGAACAAGAGTTCAGTTCATTCAGAAGTCCAGCCTATTCCATCCTTGTGTGGTTAGAGAAGGAACGAACGAAGATGGCTCTTTCTGATGCAAGTCAGTATTTATAATTTAATGATTGGCTCAAGAGTCAGTCCATCCAGGGATCTCGTGTGTCCTCATCACTGTCACCACGCATTCCAATGGGCAAGGCAATTATCTTACACTTTTACACTTGTTGATATGTTTCTCTTCAGGTGGTCTCAAGTCATTTCCATTCCTTTCAAACAGCTACTATAATGCCTTGCGCTTGCTGGGTGCTCAATAAATGTCAACTGGGTAATTAAAACCGCCTCAATATTACGCCACCCATTTCCTTTGTTCCCAAACCGTGTAAACTGCTCATTCTCGAGCCACATGTGACTTGATTCAGGCCAGGATATTGGAGAGTAACAAAGTTTCGGACATGCTCATTTCTGCTTTAATATCCAGCTAATTTAGGAAAATTCTTGAGGCGAAAAATTCGCAGATGCTAATAAACTGGGTTTCAAATCGCTGGAAAAGAGAACGTTAGACCTATAGCAAAGGCCTGTATCAGGGACCCACAGAGAGAGTAGTTCTACCTGGGGAGCGCTGGGGCGTCTTCCCCAAGACTGAAAATACACGTGAGGCTCCGAAGTGCTGCCGCAGCGGGTGAGGAAATGCAGGATTGTGTGTGCAGCCATGTGCACGGCTGCTACGTCAATGCTGCCATCACTTTCCTGTAACTCACATCCTCCCTTATACAAAGCACACTTACTTTTGTGTACTGATTGTAGACCGGCTGCTAGTGATGTCAAGAAGAGAAAGGTATTCATCCTGAACAAGCGTTCATAGACATGATCTCAGTTGCATCTTATTGCGTAACATGATTGAAATGTGCTAGGGAAGCCTCGAAGATCATCTCATCCTGGGACTGCAGCTCTCCTCCTGCTACTTCTCCGTCCAATCACCAGGCCTGACATCACCAGTGGTTATCAGATCTGTTCCCATGAACTCAGGGGCAGTCTCAGAATCGTTCCCAGCAGCGCCCTAGCCAGTTTGGCTCAGTGGATAGTGTCGGCCTGCGGACTGAAGGGTCCCAGGTTTGATTCTGGCCAAGGGCACATGCCTGGGTTACAGGCTCCATCCCCAGTAGGGGGTGTGCTGGAGGCAGCTGATAAGTGATCAGTGATTCTCTCTCATCATTGATGTTTATATATCTCTCTCCATCTTCCTTTCTCTCTGAGATCAATAAAGAAATTAAATATATATATATGAAGAAATATATATTTTAAAGAAATATTCCCAGCATAGAATTGTAGGGTCAGTCTATTAGATTCATCTCTGATCTTGGAAAAGAGGAAACTGACAATTAGCAAAATATGAGCACTTCCTTTTATACCTAAGTCAGGTAGACTCAAGTCCTCACTGATTTCCTATCCCCCCTTCCCCCCCGGAAACCCAACTCTCCATGAAGGAGACCTTTTTGAAATAAGCAGAGGGAAATCTTTTCTTTTTTTCATTTCTTATAGAAGGGGACTGAGCAAACAATAAACTGACAGAGTTGGATCTGGACTCACAGTTCTCTGCCTGTTTCTCCTTGTGATAGTGCAGTGGCTATCCTCTACTAGGATATCACCGTACGATATACTCATATATTGAATTTCTGTAAGTGCTAATAGAGCTACTGATGGTCTCAGTGGCCGTGCACACATGTGCTACAATGCAGCATGATGGGGGGAAGGGGAGGTGGGGAACACGGGAATCCTGAAAAAGAGTTGGGGAAATACTGTGATTTCAGGATGAGATTTTGAAATCTTTAGAATTTCTTAACTGATAGGTGATGCTAGAAAGTCAAACTGCAAAAACCCCTGGAGTTCCTTAACTTTTGTGACTTAACCCTGTTTTCCTTAGTTGAAAAGAGCAGCATCTACCAATTAAAGCCACCTGTTGAAGTACTTTGCAAAATCAGGAATTAAACCCGCAGTTGACTGTGCCAACACATTCCTTTTCTGTAGTCTTTTCCCAACCGTAGTTTACTTTTCCATAGGGGACTATCCAACCTCTTTCTCCTACTGTTTTCATCCTGATTTCAAGAAAGGTCACTCCATGCCAACTTTTTCCCCCAAGAGTTGATTCAGGGTCAGTCCCAGCTACTCCCGGCAGAGCAATAGCATGCCCTCCCGCTGCCCCATTGAAATGGTCTGAGCTGCATGGCTTTTTCATTTACTCTCCCTTTAGAGTGAAGCTGCAAAGGAGAGAAGACTTGAATGGTCTTGTATCTTCAAAGAAGTGCCTTGAGCTCTGGAATGTAACAAAGTGGGAGAAACCACTGAACTCCAGGAAATGTCAACAATGAGGTGGGAAGGCCTGCGCAAGTGGATAGGGGCCTTACCCTGGGCCTTTTCTAGGACAAGGCAACCGACTCAGCTGAACAAGAAAATGGGTCTTTTTCCCACAGAAACTAATTGAACCGATCTTGAAGCACATTGATAATAGCATGTGCACAAATTTAAGTACAAGCTGTCCAGAAGGCTCTTTGTTATATTTTTTCTGTAAATGATTTGTTTGACAAATTGACGATGATTACTGCTAAAGAATTAACGTTTTTCAATAGTCTGAGCATTTTGGTCCTAATAGGAACTTGAATACATAAAACATTATTTAAAAAGACATGAGCAAAGCAATTTTAATAGCTAGCATGCATGTACCTTTAGTGGTAGTCTATCTCAAATTGAACTTAAAGAAGAATAAAAATGTTCCCAAATGCTACATGTCAACAGGAGCAATTAGAGGCTTAATTACTTCTAAGCACAGAATATGAAAATACAGAATTAATATCATATAATTGGTCAGCTTTTGAAAATATAGGTATCAGAGAGCACATTCAGCAACTAAACAGTATTTTATATAGCAAATGTAGAAATAAACTCATGACTTCAATATTGTTTTTAACCAGAATATTCATAAATAATTATCATCAGTTTCTTGATTAGTTTTCTTAGCCAAAGTATTTTAGTAAATTTAACTACTACTTGCTGAATATCAAAAAGAAGCCTCCAAATCAGAAATGGCCAGAAGTAAATATGCAAAATGATGTGTATACATATTGGATTTATGTATATTAATATCATTAACTGTTACACAATACATATTCAAAGTCAATGTCAAAGTAATGCTGTATTAAAAGTCTTCTAGATGTGTATGGCACTTAACACTGAATAATTTTAAAAGAATGTTTTCTATGAAAATGCATTTACATTTTTACAGTTTGACAATATCTTATTTTAATAATATAATGACTAACAAATCTTTTCTTAGTTTTACTGCACATAAACAGTTTCAAGGAATTACTTTTCACTCATGCCTACTTTCAGAATTTTCTAAATAGTAATTAGTTTCTTTAGATTTGTAGTTTATAACTCATGGTATTTTTGGTATCAAAAAAAAAACCCCTATTTACTTTTTGTTTGCATTGAAGTAATTTCAGTCTAAAAGCACCCACTAATCATAACAACACAGCGGAGGATTGTTTTGTAAACATTTCACTTTATTATCAGCCTTTGTTTTCCAATACAATGCTTTAAAAATATCCTCTTGTATAAAAGACATTGTTGCAAAAAGGCAGTTCAAAACTTGTCCTTCCCTTCCTTTCATTGATCTGTTGCCTCTTAGGTAATATGAACAGCTGTCTCCAGCTCACCCACAAGCAAGTTGAACATAATAATAAGGTAGTGTTACCGGCCTGTGTCTATGAATAATTATAAAGAGGGTGGCAGTTCTTTCCCATTAGAGATACGGTAACAAAGATACCACAGAGAAGAAAACTGGTTAGCAGAAACAAGCGAGTGCTTCTGACTTGAAGAATTGGTTCCTTCTCTGGTAACCACTGACAGTTTCTCTTTTCAGTTGGGTTTCCACTAAGGTGAAGGTGCCCTCTGTAGGAGACTCCCAGTAAATGCTGCTGCTTTCTGTTTTGATGACAACATAAAAAGTCTTCTCCCCCCCCCCACCCCATTTCCAAATGATAAACAAATAAACACAAGTTTGAACTCTTTATAAATCCTAGAAGGAAATCAGTATAAAGCCCACAACCAGCTATGGAAAGAAAGTGCCCTTTCAAAATGATAGAAATTGAACACCGAGAAAGCTGCACAGCACATCGGTGTTTGATATTTACTGACATTACGGTATGTAATAGAATGGGTATTATAAATCCAGAGGCGTTGCTGAAAGCAGGGAGACAGAAGGTCTTGGCAGAGTTGAGTGAAAAGTGGATCTGAACAGAAAAATCCGCAAGCAGAGAGAGACACGTTCGCCACCTAATAAATACACCTCCCCAAAAGGTCTTCTCATCTTCCCTTCTTATAAAGGTTACCATAATGCAGATTCATTATCAGTCCCACTGGGTAACATATAGTTCAGTAAGAAATTGCTTTTGTTAGCATGCTCACGGAAAGAGATTAGCTATTTCCCCAGATCTCTTGGGGCTATTTGAAATTTTGGGAATTCTCTCTGTAATTTAAAATGAAAGTTAAAGCCAATGTGAATAGGCTAGGGAAAATCTCACAAATTAAACCTCTCCATCTGGAAGTTTCTTCATTACTCATTCATTGCAAAAGTACAAACTGAAATCACATTTGTGATAAGCAGAAAGGTTTTCATCAGTAATAATGCAATTACATGTGTATTAATGTTTTGATAGTTAAGCACTCTGCAAAGAAACACCTAAAAGGTAATTGTTTAACAGTGTTTTGGGTTTCATTCTTGGTCTTTATTTACTTTGCATAGTACCTAAGATTTATCACTGAAGCTACCTATTTACATTTTTGGACTATGACTTCAGCCTCTATGGAATGTGTGTAGGAGAGTCTAGTATCACCTGTATAGCAAGTTAGGGGATGAACAAGTGGGCATGGGAGCATAAAACAAGGGGATATCTGCCTCCTTTTACCTAACTGATTTCAATTTGTCTCCCTTCTCTGTGAATCTATTTCCCTGGTACATATCTCAACTACAGCAACATTTATGCAGCAATTACTATATATGCCAGGCTCTGCGTTAAATACTATATGTAGATTATCTCATTTAATCCTCATAACCCATGAAAAAGACAAGCAACTATTTTTTTGACAGGTAATTATTTTTATCCCCAAACAACATCAACAAAAAAGAGGTAACCGAGCCTTGAGAGGTGAAATTGCTTTCCCAGCTCACTTCAGGGCTTTCTTTATTGTCCAATATAATATACACCCTTCTGATCTCACTTATTTTCCCACCTGGCTACCTTTCACATGCTCAACTTCTTTGCCTCTCTGTTTTCCTAACACAACTGCCTGGTGAATCCCCAGCCAGGATTAAAGCAGCAATCTGCTATCCCTCTGGATGACTGAGCTTTGCTAAAGACTCTCCCACAGCTATGCAGACTGGTGTCCTTAATTACTCATGACTCTTAGTTATGAGCTTTAAATTTAAGCTAGTTTATCCAGAAAGGGTGTTGAATAAGCTCACATCATCACATTAATAGGAGGTCAGGGCTCCAGGTAGTCTCAGAGATGACTGCAACCAGATAGTCCAACATTTGCTCATATATCTCTGAACTCTGCAGACACGTTTTTTCATGACATCTGCCTCAGTTTCTCAGTCTGGCTTATTCCACAAGCTGGATTCATTGCGCCTAGCAGCAACCATGCTCAATGGTTCTAACTCTGCCACCAGAGAGGAGATTAGTGTTCTTGATATGATATACAAGGTAAAAAAAAAAATCCAAGAAAGATTCTGATTGGGTCACCTTGGGACAGATACACATTTCTGGATAAAGAAATCCTCAAGGACAGCATTAGGTAGTTGTTAAGAATGTGAGGGATGAGAAGCAAGAAGCCTGTAATTCAAAACCTAGTCTGTGTATGATCTAGCACAGGTTTACATCCCTGTACTTCAATTTCTTTATCTGAAAAGGGGGAAATAAACATCACATCTACTTCATTGTATTGCAATTATGATTAAATAAGTTAAAAACGTTGAATAGTACCTGAATTTTAATGTATTAGTTATCTCTGATTTTCAGACTTTAGGATTGGTTCAGGTTGAGAAAGACAGCCACTCACAGATCAGTCACCATGGCCAATGAGGTGACGTAATTGAAGAGCACTGCAGCTCACACTGCTGAGAACAGGGCGGGGTTGGGGGGGGGGAGTGAAGGCTGGGAGTTTTCCTAGAAGGGAGAGACATTTCCAGATGAAAAGCTGAAGCATGGTAGACAGACAAATTACTAGTTGCCTGTTATACACCCATAAAAAATGTGTGATCTCCTTCGCCAATGAAGGGCCATTCTACAATCCTTTTTATGTGTCCTTGATCAGCTCCATCTCTCCTTAGCCTCAGAGATAATTCTAAAACTTTCTCAAATTCTAGACCCAACTCTTCATGTACTAGATCTGTTTTCTCTAATGATAGCCTTCTATCATGACGGGAAATTTAAGATCATTAAGTCTTCGCCATTTCTTACTTGGACTGTTGCTAGAGCTTCCTGGCTTCTGCCCTTTCCCAGTCTCACCATTTATCTATCCACACTGGACCTTGAGTGTACTTTCTTCAACGTAAATCAGGTCATGCAGTCCATACACTTAAAACTCTTCTATGGTGCCCATCTGGGATGGCTCAGTGGTTGAGCATTGACCTATGAACCAAGAGATCAAGGTTCATTTCCTGGTCAGGGCACATGCCTGAGTTGTGGGCTCTATCACCAGTGTGGGGAGTGCAGGAGGCAGCCAATCGATAATTCTATAATTCTATCTCTCTCTTCCTCCTTCTTCGTCTCTGAAATCGATAAAAGTATATTTAAAAAAACCCACAACTCTTCAATAGCATCTTTCTTCCTTCAGAATGAAATTCAAGGTAGTACTAAGCATGACTTAGAAGACTTTCTCTACTTCTCCTGATTTATATTTGGACACTCCCATCAGTAGTTTTTATTTTAAAAAATCTAAAGTGCTAAATTTCAAAATCAAGTCTTTCTGCCCCTGTGGTGAAAATACTTCTTCTATTGCTCCTCATTAGATTTTAAATAGCACTCTCCTGTTTCTACAGTGTTATTTATAACTTTTAATTTTACATTAGGGTGCTTACTTTTTTATTGTGTGACTATCTCTACTGGCAATAAGTTCCATTAGAACATTTTTATTTTATTTTTTGTTGTACTCTCTGTCTAGTTATAGTGATTGGAATATAGATGGTATGCAATGCTAATTAATAAATGACCTGCACCCCAGCAACAGGTCTCAATCATCTGTTAAACATCACTTAGCATGACCCTTAACATACAGCAGTCCTAAAATTCAACTTGTTTTTAAAGCCTCACCTGAGGAAATATTTTTGTTTATTTTAGAGAGAGGAAGGAAGAGGAATAGAGATAGACAGAGAGAGATAAACACTGATCAGTGGCCTCCTATACTCACCTTCACACTGGGGATCAAGCCTCCAACCTAGGTATATGACATGGAATGGAACCCACAACCTTTTGGTGTCTGGGATGATATTCTATCTAACTGGTCAGGGCTGAACTTTTCTTTTAAGATATTGATTAAGCTCCACCTATGTAACCCCACAGATGAGAGAGAATTATTGATTGACTGCTTCCTGCATGCCCCCTATTGGGGATCGAGCATGCAACCTAGACATGTGCCCTTGAATGGAATTGAAACCAGGACCCTTCAGTCTGCAGGCTGATGCTCTATCCACTGAGCAAAACTGGCTAGGGCTCATCATTGATGTTTCCATATCTCTCCCTATTTCCCTTTCTCTCTCTAAAATCAATAAAAACATTAAAAAAAAAAAAAAGATCCAGGTCCATATTGTGCTCTTCATGTCCCAGTCCTGGTATTAGTCATTTCCACAAGGATCCTGATTCTTTGTGGAGATTATATATAAAAATCAAGATTGGATGCTTAATTCTCATTGCTATGTATGTCTCATTGTTTTTAGGACCTCTCAGTAAGTAATAAGGTAGGAAATGTATGGAGACCATCTACACTGAGTGACCAGATTTTTATGATCTTTGAACTCATAATAATCTGGCCACTCAGTGTGTGTATATACATATATATATTAGAGACCAGGTGCATGAATCATGAATTGGTGCATGGATGGGGTCCGACCAGCCTGGCCAGGAGGAGGGGACATGCGCAGTTGGCTGACCTGCCTGTTGGCGGAACTCCTGGTCGAGGGAATGATTTGCATATTAGCCTTTCATTATATAAGAATAGAGGTCCAGTGCCTGAAATTTGTGCACTGGGCAGGGGATGTCCCTCAGCCCAACTTTCACCCTCTCCAATCTGGGACCCCTGGAGGGATGTCCAACTGACTGGGATTTAGGCCCGATCCCATAGGGCAGTCAGACATCCCTTTCACAATCCAGAATTGCTGGCTCCCAACTGCTTGACTGCCTGCCTGCCTGATTGCCTCTAACCACTTCTGCCTGCCTGCCAGCCTGATTACCCCCTAACCACTCCTCTGTCAGCCTGATTGATTCCTAACTGTTCCCGTGCTGGCCCAATAGTTCCCAGCTGTCCTCCCCTGCATATCTCTTTATTAGATAGAGTTTTTTCTTTAACATATTGAACAGTATACCTGCCATGGTCTTGACAAACCAGTAAAATTGTAAATCCAACCTAAAAGTGTCATAAAATAAACTGGTTAAACAGGAATTTCATGAGACTTTGGAAAGGTGATATCATGTGGTTGTTTCTTCCTTTTTTTCTTCTCTTTCTTTTTCTTGATGTCCTTTTATTTATTTATTTATTTATTTATTTATTTATTTATTTATTTATTTATTTTTGTCTCTAATCACTCTACTGGGGCAAGGGAAGTTCCAAGGCTATAGGTGTGTGCATGGGGACCACTCCACGGGGACACAGGCCCTTTTGAGGCTGACATCCCAGGCTGCCCAAGGAAGGGATAGCTCTTGGGGGCACAGCTGCCTCCCAGGCCTACAGCACCACCACCGCCCCCCCCCACACTGTAGATGGGAGCTGATTACTGGGGGGGGGGGAGAGGGGAGATTAGGTGGTTGTGGGCACCTCCAGGGCCCACAGCCCAGGCCAAGGCTAGGAGCAGATTATGTGCACCTGGGGGCGTGGGTGAAGGGGTAAGGGAGGGCGTGGCCACTTCCCAGGCCATGTCTAGGATTGCCGCTGTAAGCAGATCATGAAGGGGGTGCATACCATCTCCCAGGCCTATCGCCCTTGCCTCAGCTGGGAGTGGATCACGCCAGGGCTGCTAAGGCGCCTCCCAGGCCAACAGCTGGGGCCTCATGCTGCCTTCTCTCAGCGGCAGCCCTCCCTGGGCCTGAGAGGACTGGGCACCACCATCTTCTGTCTATGGGCACTGCCATTTTGTCGTGGAGCGATGGTTAATTTGCATATTACTCTTTTATTAGATAGGATATACACTGAGTGGCCAGATTATTATGATCTCTGAACACATACCGTATTTGCCGGCGTATAACACGATTTTTTGGCCCTGAAAAATATGCCTCCAAGTGGGGGGTAGTCTTATACGGCGAGTATATAACAAACTCTGTATTTTTAGTGGAAATGTTAGGGGGTCGTCTTATACGCCCAGTCGTCTTATACGCTGGCAAATACGTATTTTTCAGGGCCAAAAAATCGTCTTATACGCCGGCAAATACGGTAATAATCTGCCCATTCAGTGTGTATAATAAAAGCCCAGAAACCGTTATGGCAGAAAGAAAGAAACAACCAGTGGCTATGATGTGCTGACCACTGATGAGCCTGAGGGCTCCGGAGCCAGTTGTACAATCGCTGCCAAGGCACCAGTAAAGCAGAATGTAAAGGTGGCCAGTGTGAGCAGGCAGCTTGAGATGAAGGCTCTGTGGGACAAATTCAGTCAGCTGGGCACTGAGATGATCATCACAAGACTGATAGGTCATGGTGGCCCTCTCCTCACTGCAACCCTCCCTTTATAGTGCCAGTCTCGGGCAGTGAGCTTTGGCCCAATCCACATGAGGGAGACTGAGAAGCAGGGTAGGGGGCATGGCCAGGCCAGGCCACCTGTGGGTCCCTCTCGGTGTGGGCCAGCTCCTTTGTTCTCTGAGTCCCAGCTCTAGCAATAGCGGCCTTGCACGCTGGGCCAGATGGTACTGCTCAGGAGGCCAGGAAGGTGGTGTAGAGAAAAAACCCTGTCGACCTGCTGCCTGACCAGCAGCTCAGGACCTGGCACTACCAGAAATAGATCAGCTCAGAGTACACCGAGCTTGGGGGGTAGAAGGAGGGAGGAAGGCAGCCTCCTGTGGGGGTATTTGCCATAAGCAGGCTCCTGGTGGATCCCACCTCAAAGGAAACTCTGTCTTTGGTCCCTTAATTCAGTCTCTCCTGGCTAAAGAGGAGCAGCTGGGCACCTTTTAGGGGAGAGTTAGGACTCTAAAACAGTGTGTTCTCTTCTGGGGAGATTGCTACCCAGTTGTCTTAGGCCTTAATTCCGGGTGATGGTGGGGCCAGGCTCTGCCGCTGGGGCCACATCTTCCATTTGCCTGTATTTTTTGTAAGGACCCAAGGAGAAAAGGGGAACAGATTTTTCCATGCAATGGATTGACCAACAGACAAAGGTAAGTGCCAGCTGTGTCTAATGTATATACAGAGACACCAGGTCTGAGTCTGCCTGGCCAAAGGGAGCTCAGGGCCTGTGTACAGAGCCTTCTGGTGGCTTCTGTTTCCTGAGGCTGTCCTCCCTGGGAAGCCTGGGTCCATGGTCAGCTCCAGCTCAGTGGGTCTTCTCCAGGTCCCTCCCCTTGGCTGGCCCTACCCCTGATCTGCCCCCCCCCATTAAGGGTGGGGCCTGCCAGTCAAATATGCACACTGAAAGTAAATTACTGAGAAAAAATATTTTAATATCACCATTCGCCCTTTCTTTTTAGATGTGTCAACCAAATTCAAGTATCGTGCATGCACGAGTCAACTTAGCCTTTTCTATATAGAGAATAAACTTGCTTAACTAGACCTGCTTTCTGATGTAGCTAAACTTTTTTCCAGCCCAATGAGGCACCCCAACTTCTCTTTCAGGTAACTGTCATCAACACAGCACTAAATATCAACAGGAAGCAGATTATTATTATAGATCCTTCAGGGAGAGCAAAGGGTGAAATATCTAACTATAGCAGTGTTTGACTATATTCTGTGCAGTAAGAAAACCTGAAGTCATTTTCAAGACCCACCATTTCTTACTTCTTTTCAGTTCAGTCAAATTTCTAAGCTTTCTAAATATGCATTTTCTGGCTAAAAGAAAATATGATTCCACTGTGTCTCCTATCTACTTACTCCGGGACTCCAGGATCAAATGAGATGAGGCACGGGAAAACACTTAACTGACATTTGGTTAAAGTGTAAAATGTTTCCATTTGGCTATAAAGCAAGTCATAGTTCTGGTCTGAAGAAACTGCAAGGAGGTTAGTCACTAGGGAGAGGAAGCCAGGCATTGCTATGAGACATCTTTACCTAGATGGTCAGACTCTTAGCATATTAGCCTTTTATATATATAGATATCCCAAACATCCTGACTACCTCCTGAGCCTTGACCTTTCTGCTGTCTTAGACTATGATTGTGCTATTGCCGCCTCAGCTGACTGTTTAACAGACCCCAGCTCCATAACCACCTTCTGAGCCTCACTGCATTCTCTATTTTCAATCTGCCAGTCTCCGACACATCTTTGAACCCTAAATGCATCAGCATTTCTTTGATTTCCTACTTTTTCATCCTTGGTCATGTTCCATAAGAAGTGAAGAGAAGGGAACAAGAAAGAAGACAGCAAGGTCCTGAAATCTGAAGCTAAAGTTTGTGTGGATATTTATTTTATTTTTTTAAAAATATGTTCTTATTGATTTCAGAGAGGAAAGGAAAGAGAGTGAGAGATAGAAATATCAATAATCAGAGGGAATTATTGAGCAGCTGCTTCCTGCTCAGCCCCTACTGGGGATATAGCCTGCATCTTGAGCATGTGTCCTGACTGAAATGGAACTGTGACCTCCTGGTTCATGAGTCAATGCTAAACCACTGAGCCACACCAGCTGGCCAAGTTTGTGTGGATATTTAAATGTTCTTAGACTAAAACAGGTTTCAGTACTCTGCTTCTGCCTTGGACTTCCTCTTTTCATGTAGTTATTGGTTTCAGAATATCTTACTTTCCACCAGCTGACGGATGTGTTTAAGATGATTTTTAAAAAATTGTGTTATCACCGAAGCCTGTTTGGCTCAGTGGATAGAGCATCGGCCTGCGGACTGAAAGGTCCCAGGTTCAATTCCGGTCAAGGGCATGTACCTTGGTTGCAGGCACATCTCCAGCGGCTGTGCAAGAGGCAGCTGATCGATGTTTCTTTCTCATCCTCATTCCATCCACCCATCAAATCAAACTTTCATGTAATATTTTACATTGTTTAGTTCTTATGTGCAGGATCATGCTAAACACTTTACATATACAACCTCATTCTATCTTTATAGCACCTGTAGAAAGTATTTAGTGCTTTTATTCTTGCTTCTGTCTTAATAAGAAAATTTCTAGTTTTATGTAAAAAAAACCCCAACAACAACAACAACAACAACAAACACACGAAAACAGACAAACCAACCAACCAAACAAACAAACAAATAACAGAGTATATCTCTTCAAAAGTTTTCATAATCTAGTTTGTTTTGCAATAAAAGAAACTAGATTTCTATTTTCTGCTTCAACTTCTTCAAAATATCCCATAAACTGGTGCTGTTTAAGGGCATAGCATGAAGAAAATTTATAATCTTAATCACTTTGTCAAAACATAATGTAATAAATCTCACTTATGAGGTTTTGTGATGCAATGCCAATTGAATGTATGTCCTCTTTGTAATTTAAATAAAACTATTGAGGTATCCTATTTACTGCTTTTATTATGGGCATCTTATCTGTGACAAATGATCTCAGTTTTCCACATTTAAAATAAACTTTTTAGCTTTCTTGCCAACAATGATTATGATTATCTTCCATTAGTTCAATTATGCTAAATGAACTGGGACTCAATATTATTATTGTTAGTTCTAAAAATGTCCAGTTTTTGCATTTACAAAACACAAATGTAAAATCTGATTTTAATTTATAAATACTTTTCATGACTATACATATTTCCCTCAATATACCTTATGTACCTAATGGATTCATGAAAAACAAACACTTAGGATGAATAGAGGCCCAAGAAGAGCAAATAATTTAAAATTAGAACACTTCAGTCAACCAATGAGAGTTCTCTTAATTTTAAGTATTTTATAACAACACCAGTTTCTTTGTATTCCTTATGTCCCTCCATTACTCATTACTATGATTTTTTAAATTTGTGTTTTTATTTAAGTAAGTCAGTATACCATCTTATATTGGTTATATTAGTTTCAGGTGTATAACACAGTGATTCAACAGTTTTATACCTTACAATCTGATCACGCCAATAATTCTAGTAATAACCTGTCATCATGTAAACTATCACAATAATATTGACTATAATCCTCTTTCCTTTACACCTATCCCCCAAATACTCCCTTTTAGTAATATCCTTTTAGCCCCTGTTTCTATGACTCTGCTTTTGTTTTATTTTATTTTGATATTCCACATACAAGTGAAACCATATGGCATTTGTCTTTCTCTGCCTGATACATGTCTATTAGCAAAATACCCTATAGCTCTCTACCAATGTTGTTGCAAATGGCAAGATTTCATTTTTATTGCTGCATAATTTACTTATTTATATTTATACTTTTACTAATATTTATATATCACATCTTCTTTATCCATTCATTTATTGGTGAATACCTAGAATGTTTCTATATTTTAGCTATTGTAAATAATGCTGCAATGAACATAGGGGTGCATGTATCTTTTCAAATTAGTATTCTTGTTTTCTTTGGATAAATACACAGAAGTTGGGTTATTGGATTGTATGCTATATCTACTTTTAGTTTTTTGAGGAATTTCCACTGTTTTTGATAGTTGCTGCACAAATTTGCAGCTCTACCAACATGCCCTTTTCTCCACATCATTGCCAACACATCATTTGTCAACCTTTTTATAATAACCATTCTGACTGGTGTGAGATTGTATCTCATTGTGGTTTTGATTTGCATTTATGTGGTGATTAGTAATGTTGAACGTGTTTTCACTATTGGATATCTATGTGTCTTCTGTGGAAAAGGGTCTTTTCATGTTCTCTGCCCATTTTTCTATGGGTTATTTTTTTTTGTGTTATTAAGTTGTGTGTTTCCTATGTGATTTTTTTCATATAAACCTCTTATCAGTTATATCATTTGTGAATATAGTCTCTCAGGCAGAAGGTACCATTTTGTTCTGTTGAAGGTTTACTTTGCTGTGCAGAATTTTTTTAGTTTGATGTAGCCCATTTCTTTATTTTTTCTTTTGTTTCCCCTTGCTTAAGAGGACATGTCCAAAAAGATATTACTCAGACTGATGTCAGATAGTTTATTTTCTATGTGTTCTTCTAGGAGTTTTACAGGTTCAAGCCTTACCTTTAATTCTTTAACCCATTTTGAGCTTATTTTTCCATATGATGTAAGAGTGCTTCAATTTCTTTTTTTTTTTGCATTTATCTGTCTAGTTTTTCCAACACCACTGTTGAAGAGGGTCATTACTCCTGTGTATATTTTCACCCCTTTTGTCATAAATTTCACCACCTTTGTCATAATAGGTCAAATAAGTAAGGGTTTGTTTCTAGGATCTCTATTTTGTCCCATTTATGTATATCTGTTTTGGTTTCAGTACCATACTGCTTTGATTATTATAGCTCTGTAGTATAGTTTGAGATGAAGGAGTATGATGATACCTTCAACTTTGTTCATTTTTCATTACTATACTTTTATAAGACACATATGTAACACCTTAGTCAATAAAGAAATTTAAAAAATAAACCTTTAAAAATCTAAATGAATATACAAGTAAGTTTTGTAACTCATTTGGATTAACCATACTACTTTATCTCTACTATAAAGATCTTCCTTTGAAAGCCCTTCTTTCAGTTCCATCCTGTAACCTGCAACCTCCCAACATACTGCCCCCTTTACTCTGCCTTGCTCTCTCTCCATGTCAAGGAGAGTCTTGGTTAAAGCTGGGTAAAGTGGAGAGGGCTTACCGAAAATAGTGTCACTAAACCCCTCAAACCTCCTCCCTTACTGTTGTCCCTCCAGTAACAAGAAGTTGTGGGGTTTTTTTTTTGTGTGTGTGTAGTTTGTTTTGTTGTTTTGTTTTGTTTTGTTTTATGTAGGAGTAGCTGGTTTAGAGTCCATTCACACTATTCTAGTAGCATATACACCTCAGCACTAAATGTCTTTGTGACTCTTCAGTATAAAAGACATTATTTAGTACCCTTTACCTATTAAATAGGACTTCACTATAACAGTTTAAAAACTAAAGTGAAATTTAAAGGTTGAGAAATAGAAACAAAGAAAAAGATACTTGTCTTGCCCACTCATGTTTTACTATAAATCAAAATAAAGCAATCATTAAAAGTACTCATTTTAATCCATTTGATATGTGCCACACAGAATTTTCAGGGCAGTGGAATATTATATATTTAATATCTCAGTAGTCATAACCATTAAAATAATCATAATAACACTCTATACTTACAGAGTACCTTTCATCCAAGGATCTCAAAGCCCTTTCTAAACATTAATTAGTTCTCCTAACACTTCTGCCAGACAGATAAATATTATTATCCCCATTCCACTGGTGAAGAAACTGACACATTGAGGTAGTGACTGGCCCCAGGCTGTTTAGTAAGGCTGTGGTAATTCTAAGGGTGAGATCTTAGTGAACAACATTTCATCCTGTGCATTCCTATTTCATTACTTTGCATTCATTCTGTGTTCCCAGGGTTGTTTCAAAATTGTCAATGAGCTGTAAAATAATTTTAAGAATATACACAAATCCCCAATGAAACTAATAAAAATAGGATCAAAAGAATGGGATAGCATGTGAACAATTCCCTGACATTCATTTCTAAATCTCTGTTACCTAAACGTCACAACAAATAAGATAAAAGTCTATAATTAATTTGTACTTGCCATGACTTTTCTCCATGTTGTTATAATTGTGCCCCATTGCTGTTTCTACTTTCTATGCTTTACTTGTTCAATTTTTTTGTAGTGTTTCACATAGAGTAGTTTAACTTTCTAGCTGATTCAGTTTCTTTTAAATTGAGATGTTGCAGATAAAAATTGAAAATATCTGCATTGGTTTATTTTATACATAGATGCTGAAATTTGTAAAAACAAAGACAAATTTACATGAAATTTATAGTAGCAATAGGGGAATGGGTGAAATAAGTGAAGGGGTTGAAAGGTATAGACTTTCAGTAATAAAATATAAAAGTTGTGGCAATGTAACTAACAGCATAGAGTATATAGTCAATAACACTGTGATAATTTTGTATGGTGACAGAAGGTACCTAGACCTATTTTGGTGATCATTGTGTAATGAATATAAATATTGAATCACTATGATGTACACCTGGAACTAATATAATATTGTAAGTTGGTTATACTTCAATGAAGAAAAAAAATTGTAACCAGATGCCAGACCTAGCTTTTTTGCAAAAAGAGTTCTGATTTAAAATATTAATAAAAACATGTTTTAGTCTAGTTTTAAAAAGAATAATAATTAAATATTTTCAGAAGGTTAAAAAAATTATAGTGCCAGAAGTGTATAGATGGTGTCATAGATACTCAAAATCCCATAAATCAATTCAGAACTAGTTATGCTAATAGTTTGTAAATGTTAATTATAGAGTCTGGGATCTCCTAATGTTAAGTTAGAGTCTTTTAAATAGATAATATTAAGTTTGGCTTCAGAGCATCTACTTAACCAAGTCTGGAAAGTTAGTAGAGATGGAGGATAAAAGTGAGTTATATTTGTTTTCTTTCTAATCATTTACTAATACTCTAAAGTTATTCACGTAAATTCACTTTTATTTCAAGCATGTAAACCATGTGGTATAAAATGCCTATCAAGTCATCTTAATATTTTGTCCTTATTGAAATATGTCTCAACTCTTATCCGCTTTCCTGTAGTTTCCTTTCCCTTACTCTTCCTGTTTTTTTTTTTTTCTATCCAACTTCTTGCTATTTTGTTTCCTAAGTCTCACCACCAATTACTTGAGAATATCCTCCATCAAGTAATGTGGATCCAAGATATTCTTATCCCTTTGTAGTAATATTTATATTGGTTTCTCTAAACTCTAATGATGCTATCTAATTAGATTGCTTGTTGTAATCATTACAATGGCTTGGTATCTAAGAAATAACTTAGTTTTTGAAGTAAGAACTGCCATTTTTCTATTGCAGCATATTTTGAATTTATGTATTCTTTTAACTTGTCTTCAATTTCTGGATTTCCTTTGTTGGAATGCTATATAATTTCTCATATTATTACATATGCATTCTGCTTTGTATGACATATAAGTAAAAAACTACATAGACTGGCCCTGGCTTGTATGGCTCAGTGGGTTGCATGTTGTCCTGTATACCAAAAGTTTTGGGTTTGATCCCAGTCAGAGCACATATGGGAAACAACCAAGTGATATCTCTCTCTCTCTCTCTCTCTCTCTCTCTCTCTCTCTCTCTCTCTCTCTCTCTCTCTCTCTCTTCTCCTCCCTCTCTTTCTTTTCCCCTGTCTCTAAAACTCAATTAATATATACTTAGGTAAGGACATAAAAAAAATCTACATAGATTCAACTTTTTGGAAGGCAAAAATAATAATCAAGAAGAAAGCTGAGTACCGTACTTCTGGATAATTCAAGGAACAAAGTGATTCTTGAATATGTATTTGTCTGAGAATTAACCTTCTAAAAGCTAAATCATTCTTCAGTATTGCTAGGGTACTTTTTAGTCTTCTGCAATTTGGTAAAAACGGTGTATATTTCACATGCTTCTAATTGATTCAGAAATGCCTCTTTCCAACACTTACATTTAACTACAGTTTCTGCGTTTAAACATCTGACACCTTTAACTAACTAAACTCCTGAGTCACCGAGAGCAGAGCAGACTCAGTTCAGCCCCTGCTTCACCCCACACCCAAGAAGGTTAGCATCAGGGCCAGACTTGCAGACAGAGGGCCCCAGGCAATCTTTTCAGCCTCCCACAAAATAATTACTGGATAATCACTCAGGGCAAGGATTAAGTTGTTGTAGGTTAAGAGGAACAAGAAGAGGTGGGCAGAGAATAATTGGGTACTGTTGAAAGCTTACCTGAGATGGTAGTTTAAAATACTTCCTTTGGTAGAATATGTACTATGCTCTAGGAAGAAAAGCCTCTAGAGTTAACACATCTGTATTAAAAAGTGACTAATGGCATAGTTGACTGAGTATCATAAAAATTAGGGTTTGTGGAAATCAGGAGTGAAAAGTTGTTTTTTTATGATTATTGAGAACTAAATAGAAGTAAATATTTAAGAAAATATATTTAAGAGTTTCATATAAGTAAAAAGAAAATTGAATTTTTTATTAAAAACAAAGAAATTCATTTATTATTTAAATTAAGTTCATTCATTTAAATAATAAAAATACCAAAGAAATATACTTACAATTTTTTTCCACATCAGTATAAGCATACTTGAATTTATATACTACACATACTTGAAAAGAGGCTGAGAATTGCAGGAGGGAGAAATAGAAGACAATTTAGCTCAGAAAAGGAGAGACCAGATATGTAGAAATGGAGACTGAAAAAAATTGGAATACACCAAGAAAAAATGATGCTCTTCCACATTTTCTGTTACTCTGATCATTACCTGGTTCCCAGCATCTCTTGGAATAGTTCTCCTTAGCCATTTCATAGATCTACCTGGACCAGAGGCTGTACTCTGCCAGCTCATCTTATCCATTATTGGCTGGGCAACTATCTCACCCCTATCAGTTTTAATGTGTCACCACTACTTCCTCTCCCATCTCCTTGACGAGATTCTTTTTCCATCTATCCAACTTCCAATAGGTATCTGATAATTTAATTTGGCCAAGTTTTTCACACTTCTGTATATAATTCATGTCAGACAATAGGGCAAGATCTCAAATATCCTTCCTATAAGGGTTTATAAAAACTCTTGACACATTTTAAAATATATATATTTTATTGATTTTTTACAGAGAGGAAGGGAGAAGGATAGAGACTTAAACACATCCATGAGAGAGAAACATCGATCAGTTGCCTCCTGTAAACCCCCTACTGGGGATATGGTCGCAAACAAAGTACATGCCCTTGAATGGAATCGAACCTGGGACCCTTCAGTCCGCAGGCCAAAACTCTATCCACTGAGTCAAGGTTTTGGCTTGACATATTTATTTTTATTTTTTTAAATAAATCTTTATTGTTCAGATTATTACAAATGTCCCTTTCCCCACCTCCCATTGTCTTCATCCATAGGTACACAGTTTTTATTCAGTCTCTTCCAGTATCCCCCACTCCCTTTTTCCCTGAAAATCATCAGTCCACTCACCTTCCATATCTCTGATTCCATTATATTTACCAGTTAGTATTGTTCATCAGATTTTTTAATTCTCTTGGCTTTTATTTTCACTTGTTGATAGTTACATATTTGTTGTTCATAATTTTTATCTTTACCTTTTTCCTCTTCCTAAAGTACCCCCTTCAGCAATTCATATAATTCTGGTTTGGCGGTGATGAACTTCTTTAGCTTTTTTTTTAATTTGTGAAGCTCTTTATCTGGCCTTTGATTCTGAGTGATAGCTTTGCTGGGTAGAGTATTTTTGGCTGTAGGTTCTTGCTATTCATCACCTTGAATATTTCTTGCCATTCCCATCTGGCCTGCATGGTTTCTGTTGAGAAATCAGCTAGCAATTATATGGGTGCTCCTTTATAGGTAACTACCTGCTTTTCTATTGCTGTTTTTAATATTCTCTCTTTGTCTTTTGCTCTTGGAATTTTAATTATGATGTGTCTTGGTGTGGTCCTCTTTGGATTCCTTTTGTTTGGGTTTCTGTGTGCTTCCTGGACTTGTAAGTCTATTTCTTTCACCAGGTGGGGGAAGTTTTCTGTCACTATTTCTTTCAATATGTTTTCGGTATCTTGCTCTCTCTCTCTTCTTCTGGGACCCCCATAATTCTGATGTTGGTTTGCTTGAAATTGTCCCAGAGGTTTCTTACACTATCTTCAACTTTCTGGATTCTCTTATCTTCTTGCTTCTGTGGAGGAGTGTCCTCTGGCTCTTTGTGTTCTAAATCTTTGTCTTGATTCTTGCAATTTTCCAGTCTGTTTTTAGGACTCTATAATATTTTTTATTTTATTTCAGACAATGTTTTCTTTATTTCTAGTTGATCCTTTTTTATTTCTAATTGATCCCTTTTCATTGCTCTCATTTATTTTATAGGCCTTTTTTAGGAAATTCTTGAAAAACCTTATAACTGTAGTTTTGAACTCAATGTCCATTCTTTTCTTTTCCTCCATCTCCTTCCTTTTTGTCCTGCCTCTCCTCTGCATTTTAGCTTCTTCCCTGATTTGATGGAATGGTTTTGTGTGCTAGGTATTCTGGTAGAGCCCAGTAGCACAGCGTTCCCAGTTACCTGAAGTGGATAGTCTTGGTGTAGCCCTTTGTGGGCTGTGTGTGCAGTCTTGTTGATAAGACTTGCTTATTGTTGGTATCCCTGAGAAGTGTTGATCTCCAAGCCAGTTGGCTGTGAGGACCAGCAGTGTCTCAGCTAGGAGGTCTTCTGTACTCTACTTGGATGGGGTGGAGTCTCAGGGTGGCACAGCACAGACAAGCTTTGGTGAGTCCCTCAAGATTGGTTGCAGGCGCACACACCTCTTTGGTATATGCACAGACAAGCTTTGGATTCATAGCTCCTCAGGAGAGTCCTATTTGCGGCAAAGGAGCAAGTGGGTCTCGGGGTGATGCTGACAAGCTTTGGTTTCTCGTCTGCCTTCCCTGAGTCCCGCAGTAATGGCCGTTGGCTTCATACACCTCCAAGAGATCTCTGCCCACTGCCTAACAGTCTGGCCTCTCCCTGACTGGGGCCATCTATCAGAGCAATAGGGAGGTTTTGTTTTCCTCCTGAACAATAAAGCCAGCCACGTATTAGCTGTCTGCCCTCTCTGCATGCCTGGAGGAAGCCAGTAGCAAACTCGGGCGGCTGCCTTTTCTCGTGCACAGATCTCCACACCTTTACAGTTCTCCAGGCTCAGTGTGCCTTCACTCTCCTTCTCTGATGGTAGAGCTTCCTCTCAGCCAGCCAGCTGGTGCTTCAAGGTGATGTTTCCCCTGTTTTACAGCTCTAAATTCAAAATTGTTGTGGTAGGCTGCATTCAGGTGTCTACCCTATGCTGCCATCTTGGTTTCTCTCTATTAATTAAATTATATTTGATACAATTATTTAAATTATCTTTAAACACAATCACTTTCTTTTTCTTAACATTTATCTAATAAGAGAGGAATATGCAAATTGTCCAGGATGCCATCACAGTAACTGTAATGACCAGCAGGCTGCCTGGGATGACCAGGCCTGCAGGGGGATTAGTGAGGGATGACCAATGACTCAACAGCATGCTGCATGGGGTGACAAGGTCAGCAGAGAGGGGCAGTTGGGAGTGACCAGGCTGGCATAGGGGGAAATTAGAGGTGATCAGGCTGGTAAGAGGGCAGTTAGGGGCAATCAGGCAAGCAGGCAGGTGAGCAGTTAAGAGCCAGCAGTCCCAGATTGTGAGAGGGATGCCCAACAGTTGGTTTAGGCCCAGTCCTTGGGATTGGGCCTAAATCCTCAGTCAGTCAGACAACCCCTGAGGGGGTCCCAGATTGGCAAGGATGCAGGCTTGGCTGAGAGGTCCCCCCCCCCCATTAGCATGAATTTTGTGAACTGGGCCTCTAATATTATATATATTATTTGGCTTATCTCTTCTCATTCCCCTATCAGTTAATCCATGCCTTCATGTTTTGGATCTTATTTTGTTGGTCAATTAATTTTCTTCTTTAGTTTCTACAATTAAGTAAAATCATATAATATTTACCTTTGTCTGATTAGCTTATTTCAATTAGCATAATATACTCCAGGTCCATCCATGCTGTCCCAGAGGATAAGATATTACTCTTTTTTGAAGCTGCATAGTATTGAATTGTGTAAATGTCCCCAGCTTTTTCACCTACTTATCTACTATCACTGAAGAGCACTTGGGCTGTTTCCAAATCTTAGCTATTATAAATAACACTGCTATGCAACATAGGGGTGCTTACATTCTTTGTGATTGGTGTTTCAGGGTTTTTAGGTAATATTCCCAGAAGTGGGATCACTGGGTCAAATGGAAGTTCCAGTTTTTATTGTTTGAGTAAACACCATACTATTTTCCATAGTGACTGCACCAGTCTGCATTCCCACCAGCAATGAACTAGTTTTCCTTTCCTCCGCATCCTTACCAGCACTTGCTGTTTGTTGATTTTTTTTTTTATTGCTAGCCATTCTGACAGATGTGAGATAATACCTCCTTGTTGTTTTAATTTTAATTTCTCTAAGATTAGTGACTGAGTATTTTTTTTTTCATATGTATCTTTACCATTGGTATGTCCTCTTTGGAGAAGGATCTATTCAATTATTCTGCCCATTTTTTATTGGATTTTTTGTCTTTCTTTTGTATAGTTGAATGAGTACATTATATATTTTGAATATTAAGCCCTTATCAAATGTATCATTGGCAAATATGGTCTCACATAAAGTGGGTTCTATTTTCATTTTGATGGTGGTTTCTTTTGCTGTGCAGAAGCTTTTAATTTTTATATAGTCCCATTTGTTTGTTTTCTCCTGAGTTTCCTTCGTGTTAGACATATCTGAAAAATTCTGCTACATGAGATATCTAGGATTTTACTGCCTATATTTTTCTAAGGTTTTTACCGTTTCATGCCTTATATTTAAGTCTTTTATCCACTTTTGAGTTTATTCTTGTGTATGGTATAAGCTGGTAGTCTAGTTTCATCTTTTTGCATGTATCTGTCCAATTTTCCCAGCACTATCTGTTGAAGAAACTGTCTTTATTGCATTGTATGTTATTGCCTCCTTTGTCAAATATTAATTGACCATATGGTGTGGGTCAATATCTGGGGTCTCTGTTCTAATCCATTGATCTATATGCCTGTTCTTGTGCCAATGACAAGTTGCTTTGGGTATAATGGTTTGTACATAGTTTGGTATCTGGTATTGTGATCCATCCAACTTTGTTCTTCTTAAGATTATTGCAGCTATTTGGCATCTTTTTTGGTTCTGTTTAAATTTTTGAAATATTTGTTCTAGTTCTGTGAGGTATGCTGCTGGTGTTTTAATTGGGAGTGCATTGAATCTGTAGATTGCTTTAGGTAGTATAGACATTTTAATGATGTTAATTCTTTCTTTTAAAAATATATATATTTTATTGATTTTTTTATAGAGAGGAAGAGAGAGGGATAGAGAATTAGAAACATTGATGAGAGAAAATCATCAATCAGCTGCCTCTTGCACACCCCCTACTGGGGATGTGCCTGCAACCAAGGTACATGCCCTTGACCGGAAACAAACCTGGGACCTTTCAGTCAGCAGGCCTATGCTCTATCCACTGAGCCAAACCGGTTTTGGCGATGTTAATTCTTTCAATCTATGAACAGGACGTATAGTTCCATTTGTTTGTATCTTCCTCTATTTCTTTTCTCAGTGCCCTGTAAACACAGGTCTTTACCTCTGTGGTCACATTTACTTCTAGGTATCTTATTTTTTTGTTGTTGCAATGGTAAATGGGATTGCTTTTTTAGTTTCTTTTTCTAAGAGTTAATTATTGGTGTGTAAAAATGCCATCAATTTCTGGATGTTGGTTTTGTATCTTGCTACCTTGTCAAATTCATTTATTAAGTCCAATAGTTTCCTGGTGGAGTCCTTAAGGTTTTCTATGTACAATATTGTGGAGAGTGGCACTTGGACAGGATCAAGCCTCAGACTGATGAGAGAGGGCACAGTCCTCTTGTGGCAAAGCCGCATGCAAGTCCCAGCTTGGAGGGCAAAGCCCTCCCAGCACAATTATAGCTAAAGGCTCTACCTTATAGTCCAACCTTGTAGTCCTAGGCAACTGAGGGATGTAGGCTGTGGGAGGTGCAGCAAGTGCTGCCAAAACAAAGCTTGATAGAGTTCAGTGAATTACAATAACAGAAAAGAAGCAGACTTGAAACTTGTAAGAACATGGTAAATATCTTGACCATTCTCTTGTTTTGCTTTGTGTGATCTGACTATAAAATAAAGATTCTGCTTGCAGGCAGGGTCCCTGTGTCCTCATCCAGGTGCAGTGATCCACCTGGCCCCAGCTATATTCTCTTATCTATTTTCTTTAATCCTTCACTGCCCCTCCTCAGAATCACCACTGGCAGTACTGGATGAGGTTCAAATATCATGTCATCTGCAAATAATGACATTCTTTATTTCCTCCTTTCCAATATTGATGCCTATTGTCTCTTCTTCTTGTCTGTTCACTGTGGTTAGGACTTCCAGTACTAAGAGTGGTGAAAGTGGACTTCCTTATCTTGTTCCTTTTCTTAAGGAAATTGTTTAAGTTTTTGCCCATTGAGTGTGTTGACTGTATGTTTGTCATATATGACTTTTATTATGTTGAGGTATGATCCCTCTATTCCCACTTGACTGAGAGTTTTTATTAAAAAAGGATGCTGGATTTTTTCAAATGCTTTTTCTGCATCTATTGATATGATCGTGTGATTTTTATCTTTCATTTTTTAAATGTGATGTATCACATTTATTGATTTGTGAATATTATATCAGCCTTTCATCCCTGGAATAAATCCCACTGGGTCATGGTGTATGATATTTTAATATATTGCTGGATCAGATTTGCTAATGTTTTGATGAGGATTTTAGCATCTGTGTTCATCAGAAATATTGGCCTGTAATTTTCTTTTTTTGTAATGTCATTATCTGTTTTTGGAATTAGGATAATGTTTGCTTCATAAAAAGAGCTTGGATGTGTTCCTTCCTCTTGAATTTTTTGGAATAGTTTTGAGAATGATAAGCTCTTCTTTGAGTGTTTGGTAAAATTCTCCTGTAAATCTATCCAGTTCAGGACTTTTGTTTGCTGGGAGTTTTTGTTTGTTTGTTTGTTTAATTACTGCTTACATTTCATCAGTTGTTAATAGCCTACTGAGATTTTCTGATTCTTCCTGATTGAGTTTTGGAAGATTGTATGTTTTTAAGAATTTGTCCATTTTGCCCAGGTTGTCCAGTCTCTTGGCATACAGTTGTTCATAGTATTTGCCTACAATCCATTGTATTTCTGTGGTGTCCATTGTTATGTCACATCTTTCATTTCTGATTTGTTTTATTTGGGGCCAATCTCTTTATTTCTTGATGAGTCTGGCTAATGGTTCATCAATCTTATTTATATTTTTAAAGAACCACCTCTTGGATTTATTCTGTTATTTTGTTGTTGGTTTCTTTCTTTCTTTGTTTATATATTATTTTTTCCACTCTGATATTCCTATCATGTGGATGTCATTATGTTTCATGTTGACACAGAGGCTCCTTGTCATCAAACTACTTTTAATTCCTTCCAGTGTGTTCTTGATGTCAGATATGCAAGTCTTCATTTCTGTCTGGTTCTGATGAATGGTTTGTGTTTCCTTTTTCAAGCTGCTATAGTTCCCACTGAGTTCCTTGTAATTTAGACTAACCCCCTTAAGCACCATTCCTTCGAACTCTATGTCTGATTTGTTGCTTGCCTCCATTTCATCAAGTTTTTCCCCCTGAATATTCTTTCTTTTATTTCATTTGAGGGTGATTTCTTTGTCTCTACATATTAGCTATCTCTTTGTATTTGCTTCTATGTATTAGATAGAACTATTATGCCTCCCAGGCTTTGTAGAATGGTCTTATGCAGAAAAGTCCTGTAGTGTAGTCTCTTTCATTGCCTCAATTGGATGCTCTATAAATACCTCTTGTGCATGTTATTTGGGCTTTTATATTTGGGATTTGATTGTTGATGTCCCATTCATTGGAGGGATCTCCCCTCCAACTTGCTGCCAGTGAGGTTCAAACCCAATGTTGTTGTGCCAGCTGTTATACAAGTGCTGACAGAACAGAATAGGACACAACAGGATCAAATGAAAACACAATGAAAATAAAGCTACACAACAGGAAAGACTAAAAAGGAAAATGACAAGAAAGCAAACCAAAGAAAAAATAAAAAAAAAGAATACTAAAAGTCATGTGACCAACAACTTAGAGGAGATGTAGAGAAAAGGGGAGAAAGAAGAAGAAAATGGCTATGTGGAAGCAATGAGAAGTAGTATGGGAATAAAAAAGAAAAGGAAACAGAAAATGAATGAAATAATGATCATGAATTTAAAACATTGTAATAATGGATATATTAAGATATAGATAGGAAGAGTAAAATGGAAAAAATGAGAAAAAATAAAATAAAAAATTAATGATAACAATAAGAATAAACAAAACTAAAATAGAATCAAAGGAAAGAAAGAATTAGAGATGTGTAAGAAAAAAGAGAAGAAAGAATAAAAAGAGAAAAAACAAATAAAGAACAAAAAACAAAGATAACACACACACACACACACACACACACACACACACACACACCACCACCAACAACAACAACAAAAAAACCCCACAAAAAACCAACAGCCATACATTCAAAAACCTTTGGGTCATCTATTTGTGGAGTTTGCTGGTTATTGCTGTGATGTTGTTCAGTTTGGTCCCTTGGTGTGTCTATCCTGGGCTTCTTGGAAGCTTCTCTGGTGCAAGTCACTGAGAAGTGACTCACACTGCCTCTTTCTGGCCCTGGGCAACCTGATTCAGGTTCGAGAGATTGAAGCCCCTAGTAGTCCAGTGGAATAGGGACTCCTTAGCCCAGAGGATTGGTCTACTTTGAGTCTCACACCTTGATTGTTCATGTTCTGAGCTGTACTCCCTTCCCCCATGGAGCTGGGCTCTGTGGGGGTATACTGGTCTTGGTGGAGATCATTTGAACAAACTGGTGTTGGTGGTGGTGCCTGTAGCTTGTAGGAGGGAGAGGTGGGCCCTTCTACTCTTTCTAATGCCTCAGGCCTGTCTAGTTTGCTGGCACCTGCTCTCTGCCACCTGCAGGGGCACATATTTCCTACCCCAGGCTGTTCCCCTTTGCCTCAGGTCACTGCATGTTGGGTCAGAATCAGCTGTTCTGCCTGAAAGGAAAGAGGGCACCTCCCCTGTGTTCCAGGTGGGTAGGGCTGATCCTCCTTCCTGGACCTGCCATCCAACCTCCTTTCTGCTCACCAGCACCAGTTCCTCCAAGAAATAGAGGGCCCCAGAGTCAATGTTGGGTATGCCTTTCAGACCCCCGCAGTGTAGGCTGGCCACTGAGTTCCACTGCATGGCCCTTCCCACTGGTCAGAGGAGCTTCCCAGGCTGCAGGATGGAGAGGTGCCAGCACTGCTCTATCCAGGGATTTCAGCCCCAGGCTGCCACTGCTGCACCCACTCTGCAGACTTCACAGTCAGTGCTCTTGAGACCTCCTCTCTCAGTCACAGGCCCTCCCATCTCTCCCGCAGATCTGAAGCCTCTTCAGTCTCCTCAAGTCCTCAGTTCACCAGGTCAGGGGATTTCTTGTCCCCGAGCCCTGGCAGTGGAGTCTAGCAGCTCAGCTCTAGTGTGGCTGTGGTAGCAGTAGTGGTGGCAGTGGATGAGTACACTGCAGGGGCAAGAGTCTTGCCGGGTCAATGGTGGTGACATGGTGGTGACATAGAGTCCAGGCTGGGTCCCTATACAGTGCACGGTTCAGGCTGCGTGCTTGCCAAGCATTCAGGGATCCTGTTGGTGTCTGCTTCAGGATTCGGGGTCTGGGTTGTGACCTCTGTGGTTGCACAGGTCAGGTTGGAGTGTACATGGGCTTGGACGCAGGCTGCAGTGAGGCCAGTGGTGGTGGGTGGGGCTTGGTGTCTAGATGCTGCCACCCTCAGAAGCCTCCTCTCAAGGAGGACCTTGTAAAGCCTTCAAGATAATTTGGTCTCTGAGACAAAGCCATGGCAGGGCAGTGCCTGTGAAGGTAGCAAGAGCTCTTTGGTCAAGAGAACCACTTGCCCCTAAGACTCCTGCACAATTGGACTGCCTTTCTCTCTCTCTCTCTCTCTCTCTCTCTCTCTCTCTCTCTCTCTCTCTCTCTCCACACACACACACACACACACACACACACACACACACACACCTGCACATGTCCACACACTAGCCCTCTCAGTCACTCACTCACTCATACTCTTTCTCTCACCCCATCCCTGTGGGCCACTATGCTGTAAACTTCTCTTGAAGCATCCCAAATCACTTTCTTAGCATATAAAATAGCATATTAGATTTATTTACTTATTTACATATTTAGCACCTCCAATTGATCTTGAGTTCCTTTATAAAAATGTTGTGTATTACCCTTATTTGTGTTTTTAGAGACTAGCATAAAACCTGGAACAAAGTAGGAATTGAATATGATTTTTTTTAAATTAATGACAGAATTATCAATATTTACTCAGAAGTTACATTCATTTATTCAATAAATATTCATTGAGTTTTAACTCTGCACCAGATATTAATGACTTTGTAGATACATCAAAAAAATGACACAAAAGTTCTGCTTTCTGGATTCTCCAATGTAGTTAACGATATAAAAAATGTAGCTTTGTGAGAAGCAGATTAAAAACAATACAAATTTGGGAGAAATCAAGGCATCAAGCTAATTGCTGTCATAAAAATAGATCAGTTTCTGGAAAGAGAGATTTATAAAAGGCAAGGAGGACAAAATATATAACTATAGCCCACGATAGGAAAATGTTACCTTTTCTCATAATGATTTTACAGACGTCTGAATAAAAGTAGTTACTCTGATAATAGTTGTCAATAAGTGTCCTAAGAACATATACAGGAGAAACCAAGATGGTGGCATAGGTAAACACCTGAAATTATTGCCTCGCACAACCACTTCAAAACTACAACTAAAAAGCCAAAACCGGTTTGGCTCAGTGGATAGAGCCTCAGTCTGTGGACTGAAAGGTCCCAGGTTCGATTCTGGTCAAGGACATGTACATTGGTTGCAGGCACATCCTTGGTAGGGGGTGTGCAGAAGGCAGCTGGTTGATGATTTTCTCTCATTGATGTTTCTAGCTGTCTATTCTTCTTCCTTCCTCTCTGTGAAAAATAAATAAAATATATTTAAAAATACAACTAAAAGACAAAACGGGTATTATCCAAAACCACAGGAAGGTTGGTTGAGTGGAAATTCTACAACTACAAGGAAAGAGAAAAGCACACTGAGTCACAGAGGAGGGGCAGAGGTGCAGAAGTGAAGTGCAGAGGTACAAAAGCGCTGTGTAGAAAGGGCTGGCAACTGAGTATGCTGTTGTCTTTTTCAATCAGGAGGGAGACACAAGCTGAATTCCAGTTCTGGTTGGGACTTTAGGGACCCAGACTCATATGGGGAGAAACTGGACTATGTGGAATCACTCTGAACTCGAGGGTGGCTTTCTCTCAGAGATGCTTGCAGTGATCATTGTTCCTGCACGGTACAGCAGGACACAGAGACACAGGACCTCTTCCAGGCAGGGCTGACAGTCAGCGATTGCTGTTTGCTCCACCCTAGTGATTCCCTGAGACTTGCCCCACCCAATTTGTGCACAGAGGCTTTTGCATATGAATGGTCTGACCCTTTGCAATCTGAAACCTAACATTCTGTAACTAGGTCAAAGAGCCCTAGAGCCTCCAAAAGAAGACCCAAGGTTTAACAGCAGCTTGCATTGCTTCACAGCTGGGCCTCATCTGGGCACATCCAAACCCCAAAGAGAAGGAAACTGCAGATATATCTGTAGCTCCTGCTTGGTGGCCTCTCTTCTTGGAGATCCAATGTACCCCATGGTCAGAGAGAGACTATCCAGCCTACAACTCTTCAGATCCATAAGAGACACACTCAGGGGACAGACTCAGTGAGCGTGAAAGCCCCACTGAAGCAAGTCTTACCCCATAAAAGTGTCTCCAGCACAGAAGTTCTCCCATCATATACAAAACTTATCCTCACAGCCAATTGGCCTGGAAGTCAATTTGTCCCAGTGATACCAACAACAATCAAGGCTTAACTAAAACAAGACTTCACAGAGATCACAAAGGGGTGCACCAAAAGTCTCCACCTCACGTAATTAGGGAGGGTGAGCCACTGGAACCTATAAGATACCTAGCACACAAAGCCATGCTATTAACACAGGGAAGCAGCCAAAATGAGTAGACAAGTAAACAGGTCACAAATGAAAAAAATGGAGAAAAGCAAAGTACTGGACAACATAGAGTTCAAAACCACGTTTATAAGGTTACTAAAGAATCTTCTAGAAACCTCTGATAAATTTAGTGAGATCCTCAAGGATATAAGAAAGGACAAACTAGAAATTAAGCATACACTTATTGAAATAAAGAATAATATACAGAGATCCAAAAGCAGACTAGAGATCCCAAGAATTAAGTCAAATATTTGAAATGCAAAGAAGCAAAAAACACCCAACCAGAAAAGAAAAAAGGAAAAAGAATTTAAAAATATGAAGATAGTGTAAGGAGCCTTTGGAACAACTTCAAGCATACCAAGAATGCTTCTGGTATGCTTCTGGGGATGCTAGAAGAAGAGAGAGAGCAAGATATTAAAAATCTATTTGAAGAAATAATGACAGAAAACTTCCCTTACCTTGTGAAAGAAATAGACTTACAAGTCCAAGAAGCCCAGAGAACTCCAAACAAGAGGAATCTAAATAGGACCGCATCAAGACATATCATAACTAAAATGCCAAAGGCAAAAGACAAAGATAGAATCTTAAAGGCAGCAAGGGAAAAACAGTTAGTTACTTACAAGGCAGTACCCATAGGACTATCAGCTGATTTCTCAACAGAAACTATGCAGGCCAGAAGTAAATGGCAAGAAATATGAAAAATGATGAATAGCAAGAACCTACAACCAAGATTACTCTACCCAGCGAAACTATCTTTTAGAATTGAAGGTCAAATAAAGAGCTAAAAGAAAGTTCATCACCGCCAAACCAGTATTATGAAGTGCTGAAGGGTATTCTTTAAGAAGAGGAAGAAGAAGAAAAAGGTAAAGATAAAAACTATGAACAACAAAGTGACAAGAAATACAATCTATGAACAAGTGAATCTAAAAATCAAGTAAATAAAAAGTCTGATGAACAGAATAAACTGGTGAAAATAATAGGATCAGGTGCATAGAAAGGGAGTGGACTGACAATTCTTGGGAGAAAGAGAAGTGGGGTGTGTGGGAAGAGCCTGGACAAAAATCGTACACTTATGGATGAAGACAGTGTGTGTGTGGGGGGGAGGATAAGGGCAGAGGGTGGGGTGGGAACCGGGTGGAGGGGAGCTACGGGGAGAAAAAAAGGAACAAGTGTAATAATAAAGAGCAATAAAGATTTATTAGAAAACAACAACAACAAAAAGAACATATATAGCTACATCTAGAAAACAAAACAAAAAAAGCAGCATATGGTTTCAAGGTACCTTAGGTACCATGATTATTAATTATTAATTTTAAAAAAATAAAGTAAACTGTTTTGAAATAAAAAATTGTATATTTTTCAAAAGAATGATTAGTTTCAAATATAAATTACCTTGTTGGGGAGCTCAGTTGTCTAGAATGTTGTCCTGATATGCCAAGGTTGTGGGTTCAATTCCCAATCAGGGAACATACAAGAATCAAACAATGAATGCATAAATCAGTGGAACAACAAATCAATTTTTTATCTCTTTCTCTCTCATTCTTTTCTTCTCTCTCTCTCTCTCTAAAAGTCAAATTTAAAATATCAACTATACCTTAATAAATCTGTCTTTAAAAGTATATGATACCAATATAATAGTGGTTTTGTTATTTGTAATTTGTTTGGCTCTTTGTGATGTAAATTGTATATTTATTTATAGATCACATTAGTACTATTTTTTGAACAAATGATTTTTCAGGCTAGCTATGAGTACAGTGACCTGGAAGTTAACAAGTCATTTCTTATATCCAGAATTTTGTACTTTCTTTAACATTGGTAAGTTGAAAATACTAATAAATATGGTGTTAATGAAGAGAACAAAGCCTATGTTTCAAATGGTTATCTACAGAATTATACCAGAAAATTAAAAATCAAAATTAATGTCTTTGAGATGTTCTTTGCATAACTTAAAACACTATAGGTTATCAATTACTTTATACTAAATTATTATAATTTCTCATTCTGTGGTCACAGTTTCTGAGTTTAAATCCTGGCTTTGTTCCCTATGAAACAAGTTACCACTAAACTAATTACTTAATATATATGTCTCAGCTATCTCATCTGTAAAGCGGGTAAGATAAACTTGTCTGGCTGATTAAGTTAGACTACCCATGTAAGGCAGAACATAACATATACATACATGTGTCCTGATTTTTAAATTGCATATGGGATTGTGTAATATACTCTTCTGAGCCTTTTCCATTTAATAAAGTTTCTTATAGAAAACTAAATAGATATTTGTTGGATAGATGAGTGAATTCAATAAATGATTCTTGCACACATAAATCACCACTTATTTTTCAATAGTTTTAATGCATTACACTAAATAGATATAGTAGGATTGATTTAATAACCTTTTTGATGGATATTTAATCTCATATTTCTGAGTTTCTAGTATTATTATTAATACTATTATGTAGTTTATTTTTTTACTGAATCCTAGAGATATGGGACTTTCATTTTAGTTATATTCTATAGTGGAAAGCTAAAAATTACAGTATCCAGATTCTCTTGAAATGAGTATTCTGGATGTCAATTAGATGCTTCTAAAGGGATGTACCCATAAGAGTTTTGGAAAGTGTGTGTGAGGTAGAGCCTGTCCTTCTACTACCTATTTTGGCCATTTATAGTAAAAACTAAAGTTGGTATGTCCCCTGAGGTATGATAAATCCTGTCCCTTAATGTTACATTATTGTCTATGTTGGTACAATTCATGGTTTTCCCCCAAGACTCCCTGAGGGATTTGTTCACCCAAGTCCATCTCAGGGGCTGCTGCTGCTGCTGACTCAAATCACCATGAGATAGAAACCTCAGCAATTCTCCCTTCAATCCTATGTGTGAGGCCCACGTCAGTAACATCCCCAATAGTTTATCTCTGATAATGTGTGTCCCTGATGGGATACATGAAAACTTCTCAGGCACACTTATGCTACATGTGATCCAAGAGCAGCTCTGGAGAGCTAAACACAGGTCTTCCCTTTGCGAAACCATGCTGTACCACTGGGCTTGCTCTGATGTCCACACCAACAGGCTGGTGCTACGGAGTTCCCTTTGCGTTTGTATAGTTCATGGGTTGTAACAAATGTACAATGTACAATGTTAATTTCTATAATTAAAATATCATACAGAATGGTTTCCTGACCTAAAGGTTCTCTGGCATAAGCTAAATGAAAAGGAAGGATCTTAACTGTTTTTTCTTTCTCTTTTTTCTCAGTACCTGGACATAGGTTGTATTAAAAAAGTATGTATTTGTTGACAAAAAAGTCACATCTTCTGATATACAGAGCAAAAAAAAAATGTTCTTAACACCAAGACTAGCAATGGATGAAGCTGAATAACTCAATTGTATCTCATGAATTTTAATTACTTTCATTCTCCTCGTGTATCTCCATTGTGTATTAGTTTTGTTCAGTAATGGGTATTCTGTTTTCAATATTAAATTTAAAGTGTCCCTTGTTTTAATTTAAAAAAAGAAGTGCTATTTCATCTTTCTCATAGCTACTGTTAATCGGTTTATCTTGTTATTACTGGTAATGTTTTCTTGCATTCCTTATCTGGTATGGTATTCAGAATTACTTTCTTTTTTTGTGAAATATTCTCTGGTGAAGAAATATAGAAGTCAAGAGACTTCATTTTAAATTCTAACTGGGTGATTTGGGGATAAATAATATAAGCCTGGGACTCTGTTGTTTCATCTGTTGAATTCAAGGTTGAATTTGGGAGCTCCCCAGGGTCCCTTCCTGCTGAATTGTTCTAGAATGGTTAAGACAAAGTAGAGAACGAGAGAGCCGCATGACTAATAAGGGCTAAAACTGAGCAGACATAAAAAAGATAATGAAATAGAAATAACCAGATGGACATTTTAGTGATAGCCTTCCCACTTCTAAGTCACCTAATAATATATTGTATTTTATCATCCTGGATTATATTGTGGTCTAAAATATTGCAATCCTCAAATGTTAAGGTAGGTCACCACCCTCATCCCCAGCAGCAGTAATAGCATTACATAGCACCTTTCATCTTAGGCTCTCAAATCACTTCGTAAACATTAATTAAATCTCAAAACTTTCCTATCCTAGTATTACTGTGCCCATTTAAGAGATGGAAAAAGTGAGCCATATTCTTGCTTGAACCACAAACCAAAGCTTTCTCATTTTAAATCAGTAGACTTTCTGAAGTTAATAATGTGCTAGCCGAGACTTGGGGTTGAATTTAATGAATGAGAATTTCTATGTGTGGTATTGAAAAGCCCGTGGGTTTATGGAACAATGGGAGGTGTGGGTGTATATATGGTGTGTGGGTGGCTATGATTATGTGTATATAGTCTGTGGGAAAAACTAGTGCATATGAATGTGTCTGAATAATATAAAGTTGGGTGCTCTGTAGACACTCAGAATCTGCCCCTCCTCCCCCCTGATTGCCCTGTAACTTGTTTTTAAAATTTCTCAGCTGCATTGAATACTCTGGCATTCCCTTCACCATCTTTCATGCTATTTTGGGGGGGATAGCTCCCATTTCTTCATAATTCCTTATTTATCTGCCAATTCATGCCGAGTTTTGCCTTTCAGCATTGATTCTCACCCCACCTTCTCCCTCTAGTGCTCTGGTGCTCCTTACCCTGGTTTTATTGACTCTATATGCAGAGAATATCCAAATATATTCTGACAGTTTGGACTCTCTTCCTTAAGTGTAACCATTGACCATACACACCCCTCTGCTTACATGTCCCACCATTACTTTAAACGTGGGGATATCTGAAAATGTACTCACCTACTCATTCATCTTTTCTCCTTTGCAACATCAACCTCTTTATTCCTCTTGCTCTTCTTAGTAGAGATGGCCAACTGTCTAGATGCCTAACAGAGCATCCACAGTCATTCTCCCTTCCCCTCACCATTTACCCTCAAGCAGCCAGCTTGTTCTGCTAGCTAAGCAAGATTCTATTTCCAATTTCTTTAATCCCTTGATTCCTCTTAATACTCCTGACATATCCTTGGAATAGGTCCCCATTATCTGCTGCCTGTGTGATGACAAAGAACTTCAAATAAATTACCTGGCCTGATGTCATAGTGACTTTCATAAGACAATAACCTGATCACGTCTATCCTGCACGAAGCCCTTCAGCAGCCCTCCTCATTACTATTAGAATCAAGTCCAACCCTTGACATTATTTTCAAGGTCTTGCATGAGCTGACTCCTGCAGACCACATCAATGATCATCACAAAAATCTGCCTTCTTCTTTCAGACAGCTCTCCGAGCTCACTGTATGTCACCAAGCATCATTATATTACTTTTACCTTTGTGATTTCCCCCTAGATTTTAAGTTTGGGAAAAGCAGAAATTGTGCCTATTTTTTGAAACACTCTATCCCAATGCTGGCATTGTTCCTGCCACATAATAGATGCTTTGTAAATATTTACTGAATGGTTAACTGAATCAGTGACCACACAGAGCTTGTATAAGTAAATCACTGAGGTCACTGTTTTAGGCAAAACCCATGAGAATAAGGAAAATGGGCCAGACTTATGTTGATCTAAACAAACTATATTGCTCTAAATAATTCAGGAGCAGTAGGTCACTCAGTTTAAACAATATATTCTAGTAGAAAAATATTTATTATGTCCTTAAATTGCCTACTGCATGCCAGGTGTGACTGTAATAAGACTGATTTCATGTGTAGTTTATGAAAATAACCTTGGATTTGCAGTCCCATTTATCAGTACACACAGGTAAGATAACTTCCTCTCCTAGTCCCATGTATCTCTCCACACAAGGGAAGACTGTGGGACCATGCACAGGTGCAATCCTAGAAATCCCAACCCAAGCCAGTCAACCCCCTTTTCCTGAGCTGGCAAATGCCTGTCCTAGGATCTTTTTAAGGGTTGACTAGGACACTTTTGGGTCTGAAAGGTTACCAGAGGTCAAACATTTGAGAGGGATGAGGATTGAGGATTGGCATGAGGGTGGGGCTTCCACACTCATGCCAATGTAGCTCATGTTGTTGACTAGGGTGGGAAGAGAAGGGCAAGACAATTGGGGAAGGTGCAGAGATGGAAGTCAGCTGTGCACCTATCTCCAAGGGCTCTGAGGACTCTATGAAATATGTATATGGTCATCCAGGTTGTTATGAAGTATATTTGTTAAGGTAAGGAAATCTGTTTTACTCAATAGTTTGTCAATTTGCTTTACAGACTTTAACTGTTTAAACATCTGTTATGTGAGTTTCCAATTATACTCTTGCAAAGGTCCACAGTTGTTAGGTGCTGGCCTGCTACTCAAAACAGTTATTATCTTTTTAAAAAAATATATTTTTATTGATTTCAGACAGGAAGGGAGAGGAAGAGAGAAAGATACATCAATGATGAGAGAGAATCATTGATCAGCTGCCTCCTGCATACCCCTACTGGGGATCGAGCCCACAACTCAGCCATGTCCCCTTGACCAGAATAGAACCCGGGACCCTTCAGTCTGCAGGCAGACACTCTATCCACTGAGCAAGACCAGCTAGGGCAAACAGTTAATTTCTAGAAGATTTTTGGGTTTTGAAGGGTAGTGTGAAATAAATATTAATTGGTTCTTAGATTTTCTGATATCTGTCAATAATATTTTATATCAAGAGTAAAATATCATTCAGTTAACCTCAACTTAACTTATGGCATGCATCATAGTAGAATCAATATTGCATAGGTTTTATCTGTTTATTTTTCACATACTGATAACAAAAGTGCTTCATCCCTGATGCTAATTTTCATGGTAGGAAAAATACTAAAACATATTTGAATTATAACCTACTGTTTGTTTGTTTTTGGCACCTATATTTTTTATAGGATTGCCATGTTTCAGTAGCTTCTCATTATTTCAAAACTCCCTTTTCAGTAAAAGGAAGCCAGAATTACTGTGGTTTTTTTATGATATAGTTTGATTTTGGTACAAGGATATTATAGATACTAGACAATGAACATTTTTAGAATTTACTGGGCACTTAGTAAGAACTTTGTAAATATTAACTCATTAAGTAAGAGTTATATTATAACACTTTGGGGTGGGTATTATTGTTATTATCCCCATTCTACAGATGAGGAAACAATGGCAAAAGGGAGCATATGTAACTTACCCCAATTCCCAATCTATACCCAATTAATAACCAAGTGAGGACAAACTGAGGCAATCTAACCCAGCAATGTGACCCCTGAGCACTACTCCTTCACTACCCCCCCCAACTCTTTTTTTCTTTTAGTTTTATTGAGGGTTTTTTATTTCTTAATGACATGGGTTACAGATTTTTATTTAAAACTAAGAACATAAAAATGTACTTTTACTGATTAAAATTCAGTAAAGGAGCAGTTACTGACTAACTTTTCAACTTAAAGGAGCTCAACTTTTGCACTGTATAATTTGGATTTCTGAAAGCTTTTCATGTACGTTGCTAACTTTGTACGAATATTCTAATTTACATCTATATCTTGATCAAGAAAGAGGACATGCTACCATATTGCTTTATTCTTTGGGGATAAACTAGTTGGGTTACATTTGAAAGAATTCATGATAATAATACACCCATACTCATGGCTTTCCTTTCTTAACCTGCCATCATCAGAGAGACACGATGTTTTTAGATATTTAAAAATATCAGCAGTCGCCACCACAGCCAATTGAACTTATTTCTGCAATATAAATTAATAAATTAATGCCAATTCCCTTGAAAAAGCATGTCTACCTAGCTGAGGAAAACAAATCTGAATGGAACACGTAATACCAAAGATGACTTATTTCACAATACATGCACACTTCTCTTAGAAATTGGGGTAGTCCAAGTTTATCTTTAATAAGAACACTATATGTGCCGTGAAGGGAGTTGCACAATTTTCATTTTTGCAGTCTATGTAACAATAATTACCTCACATTCCCATAAAGATTTAAAATACATCTTAACAATATTTAGATATAATTAATTCTAAAATATATTCTGGTAGGATATGTAACAACCATTCACTTACTTGAGTATGTGAAAAATCCCATTTCACAATATGTGACCTTATTTTTGTAAGCCAACAGCTAAAGAAAATATGGTATGCATTTCCAATGCAATATAAATAAAATGTCATGATCTGTAGAGGAAGAACTGTTCTGGAATGTTAAGGTTTCCACATTTTCTCTCAGTTACAAGCAGAGAAGAATATTATTTGGCCTAGATCAGTTCCTTTTATATAAATTAGACTGGAAAATTGCATTGGCTTTATTTAGAAATATCCGCAGGAGAGATACTCTGATTATTGAGGTCATTGCTGTGACTACAGTGGTGACTTGAAAACCAGTCTCACTGTTAGGAAATTTAATATGGAAAGTAATTAAACTTAGCCATGTTTAGAGAAAAAAATATACATGAAAGATAGGAAAAAAATTTGGGGATTTCTAAAATCAATACATAAAAGATAAAAAGCAAAATACAATTTCATTGCAGATAATATTTCATCAATATGAATGATAGAATTACATTACTTTCCTCATAAAAGTAGAATGTCTGCTGTGCCAGGGAATCACAGTGAACAAGAGAGAAAATGTCTGCCTTCATGGAGCATACTTCTAGTGAAGTCAATTAGAAGAATAGGTTGGTTCTGCCACCATCATAAGTATTCCCAACATGCACTTTCCTGTTGCTGCTCCCGTCCGGCTCACTGCAATGCTTTTCTTCCTTGTCTTCAGGCTTCCATTTTGCAGCCACACCCTGGCTGAAGTCTAACATCTTCAGTGCAACCAAAGAGATCTGTTTAAAACCCAAAGCAGTTTCTCCCATGCTTAAAACCCTCATGGCTTCTCACCACCTGGAGCCTATCTCACTGCAGCATCAAAGGTAACCCGATGTCTTCCTTAGATTCTGATGTCATTCTCTACAATTCAACCAACTGACTCCCTTTCTCTAATTCTTACATGCCACACTTACTCTTATTTAAGGAATTTACATTAGCTCTTTCCCTTTCTTTTTGCCAGGTCTGTACAAAACAAAACATATTTAGTGGAAAAACATTTCCTACTAAAATGTTACAGAAATACAATAAAAAAAGAAGTACAGTTGACCCTTGAATAACAAGGGGTTAGGCGCAGGGGTGGGCAAACTTTTTGACTCGAGGGCCACAATGGGTTCTTAAACTGGACCAGAGGGCCGGAACAAAAGCATGGATGGAGTGTTTGTGTGAACTAATATAAATTCAAAGTAAACATCAGTACATAAAAGGGTACGGTCTTTTTTTTTATTTCAATAGTTTAGGACAGCCATCCAGCCCGCAGGCCATAGTTTGCCCACCCCTGGGTTAGGGGCACTGACTTCCAGTACAGTACAGTTTGACTTCCCTAAAACTTAATTGACAATAACTGTTGACAGGAACCCTTATTGATAACATTGACAGATGATTAACACATATTGTGTATGATATGTGTATTATATGCTGTTGTTACAATAAAGTAAGCTAGAGAAAATATGTTACTAAGAAAATCATAAGGAAGAGAAAATACACTTACAGTATTTATTGAAAAAAAATCCATGTATAAGTAATCTGCACAGTTTGAACTCCTGCTGTTAAAGGGTCAGCTGTAAATAGAAGTGCTGGTTTAGAGCCACTAATTTCAGTGCCTCATTATGTGTACTCTTGGAACTTACATTCTAGGTGGGAGGGGGGAGAGAGAGAAAGACAATACATGTATATATAGTATACAAAATGCTAGTAGTCTTACAGGGGGGAAAAATGAATCAAGAAAGGAGGATAGGTTGGGAGTGTATCTTCAGCTTTAAATAGCCACACAGTAATTGCTCAATAAATATTACTGCTGTCATCTTTGTGGTTTCTGTTGTTACAGAATGGAAAAAGGAAAGATGTCACAGATTTATATTTCTTGTCTCTTAAGCAGAGATGTCACTTTCTTAAGATTCTATATAATAAAAGATTAATATGCAATTAGACTGAATGGCCAGTCGCTATGATGCACACTGACCACCATGGGGCAGACGCTAAATGCAGGAGCTATCCCTAGCCCACAGGCCCCAGACCAGCCAAGGCAGGTGCCAGTGGGGACCCCTCGATTGCCCTGCCAGTCACCCTGCAGATTGGCCCTGATCGCTGGCCAAGCCTAGGGACCCTACCCATGCATAAGTTTTGTGCACCAGGCCTCCAGTTATAATATAAAATTGCAATGAAGCTGCAAATGAAACAATACATACTATACCGGGAGGATCAGTCTCTCCCACACACTTCTCCACCACTTTAGGTGAATCATGTCAATAAGTTGTCCAAGGTACTGAACATTTCACTTGGTGTTTATCCACCCTGGTCATATTTCTTATTCCTATACATTGTTTCCTGCTCAGGAATAATTCCAGTCATTGAATAGTGCCCATCAGTAGATGACTGGTTAAAAAGCAGTGGTACATTTACACAATGGAATACTGTACAGCTGTAAAAAAGAAGGAACTCTTGCATTTCAATAACATGGATGGACCTGGAGATTACTATGGTAAGTGAATTAATCCATACAGAGGAAGACAAATATCACATGATTTCACTTATATGTGGAATTGAATGAGCAAAATAAACTGATGAACAAAATAGTACAAGAGGCATGGTTACATAGAACAAACTGACAGAGGTCAGAGTGAAGGGGAATGGGGTGGACTGGATGAAAGAAGGTGAAGTGAAGAGAATAACCAAATAACATGTATACATAGCCCGTGGGTACAAGAAAACAGAGTGGTGGTGATCAGAGAGTAGAGAGGTCAGGGGCTGGGTGAAGATGGGTAAAGGGGGCCATCTGTAACCATGTCCACAATAAATTAAAAAGTAATAAATAAATGTAAAACAAGTAAAAATAAAAGAAAAAAACAAATGGGGTTAGTCTAAAGGAGTTGACTTTAAAAATATATTACCGTATTTTTCGGACCATAAGACGCACCTTTTCTTCACCAAATAGTGGGAGGAAAAGTGCCTGCGTCTTATGGTCCGAATAGAAGTAGTGCCTGCGTCTTATGGTCCGAGTTGCAGAGCGGCATCGGGTCCCCCGGGACCTTCCGTGTCCCTGGGGACTGCATATTTGGTGAAGAAAAAGTGCGTCTTATGGTCCGAAAAATACGGTATATTATATTATATTATATTATATTATATTATATTATATTACATTATATTATATTATTTATTTACTTACTTACAGAGAGGAAAGGAGAGGGATAGAGAGCCAGAAACATCGACCAGCTGCCTCCTGCACAACCCCCACTGGGAATGTGCCCATAACCAAGGCACATGCCCTTGACTGGAATAGAACCTGGAACCTTTCAGTCCACAGGCCAACCTTCTATCCACTGAGCCAAACCAGTTTCGGCAGGAGTTGACTTTTTGACAAATAATTATTCATTGTCAAAAAGTGTGTTTCAGTGTGAACCCGTTTACAAAATATAGAATAAATATGAAAATGAGATAAATAATTTTACAGAAGTATTAAATAGGAAATTCTTCTAAAATGTTTTTCTCTCTAATCCTGAAAAGAGTTTTAATATAAAATTTATGATGCCCATCACTTTTCAAGAATATATAAGTTGCATTAATTATAATCTTATCTCAATTAAAAATTTTCAGAGGATTTCTGTAGAACCCCTTCGTGTTTGCAAACATGAAGTCAGTGAACATGCAATTCTATTTGTATTTGATATTACACAATATACATCTATTGTCACTTTTTATGTTACTAAAGTTATTAAAGATTTTAATTTTTAAATGTTCTTTCTTCCCTCTGACTTTCTCATTTCTTGACTCAAACACACAAACACAAACATTTTCAATAATTTCATTTCCATTTGCCACATGTCATGATAGTTACATAATTCATTAAATAAGTGTTATTTGACTATGCATTTGCAATGTTTTTTGTCTGCCATGGGTTTTTAAACTGTTTTATTTATAAGTTTCTGGACTATTTAATGGTGATGAAACACTCATTTGTCTTTTTATAGAGCGTGTCTAGAAATACTTCAAAAATTTAATGTAATTTGATAATTTAAATGTCTAAATAAAAACAAGAGATTTCAGCCCTAACTGGTTTGGCTAGATGGATAGAGCGTCTGTCTGCGGAATGAAAGGTACCAGATTTAATTCCAGTCAAGGGTATGTATTTTGTTTGCAAGCACATCCCTAGTAGGGACTGTGCAGGAGGCAGATGATTGATGTTTCTCTCTCATCTATGTTTCTAACTCTCTATCCCTCTCCCTTCCTCTCTGTAAAAAATCAATAAAATATATTTTAGAAATTAAGAGATTTCTTGTGTTCTTATACCTTCATTTTCCTTGTGAATGGTAAAACTCCTCTTTCCTGCTCTTACAACTTTACTTTATATTTATGCAAATTTTAAAATGTGTGGCTCTGTAAAAAAATATCACTAGAACAGTGCTAATTGAAACTATAGGAAAACCCATTCAGTTAATCTTGGACATACTTTATCCTCCCTTACTGAAAATTTGCTTTCAACGAAACTTTAAATTATTTGAATAGCTTTATTTTCAATTTATTTATTTATTTCAGATTGCTGCTTTCACTATCTGTTGCCCCAAATACCCTTTTCGATGCCACATTTTAGAGTTTTAGATGGCTTGCTTGCCAATAATAACAAAGAAGAGGGGTGTTTTTAGATTATAGTTTGCATTGAGAGGATATTTCTGCATCATTGTACATTAGACTTAATATAAAAATTGTATTTGGAGTCATTTGATTTGCAGAAATAACAATCCTAAATGTTTCAGTTTGTAATATTAATTAGTTTTCAACCCAGACAGTCTGGATAACTATATATTTACTACCTTGTAAAGAACTATCATAACAAGCCCTTAAGCATTATTTGAAAATTAATAAACTAAAGTAGGAGGAAACCTTTTACTTTCCCATAGTAACATAAACTGGGTTATAATATTTTATTGCAAAGTTTCACTTTTCAATTATAGGTTTGAAAAAGTAAAAAAACACACATAAGTTTCTTAACACTGTAGATGACTAATGTAATCAGTGCACTTCACTGTATGGAAACAGGTTTTTGTTTTGTTTGTTTGTTTTAATAAAGAAAATTCTTTCGTTGAAGATTCTGGGAATAAACCTTAATTCACAAAAAAGTATTTTCTGTATTATATTAATAGAAAGCATACATGTGAATTGGTGATTTTTCTAGCTCTTAATCTTGTTACAAGTTCATATTTTTCTTTTCTAAAATTAAAACTTGAGAGAAATTTAACTGTTAAAGATACACAAATATACAAGAAATCCAGCAGTCTGAATATGAGCAAAACAAGAATTGCTACAGATGATTATGTTAGATTTAAAAGAAAACATGTATAAACTGGGTTAATTACTTAGAAAGGCGTGTGGAAGACAAAAATTACTCAACCCAATTCTTTCCATCACAGGGTGAGAGTGGAGAGCCTGTGTTCATACACCTTGGCAGAGAGGAGGAATGCAAGACGTTTACTGCCAGACCCAGCACTGCGGCTCTGTTCCATCCAGAATGCCAGCTTTCTTAGAAATCTGATGTCTGACTACCCATGAATGCTGTGTGTGTGTGTGTGTGTGTGTGTGTGTGTGTGTGTGTGTGTGTATGTGTCCGCGTGCATGTGTGTTTGAGTCTAAGTAGAGATAATAAATTAAACTTTATGGAAAATTGTTGAAAAGGGTGAGCTACCGAAGAACTTGTTTTTCTTCCATTCCTGCTCCTTCACCTCAACTTTAAGTGCACGTATTTGTTTTGTAGGTCTTTCTGGGATAATGGTGCAGAGCAAAGGCTTTGCCACAGGATAGCTGGGATTCAAATTCTGGCTTCAACATTTACCAGCTGTCTGATAATGATCAACTTCCTTAACCTGTGACTCAGTTTCACCATCTACAAAATGATGATACTCTCCCGGGATTGTTGCAAAAACCAGGAGAGCAGGATCTGTGGAGGTGTTATTGATTTTAAGGATGAAATTATCATTCTACTAAATTTTGTTTGTACTCTTTACAGTACTTTTAAAATATTTAATTTAGAAAGTTCATGAGCCATTTAGTACTGAGACAATGAAGAAGGCTTAAGTTTTAAAAAGTGTTGAGAAAAACAGAGAGAAGGAGGAAGTTAAAAGCCATTAGATTTAGTGCTTTCAATTTTCAAAGCACCATCCATGAGTTTTTAAAGGTCAGTTGGGGAATGAGATACCCAGGTATGTGTTGACCTTTTAATAGGAAAAGCTGCTAAGGAAAAGGAAACAAATCTATCAATCAACTGATCAATTAATTCAAAACATATTACTTAGAATCATAAAAGAGTCAGTTTGATCCCCAGGAAGAATAAACTCAGCATTTTAGAATAATCAAGAATTATGTGTGCTACTGTTTACTTCTAATGTATCATCAACATAATATGTGCTCAATTAGTGTCTGTTAAGTGAATGGAAAGAGTGAATGTATGAGTGAATAAATATGCATATGGACAATCAGAACTGAGAAGAGAGGTAAAAACAAAAATACAACAAAATGGATGTCCAGAAGGCTATATTTGATCTGGTGTGTTTTGTTTGGCCTTCCTAGTCTGTTAAAGATAGAATTAGAAACAATTAAAAATTAGGGAAATTCACATGAAAATATCTACATTTCTGGTTCCTCTTTTGAAATTAGCAGCTGTGGCTTTTGCTCCTGCCGGGTTATAAATTCCTGGAGCTGGACAGTGGCTGCTCTTTTAAAAAGGGTGAAACGTGGAAAACACGACTGTGACCACTTCACTAAATTTACATCACCTTCCAGGTCTCTCAGACCCCGAGTTTGCAAGTATCTGATTTACAATGATAGAGCTTTTCTGATGCAGTTCAGTTGCCCTACAAGATTTTCTCAGAGCTTTAAACAAGTGTATGGAGCCCTAAAATGTTCAAGGGTTTGCCTCCCTTTAATGAAGAATGAGGAACCTTGGGTTAGTAACAATAGTTTCTGATCCTCAGCACTACTGGCATTTTGGGCCAGAAGATGTTTGTGGTGGAGGTTGTCCTGTGCACTGTAGGAGGTATAGCAGCATCCCTGGCCTCTGCCCACTAGATACTCCCTCACCCAGTGAGACAACGAAAAATATCTCCAGGCACTGCCAAATGTAACCCAGGGATGGGGAGACTTAACCACCCCTACTTGAAAATCACTGAGTGAGGTGCCAATTTTATATTAGACAGATGTTAGGTAACTTGTAGATTATGAATTGGCTACCACCTTGGCACTATTTCTAGGTTCTAGATTTAGTTGCTGGAGACAGATCACTGATTTAAGTATATTTATTCAAACTTAAAATACTTAGACTTCAGTGGGATGATAATGCTATGGTTTTCTCAAACCCCTGATTTTTGATGGAGCTTTTAAGGACAAGAAAGTGTAGTTAACACAGTAATGTTATAAAATGCAACAGTTTGCACACAGAAATGCCGGGATAGTATTCAGACGCTAGCACTTCATCCTGTTTCCTACTCACATCTTATTCCTGATGAATTATTTTAAAAGTATGACTAAATTATTAATTACACAGGATCACCATTATTTATGCAACTGAGGTTTACCACTCACATTTCAATATGGATTTTTTTTTTACTAAGGGAATTCAATAAAGCATCTAAGAATAGAAATATATGCCTAGAATTAACTAATGCATGTGGGGCACACCATAATGATGGAAGAGTAGTACAAAGTGATTAAACCTTAAAATCTTAAGGGAATCCTTAATAAAAGTAAACTTGATAAAACATTATTTATAAAATTTACATATACAGTTAAATTCTATATACATATCTTGGTTATAATATCTTAAACTATTCAGGCAGATTAAGCTACCAGACATAACATATTTCTCCCATAGGTTATGTGCCTCATATATTTAATTTAAATAAAATTTAGGTAATACTAGTTAACAATAAAAGTACAAAAACATAAAATTATATATCATTTAAATTTTAGTTTCACAAGATAAAAAAATAAATACCATATCATAAACCTCTGAGTAATGTTAATCTTTTTTTCCCCTTAAACTTTCTTTCTACCAATACCTTTCTGCCAATGAAAGTGTATTCTCTATTGCCTGTCCTCTAATGCCTTGTCCAATGTCAATTTAAATGACTAGTGATGACTTCAAGTACAATACAATTCTTCCTTAGGGAAGCTACTCCTTTGCCTAATATAAAGTGTATTACATTGGTATGTTAATTAGCTGCTTCAATCAGCATAGACTATTTTTTTATGTATAACATACCCTTCTTCCATGAATTACCATGTGTGAGACAGTACAATATGCAATCTAGGCGTTTTCTCACATAGTAGGTTCTGGTGACTACATTAAAATATATGCTTTTTTCCCCAGCTACATTTGTTTTAGCATTGAAAGTTGACTATAACTTTTACTATTTTGATATATAGTTTTTCAAATAAAAAGGACCCAGACCCAACTTCTCTCTAAATGTTTTAGCAATGGCACCAGTTTTCAGAGGTCTAGCCACACACCAATTAAAAAAAAATACTATGCTGTTTTTGTTTAAGAATTAAAAAATAGAGGAATTAATATAAAAGCCACAGAAGGAACAAAAATATTGGATCAGAAATGGTAAAAAAAAAAAAAAAAAAAGGAAGAGGATAAAATGGCAGCAAAATAAACAAACGTGTCCCAAGTCTTGTCCCAGAGCAGATAGAAAGAGCAGCTGAAACAAATAACATCCACCCGAATTGGCAAAGGAGATTCAACTACTGAGACAATTTGCAGCCGGGAGGGCAGAGGACTCCAGGAAAAAGGTAAAATCAAGGATCTGGGCTGGGGAGATCTGCCAGAACTCGGTGTCCAGAGGGTCAGAGGGAAACCGCACAGCATGAAGCCGTGTCCCTTAGGACAGGCACAGTGTCTGACTGTGGAAAGGAGATCCACAGGACTGCTGGTGGAAGAGGATTCTAGATCACGGTCCTTAGTCACAAAAGCCTGAGCCCAGAGGGGGCAGCCCGAAGGGCAGACCAGACCAGACAACACAGTGACAACAGGAGAGGAGCTCACAGAGGTGCAGTCTTATCCCTCTCTGTGGCCTTTGCATTTCTTCACTGAACCTACTTCATAGAACCTTTCAGATATGGACACTGACCCTGGGGCTAAGGTGCAGGTGAAGGTGTCAACTTGTGGAGTCCGAGGAGAGGTTGGGAGAGGATAGCATCCAGAAGTGGCAGTGAGTCTTGAGCTGAGTTATACCTGAGCCCATTTTCTGCCAATACCTGGACAGCCATTTTCTCCTGAAGAGATAGCCCCTCCCTCCAGGCTCCAGGCAACCAATACAGCCACACCCAGAACATACCCTGAATGGTACAAAGGATTTAAAAAAAAATCTGAATAGTCCCTGGGAGTCTACAGGGACTTGCCTAAAGAGAGGCCTCCAGTTCCAGCAACAGGAAACTGAGAAACAACAGACAGTACAAAAGACTGGGATCTTAAGTCAGCCAAAGGAATGATACTTCACTTTCTCATTTTTATTGTTATTTTATTTTATTATTATTTTGTTATCTCTTTTTTTTCTTCTGTTTTCTTTATTTTCCTTTTTTGTTGTTGTCGTTGCTTTATTTTCTCCTTATTTTTGCATTATTTTCCCATCATTCTATTTTATTTTATTTGCTCCTGAGGAGCAATTGTAGCCCAAGGAGCCACTGCTACACAAGGATCAGCCCCACACGACTCGACACCTAGATCCTTTTGTGAGATAAAAAATGGGTAGACAAAGATACTCCCAAAGTAAAGAAAAGGAAGAATCACCATAAAAGCTGCTAAGTGAAACAGAGGCATGCAATATGTCAGATAAAGAAGTCAGAATAAGGGTCAAACAGTTCATAAAACAATGGATATAAAAAATCAACAACTTATGTAAGAATCAAGAAGAAATGAAGATTGATATAGCTGCAATAAAAAAAAAGAACATGAAAAGTTTCAACATTAGACTAGGAGAAGCAAAGGACTGAATTACCTAATTAAAAGACAGGAAAATAAAATACACCCAAACTGAACTGCAATCAGAGAAGAAAATTAAAAGACAGGAGGGGAGCAAGAGTGAGTTACGGGACAGAAAGAAGCAAAGCAACATATAAATAATAGGGGTGCAAGAACAATAGGAGGGGGAACAAGGGTTAGAAAACCTATTTGAAGAAATGACGTGAGAAAACTTCCCTGATGTGGGGAAGAAAAAAGTCACACAAGCAGAGAGAGGCCCAAACAAGATGAATCCAAAAAGACCCACACCAAAGACACATCATAATTATGATGGCAAATGTTTAGGAAAGAGGGAATATTAAAGTCTGTAAGAGAAAGACAGAAAGTTGCATACAAGGGATCTCCCATTGGATTATCAAATGATTTCACAACAGAAACAAATCAGCCTGGGAAAAAATTGAAGCAAATTTACAAAGTGATGCAAAGCAAGGGACTGAATCCAAGAACACTCTTTCCAGGAAGGCTATCATTCAAAATTTAAAGGGAAATAAGGAGCTTCATAAACAAACAAACAAACAAACAAACAAACAAACAAAAAAGGCTAAGGGGGTTTATCACTACCAAGCCAGCAATGCAAGAAATGCTAAAAGGACTGGTGGAAAAAGAAGAAATTAAAAGATAAGAAGGAACAGGCCCCCAAAATAAAAATGGCTACAAACAATTACCCATCAACAGTAATTTAAATGTAAATGGATGAAATGCTCCAATCATGTAGCTGAATGAATAAAAATTCATGACTCATATATATGCTGTCTATAAGAGACCAACTTCAGAACAAGGAACTCTCACAGACTGAAAGTGAAGGGATGAAAAAAATACCTATCAGGCAAATGGAAATGAAAAAAAAAAACTGAGGTAATAACACTTACATCTGACAAAATAGACCTCAAAGTGAAGGCCATAACAAGAGATAAGGAAAGCCACTTCATAATGCTAAAGGGATCGTTATAACAAGAGGATATAACCCTGATAAACATATATGTACCCAATGCAGGAGCATCCAAATACCTAAAAATAAAAGCTCCTGGTATATATCAAGGGAAGATTAACAACAATACAATCATCTAGGGGGCTTTAATACACCAATGACATCACTGCATACATCCTCTTGATAAAAAATCATCAAAGAAACAGCAATTTGAAATGATTCACTAGAGCATATGAATTTAATTGACTTCTTCAGAACTTTTTACCCCAAAGCCACGAAATATATGTTCTTCTCAAGTGCACATGGGACATTTTTAAAAATAGACCACATATTGGGTCACAAGGAAAGTCTCCCCAAATTCAAAAAGATTGAAACCATATTAAGCATCTTCTCAAACCACAATGTTATATTATTAGAAATAAACTACAATAAAAACAATCCAAAAAATTCAAATAATTGGAAGCTAAATAGTATGCTATTAAACAATGATTGGGTTACCAAAAATATCAAAGAAGAAATTTAAGACATCCTGGAAAATAATGACAATAAAAACACAACAATCCAAAATCTTTAGGACACATGAAAGCAGCCCTGTGAGGGAAAGTTTATAACTCTACAGGCTTACCTAAAAAAAAAAAAAAAAAAAAAAAAAAAAAAAAAAAAAAAAAAAAAAAACCAAGAAAAAATGTTAGTAAATTATCTAACTCTACAGCTTAAAGAATTAGAAAAAGAGCAGCAAGAAAATTCCAGAGTGAGCAGAAGGAAGGGGATAATAAAGATCAGATCAGAAATAAATGTCATAGAGAAAAAGCAAACAAACAAACAAAAAAACAACAATAGATCTCACTCTTTAAAGGGATAAACAAGATAGGTGAATCTCTAGCAAGGCTAACCAAGAAATAAAGAGAGAGGACCCAAATAAACAAAATCAGAAATGAAAGAGGTGAAATAACAACAGACCGCACAGAAATACAAAAAAAAAAGTTAAAAAATTTAAAAATACTATGAACAATTCTCTCCAACAAACTAGACAATGTGGAGAAAATGGACATATTCCTAGAAAAATGTAACCTTCCAAAACTCAATCAGGAAGAATGTAAAAATCTTAATAGGCTGATAACCATGGAAGAAATCAAAGAAGTCATCAAAAAACTTTTAACAAACAAAAGCCTGGGGCCAGACAACTTCACAGGGAACTTTTACCAAACATTCAAGAAAGAACTAAAACCTATCCACCTCAGACTATTCCAAAAAAAATTCAAGAAGAAGGAATACTCCCAAGCTCATTCTATGAAGCCATCATCAACCTAACATCAAAACCAGATAAAGACACTATAAAGAAAGAGAATTATAGGCCAATATCCCTCATGAACATAAATTCCAAAATCCTCAACAAAATTATAGCAAATCAGATACAGCAGTACATCAGAAAGATCATATACCATAATCAAGTAGGATTTATCCCAGAGATGCAGGGATGGTACAATGTCTGCAAATCAATCAATGTAATACATCACATAAACAAATTGAGAGATAAAAATCACACAGTCATATCAATTGATACAGAAAAAGCATTTGATAAAATCCAACATCCTTTCTTGATAAAAACTCTCAGCAAGGTGGGAACAGAAGAATCATACCTCAACATAATAAAAGTCATATATGACAAACCCACAGCCAACATCATATTCAATGGGCAAAAATTAAAACCATTTCCCCTAAGAAAAGGAACAATACAGGGATGCCCACTCTCACCATTCCTGTTTGACATAGTACTGAAAGTGCTATGATTGTGATTAGATAAGAAGAAAAATTAAAGGCATATAAATTAGAAAAGAAAAAAGTAAAATTGTCCTTATTCACAGATGACATGATATTGTACATAGAAAACCCCAAAGATTCCATCAAAAAATATTAGACTTAATAAATGAATTCAGCAATGTAGCAGGGTACAAAATAATGCCATGAAATTTATGCCATTTCTATACACCAATAATGAACTTACAGAAAGAGAAACTAAAAAAACAATCCAATTTACCATTATACCAAAAATTAAGATACCTAGGAATAAACTTAACTAAGGAAGTAAAGGACCTATACGCGGAAAACTACTGGACACTGAAAACAGAGATAGAGGAAGACATAAACAGATGGAAGAACATACCATGTTCATGGATTGGTAGAATCAACATAATTAAAACGTCCATACTACCCAAAGCAATCTATAAATTCAATGCACTCCCCATTAAAATACCAATGGCATATTTTACAGACCTAGAAAGAACTCTCAAAAAATTCATCTGGAATGAAAAAAGACCCTGGATAGCCACAGAAATCCTGAGAAAGAACAAAGTAGGTGGGATCTCAATACCAGATTTCAAGCTGTATTACAAAGCCACTCTTCTAAATACATCCTGGTACTGGCACAACAACAGCAAACATACAAATCAATGGAATAGAATAGAAAACCCAGAAATTGACCCAAACCACTATGCTCAATTAATATTTGACAAAGAAGGCATGAACATACAATGGATTCAAGAAAGTCTCTTCAATAAATGGTGTTGGGAAAATTGAACAGATACATGCAAAAAGAAAAAAGAAAGAAAGAAAAGAAAGAAACTAGACCACCAACTTACACCATACACAAAAATAAACTCAAAATGAATAAAGGACTTAAACATAAGGTGGGAAATCATAAAAGTATTAAAGGAATCCACAGGCAGCAAAATCTTAGACATATGCTGAATCAATTTCTTCACTGATACTTCTCCTAGGGCAATGGAAACTAAAGAGAAAATAAACAAATGGGACTACATCAAAATAAAAACTTTTGTATAGTAAAAGAAACCATCAACAAAACAACAAGAAAGCCCACTACATGGGAGAACATATTTGCCAATGTTATCACCAATAAGAGTTTAATATCCAACATTTACAGGGATCTCATACAACTTAACAAAAGGAAGATAAACAATCCAATAAAAAAAATGGGCAATGGACCTAAATAGATATTTTTCAAAGAAAACTGAAATCCAAAGGACATATGAAAACATGCTCAAAGTCACTAATTATTCAAAAGATGCAAATAAAAACGATAATGTGGTACTGTCTCACACCTGTCAGAATGGCTATCATCAACAAATGAACAAATGACAAGTGCTGTTGAGGATGCAGAGAAAAATGAACCCTCATGCACTGTTGGTGGGAATGCAGATTGATGCAGCCACTGTGGAGAACAGTATGGAGTTTCTTCCAAAAGCTAAAAATGGACCCCATTTGACCCAGTGATCCCAATTCTAGGAATATGTCCCAAGAAACTAGAAACACCAATCAGAAAGGATATGTGCACTCCTAAGTTCATAGCAGTACAATTCACCATAGCTAAGATTTGGAAACAGCCAAAGTGCCCATCAGCAGATGAGTGAATTAAAAAACAACAACTGTGGTATATCTATACAATGGAATACTACAGTAAAAAAGAAGGAATTCTTACCATTTGCAATAGCATGGATGGACCTGGAGAGCATTATGCTAAGTGAAATAAGCCAGTCAGAGGAAGATAAATATCACATGATGTCAATCATTTATGGAGTAAGATGAAGAACATAAACTGATGAACAAAAACCGATCCAGAGTTAGAAAAGCATTGATCAGACTGTCAAACCTCAGAGGGAAAGTAGGGGAGGGTTAGGGGAAGGGGAAGATATCAATCAAAGGACTTGTGTGCATGCATATAAGCCTAACCAATGGACACAGACAACAGGGGGGTGAGAGCATGAGTGGGGGGTTAAGGAGCAATGGGGGGATAAGGATACATATCTAATACCTTAATCAATAAAGAAATTTAAAAAATGTACAAAGGCTGTTCTTAAAAGTTTATTTTTGTTTTTGTTTCTTAATTAGCTTATCTATAGGTAGACCTTACGTCTAGGGAAAGTCTTCTCTGTGAGGGCCAGTGGAAAAGAGGTTTAATGTTAAAATCTGATATCAACTCTGGTAAATAATCTGAACATATTTTCACACCTTTATATAATTCAAGCAAACTCTTCCAGTAGTTTCCATATATATCAGAGGACTTTCTCATCCCACTTTTGGAACAAACTTTCTTTTAGCCTTTCTGTTTGAAAGTGTTATCTGAACTGGAAATTAATTCTAAATCTTGGTGAGCACTGACTGCTATGGCAATGAATTTATGGAGCCACCCAGATGGCCTCAAGATATTTGCCTACAAATAGGAAATGACTCAGCATATTAAATGCTGTTCAAAAATACTTTGTATTTAATTATAAACATTACATGTGTTGATACAAGGTCATTCTAATGTGTTGTAAATAGGGCTTATTTATAAAAACAGAACACTGAAGAGGGAATTCACTGTCTTTGACTAATAAAAATTACTGTAGAGAAAAAATAACTACGGTTTATCTTTAAAGGGCCTGGTTATCAAATCTCAATGCCTTTTTAATTTCACATTGTTAATGATGTATATATGCCCTCACATGCTTAAAATTGTTTGTCCAATCTCTGTACCAGTCTTTAGAAAGCTGAGTGATGTGATAAAAGTACTTTCTGCTTAGACCAGCTGTGAACATTAAGAGGAAGTTATGAAGGGAACTAGAGCTCATAACAAAGATCAGCCAGAAACCAGGGTACTGAAGGTGGGTAGAGATGGAGTGGCAGAATTTGCACTGAGTCTCAGGGGTCTCAATCTGAACTGTCATTAGAAGACTATAAAATCCCAGTCAGCGTGGCTCAGTTGATTGGGCATCATCACATACACCAAAAGGTTGCTGGTTTAATTATGGTCAGGGCACATGCCTGGGCTGTGGGCTCAATCCCCAGTAGGGGGCATGCAAGAGGCATTGAATGATTTTTTCACTCATATCAATGTTTCTCTCTCTCTCTCTCCCTTTCCCTTCCTCTCTCTCTCTAAATATCAATTACAAATAAAAATAAATAAAAGAAGAAGACCATAAAAAGAATAAGCCACTGGAGCGTAGAACGTGATGGCTATCTTTAAATTTGCTTCAGTAACTAATTTCCGATTAAACAATTGAGGACAAACCTTGATCATCCTCAACTCCAACACCTTTACATTTGACTTTGACAAAACAAACCAAGTAGCCTTTATATTGTAAGGAAACGGCGCAATGCAAGTGCAATTTCTAGAGGAAAAGTCAAAGATCTGTCAGTCCACTTCCTTACAAACCAAGCCTAGGAAGGAAAATAGTGTGTGAACAAATGAGCTCACAAATAATTACACTGGGCATTTTTATGCTGCCACCAGGCCTTTTGTAAGTCTTTATAAACTGATCTTAATTTTGTTATACTGACCCCTAAAGGCACTTTCTATTGTAAAATAGTCTATTAAGAATTGGTCTATATTTTGGAAAGCAATAATATTAAGTTCATTATAGCTTTTTGCAGTCCAGGCACTAATATAGCTTGTGTAATCCTTTTAAGATTTTAATGGGTAAAAGCTATTTTAAGAATTTTTGCAAGCAAAACATAAAGGTAGGCTTAGAAAAGTATTTGTCTTTCAGATCCTTTAAAAATATATAAGATATTTATGTTAAATTGATTCATTTTAAAAACGTAACACATCCAGTCAAAAAGCCTTAATAAGACAGGCTTCTGTGTATGGTAGTATTATTGCCCAATCTCAGCCCCAGAATCTTAACTTTACAAGCCAAGCATGGTCTACTTGTTATAAATATATAACAATATATCATGATTATTATTAAAGCAAGTTATTTTCATTATAGAAAAAAAAGTACCAACATACAAATAAAGCAGAAAAGTTAATATCTTATCCTCAAAATGGAATCCCACAGAATGCATATTTTGAAACACAGTTTTTAAAAATGACATATTCTGTCAATAAATATAATTAAAACATTTTAAAAGCGGACTAATGTTCCATTAGTGTTGGATTTTTTCCATATGGTTATTGTTTATCTATGTTCTTCTGTGACTTGTCAACCAAAGCTTATATTTTATTTAGCTCATTTTTTCCTGATTTGTTATAAATTTAAGATTATACAAAACACATATATGTATATACTTATATTTTTATATGCTTATATATTTAAGCTCCATGGAGGTAAGGATTGATGCCTATTTTGAACTTTATTGTAACCCTAGTAGAAAATGGTTGGGCCTGTATTTAAAATGAATAAGTAAATCTGAAAACAGAAAATTCTATAAACAGAATAATGATAAAATTTTTGTAGATGTTTGTACATGAATACTTTTATTTTATATTATTTTAAATTATTTATAATATAAATAAAATATAGTACATATTAAAAATTTTATTTTGTAATATTAACTAATGCATTTCCATGCCCCACAACACTATTCAAGTCCCACTCAACACAAATCTGTATATTGCAAATGTTTATGTGTTTCTGTGGCATATTTGAGTTGGTTTTTGGAACTAGTGGAATATTTTTAGATAGCACAAACAACCAAGTGTTAAAGGGAACAAACTACAGGCTTAGAAAGCAAAGATAAAGGGAACGAAAACTCTGATAATTAATTATTTACAACTAAATACAGAAAGAATACTAGAAAATATCTAGGAAAGAGTTGAATGACTGTATTGAAAATTAGTATTTCTTTCTTTAACTACTAAAAACCCAAGTAGGGATAACAAAATACCTGTATTTATTCAAATAAAATATTTATAAAAATCATAGTCAATATAGCATATACACACTTACAAAAATGAAAGGTATGCTGTATGAGTCAAAATCCAGTCTGGAAGACAGAAAGTACTGCACAACCTTCTAAGAGGGGGAACTTATCGGAGGGAATTGGTCACCCACATAAAGGAAGAGTGAGAAGCCAACAGTGAAGCAATTCAGGCATTGCCAATTGCAGAAAGCTGGAGGAATCAGAGTTCAGGCCCATCCAATGGGAACTGAGTCTATAGTGAAGAGATCCTGATGCAGCTGGAGACGCCACAGCAAGAAGAAAGATGGGGAGAAATACCCTGGCTCTCCCCTCATTTCGTCTTCCAATCTTCTACTAGTATCTCCCATTGGCTTAACTTAACTAGAAGTCATAGGTCCAATGAATGTGACAAATATTCCCTTTAAAATAGAGCAAAGCAGGAGGTGGGAAGGAAGGGATCTGAGAACAAATTGGCAACTGATGGGATGACCCTTAATTATCAAGTGAGCAGAGTTCAACAGAAATCTGAAAAAGCATCTTTCTTTAGACATTAGTGAAAAGTATAAAGTCAGGAGAAAAGCTATCCAGGAGGGATAAAGAGGCACAGGAGTGGGAACAAACAAGTTGAATGTGGGCGCTGACAAGTGGTTTAGCTTCAGGTGAGTAGAAATGCCATGCAATGGAGAAGGGAAGAGAAGTTGAATGGAAGCAGCAGAGGAGCAATAACAAAGTTGATGCATAATTACTATCTTGTTGTCACTTTGTTTTGATATTTGCTTCCTATTATCTGATAACTATTGTTCAGAAAACAAAGTAAAATAAAATCATACAGATAATTCATTCTCCAACCATAAGTAATATAAAATTAATTTAAATTGAGAATTTCTCAGCACATGTCATAGATAATGTTATTATAATAAATATGGGTATCCATATACATAATATTTTCATCTTCAAAATAGAAGGCAGGATACCATACTAAAGAAAACTGACATAAAGTGGGGCTTTGTGAATAATGTTGATGACACTAGCCACCTGCAATCTCATGGTTGTAGGATTTTAACCCAGTGAGAACATCGTCTGGATATTAAAACTTCTCTCCACGAGTTTTTCAGGCTGGAAGTAAACTTTCCTGGGGCTATTGTACCTGAGTTGGAAGCTGGGCACCCTTGTGATCAGTGAATGGTAGTCAAAGCTTTTTTTTTTACCATGACTAAGAGCATCTACTGTGATTTGCTTGTCTTGATTCCTGGTTTTCATCCTAGTTTTTATTGTTGTTGTTTCTTGTGTGGTTTTGTTTTTAACTAGAATGCTAACTAGAATACATAAATATGAAATGCAAAGTTCTTTTTTCCTGGTCTTATGTTCAATTACTTCACAACTCAAAATGTCTTCTCTACTAATGCTACACTCATCAAAGCTCCCTACAAATAGTATGCCTCTGTGATTTTGCCTCCTTATTCCACTCACATTATTCTCTCTTGCCTACAAGCATGTATAAATAATTTTTGGTAAATGGTAAACCTTTGATTCATATAACAGCCTGACTCTAGGAGCAGAGATCCTAGTGACTAGCTATTTATTGGAGACCCAATAAATTATGTTATAATATACATCTTTCAGTAACTCTTGTGATAGCAACTCACTCATTTAAAATATATTTTCTATTTAGATACTTATATACTAGGTTCTGGGACTTCAATCTAAAATGGATAGGATCTCTATTCTCAGGAAACTTACAGTGTGGTGAGGAAAAAGGATGTGTAAGTTAAAGTATGGTATCTGATTCTCAATAAATACTTGGTGACTGAATTAATAATTTCCGTGAGAGTGGTATACAAAAGGATATCTAAAAGTAAAGAAAGAATATCTCAATAAGGCTTGAGGTAGTTGGTCATCAGAAATTCCTTCCTAGAAATTAGCTAGATGAATATAATAAGGGAAAGTGTATTTTATGATGAGGCAACAATAAGTGAGAAGGTGCAGAAATATGAAACAACTTTACATACTCCAGGAAAAAAAAATCATATGAGAAAGCAGTAGAAACAAAGGGAATGATGGTCTAAAAAAGAGTCTAGAAACAAGTCTGGGGTCTAAATGTGAAGTGTTTGGATGTTAAGCTATGAACTGTGAACTATAGCATGACAGTCTTGAGAGCCACTTAACGTTGGAAAGTCAGCTAGTGATATCAAAATGCCATTTTATAAAGGTCATTCTGACAACAGTGAGGAGGGTAGTTTAAAAGGTTCAGACTACATAGAACAAGAAACGACTGCAGCAAAGTAGAAGAAAAACAGGAGTGACTGTGGAAAAAGAAAGGAAAAAACAAAAATGAGCTTAGAGATATTAGGCAGGTCTACTCAATCAGACTTTCTGAGCTTATGCATTTTCATAACATTGCATCTACATAATTATTTAATATCCTTTCTATGCTCTTTCTTCTGCCACAACACAAAACAAGTGTTTAATAAATATTTTTAAATGTAGTTTTATTGATTTCAGAGAGGAAGGAAGAGGGAGAGAGAGATAGAAACATCGATGATGAGAGAGAGTCATTGATTGCCTGCCTCCTGCATGACCCACACTGGGGATAGAGCCTACAACCTAAGCACATGCCCTTGACCAGAATCTAACCTGGGATCTTTCAGTCTGCAGGCCGATGCTTTATCCACTGAGCCAAAACCAGCTAGGGCAATAAATGGTTTTTGAGTAAATAAAATAATACTTTGTGTCTGAAAATGAAAGAACACAAAATGATCTCAACATTTCTGGCCAGGACAGCATGGTGCCATACTCTGACATAGGCAGCAAAGGAAGAGGAGGTAGTTTTGGTGGAAGAAAAGTTGAGTATAGTCAGTGGCGGCATGAGTTTCAGATATATGGGGGTATTTACAAGGCAGTTTGTTGTAGAATGGTGAAATTCTGAGATTTCCATATTTCTTGAATGGAAATTGAGATTCATCAGTGCATGCATGATAGTTAATTTTTCAATTTTTTGTAAAGTTCTTTAGGGAGAGTATATAAGATATTAAATCGAGGTGGAGAAACAAGAATACAGAAAAATGACAGAATAGACAGAGAGAAAGAGCTTGGAGAAAGGATCACAGAAGTCCAGAGGAAAGAGAATTTCAAGAAGAAAGGAGTTCAACACTGCCAATTGCCACAGGGAGGTGAAGTGAGAAAAGCACAGCAAATGTTCACTGGATTGGTAACATTGAGGGCACTGTAGATGTAAGTGCAAGTAAATTGAGTGAAATGGTGGAACCAGATGCCAGATTAAAGTGGGGTGAGAAACAAAGATGGAAAGAAGTGGAAATAACAATTTTAGGGTCTCTTTCCAAGATGTTTCATGACTTTCACCAATAATGGGAACCATTACTAAAGGAAAATGTGTGTCGAAGGTAACACTGTTTTATTATTGAATGGGATTGAGCATCTCTAGAATCTGAATTGTTGCAGGATAAAATTTAAAAAAAAATAACACCAAAAGAAAAAAAGAAATAAAGCAACTGAAAAGGTGGGCCATGAAGTCTAAAAACTACACAGGAAAGAAGTAAAGTTCGGGTAGGAGACAAAAATTGTCCAGAAGGAAGTATAAGAGACAGAAGTTGAAAAAAGTAAGAGAAAAGATAGAGTTGAATCAGACAAATGAAGTGAGATGTTGAAATTTCAATGGTGAATCCAAATAAGGTAATAAAAAGAGGGGACATATTAATCAAATATTTTTTGACATGTGTCCAGTTTGTTAATAGGTGTGTGAAATATCTAGATTATAATCTTGAAAATACATTTCTAAAATGCAGAAGAGAAGAAAAACATGGGAAATATGAAGAGGAACAGGTCAAAGGACTAAGCAGTTACATTACTAATCAACAATTACATATATTAAATTCTCTCTGGTCAACTCTGAGAAAAATACTAAAATTCTCAACAAAAATGTGGAGGGGATGTCAAAAAATCAACAAGGATGGACAGAGGGCAACATAGCTACATTACAGGAACTTCATAAATGTACCTCAGGGGGAATTAAAGAGTAAATTATTTTAATGGCCCTGGAGATCAAGAAAGTATACCCAAGTTTTGGTCCTGGGTGACAAGGATGTGGGATAATGAGCTGCTGATACAGGACAGTGAAACAGGGGGGAAACTGATTCAAGGGATGTCAGACTTTGAATAAGCAGGCAAACAGGGCACTGAGTGAAGAGAATGATGCTATGCAGTAATTTGTTAAAGAACAAAGTGGAAAGTGTTGACAAAAGATGTAACAATGGGGAAACAATTAGGAGAGGAACAGAACACCAAAACTGTGGAGATGAGAGGATAATAAGGCATCCCTAATTAGGGATGAGGTAGAGAGCTTGACAAAAGATAGGAAGCACTGTGATATTACCACGCCAAGTGTTCAACCAGAAGTTTCAGAAAGAAATGATTCATATACATCCTACACTGTCTGCCACCTTGAAGACAGGTAATCAGGTGTATTCAGGACTTCCCTTTTTTTCCTTCTTACTGAAGAAATTATGGTGCATTTCAATATCCTGCTCATTCTTCAAATGGTTCATCCCATTTTAGTTTACAGACATTCATAATATGATAGCTAGGAATGAATCCACTATTTAAAGTATATTTTAACACACTGTAAAATAAAATTGAAAGGAAATGGGACCAACATTTACTGAACACCTACTTTGTACCTAGCTTAATGTCAATGAGGAACATGCATAATCTCACTCAATGTTCTGTGGTTAAAACATAGGCTCTGATGTCTGAGACCAGGGGTTGGAGTTCATGTTCTGTGGGATAGTAGCTGTGTGATCTTGGAAAAAATTTAATTTTCCTTCTTGGGATTCATTATTTACAGACTACCCTCTGTCAAATGAGGATAATAATTTGGCAGGGTTGCTATGAGGGTTAAAAACGTTAAGACATGTGCAGTACTTATTGCTTGGCACATGGTAAATGTATAATAAATGATAGTTATTATCATCATCTTCATTATACAGATTAGAAACCTGACTGTGAGCTAAGGTTAGACAATCAAGATTCAAACCCAGATCATGAAATTCAAAAGCCTATTACCTTCAACTAGAGGCCCAGTGCACGGATTCATGCACCAGTGGAGTCCCTTAGTCTTGGCTGCACCTTCTTGTACCGGGCTCCCTTGGGGGATTTTAGAGTGCCGGTTTTGACCCAATCCCTGCAGGCCCATCCCCTGAGGGATGTAGTAGTGTGTGAAATGGCAGGGGGATGGGGTGCCACTCCTGCTCATCCTGGCCCTGCTGCCACTCTGGTAGCACTGCCCCAGAGGTGGGAGAGACTCGTATCACCGTAGCTGCATTCGCCAGCCATTAGCCCAGCATCTGGTGCCCTTTGGTCAGCTGAGCACCACTGCCTCTGTGGAAGCACACTGTCCACCAGGGGGAAGCTCCTGCATTGAGCATCTTTCCACTGGTGGTCAATTGCACATCACAGCTACCAGCCAGTCATCTGGTTGACCAGTTGCATAGGCTTTTATATATATATATATATATAAACTTGGCAGTCCTGGCACCCACCTGCGCACCAGGTCTCTATCTATCTAATCAAATAATAATGTGCAAATTGACTGTCACTCCAATACACAAGATTCCAAGTGGTCAAAGATTACTGCCCCCATGTGAACACAATATAGCTGCCACAAGATGGCCAGCAGGGGAGGGCAGTTGGGAGGGACCAGCCTGCAAGGGAGGGCAGTTGTGGGCGATCAGGCTGGCAGAGGAGGGAAGTTGGGGGCAACTGGGCCTGCAGAGAAGGGAAGTTGGAGGGACTCAGGACAACAGGGGAGAGCAGTTGGGGGACTGGGCCTGCAGAGGAGGGCAGTTAGGGTGACCAGGTCTACAGGGGAGGGTAGTTAGGGGAAAACAGGCTGGCAGGGGAGCAGTTAGTCATCAATTAGGCTGGCAGGGGAGTGGTTAGGGGGTTAACAGGCTGGTAGGCAGAAGTGGTTAGGGGCAATCAGAAAGACAGGTAGACAAGCAGTTGGGAGCCAGCAGTCCTAAATTGTGAGAAAGGATGTCCGACTGCCTGTTCAGGGCAGTCGAACATCCCTCGAGAGGTCCTAGATTGGAGAGGGTGCAGGCTAGGTTGATGGGCACCCTACCCTCCCCAACCCGCCTGTGCACAAATAAGTGAGATCATATGACATTTGTCTTTATCTAATTGGCTTATTTCACTTAGCATAATATTCTCCAGGTTCATTCATTCTGTCTCGAAGGGTAAGAGATGCATCTTTTTTACAACTGCATAGTATTCCATTGTGTAAATGCACCACAGCTTTTATCTGTATTAGATACTTCAAAAATCATTCTTTTTTCCCCCTATATCAGATTCTAGATGAATGAAGCTAAGAGGTAAAGCTTCAATTTTCTTTAAGAATAAAAAAAATGGGCACATTCGCCCTAACCCTCAGTGGATAGAGCATCACATCAGCCTGTGGACTGAAGGGTCCAGGATTAGATTACAGTTAAGAGCACATACCTCTGCTACAGGCTCCTCCCCTGCTATGACCCTGGTCAGGGCACATGCAGGAGACAACCAATGTGTTTCTCTCTCATCCACATTTCTCTCTGTCTTTGCCTCTTTCGTCCACTCTCTCTAAAAAAATTTCAATGGAAAATTTAATCCTCAGGAGAGGATTAAAAAATAAAAATCAGTACATTTAACTTGACACTGTGGGACCAAATCATTTACTAACTCATTAGGAACTAGTCAGAAATATAACATGGATTGAGTCCAGAGGGAGAGTACGTAATATCCAGAAATAATTTTGGTTTAATTGACCTGTCATTTTTCATGAATCTGAGGAAAATACTATGTGTATTTTCAAAGAGCTGATATTAGATAATAATAAAGTGCCTTAGTGGTCTACCGTGAGAATTATCAATATCCTAAGGCACAGTGACTGATCTAATGGGTTAACTTGGACTTTATGATACAATCTTATCTGAAGGAGAATTTTGTTTCATTGGAATCTCAGTAAAAACTTGTGAGAATGAGCCCTAGCTGGTTTGGCCTGGCGAATAGAGCATTAGCCTGGGGACTAAAGGGATCCTGGTTTGATTAATTGGTCAAGAGTACTTGGTTGCAGGCTCCTCCCCAACCTGAGCCTTGCTCATGCAGGAGGAGCTAACCAATCCATGTGTTTCTCGAACATGGATATTGCTCTCTGCCTTTCCCTCTCTCTTCCACTCTCCCTAAAAATTACTGGGAAAATATCATTGGGTGAGGATTAACAAAAAAATAAAACAAACAAACAAACAAAAACCTTGTGAGAATGATTATTAGTGTTCTCTGAGGAATGATAATCCAGTAACATAAAAAGTAATGGCCAATTGTTTCTTCATTAACCACTGTTAATCCATTAGCAATTTAATTGCTTTAAAATGTAATGTTCAAAATACTTAAGGCTGTCATTTTTTTATCACTGCTCATCAGATTTTGTCAATCATTTCTTAAAAATTGTCAATCACAGTCAATTGAAGGCATTTTCATAACTAATGGATAAAAACTTTCTGACCTCATATTTTCCACTCCTTAAAATGACATGCGAAAGAATATAAAAACTTAAACTCTGTTCGTTGTCATTTGTAACTTTAATATTAAAGTAAATTTTGGAACATAGCATTGGATTTGTCTAATGGTTTGTATTTTAAGAAATCAAAAGGATATACAATATACTGAAAATAATGATACAAATGAAAGAACAAGAAGAAAAAAACATTCTGCACTTCACTATCACCTGACTGAGGAAAATACCTTTACCTCTTCTGAGAGCTCTGTTGTTTATTCTATAAAACATAAACAACATCTTATCTGCCTAGTGTGGGGACTGAGAAAATGATCTCATGAATTTTCATGCCACTCTGAGATTTATTACTATAAATATTTTAGGTAGTTGAAACGCACACAAATAAATTGAAACAAAAACAAAATAAGACAAAAAAGACTCAAACTATTTATTTAGGCATATTTCCTCTGTGAAACAAGCTTTCTCCTTCTATTCTTTTGTCTTAGTATACTTTAAAAGTCCTATGCCATGTCTTTTTAGTTACTAGGGGAGCTAAATGCTAACAGTCAGAGACAGTCCCCAGAATTTCTGGCTGAGTAACCATGGCCATTGTGAGTATCACAACAGAACCTTCATTTGCTAGTTTCCCCAAATCTGTTTGCATACCGCATAAAGGCTCAGGATTACCAAGTTATGAACAAAATACCAGAACATCAGCATCTACATTTTTTCTTTCTGCTGCCACATAGCACTGGGTTGTAACCCTTTGCCATGTTTCTCAAATACTATGCATGCTCTCATGCAATTTATACTCCTAACAATTGAGATTAACTTGTTAAAACCTACATGCTGCTTTATATCCTTCCAGTTTTTCAAACTATAACTTAATTCTCAAATTAACCTTCTTCACTTCTAAATATTCACATCACAATTTTCTTAATATGTTTTAACTTATGTATATACCACTTTATTCATTAGAATGAAGTTTCTATCAATTTGTTTCAAATTCTGAATTAAGAAAACAGCTGCTGTGTATGCATTCAGAAAAATCCAAGGATAATCTAAACACTTTCATTGGGAAACTCACAAGTGATTCAAGTTCCTGCCTACATTAAAAATTCACTCTGTAAGAAAAACTTAAAACACTTTTAATGGTTACTTAAGTGGTACTATGTGTCAGAGAGTTAAACAGTTATGTCCCTAAGGTTCCTATTATCAATGGAACCATCTTCTTTTTAAGGTCCCAGTCTATGTTCCATTAAATATTTATTGCCCTTTTTCCATTAAAAAAAAGTGAGATGAGGTACCTTTAGGGTTGGCCTCGCTGACAAACAAGTAAAAATAAATTAACAAAGTTATAGAAACATTCAAAATGCAGTTCATCACTTTCTTCTTCCCAAGACTTTCAAAAGTACAGGTTAGCCGACACTGGTTTGGCTCAGTGGATAGAGCGTCGGCCTGCGGACTGAAGGGTCCCGGGTTCGATTCCGGTCAAGGGCATGTACATTGCTTGCGGGCACATCCCCGGTAGGGGGTGTGCAAGAGGCAACTGGTCGATGTTTCTCTCTCATCGACGTTTCTAGCTCTCTATCTCTCTCCCTTCCTCTCTGTACAATATCAATAATATATATATATAAAAGTACAGGTTACTCCACACATCAATGGACAAATGCCCTATCTCTCCAAGGAGAATCTGACTCTCTTAGACAAAATGTCAGAGGATGAGTAACCCATGGACACAGACAGTAGTGTGGTGAAGGCCTGGGGTGGGGGGCAGGTGTGAGCTAGAAGAGGTCAATGGGGGAGAAAGGGACATACAATAAAGATTATTTTAAAGTAGAATTTTAAAAAAATGTCAAAGAGGTAAGAATGAAGGTAGAAAGGTATTTCAGGATAATAAGTTAATTGGATGAACTAGAGTTAAAAAAATGTTAAAGCCATTTGCAAGATGTATTAAAAAATATTATTGACAAATTTGGAGGAAAATTTAAGTAATATCAAAACAGCATAATGTTTTATTTTACCCAAATTATTCCCATTAATTCCTATAAGATACAAAGATAAACTAACATTATCTTATTGCCCTCTAGAAAATTGTTATGTTAAATATATAACTCATAAATCTAATTTATCTAATTGTAAGCCACATTTTTATTATTGCGAATAATGGTATTAAAGATATAACTTTATTTGTGTCATCTTAAAAATAATATAGGACAGTCAACATTAAATAAGATTTAAGTGTATTTCATGTATGTTATTTGTAACAAAGATTATAGTTTTTACCTCAACTTGTACTGTGATTACCTTAAAAAGTAATGTAACAAGGCACTGATTCTCTGGTTACTTCATATTATCACTTCTACCACTGAGACTTATAAAGACTATACAAAAGTAATGAAAGCCAGAAAGCAATATGATAAACTATGTGACATTTTTTTGTTTGCTTAGTTTTAATCTTACCCTTGGTATCTTGTCATCTTTTGTATTTATATTTATAATATAACATACATAATTACACAGTATTTTTACTGCATTCCAAAATACTTCAGGTTTTTAATCATTTGATTCTTGCACATAACCTATGAGAAGAAAGGTGAGGTGGATTACAGTTAAATGATCCTATATATTAAAGAGATAATAAGCAAATTGACCGTCACTCCAACACACAAGATGGTCATGCCCATGTGGTCAAAGATGACCATCCCCGTGAGGACACAAGATGGCCACCACCAGATGGCCAGCAGGGGAGGGCAGTTGCAGGGGACCAGGCCCGCAGGGGAGAGCAGTTAGGGGCAATTGAGCAGGAAGGGGAGCAGTTAGGCGTGAATCAGGCTGGCAGGCATAAGTGGTTAGAGGCAGTCAGGCTGGCAGGCAGACAGGCAGGCAAGTGGTTGGGAGCTAGCAGTCCTGGATTCTGAGAGAGTAGTTGGACATCCCTCGAGGGGTCCCAGGTTGGAGAGGGTGTAGGATGGGCTGAGGGACACACCCCTACCCATGTGCATGACCCATGCACTGGGTCTCAAGTTAAATATTGTTAACCAGATAATAAAGAATTGAAAGGCGAAAAGAGTTCAGTAAGTTATCACAAAGATAGTATCCACTAAAAGCAGCTTCCACCCCTAGGCCTGGGGGAACCTAAGAAAGAGGTGGGTTATTTGAGGACAATAAGTTAGTTTGATGAACTAGAGTTCACCAATTAAAACTTAAGACTTGGAGAAGGGTACCTGCACAGCCATACTCAGTACTTTGAAAAGGATGTGCTGCTGAAGCCGGTTTGGCTCAGTGGATAGAGCATCAACCTGCAGGCTGAAAGGTCCCAGGTTTGATTCTGGTCAAAGGCATGTATCTTGGTTGCAGGCACATACCCAGTAGGGGTGGTGCAGGAGGCAGCTGATCCATGTTTCTCTCTCATCAATGTTTCTAACTCTCTACCCCTCACCCTCTGCCGTCCTCTTTGTAAAAAATCAATAAAAATATTTTTTTAAAGGAAGAAAAGGTGTGCTACTTAGACTGTGGGGGGATGTGGTGTCACTGAACTAACAGGAGAAACCGTTTGGGCTTGGTAGCCAATACTTTAAGGAGGGAGTACCAGCCAACTGATAACAGAGTTTCTGAAGGATTTGATAAGGGTATTTCTTAGGTTATTGCAACAACTGCACACTGAAATAAATTGCTAATGGTACAATCTGTTACTATTGGGGTAAAGAAGCTTTGCTGGTTGTCCTGGGAGGAGCTGAAAGCAAACAGGAGAGAAGAATTCACACTTTCTCTTTTTCTCCAATAGGTTCCTTCTAGCAAGTGTGATTAGCATTCTATTGGAGGGAAGCATAGTAAGGAGATACCGTATTTGCCGGCGTATAAGACGATTTTTGGGCCCTGAAAAATACTGTATTTGCTGGCATATAAGAGACTGGGCGTATAAGACGACCCCCTAACATTTCCACTCAAAATACAGAGTTTGTTATATACTCACCGTATAAGACTACCCCCCACTTGGAGGCATAATTTTCAGGGCCAAAAAATCGTCTTATACGCCGGCAAATGCGGTATATGGTTTGAAGAGTCCCATCCCTAGGGAAACAAAGAATAAATGATGGGTGAGTCACAAGCTTGAAAGACAATAGCTTACAAACTAGTACATAAGACAACTAGCATCTACTGGCATGTACCAGGAGAATGTTAAAAAAAAAAATTGATTGAATAGAGCCTGTTGTTTATTTTGAATTATTTCTTTGCCATGTGATTGTAAACCATATTTGGATACATGAGTATATGTGCATAAGGGGCTGGGTGACATGAACAACAATGATTAAAGTGCCCTGGCCTCCAGAAGAGCCACTAGAAACTATTTTAAAGGCTGTGTTAACACTGATCTTTTTACAGATTTAAATTTCCAGGTCAAGTTCCCTCTTACAAAAATAAAGTAAGAGAAGTACACAAATGTCAAAATTGTAGTGAGAAAAGAATAGAAATTAGGAATTTTAGCTTTGTCAGTGTAGTTTGGAGAACTTGGCAACAGTTGAGACATCATAAAATGTAGCCCTCTCTAAAGTTTCCTAAAATTTCATGAATTTCATTGATCCTTAAAATTCCAAGTGCTATTAATCTATTATTATACACAGAAGACACATAATCTTAGAACAGAATTTGCATCTTGCTTCAGCTCAATCAATCACCCACAAATGGGAAAAGTCTTCTATACTTTATCATCATGAATTGGATGATAACTACTATTGTCTAATAAAACCTATAATTCATTTCATTTGTAGACTAAAAATATTTTCAAAAACTTTGTTATAATTGCAGACTTCTTTTTCATAAAAATTGTTGGATTTGATTGATCAATTGAGTTGATATTCTCCCCCTAGGAACTGGCTTTTCAGGTCATTTCACTTTGAACTTTCCCTTTGCTGAGACCACATTTCACTTGTCGTGACCATATTCCATAACCTCCCCTCTGGGTATGCATACAGAAGTCTCTGCCCAGAAAAAAGCCAACCAAAAGTCCTTTATAAGCCACTGACTCCTGTCACTGGGTGCTGGAGCTATCTAGGCTTAGCCACCTGGTCTGTGGATGATCGAATAAATTCATAACCCCTCACCATTCTGGCCTTGTGCATTCCTCCTTTGGTGACCTAACAAAAACAAGACACTATAAAATCTCACATTACACAATGCCTTACAGAAAAAGAAAAAAAAAACTGTACAATTCATTTCATTATCTTAAATTCTGTTCTCTTTTTCCAGAGTCACACACATATTCAACCACTTCCAGATGCAAGCTATCCAATCAAGTTCAAGGATCTATTCTCTTCTCTGTACTTTTTTAATGTCTAACTTAAACTTAATTTTTTCATAAAGTATAAGGCTAGCAATTCCTTTTAGTACTGTGACTATTTTTTAGTTTAGTTCTTTAAGAAAACAAAAATGGTTAAAGGCAAAATTTGATTTTATGAGTCTAGACTTAGAGCCATAGGATAATAGAGAATGTATTTCATGAATTGGATGATAACCACTATTGTCAAATAAGCCTATAATTCATATCATTTGAAGACTAAAAATCATTAAAAGCTATGGAAAATTGAAGATCACTGGTTGCCTTAGCAGAGTATAAATTTGCTTGTTTTTAAAGATAATAATGAGAAGCAAGATTATAGTTAGTTGAATAAATTTAAGGTAAGAAAGTAGTGAAGTGTGCAGTAGAGTATAAGGTTGTATTTTCAAAAAATAGAGATTAGTACCGTATTTTTCGCACCATAAAACACACCTGGTTTTTTGAGGAGAAAAATAGGGAAAAAAAATTCTGAACCAAATAGTATAATAAAATATTTAATAAAGTATAACAGAATAATATTTGAACCATATAAACTGAACAGCAGTCAACAGTGGCATTGAGAACCATTATCACTGTCATTAACACATAAAGACAAAGGTTTGAGTACTCTAGTCTTCTGAAAACCCCAAGAACTCTTCTTCGCTAGAGTCAGAATTCATGAAGACGCAGGCACTTCTTCTATTCGGACCATAAGACGCAGGCACTTTTTCTCCCACTATTTGGAGAAGAAAAAGTGCGTCTTATGGTCCGAAAAATACAGTATTTTTGATCCCACATTCCCTTTCAGGACTTTGTTACTCCCCTATTTCCTTATTTGCAAACTCTATTTCCATCTTGTTGAAACTGGATTGGCCTTTGTAACTGTCATGATGAATAGAATGTGGAGAAAACAACAATGAGTATCTCCAAAGACGAGGCCATACAAGAGACAAGGCTTCTGCTTGGCCATCTATCTTCAGATTCTTGCTCTTGAATCCAGCTCCCACTTATAAGCTTATCCAAGCCAGCTGAAGAGGCTACATGTAGGTGTCTGGTAAATAATCTCCACTAAAATCTCAGGTGATAACCAATATTGATTTCTACATATGTGACTGAGCAGCTTTTAGATGACTCCAGCTTCCAGCCTTTTGGTGGTGCAGACATGAGCTGACTCTCTTAAACATGCCCAAATAGCTGATTCATGTGTATATGCACCAAGCTTTGGGGGTGGTTTGTTATGCAGTATTAATTTCTGGAACAGATAACAGATACTGATATCAGGAAGGATATGCTACTATCACAAAATATAAAACTGACTTTTGGGACCAGGTAGAAGAACTTTGAGAGGAGCATTTTGTTAAAATGTTTTTGTTTAAGAAAGCCTTATTGTCTTTGAGGAGACTTTCAGTAAAAGTTTAAACAAGCCTGACCGAATGGCTCTCTCTCTCTCTCTCTCTCTCTCTCTCTCTCTCTCTCTCTCTCTCTCTCTCTCTCTCTCTCTCTCTGTCCTGCCTTGGCATGCAGTCATCATGACTTAAAGAAACTCAGGCCACCTGAAGAGGTTGCTGGCCAACAGATGCAGCTGAATTCCTGACAATCCACATCAGCCTCCTGAGATGTAAGTGAACAAGTTTTCAGATGATTCCAGCCTTTGACCTTTAGAATCATCACAACTTATACTGAAAAGATTACAGGTGAGCTAGCCATGAGGGTCCCTGCCCACATTTCCAATCAAATAGCAAGAAATAAATTGTCATGGAGTTTAAGCTGCTGCATTTTGGAGTGGCTTGGTTTATAGCCATGTTGTACTGGTTTGGTTAACAGCAAAAGTATTGTTTAACATGTATGTAGTATATACAAAAGTAACTGGAGGAATGGGCAAATATTTTTTATAAAGGGAAAAGGTGAAAATTCAAAGGACAAGGTGGGATCCAAAGCACAAGTGAGATGATTAATCATAAAAGATCTGGGACATTTCTTTCTCTGGGGAAGGAGAGTGAGAGGGTTGACAACCTAAAGATAATCGCACAATAGGAAAACTATTCTTAAAAGCCATTTATTTTTTTTAGATAAAATGTTTATGGAACACTGAAACCCCTTTACCTTCTGAGAAGCTATGTATTACATCTATTTCACATACTTATTCATGGTGATAAATACTACTTACCTTTTCAATTTTACAGTGTTCCTGGTCTACTGCATATTTTAATTCAAATTTGTGATGCTTTTTTTTTAAAGGCTAAGTAAGATAAGCATAGTTTGCTTTAAAAAGCAAAAAAAAAAAAAATTTTCTAAGCAGTCCACCCCAAATTAATCATCGCGCCCCCTTTTCTCATAGTTCCTTCCTTAATGGTTTGGAGATGAGCAGTCCCATTACCGTTATGTATGAATACTACTAAGCATAAATAAGTGGGACAGGTGGCCCTGCAAACAGATTTCATTAAAGTACCCAGATTAACACATCTTAAAGGTCTCTTTAATGAATCTTTGTCCTTGTGACACAACATAAGCAAGAATAGGGCAAACTAAGTTGTAGAATTTCATACCTCCATCTCTAGCTTCAAACAATTAAGGGAGTTATAAATAAGCTCTACTCTCTTTATCCCACTCAAAAATAATGAATGAGCCATCCTCATGAATCACAAGACGACCGCATCAACCCATCACGAGACCGAGATCATGAAAGCAAGATTTTAAACCAAGATGATATTTTAGAATAAATCATGGACTTGGTAACTATTTCAGAATTGTAAATGTTATGATTTTTAGAGTTATAGCACAGTTCATATATCAAACTGTGACATCTATGCACCCCATCATAGAATCGCTGGAGCTTTTCTAATTTTCAGAACAAACCTTTGTGAGTTTAGTTTTTTTAAAAATTACTGCAATGAGAAAAGTGGTCATACAAGAACATTTGGAAATATTTTTAAACAGGATTTTTTAGTGAAATTTATATTGATTGTCAAATATAAATGGGAAGGCAATTACTTAAAAATTATGAGTTATTACACAGAAAAATTGGGAAGTTATTGCTGAAGCAAAGGATTGCTTTTAGTTTTTATTGGTGAAAGGTAACAAAGGATTTTAAGAAACGTTATTCAAAAAAAGATTTTTCAAGCTGAGAGAGTTGTTTTTTATTATTTTTTTTTGTTTTTGAGCACAGACCCTTGCCCTCGTCCCCCTACTGTCTGTGTCCATTGGTTATGCTTATATACATGCAATTGGATTAGTTGAAAATAGAACTACCTATTGTCTCACAATTTAATATTCATTATAAATCAGTAGAACTGTTCTTTTTATAAACTGTATATTACAATTTATCTAACATTGATATTAATCAAGAGTGTATTTTCAAAAGCATTATTGTAGGGCACTATTATTAAATTCTAAAATGTAGGGTGATTCAGAGGGAAAACAAATATTTTACTCTAATTTGAACTGGTTGCCATGAGAGCTGGTTAAAAACTTTTTATTTCTTACTTGGTTGGTGTGGCTCAGTGTTGAACTACAAACCTAGGAGGGCTCAGTTTGATTTTGGTCAGGGCACCTGCACAGGTTGAAAGCTCAATCCTCAGTGGGCATGCAGAGGAAGTTGATAAATGATTTTATCTCATCACTGATGTTTCTTTATTTTTTTTTAAATTATTTATTGTAGATTTCCCTCATTGACCTCTCCCCACTCACTCCCACCCTCCAGCACAGACCCTTGCCCCCCTACTGTGTGTGTTCATTGGTTATGCTTATAGGCATGCATATGAGTCCTTTGATTAATCGATTATCCCCCCCCTACCTTCCTTCATAAGTTGGACAGTCTGTGTGATGCTTCTATGAATCTGGATCTATTTTTGTTCATCAGTCTATATTGTTCATTATATTTCACAAATGAGTGAGATCATATGATATTTATCTTTCTCCAACTGGCCTTTTTCACTTAGCATAATGCTCTCCAGTTCCATCCATGTTGTTGCAAATGGTAAGAGTTCTTTCTTTTTTACCACAGCGTAGTATTCCATTGTGTAGATGTCCCATAGTTTTTATTTTTATTTATTTTTATTTTATTTTATTTTATTTTATTTTATTTTATTTTATTTTATTTTATTTTATTAAGGTATTATCTGTGTACATAGCTTACCATTGCCCCCCCCTCCCATTTATGCCCTCCCTCCCCAGAGTTCTGTGTTCATTGGTTGTACTTATGTTCATGCATACCAGTCCCTCAGTTGTTCTCCTATCTCCCCCCAGGTCTCCTTCCCCTCCCCACTGTCATTTGACAATCTGCTTGTTTTATGGTGACCATCTCAGGACCCCATGAATAGAATCCGCTCCTCATTTGGCAGTCTGCTTGTTTTATGGTGACTATCTCAGGACCATATGAACAGAGTCCGCTTCTCTTCTGGTTTTCACCGGCCTTTCCCCTGGGTCCCACTGCTTCCCCTGGGACACTCGGCTCACCCGGGGCACACAGTCCCCTGGGACACTCGGCTCACCCAGGGCACTTGGCCCCCTGGGACACTGGGCTCACCCGGGGCACACGGCCCCCTGGGACACTCGGCTCACCTGGGGCACTCGGCCCCCTGGGACACTAGGCTCACCTGGGACACCCTTCCCCTTTGGGGGGGTACGGCTCACCCGGGGCACATGGCCCCCTGGGACACTTGGCTCACCCAGGGCACATGGCCCCCTGGGACACTCGGCTCACCCGGGGCACTCGGCCCCCTGGGACATTCGGCTCACCCGGGGCACACGGCCCCCTGGGACACACGGCTCACCCGGGACACTCGGTCCCCTGGGACACTCAACTCACCTGGGGCACACGGCCCCTCTAGGGTGTTGGGGTCGCATATTGGAGGCACCGCGCTAGCTCCTTGCTAGCATGGGGGGCAGGCTGGGACAGCTGCAGCTGGGCTGAAATGGTTGCAGGCGGGGGGACCACCTTCAAAGGTGTCTCGTTCAGTGTGGGAGCGGAGCAGCTGCAGACATGGAGGCTAAGTTCTGAGGTCGCCCACTCCCTGAGCCCAAGGCGTGGTGAGCTCTGTTCTCGGTGGATTTCCTTTATTAGTGGCGGCAGTGGCGGGTGGCGGTGCCAGGTGCAGCAGTGACGGTCGCTCCTGTGGTTCAATTACCACTGTAGTTTTAAAGTTCACATGGCGGTGGTGGCAAGAGCTTCGGCTCGGCCATGCGGCATCGGAGAAAGGGCTCGCCTGGGCGGCTAATGGAAGGCGCCGTGCCATTTCCTCACCAGCGCGCTCCATCTCCCTCCCAGCATGGTGGGTGTGCTGGGAAGATTGTGGGCGGGCTGTGATGGCTGCATGGGGAGAGTCTGCCCTCAATGGTGTCCTCTTTGGTGCGGATGTGGAGCTGCTGTGGATGCAGAGGCTAATTTCTGAAGCCACACTCTCTGTGAGCCCGGGGCGTAGTGAGCTCTGATTTCGGTGGATTCCCATTCTTGGGGGCAGCAGTGGGTGCAGCAGCAATGGTAGCTCCTGTGGCTCAATTTCCCCTGTAGTTTTAAAATCCGCATGGCAGTAGTGTCTGATGCTTTGGCCTGGCCATGTGGCAGTGGAGAGAGGATTCTCTGGGTCTGCCAACGGAAGGCGCAGCGCCAGCACAGCGCACGCGAAGGCCTGGCAGAGCAGGCCGCTGGCGGTGGCAGCGGTGGAGGCCGCGGGATCCGTGGGTGTGGTGCAAAGGCAGGGCCAAGCTGGTCGCGGGCGGTGGCGGAGAGTCCCCGTGATATCTTACTCTTTCAGACTTAGTGGAATGCCTCCCCTGAGCCAGGACAAGCAGCACCAGAAATATTGGCCAGCTCAGTGCTGCCCCTCTACAGGTGACAGTAGGGGCATCCTCACTTCGGTAGGCCTTTGCTCTTGGAGGTGTTAACCAGTGGAAGGCAGCACGGTACAGAACTGCCCCACCTTCTCAGTCCTCTGCTGTCCCATAGTTTTTAACTCTCATCTGCTGATGGGTACTTAGGCTATTTTCAAATCTTAACTATTGTAAATTGAGCTGCTATGAACATAAGGGTGCATAAATCCCTTCTGATTGGTGTTTGTGATTTCTTGGGATACATTCCTATAAGTGGGATTACTGGATCAAATGGGAGTTCCATTTTTAATTTTTAAAGGAAACTTCATACTGTTTTCTACAGTGGCTACAAAAGTCTGCATTCTCACCAGCAGTGCACAAGTGTCCCTTTTTCTCTGCATCCTCACTAGCACTTGTCATTTGTTGATGATAGCCATTCTGACAGGTGTGAGATGGCACCTCATTGATGTTTTTTTGCATCTCTTGGATGATTAGTGATTTTGAATATTTTTTCATATGCTTCTCAGCCTTCTGTATGTCTACTTTTGAAAAGTATCTGTTTAGGTCCTTTGTCCATTTTTTAAATTGGATTGTTTATCTTCCTTTTGTTAAGTTGTTTGAGTTCCCTATAACATTTGGAGATTAAACCCTTATCAGATATAATATTGGCAGATATATTATCCCATGCAGTGGGTTTTCTTGTTATTTTGTTGATGGCTTTGTTTACTGTACAGAAGCTTTATATTTTGATGTAGTATCATTTGTTTATTTTCTCCATAGTTTCCATTGACCTAGGAGATGTATTGGTAAACATATTGCTACCAGATATATCTTATATTTTGCTGCCTATGGATTATTCTAATTTCTTTATGATTTCCCATCTTAAGTTTAAGGTTTTTTTCCTTTTTATTCATTTTAAGTTTATTTTTGTGTATAGTCTAAGTTGGTTGCCTAATTTCTTTCTTTCTTCCTTTCTTCCTTCCTTTCTTCCTTCCTTTCTTCCTTCCTTCCTTTCTTTCCTTCTCTCTTTCTTTCTTTCTTTCTTTCTTTCTTTCTTTCTTTCTTTCTTTCTTTCTTTTTCTTTTTCTTTTTCTTTGCATGTATCTGTTCAATTTTCCCCACACCATTTATTGAAGAGACTGTCTAGACTCCATTGTATGTTCTTGCCTCCTTTGTCAAATATTAATTGAGCATAATGTCTTGGGTTGATTTCTGGGTTCTCTGTTCTGTTCCATTGGTCTATATATTTGTTTTTGTGCCAGTACCAGGCAGTTTTGAGAACAGTGGCTTTGTAATGTAGCTTGATCTCTGATAATGTGATTCCCTCCAATTTTGTTCTTCTTTCTTGGGATAGTTGCAGATATTCAGGGTCTTTTTTTATTCCAGATGAATTTTTGGAGAGTTTGTTCTAGGCCTGTGAAATATGTCATTGATATTTTATTTTATTTTATTTTATTTTATTTTTGTTATTGGTATTTTATATGGGGATTGCTGTTTCTCTCTTACTCTCTCCTTGTCCATTCCTCTCTGAAATCAATTATTTTTTTTTTATTTCTGTATAACTATGACATGACATTAGAGGAGAATATGTTTTCAAAAACATTATTAAGAATTCACACATATTTTCACCAGGCATTCCAGATGGTTATTTTTTATCCCTTTAAAATAGATATAAAGAATAATAAGCCTGTCAGGGAAAGAAAGATGCCATATGATTTCACATAACTATGGAACTTAATGAACAAAATGAACTAATAGATACATAGACAGACTCACAGATACATAGAACAGACTGACAGCTGTCAGAGGGGAGGGAGTCGGGGGCTGGGTGAGAAGGGTGAAAGGATTAAGCAAATAAAAAAAGAAGACTCATGGACATAGACAGCAGTATGGTGATTGCCAAAGGGAAGGGATTGGGGGAGGGGCGGGGGTAGAAGAAGGTAAAGGGGAAGATAAATGGTGATGGAAGGAGACTTGATTTGGATGGTAAACACTCAATACAATATACAGATATGTATTGAAGTATTGTATGCCTGAAACATATAATTTAATTAATCTATACATTCAATAAAAAATAAAAATTATAAGTGTTAAGCACAGAGCATAGTACAGACATACCAGGTGCTTTTTTGGTGACTCAAAATTTCAAGTAAAATGATATAACAAGATTTCAAATGTTGACATCAGAATTTTGGGCTCATATTACTCTTTTTTATATAACTAATTCTTATGAATAATTTAAGTTTGAATTCTCATTGGTTTTTATCAAATATAGAAGTTTAGGACACACTATTCTTTTAGATATACAAAACCACTTCGGTCCTGTACGATGCCTAGATCCTAACACAGTATAACTCTTCTCTAGGTTGATTCCTTCCCTGAAAGAGATAAACATAATTCCTTGTGCTACAAATGGTTTTAAAATACCAAGAAATTAATAGAAAATTCAGTTACGTGTCATGGAATAGCCATTGACAGTGCATTTTCCATATACACAAAACACAGTTGAACTGGACAAGTTATAGATGTGTTCATAAAAATGTATTTGGCTCTCCTCTAAAAGAGTGCACCAATTAGAATTTAAATACAAAATAGAAAACTAAAACTAAACTTAGCATTTAATATAATTTATAAAAAATCCTATTTAAAGGAGCATTCTATAAATTCAACCTATTTCAACCTTTCTTTTTAATTTCTAGCACTTCAGAACTGTTCCTGCTTGAAGTCCAATTTGTGATTACTTACTGCTTTACTTCTTTACATTACCAACCATTTGTCTCTTTCTGAAAAATAAAAATAAGGACATTAGCACTGCTGTCACCACCACCATCATAAAAAGCCACACACACACACACACACACACACACACACACACACACACCATGATTTTTGTCATCCATAAAGCTTACAAGATTCCCAAATTACTTATAATCTATTTTGTTATTGTCCACTAATAATTTCAACTCCTTAAAATACAGGTATGCACATAATTTTTATCTCAGTTCCTAAGAGTCTTATAGTACATTTTCTGCAGAATTGACATATTCTAGTGTAACTATTAGTATAATATGGAGAGAAAGTTTTTCTTATATGATATTTATTATATATAGTAAAATAAAAAAAATATTCATGCAAATAGAATCACAGATAAAATTCTGAGGATAAAATTCTATGTGGACAAAAATATACACAAATAACCAAATGGAACAAACATACAGTCTTTAGAAATATAGGCTTATAGTATTTCTCTTTTATTTTCTTTTAAGTTTGATTGCTAGTTTTTTTAGTAAAAAAAAAAAAAAAAAAACAAGCAAACAAAAAATCTAAGAATAATAGTGTTTAAATTACTATAGGCAACAAAAACTGCCCACAACCTATGAAACATTTCAACTGTAAAAATATGACAGAAGCTATGATAGAAAAATATTTCTAGAATATTAGCTACATTTTCTTCTTTTATTAATTGCTATTTAAGTTTCAAAAGACATTTTTAGACATTGAGTTCAATTCAGCAAACCTATATTGAATATCACTTACGTGCCAAATGCTGAGCTAAATGATAATTACAAAAATGACTAAAATACAACTCTTACCTTTCTTCTTGCAACATTTATTTCTTTTGTATTTCCAGTTCACTAACAATCTGGAATATTCCTAAATAATTGGGATATATCGGTGTTCACCACCAATACCCTACATGGTTAGGAAAAAAGTACATATTTGCCCTGTGGAACTTACATGCTAATTTATGTGCATAAAATACACATAATTAAACAAGTCATACAATATTGGGATTCTTTAAAGGGATATGCAAAATTAAAAATAAAGATTTGTGTGATTTTTTTTTCAAAGAACCCAATAAAAAAAATGGGCACAGGACCTAAATAGACACTTCTCCAAAGTAGACATACAGAAAGCCAAGAGACATATGAAAAAATGCTCAAAGTCACTAATCATCGGAGAGATGCAAATCAAAATGACAATGAGATATCACCTCACACCTGTTGGAATGGCTATCATCGACAAACCAACAAAGGACAAGTGTTGGCCAGGTTGTGGAGAGAAGGGAGCCTCTAGCATACTGCTGGTGGGAATGCAGACTGGTGCAGCCATAATGGAACACAGTAACACACTAAAAATGGAACTCCTCAACAAACTGAAAATGGAACTCCCATTTGACCAGTAATCCCACTTCTAGGAATATATCCTAAGAAATCCAAAAAACTAATCAAAAAGAATATATGCACCCCTATGTTCATAGTAGCATAATTAACCATAGCTAAGATATGGAAACAGCCTAAGTGTCTATCAGCAGATGAGTGGATTAAAAAAAAACAGAGAGAGAGGAAGGTAAAGGGAAAGAGAGAGATAGAAACTTCAATGATGAGAGAGAATCATTGATCTGCTGCCTCCTGCACACACTACACTAAGGATGGAGCCCACAACCAGGCATGTGCCTCTACCGGGAATCAAACAGTGATCTCTTGGCTCATAGGTTGATGCTCAACCTCTGAGCTATGCCAGCCTGGCAAGAAGTCTGAGCTCTTTACTACTCCATTGGATTTAGATCAATATATTGAGAAAGCCTAGATTGATGCTAATACTTTAAATTGTATTCTTCTTTTGTGAACAGATTTGTATGTGCAAAGTTCTATGTCTTGTCTTTTTTTAAATAAGTAGAAGCCCGTTATCTATAACAGTAACTTTTATTCTTGAATGCTAAGTTAATACTGGTTTTTGATATGTTACTATCATTTTGTTCTAGCTTAATTCCCAGAATTCCCAGTATCCCTTCCTGTGAAGCCTCTCTTATTCCACCTAACTGTACTCATTCCCTCAGTAATTGTATATCCAATTTGTGCCATGTTATTTTTAGTTTGTTGCTTTGCTACTATGTTTTCCAGTTTGGTTTTCCATATAAAGCAAGTAATCAGAAATACTTCTCTATACAGAGTAATCCCTTTATCCTCCAGGACAATTAGGATATCATTAAGGGTGAAGACGGGTATCACCCTAATTGTCAACTTTTAAGAGATGCTTAGTCAATGATACTGTGGTCTTCATGCAAAGTTGGTCTCAGGATCTTATCTTACACTAGAGGCCCGATGCACGGAATTTGTGCAGGAATAGGCATTCCTTCTGGCACCAGCTTCCCTCTGGCACCGGGACCCAGGCAGCCCCAGCTTCGTCTGGAAGGTCGTCTGAGAGGACATCCTGTCTAATTAGCATATTACACTTTTATTATTATAGATAGGCAGAGGGAAAAAATGTTCTCACCCATGAGCTTAGGCAATGAGGGGATGTGTTCACTTATTTATCTTTTGATATGTGAAAATCCAGAATCAGAGACTGAAAAAGGGAAAGTTATATGGTTGTGAATCTTTCAAAGGTTACCCTTCTACCTAGCAGAGACATTTCCCCCTCTCATCAGGCAATCAACATAAAGATGGTTTAGTTTCTCTTTGTTTTATGGTTTCAAAATTCTGACAAAGAAGTTATAAGGGCAAGTGAACTTATTAAAATGCTTTGAGTCCTTTGAAGAAAAGATATTTTTATTAGAATATGTTCAAGGCATTCTTTCTGTCTGCAGTCTTTTCTCTCATAAAAAAATATTCTGTTTCAAATAGACCTAAAGTATTGAATGTGTTTTCACTTACATTTATTTCATCTCCTTGTATATGCTAGGGCCCATCTGAAGTAATAACCTCTTCGTTAAAACTTTATCTTTTCAAAAAGTAATAAAACCAAGAAAATTTAACAAGCCAAATGCACAATATGCTAGAATATATGTATTCATCTCATTATTGATTCATGATGTCTTGAATCATTCCCCCTTTGCCCTTCACCATATTCAGTACACACTGGATATAATCACCTTCTCCAAAAGTGTGTCTCTGTGTGTTGTAGCCAAAGACCAAACTGCTGGCAATTAGCTGGTCCACTCCTCTGCCAAGGCCTGAAATAAATCTTTATTCCAGATATTAGAAAGACAGAAACACTCCTTGTCCCCAACATGTGATTCCTTAAATAGTACCCCAGTGGCATGACAGAGTCAAAGAACTACTTTAAGCCTAATTTATTTCCAGAATATGACCTAGGTGCTAGGGAGAATAGAACACATTATCTGATGTTGAGATTGCTCAACTGTACTCTAGAGAATCAAAACATTACAAAGCATATGGTATGAATATTGTTCTGGTGAAGGCACATTGTTCCACTTTGGAATTTAAAACAAGCTACGCAGAAATTGTCATTAACTAACTCAGACCCCACTTCCAAATCATAAGGCTTTATAAAATTTTAGAAAGCAATATAGTAGATGACGTATTCAAAAGGTGTTCTGTGTTCCACATCAGGGTCAGTGATTCTACAAAGAAAAACATATTATTAATCGCTGCCCATAAAGATCATTGAAAACAAGTTTTAGCTTTGTCTTCCCCCCATGCTAACCATGGCAGTGACGGTGTTCAGTAACAAAGACTTTGAGCTGCTGGCTGATGCTGAAGTTAAATGTATATGACAGAACTACCAGCACTGATGGATGGCTCCGGACCAGCTGTGCTGGCAAAAGACTGGGATGTTTGCGATGGTTGGTTATCAGTGAAAATGGGCATTACCTGATTTGGCAATTTAAGCATTTTGCATAACCTGAAGTGATGGTCAGCACTGAACCCTGAAGACACGATGGTAGCAGGGTTAATGTTTGGTAGAATCTGTCTGTCAACTGTGGTGACATATTATTTTGAATCCCAGAGATAGACCATTTGATAAAAACCTCAGTGGGGAATACTAACAATGATATAGATTCTAATTGGTCTTTAGTAGTGTTTATGAAACTTATGGTAGGAAAACCTCTCAAATGTGTTCATTTCCATCACTTATTTTTCAGCCAAATCACTGTAAATTTATATTTTGAAGTCGTTTGCCCTCATGTGCATTATTATTTTTCTCAGATTGTCTATAAATATATTGGTGATGTAATACACTAGTTTTATCTGGTGTATATTTATGTATCTATTTTATTCAACATAGTTAAAAATATAAACTGGATTTACAGCTCTTTACATACAAATCTCAAGAATTCTAACACAGTGAATAAAACCAAGCATCAAAGAAAGATGGCAAAAATGTAGTTCAAAATCATGCTGAAGTTATTGCGATTAGAGGTAAATGTACTCAACCAAAGAACTTGCATGCATTTATACATAACTCATGGACACAAACAATATAGCATGGTGAAGGCCTGGGATGGAGGTTGGCTACAAGGAGATCAATGGGGCAAAAAGGAGACATATGTAAAACTCAACAATAAAAATTTAAAAATAAATAAATAAATATAAAAGTAATGGTGGGGTTCCAAGTGCCCCAAGCAAAAAGGGAAAATATGGGAAATAGACTTTTTAAAAAATTTTATCTTGAAGCAAGCATACCAATTTATCAGAGAAAAACCTGCTTTTTCTTGTTTTACTTTGTGAAAGTAAAATTTCCAATTTTCTTTTCCTTTAAAAATAAGAACCATGGAATAAAATATCGCCCAATGGGCAAAAAGAAAGTTTTTTACAGAAACTGCAGTGATGTTCATCACATGACTATTTCTCTTACTTGACCTTATGAAGATAAGAACACAGTGATAAACTAGAATTCTGTCAAGGAACAGAAAGGAAAAAAAAATTAGTTATGTAGCCTTTGGCAACCTGACCTAAAATTAGGCTCAAATATCACAGTAACTAGAGGCCAAGTATATGAAATTTGTTCACAGGGGGTTGGGGTGTCCCTCAGCCTGCATTCTTTCCAATCTTGTACCCCTTGAGGAATGTCTGACTGCCTGTTTAGGCCCAATCCCAGTAGTATTGGGCCTAAATGTGCAGTTGGACATCCCTTCCACAATCCAGGACTGCTGGCTCCCAACTGCTTGCTTGCCTGCCTTCCTGATTGCCCCTAATTGCTTCTGCCTGCCAGCCTGATAACCCCCTAATAACGCCCCTGCAAGCCTGATTGATGCCTAACTGCACTCCCCTGCCAGACTGGTAACCCCTAGCTGCCCTCTCCTGATGGCTTGGTTGCCCCCAACTGCCCTCCCCTGCCAGCCTGGTCCCCTCTGAAACTGCCCTCTTCTGCAGGCCTGGTCACCCCTAACTGTCCTCTTCTGCAGGCCTGGTTCCCACCAACTGCCCTCCCCTGCAGGCTTGATCTACCCCAACTGCCCTTTTCTGCAGGCCCAGTTGCCCCCAACTTCCCTCCTCTGCCAGCCTGGTCACCCCTAACTGCCCTCCCCTGCTGGCTTGATACCCCCAACTGCCCTCCCTTGCAGGCTTGGTCCCTCCCAACTACCCTCCCCTGCTGGCCATCTTGTGGCAGCCATCTTGTGTCCACATGGGGCAGCTATCTTCTGTGTTGGAGTGACGGTCAATTTGCATATTACTCTTTTATTAGATAGGATAGAGACCTGGTGCACAGGTGAGGGCTGCCTTGTTTTCTGGATCAGGGTGGGGGTTCCCTTGGGGTGTAGGGTGGCCTGGGTAAGGGGCCTGTGGTGGTTTGCAGACTGGTCATACCTTCCAGAAACCCAAGCAGAGGCCCTGGTATCTGGAATTTATTTATCTTCTACAAGTGAAACTTTGTAGCCCTGAGCGGAGGCCAGGTCAGGCCAGGGTAGGTGGGAAGCTTGGCTTCCCCATTGCTGGGAGCAACCCAAGCCTCCAGCTGGCTCCAGTTCCATGGCCACCATCATCTTTTCTGGTATTTACTTATCTTCTATAATTGAAACTTTGTAACCTTGAGCAGAGGCCAGGGCCATCCAGGAAGCTTGGCTTCCTCCATCACTGGGGGCAACCAAATCCTCCTGCTCTCTTCAGCTCTGTGGTGGCTGCCATCTTAGTTGGGTTCATTTGCATGCTCCCTCTGATTGGCTGGTGGATTTTAGTGGAGTGATAGTCAATTTGCATGTTTCTCTTTTATCAGTGTAGATGCTAAGAAACAAACCAAAGATATTCTGAAAGCTTATTCATAATTATATTGCAAATATAATATATCTTTATTTGCAAGTCATTTTAGCAGCTTCAATAATTTTTCTAGATACTTATTGAATAACTATCCTATATAGTAAAAGACTAATATGCTAAGTGTCCAAAAGTTCATTCAACCATTAGACCAGTCACTATGATGCTCGCTGAACATCAGGGGCTAAATTCTTTGACCAGTAGCTTAGATGGCTGCTGAGGTCCAGCAGATCAGAACTGGGCAAGACGGCCTGGACATGCCCTGGACAAATCTATGCACCGGGCCAGTTTTGGCCCAATTTGGGTCTCTAGTTAAATAATAATAAAATATAATAAATAACATACCTGAAATTTATATTAAATGAGTCCTTATTGACATGTTGAAAAAAATTGTGTGTTTTCAAAACTCTGATTAAGGTTGTCCATAGTAGACCAGCTACAGAGTAGTAAAAGCCAAAGACCCTGAGCCAGGTGCTCCAAGGTTATGTCAATGAGTTTCAGTACATCAGAATGGCCTTCTTTCAGGACCACCATTTCTAAAGTAGAGGCAGAGATAGCTTCTTAGTTAAAAGTAGAATGAATACTCAAGGTCACCTTTATTTTTATAATATACTATAAGCAAATAAACAAATGAGAGGAAGTTGGTTAAGGCAGTTAAATGTCTTTGCATAAGTGTCCACTCTAATATTTACATTGAATAGTATAAAATAGTCATGTTTTGCAGCAAAATAAATTGAATATTGGTAATTTCACATGGTTCTATCCATGATAGATTTTATTTTCTCAACCATACATTTTGTGAATTATAAAGTTAGAATTATTTCTATATAGCATACTCTTAAAAATACCATATATAGTTATAGAAAAATGAGTTGTAATTTTATCAAGTAACTGATTTTTAGAAACAATGTTACAACAAAGACTTTTTTCCTCACATAATATAATAATACACTTCACCACTGCTGGGTTGATACTTTTGCTCAAGAGAAAAAGTAGACAAAAAAATAGATTGCAAAAACCAGACTGATTGATTACACTTACAAAACCCTTAAGGATAGAGATTTAAAAAAAAAAAATTTAAATGAATTTTTCTGATTAAAAGTATTTTTACCATAGAACTAAACTCTGTTTTTGGATCTTATTTTTAAAAAGAAAACTACTATTGTGCAAATTGTATGCCATAAAGCAGCATTTTCCAAATTGGTGGTCTGAATAATAAGACATGTTACAAGAAATTGCTCCACACTTAAGTATGAAAAGAAAAAAAAACCCCAAAAAAACAGAAAAACATTGGTGAAAGACAGTTAATCAGATTGATTAACTGAAGTATTTCTTTGTCTTTCAAGTGATAATATACTTTGTAACTAATCTGGAAAGACTCATACTATTCAGAATGTGCCATACATATTTGATTAAGAAATACTTTCTTAATTGAATGCACGTGTTTCTTAGGTTACAGTTAGGGAGCTAATATCAGGAGTCAACCAAAGAAACCCAAATCCTCAATGAAAAATAATATCATTGAAATATTACTTATCGGCAAGGGCATTACATAACCTCAGAACAGAACAGAATTTTATTTCAAGGTTTATGTGCCTGTCAAAGATATACATCTGAATAATTCTCAGTATTCCATTAAAAACCATAAATAAACCAACTTAAATTCAGAGCCATTGACAGAATATTTTTTGGTTGTGATATCTGAAACACAAAAATACTTTTAGTTTATATTAACAATCTAACTGATAAATATTCACATATTGAGAGAAGTAAATTCTAATTTTTTCTCCATAAAATTACAATAAATTACCCCAAATATATTGGAATTTAACTGATAGGCTGTAGTTTGGCCCATAATTTGATGTGATAGTTTAGATGTAGAGCAAGGTTTGGTAGTGATTACTATTTAAGTCCCCATGACCAATGTCTAAAATGGTATCCCCTGTATTAATTCTACCTTATAACAAAGATATGAATTCATGTAAATTATTATTGTTATAGGAAAAGCAAGATTAACTTTTAAATTATATACAGCCTAAACCTAACCCAAGTACTTCATCTGGGATTAATATTCTAGAAAAATTATTTTGTTTAACTTAATGAAAGGTGGTGAAATACTAAAATATAGGTTTGTAGGTTGATAAGTAGATAGATAGATTGGTGGACAATGTGGAAAATTCACACACCATTAGATTATTAGACCCAAGTTGCTTTTGCAGGTTTTAAAATATAATTTTTCTTTACATAGATTATTTTTTCTCTAGCATTGGGATGCATCAAAATCCTATTTATATCAGGATTCCTATTATTTCTGTGCTTAGTAGATATGTAGAAATAAAAAGCAGTGAAGAAGTGTCAGCTTAACAGAAAGAACATATATTATTTTGCTTTATTTTATTTCTACACTAGGGGCCCAGTGCACAAAATCCATGCACAGGGGATGGGTCCCTCAGCCCAACCTGCACCCTTTCCAATCTGAGAGCCCTCAGGGGAGCCCTCTCCAATCCGAGGGTTTTTGTCTGTCTTTGCAATGATATGAGTGAATTGTCTGAGACTCCAACCCAGTTTGGTTTGGTGCTCAAAGAATAATAGGAACCCCCCCCCTTTTTTTTTTCTTTGCTCCATTGGTGAAGATTTCCTAGAAATTGCAGGATATCTTCCTTTCATTTTTCCTCAACATTGACTTTACTTATGTCTCTCACTTTTACTTTCCCTCAATCCCCCACCTACAACAGTAACTTGCTCCAGGCTCACTTTGCTCTATTGCAGCCCTGGGCAAACTAGGGCCTGCAGGCAGGATCCGGCCTGTTCGGCTGTTCTATCCGGCCTGTGGAGCCAAAAGAGTGGAGGGTTCTCTTGATCTCCCCTCCACTCCTTCACCAGCAGCCCAAGATGAGAGTGCCAGCATGGTCAGGTTGCTTTTTTTCCGGTCCTCCCGTCCAGTTTAAGAACCCACTGTGGCCCTCGAGTCAAAAAGTTTGCCCACCCCTGCTCTAATGTCTAGGAGATCCCACAATGAGTCTGCCACCAGAACTACAATCCCCAGAATTCCTGGTGCTCCCCTCACTCTTGGTTTCCACTTCTGGTCCAAGGACTGCAGAAACCAAAAGGACTGTGAACTTCATCCACCTCTAGGCCAGATTGACAGGACTGAACACTCCATTGGCCCTAGGACCCTGGCTGCTCAGCACCTGCATGCATGTGTGCTACACACAGGTCCATCATCTTTGTCTGGTTAATTTGCATACATACTCCTGATTGGCTGTGGCCATTGCAGAGGGACAGTCAATTTACATATTTGCCTATTATTATTATTATTATTATTATTATTGATTCTTTGTTACCTCAAGGCATTAGGTGTCAAAACTCTAGAGAACCTCTAATTCTCAGGGAGATCTCTTTCACACATCTTTCTCTGCCCTTGGCCAAGCAGAGATTCCTACATCACCAATCAAAGGTGCTTTTTGGGTCCCTCTGGTTTAGACAGTCTCTTTTTGTCTCTGTCTGCTGGTGACCATCATCTCTTTGTTCTTACCTGGGAGTTCTAGTTTCCATTCTGGGAGGCTGGCTATGATGATGCAGCCCAAAATAGCCTTTCACATCTTGTCTACTTGCCTCTCAGTTCCTACTGGCCAGGAATCTGTTTTCTCAATTTCCCCTCAGCCTGTCTGCCATAGGATCCAATTCATTGCTAGGCAATGAATTCCAACCTGAGCCCAGAGATGGACTTTAGACTTTGCTAACATAAAGGATAATAGGTATGTTTTCATGGTACTTGGTAATTACATTAACCTTGCTTATTGTAATATCAGGAATATACACTAAAAATTGTAGGTAAAACAAGAAAAATAAAAATAAATGAATTTACTTTATGATTCCTCTTTAAAAATAATGACCAATAAAATGTTAGTAGAAGTAGCTTTAGTAGTAGCTATAAGAAGAAACATTTTAAAATAATGAGGTCCTTTATTCCCTTGGACAAATATATTATTCAGGTTCCACCTATATCCTAACACAATGTTTTCCATTTAAAATAACTAATTATTAATAAAGTAAATAAATGAAGCATTGGCTCCTTGTTTCCCAAACATTCATTTAATATTTAAAATAATGATTCCAATTTTTATCTGGTATAAGCATTCTTTTAAATGACTTTAAAGATTAATAGAGAAAAGGTTTACTCTGTTCCTTTTCTCCTTCTAAAAGGTAACTAGAGGAGGTAAAAGTTCTAGATTTTATGTTTCCGAACAGTGTTACAAGATGCTGTAAGTTTGGCCTCAAATTTAATTTTATATCTCACTTAAATATGCATCAACGTTGATGTCTATTTTCCTATTTCCATATGAAATGCTTCAAGTCTAACAATCAGGTAAATACATATCATATTTCATTAGAAAATAAGGCCCGCTTTATATAAATGAGTTTCATGTAATAAACTACATTAGAAAATATTTATATAAAAAGTAATTCACATTCTTTAAATACCTATGGTAATTGACTAGAAATTAAATTGCTATAATCATTTAAATTCAAAACATACCAGCATTAAGACACAAGAGAAACTATTGTTCAATAAGCTCTCTAATGAATTTTCCAGATCTCCAGAAATCTTAGATAAAATGTCTGATAGAAATACATATATATTTTTAAAGAAAGTAAAGAAATCAGTCTGCATTATTGCTTCACTGTTATAGAAATTTCCAATTAAAATATATAAGTTGCAGCTTTCCCATCTGGCTCCTGGAGGCTTGAAAGGGACCCTCTGCTTTTTTCCTGACTCAGCATGGAATGTCCTCTCTTTCTCTACCCACCAAATTACTACATCTCTTTCAAGGCCCTTTTCAAAAGCTCTTTTCCATGGAGCTTTCCCCACAGTACAAGTCAGAATTAATTACTTCTTCCTATGGGCTCTCAAAGCACTTTGAACCTCTAAATGGCAATTACTTTACTCTGCCTTGCACTATTTACATGTTTAAATATGTCTGCCTCACAAGACTTTAGGCTCCTTGAAGACATCTTAATCAACTCTTTTTTTTCCTCTTCTCACTGATTTATTCCATCCGCGTGTGCTTATAATTTGGAAAATGGTTACCAGTTCCAGAATGGGTGTGCAATAACGTTGGTTTAAAAAGAACAGAATTAAAATTATTGTCTTTGGTGTCTTCCAGTCAAAATCTGACTATGATGATGGCTTTCCATGTTGGTACTTTCATACCTATGACTTCATACCCAGCTAGGGAGTTGGCAACATTAAAAAATGTGAATATGTGATATTTTCCAATATTCCTTGGACTCCTAAATGCACCTTTCAAGATATCTTACTTTAGCATGTCTAAAAATGTCACTTGGATAACTATTTTTTCCTCTGTGCTTTACTGAGATTAACCTTTTGAGTCATATATCAAAAATTCAAGGAAAGAGGGAAAGCTGAAATGGATGTTATCTTTGCCCCTTTGTGAAACTTTAAGCTTGAATACCATATTTGGTGCTGTTTTAAACTTTTAGCTCTATTTCTATGGAGTTTCTCTACCAGAGGTAGCAGCACACATTACTCACTCTCAGATGTCCTTTAATTTAGGGACAGGCATTTTTTTTTTAAATGCTCCCAAGGAGTCAAAGATTGAGTCATCAGTACTGAAAATGGACTCAAGTTTTTCACTTCCAATCACTGTCCTATCACTGAACCCTATTACCACACAAATGATTACTCTGAGTATACCTGTAAAGCACCTAAATTAGACCTCACTGTTGGACTGGGTGAACAGGCTGAGCATTGTCTGCTAGCTTAGCCTATTATTCTCTTTCCATGTATTTTGAATATTGTATTTATCTCTTCACAGTGTTTACTTAGTTAATAATCATCTAAATTTCTCTGATAATCAGATACAATGGATATTTCTTCTCAAATTACAGACAGAAGAAATTTGGGCTCAGAAGTTTAATATTTTCCCCCCATCTATTCCAGGGACCTTTTCTTTTTGTCAAACTTAGTAACAGGAAAAGAAATGTCAGATATATGAGTGGGTGGAACTTAGAAGCACATTAGAATAATCCGCCTTCAAGTTGTCTGATTGTGTTTTGACTACATATAGACTACTTTGGAACGTGCTGATATTTATTTTTAAATATTACTTATTTCCTAGAAGCCCAGTAGGGTCGCTGGGCCTGGCCTGCACCCTCTCACAAATCTGGACTCCTAGGGGGATGTCAGAGAGCCCAGTTGGGCTTGATCCCTGCAGGCCAGGCCAAGGAACCCCCGCACCGGGCCTCTAGTATGCATATAAGATCTTTAGTTAATCTCTTCCCACCCTCCCCCAAGCAGCAACCTAACCCACAGCTGATTCTGTGAGAAATCGGGCTCACTCCTGTATTGGTAAGAGTGCCTGCCCCCTGCATCATAGCTACTGGGCAAACAGTCAAACGGTTGGACTGTTGCTTAGGCGTTTATATACATAGATGAATCACTACATAAAACAAACATCCAATATGTTGTGATGTTTAGGCTTTTATATCTTTACTTCTTATATAAAATGAATTCATAGAACTTTTGCCTCCAAACATTTTTTTTACCATGTATTGAACTTTAAATAAACTTTAAATGAAAGAACAGCATATTTTAAACACCAACAGTAATGTTACACTATTTTTTTTATTGTTGTTACTGTTAAAAATTAGTATTCATGCTCTGACACATAATCCAAATATTATTGTGAAATTGCATCAAAAGTTTACTGATGGAAAGATTTGTAAAATATTACTGTGTACAATCCTAATGAAGATTGTATTAAATACAAGGGACACAAAGCAAATATTGTGTGACTATACAAGTTCAGGTCTGGACATAAATTTCCAAAATATCACTTGTTGGAATCTCTAGCAACTAAATAATAATAAAACCAAGCAATGGCACAGTAGGAGAAAAAAATAGAAGAAATATAAACTACTATTTACTTTAAATATTAATTTTCATCAATCATATTTAGGAGAAAATAGAAATTGAAAGAAAATGAAAAGTTCGGTATAAATTTAAAGATATATACATAAATAGTCATTTAAAGGCTGTGGCATTCGACTGCAGAGTCAAAATTATACTGGTATCTAAATAATTAAAATTATGCAAAGAGGCAACTAAGGGTGTTCTTTGTTTACTCTAGAGAAGTAATATGACTCATATTTGTAGTTTACAAACAATTTCACTTACAGTATGTGATTGTCTGGAATGCTGGTATAGGTTCACCATTGAAATAAAATGTGAGAACTGTTTAACAAGCCAGTATGGGCAGATGCTCCAAGAACTTGTGTAAATGATTAGAGTGAATTTCCTCTTGCATATACAGGAAACATATGCTTTTGTGAAGTCTCATTTTTAGATCAAAAGGGAAGAGAAAAACCTAGAGGGGGAAAAAAGATTTAGTGGTGCTCATCTGATTCCTATCTTTAGTTACCCTTAAATGACCCTTTCCCAGTATATGTGGAGCAACCAAACTACCTACACTATAAAAACAGGCACCAGAATATAAGTGTCATGGAAAAAAAAATTCCAAAGAATAAGAATGGGGTGCCATTTGTCACCATTGTTTTTAAGAAAAGAATGAAATGTTTATGTGTAGTTGAATTAAAATTTTTATAGTAATCCAAAGGCTTATTGAACCAAACTCAACCTACTTAAATTGTAACAAACATGCGAGAGTTCAAAATTGAAACATTAGGATTGTAATATTCTGTAAATGATTTAAAAATATATATATTTTATTGATTTCAGTGAGGGAGAGCGAGAGATAGATAGAAACCTCAATGATGAGAAAGAATCATTGATAGGCTGCCTTTTGCATGAGCTTGCAACCTGGGCATGTACCCTGACTAGGAATCAAACCGTGACCTCCTGGTTTATAGGTCGATGTTCAACCTCTGAGCCCACACTGTCTGGGCCTTTAAAAGTATGAACATTGTAAAAATTTAATCCATTATTCTCTTAAATTATGTTTTAGAATCTTCTTTAGAAAAAAATCACATTTCTATAATTACTAAGAACACATTTTAGTTAAGCACCTACAATGTCTGATGATAGGTACAAGGTAATATTCAAAGAAAGTTCTTGTTACAATGAATCTTTTTCTGAGAGCTTACAGTTAGCAGAATTATCCATTAATTATAAATAAATTCTATAACCTGAAACAAAACTCGAACCTGTTAATTCAAACAATAAGTCAGATAAAAAGCTCTATATTCACAACAGATTCTTCTTATTAGCTATCAACATAAATATCTAAAACTCTGTGAACTGACAGAACAGAATGACAATAAGTAAAATATGGGTGAGTGTAAGATATTTGTGAAAAATAACCTAACTATATTTGAAAATGGATAAATTGTGTGTTTTTCTTGGCTATAAAATGTCCAAAAGTTGAGCCCTCTCTTTTGGAATCTTTTCCACAATAAGGTGTTAAATTAAATTTGAGAAGTATATAATACTCTAAATTAAAATATGCTATACCTTGACCAATTCTCATATTTTGGCAAACTTCAGGTACAGTATAAAATTTAGTCAAATTATTAAGATAGTCTATAAAGACAATGTACAAATTGAAATTCAAAGATTTTTATCATCTTCTATAAATTTTAACTAATTTTTATAAAGAAATTCAAATAAGTTGAATAACTAAGGGTATTTAAAAGAGTTATTTACTTTTAATTCAAAATATAAGTGTTTTATATATACGTATATGTATTCAAATAGTGGTGAAAACATAGCATATCATAAATATTTTTGTTGCATTGAAAATTTTCACTGATGTCATTCAATAATTTCTTATAATAATGTCCACTTAAAGAGTTTTGAAATTTACTTCCTTGGACATTGGCAAATTTAATTTGACTTTGTGGGAAGTTTTTTTGTTCTCCAAAACAAATAAATAAATAAATAAAATAAAAACATTAGGCTATTATAGAGTCCATAATAAAATATTGTTTCTAAGCCATTGCTTGTATTTTGAAATCTCAATGTCCATCTCCCATTTTCTTTTATATCTTTGATAAATAACTAATGTTTAGCAATTGAGTTTTTTTTATTGTTAAACCTAAGTTTGTATAAGCCTGGGGTTCAAGTTCTCAAAGATGGGCAGGTTTAATATATTTGTCACCACCTGATATTGCTTAACTTCAGATAAAAGTTATGGTTGGTAAGTCTGTGAAGTGAGAACAAATCTTAATTTATTTTGAAACAGCATTCAAGAACCTCAAAGTGTTTATTTTTGTCCTAAGTTGCCCTATATCTTGCCAGATTCATATCAATTAATTTAAACGATTGCCTCTTTATCTCCCTCTTATCCAGTTATTATTTTAGTCACTGTCCTAGAGTGTTATGTCTTTTATTGTTTTTTTTTTAAATAAGCAGAAGGCAACAATTTCTGTATCTTTATTTTATTTCTGTCATATAGGTTAGAAAAGTGAATATCTAGAGTTTATTTTAGGTAAAAGAGCCTATTACTTCCTTTAAGAAAAATAGTTTTAAATGTTGTCAACACCCATAAAATAGATAGTTTTTAAAGATCAAATAAGCCAGGGTTAATTTAGTGCATGGTAAGTGAGATGTCCAAGGTTTGCATTTAAAAGTGAATTTGAAATTGTCTTTTGCCTCTGTTTCCTAATTTATTTTTAGGGCTTTAAAGATCTATTGCAACAGGACTCTTGTTACATTTAATAAGTGCCATGTTGATTGGCGTTCTCTAAGTAGGCTTTTCAGTTTGCCTGTGGGGAAATTTAATATAAAAACATTCAACATTCTTTTATTAGTGTTTTTTACTATTCCCAGTCCCATCAGACCTTTGGTGCAAGCAGTGTATTATTGAAAAGCTTATCTGTAAGAAGTGAGCCAAGGGGAAATTCAGGCTTTATTAATATTGACATCATGTTCCCACACAATGGCTGTCTAAAGAAACTTTTCAATTGGATTTCAACTGCTTTGATGCCATATAAATGGAAACAACTGAATGCATGGTTTCACACAGAATAGTGAATGACACTGGATCCTACACCTCCAAACACGAAATTGGAGTTTAGAGGTATTTCAGGGCCATGATTTAGTATTCTCCATTTATAATGGTTAGTAGAATGTTAAGTTACTGTAATTTGGTAGGTTCTTGAGTCCATGTAATTTTGGGGGGGTTCTTTTCTTCTTCCCATTGCCGGTTTAAAGAAAAAGGACAACTAATGTGTTTTCAAAATGTAAGTAATATTTAAGGACCAGTCGAAGACTTAAGAATGGTAATCAGTAAAGTTTGAGGCTAGGATTATTATTTATATATTTATTAATATATAGCAATAACATCGAGAAAAGCTTCGAGAATTTAAATTCAGACCAACATTTTGCAAATAACACTAACAGTTAAAGGGTCAATAAGGCAAATGACTTTCTGTAAGGATTAGAGTGCTAATCTAAATTATACAAGTGAAAAGGCATTTTTAAGAGAAATGTATATTTAATGCCACAGAATTGGACAATAGTTAAGCATAACTATCAGCACAACCAGTAAACCTGTACTCAAGTAAAAGGCAAAAAGGTCTTCAGAATTAAGAGAAGTCATTGAAATTTTGCTCAGAACACTAAATGTAATTTATTGTAGAATAAATTCTTGACTCACTGAGCGCTATCACTTCTCCAGTTAAACAGTCCAAATTTGACATCTAAAACATTTTTTTAAAGTCACAATTTTCCTGGAAACACTCTAATTTTTGAAGAGTCTAGGGCTATATTTATCTTTTGAAGAGAGTAGTCTTCTTAAAAATATGGTTATGAAACAGATTGATTTAGAGGAGCATTATAATTAGCTGCTGAACATGTTAGAGGGATAGATTATTCCACATGAATCACAGGGCTCACTTTAAGTGTCGTTCCCATTCTGTCTGCCAGCTTAATTTCTTCTCATTTTTCAACACAAGGAGACTTTTTTTTTCTTATGATGCCAATAATAAAGGTATAGTTGTCATGAAATAAGCATACCTTTGTGAAATAATAAACTATTTTATTTTAACTTTAAAAATAGCTGACTCATGATTACTTGATTTAACAATAACCTAGAAAGTAATCTCATTTTAAAATGTACATCCAGACTTAGTCACTTTAGGAAATTGTGGCAAACATTTTCAGGCTAATGAAGAAAAACCTGTAACACAGGATAACACAAATGATGATAAGAATGGTTGTTCAAATAAAATATTTGGGATTGTCAGAAAATATTTAAAGAACAACAATAACAATATTGATGGTCAATATCTAACAAACATTTTAAGATAATACATAAAAATTAAGATAGGTTAATCTAAAATATAATGAAACATAATAATATATTTTTAAAATAATTCTAGAAGTTAATATTTGCTAATTAATATTAAGATATTACCAATCTTTGAAGCCCATTTGAAATTTGTCAGTTAAAAGTAATAATATCACACTGGGTGAATTTCATAGAAGAATCTGCATTACTAGATAATTTTAGGAAAAATAGTAAGAATTGTGTAAGAATGGCAGCATTGTATAACCTTGGTGTCCATTACAAGTTTAAGATTAGAAATAGTGAATATATTTTGAAAATGTCCTATCTCTTCTAACATATGTCATTTAGGCTAGATGCAAATAGAATATTTAGTAAACACTTAATTTAATACTGAAATATAAATGACAGATAAACCCTTTGTTTTTAGGAATCCATATTTTCTTCATTTTTATTTCCTAATTTCGTAAAGAAAACATTTCCTGAAGTTCACTATATTGAAATAAATAATAGGAAATTAAAGGTCTGTTGCTAATATGGTGAGGTTCTAGAACCTAGACAGGCCTCACTGCTGTAATAGGATCATGCTGGGTTAGATATGGTGTTACTGCCAGTGACTAGGTAAGCTCAAGGTAGAGAAGAGAGGGGAGGAAGAGTGCAGAAGAAATTCTGTAGAGACACAGAAGCACAGACTCCTGCGGAGTTGTTGCGATGCAGGTGCAGGTTGTGGAGAAGCAGCCTTCACTCTCCTTTAAAGGCTCCTTGAGGACTTGGTATAACAAATTGCTGCACTCCACTTGAGAATTTTCAATTCCGTGGGTCTAGGTGCATCTAAGAGTCTTCCTTTCTAGCAAGTCTCTGATATTGCTGATGCTGCTAGTCAAAGAAACAGTCTGAGAACTGCAGAATTAAAGAATGAGTTTGGTACATATGCTAATACTTTCACCCGTATCAGATGGGGAACTTCTTTATCCGTGGCTATTAGGAACAGTCATGTTACTGTAATGTCAATGTTTTCCTTTTCTTTAAGCAATAAACCACATTGAAAGAAGAATATAATCATTAGGTATAACTTACCATAGGCAAAAATCCTAAGGATAATTATACCTCTAAATGGAAAACCTATAGTTACATAAAAGTGAAATAGACATAATACCACAGTTTTAATATGTAAAATATATATAGGTCATACAGGTGTATGGCTATAGGAATATTTTTCTGTTCAGCTTTGGAGCTCTATCCCTTAGTCCAATAGTCAAAATGAAAATATTTTATCCTCCAATTATTAGTAAGACTATATGCTACCATAGAGAAACATCCAATTGTAGTAAAAACTCAATTAATTAATCTGCATGTAAACAACTTAAGTTTACTGACAATTAATATTCCCCTCTACAGCAAACAGGGTGTCTCATAACCATAGGCAAACTCCTAGAACTTCCAGTCCCTTTCTGCTTCTGCCAGGTGAGCCGTGTGCTTATGCAGGGTCAGTTGTTTGTTCTTGAATTTTTTTGCCAGTTATACTTACCGTAATAATGTAATTTATGAAGAATTTTTTTGTTATCCTCACATGAGGATATTTTTTTCCATTCCTTTTCAGAGAGAGCAGAAGGAAGGGAAGGAGAAAGAGAGAGAGAGAGAGAGAGAGAGAGAGAGAGAGAGAGAGAGAGAGAGAGAGACATGTAAGAGAGACATGTAAGAGAGACATGTTCACTGGTTGCCTCCTGCATGCATCCTGTCTGAGAGGGGGTGGGGAGCAAACCTGCAACCTAGGTACATGGCCTTGACCTGGAATCCTTGCCAGATTCTTCAGTGCACTGGTTGACCATCTAACTGCTGAGCAACAAGATTTAAGTAAAAGGTTAGATAATAATAAATCATTAAAATTGTGTCATTTTAGATGGGTAAAAAAAACAGCTACAAAATGTAGAAAATAATACAAATTTAAAATTTGTTTTGTAATTATATTTTTTTGTAAAGGGTTTTAAGTTGTTGTTTCACTATAAGAAAAGCAATATATAAAATCATAGAAAATTCTGCATTATGAGCTTGGTTTAAGAAATAAAAATTATATTGAATTTTACTAGGAGAGATCCGTTTTCAAAGTGTTTGCCCTATATTACAATATTTTAAAATAAGTAGACATTTGGATTTAAGTTGAATAAAATGATCAAGATTCATCTGCATCATCCTCATCCTCATTCTCATCATCATCACCATCACATTTTCTGACTTAACTTATATTAGCAAAGATTGCTAATTGTCTTGCCATGTAATATTTAGAATGAGTTTATTAATACTCATCACCTTCTTTCATGGTTATAAGGTTGTAACTCTCATATCCCTCTAGAAACAATTTCCTAGTTGCCTTAATCCCTTGCAGTTATTTGTGGCCACAGGACTGAATTGTTAGCCATGGCATGTGAGAATAAATGGTGGCTGCCAATTGCAGACCCAGTCTTTAAAACATCGCAAGATCAAGAGTATCACAGCTTGTAACCATGTCCTTGTTCCTCCATACGTTTACCCATTACAAGAGCAAGAATGCTCTATTATTATTAAACTAGAAACCCAGTGCATTAAATTCGTGGAAGGGGGTGTGTGTGTCCCTCAGCCTGGCTTGTACCCTCTCCAATCTGGGACCCCTCAAAGGATGTCCTACTGCCAGTTTTCAGGAATTGGGCCTAAACTGGCACTAGGACATACCTCTCAAAATCAGACATCCCTGCCTGATTACCCCTAACCAATCTGCTTGCTGGCCTGCTTGCCCTCAACTGCTCCCTGCTGTCAGCCTGCTCGCCCCCACTTACCCTTCCCATTGGCCTGCTTGCCCCCAATTTCCCCCTCCTGGCCTGCTCACTCCAAACTGTCCCCCACTGATGGCCCGCTTGCCTCCAACTGCCTCCCCCTGCTTATCTGTTACCCCCAGCTCCCCCCCATCAGCCTGATCACCCACAACTGCCCCCCTCCCTGGCCTCTAACTGCCTCTACATGGACCCTGCCACCATGGCTTTGTCCAGAAGAACATTCAGAAGGTCTCCTTGGAAGGTCTCCCAGTCTAATTATCATATTACCCCTTTTATTAGTATGGATAGAGGCCTGGTGCATGGGTAGGGGCTAACTGGTTTTCCCTGAGGGGTGTCCTGGATCAGGGTGGGGGTTCCCTTGAGGTATGGGGCTGCCTGGGTGAGGGGCTGATGGCTATTTGCAGGCTGCCTCCCCCCCGTGGGGACCCTCACCCAATGGGAGTGTGGCCAGCCTGGGTGAGGAACTGAGGGCTGTTTTCAGGTTGATCACACACCCCTGGGGATCCAGGCTCCCAGCCCCTTTTATTCTTTTTTCTTTTCTTCCTTTTTTTCCCCAGCTCCTTCTTGAGCAGAGGCCAGGCCTGGCTAGAAGCAAGTATCTGGGGTTTATTTATCTTCTATAATTGAAACTTGGTAGCCTTGATTGGAGGCCACGGTCAGCCAGGGTGAGTGGGAAACTTGCCTTCCTCCATTCCCAGGGGCAAATCAAGCCTCCTGCTCACTCCAGCTCCATGGCTGCCACCATCTTTGTTAGGCTAATTTGCATAGTTGCTTCTGATTGACTGGTGGGTGTAATGGAGTGATGGTTGATTTGCATGTTTCTCTTTTATTAGTGTAGATTATTAAATACTACTCCTGAGTGTAACAGAGAAGATAATTTATAGAACTCTACAAATGTGGCTTCTGATTGTAACTGTATGAGAATTCTATTAAAATTTTCATTTATCATTTTTTGTAGTACAGAAAGAGCTCCTCTCTTTACATAAAATAATCTTTAAAAAGTGACACATATATGTAGAAAATCTGAAAAAACAACAAAAACACTCCTGCACAAATAAACAATTATAGCAAGATTTCAAGATATAGAGTTAATATACAAGTGTCAATTGCTCTCCTGTACACCAACAATTAAGAGGTGAAATTTTAAATTAAAAAAAGAAGAGAGATTCCATTTACATCAGCATTCCCCCAAATTAAAAATTTGGGTATAGTTATTAAAATATATATGTAAAAGATCTCTATGAGGAAAATTATAAAACTCAGATGGACAAAATTGAAGAACTAAGTAAATGGAAAGATATTTCATGATCATGTGTAAGAAGACTCAATATTGTAAAGATATCAGTTCTTCCAAGCTTGGTTTATAGATTCAATACAATCTTTATTAAAATCCCAGCAAGTATGTTATGGATATCAACAATCTCATTCTAAAGATTACATGGAGAGACCAAAGACACAGAATAGCCAACATTAAACTGAAACCAAGATACATGGCCTTGACTGCAATTGAACCTGGACCCTTCAGTCCGCAGACCAATGCTCTATCTACTGAGCCAAACCAGTGAGGGCTACAATTTTCTTTTGAGCAATTATTTCTCCTTCACATTACAGTAAAGCTTTATGACAGTGCATCTGCAGCTTTCCTTCTTACTAAGGTGGTAACCAAACCTAGATGAATTGGACCCTACCAGAGGAAAAATGAAAATGATTATGCTCTCTCAGGCGGTGTGATACAGTGTCTTCTAAGATTCCCGATAACAAGGCCTTTAGCTATTTCTGGATTTTTCATTTACACTACCTTTTGTTCTGTGATTTCTCCTATATCCTTTCCCCAACCTTTTTTTGGCTTATTTTAACCAGAGTTGGTTCCTAATGATTGCAACCAAGCAGGAAGAAGTGACTCTGGAGACTAAGAGCATAACGGAATGGAATAAAATGGACCACAGCGTCCATGGGCATGTGCTCTGATTCTGGCTGTCACTACTAGCTGTATGGCCTCAAGGAGGTGACTAATCTACCTAAGCCTCAATAGCCTCATCTGAAAATGAAAATAAAAATCTTCAATGATCGCATTTCAGCTTAAATTAAATAATATATTTAAAGCACTTCTTCTGGTATTTGACAAAATGAACTTAATAAATGTTATTAGTAGAAGAACAAGAAAGAGAAAATTAATTTTCTTCTACCTCTTATCCTTATAACCCGATTTCAGACTTGAGTGATTTTCTGTTGCTGAAGAGAATGTAGCTGCACTTTCCTTCTGATCTGGCTATGTAAGTCTTCAACTAGGCTTGTCCTTCACTGAGCAAAAGGAATTAGTCCCACATAAAATCATTTTGTCTTCCAAAGACTTCAGGTTCTTAAAGAAAACTTTACTGATAATTTTTATTTTTATATTTGATTTTCTTAAAAGATATTTGTATTGATTTTTAGAGAGAGAGGGAGAGAGGAAAAGAGAGAAATATTGATGTGAGAGCAAAACATTAATCAGTAGCCATCTGCACGCCCTCTATTGGAGATCTAGCTTGCAACCTGGGCATGTGCCTTGACAGAGAATCAAACTGCAGAGGACAATGCCCAACCAACTGAGCCACACCAGCCAAGGCTGATTTTGTTTAAATGAAATTTTGTTGTTTTTTTTAAAGGCATTGCCAATGAGTCATATCTTCTAGTTATCCAAAGCCCATTAGCAAATTAGCAAGTAAAAAGAATTTTCAAATCTAATGATCTCTCACCTCCCTCCTTATATTAATTAAGTCTAGATATAAAATCAGCTCTTGTCTTATAAGTCATCTCCTCTGTCCTTCTTTTAGATTCTCAATCATTTTAATTAATTAATTAATTAAAATTTTATTCTTTATTGATTAAGGTAGTACATATGTGTTCCCCCACCCTCCAGTTCATGCCCTCAAACCCTGGTATCTGTGTCTTTTGGTTAGGCTTATATACATCCATGCAAGTCCTTTGATTGATCTCTCCCTCTTGTCCCCACCCTCAGCTACCTTCCCTTTGAGGTTTGACAGTCTGATTGATGCTTCTCTGTATCTGTTTTTGTTCATCAGTCTCTGGATCTGTTTTTGTTCATCAGTTTATGTTGTTCATTATATTCCACAAATGAGTGAGATCATGTGATATTTATCTTTCTTTGACTAACTTATTTCACTTAGCATAATGTTCTCTAGGTCCACCCATGCTGTTGCAAATGGTAGGAATTCCTTTCTTTTTACAGCAGAATAGTATTCCATTGTGCAGATGTATCACAGTTTTTTAATCCACTCATCTGCTGATGGGCAGATGAAAGTTCCATTTTTAGATTTTTGAGGAAACTCCATACTGTTCTCCACAGAGGCTGTACCAGTTTGCACTCCCACCAGCAGTGCACAAGGGTTCCTTTTCTCCACATCCTAACCAGCACTTGTCATTTGTATATTTGCTGATGTACCTGTGTTCCTTCTCGACTTCCTATTTCTTCTTTTTACCCCAGTCCCTTTAGCATTTCTTGCATTGCTGGCTTGGTAGTGATAAACTCTTTTAGCCTTCTTTTTGTCTGTGAAGCTCCTGATTTCCCCTTCAATTTTTAATGATAGCCTTGGTGGATAGAGAATTCTTAAATTCACTCTCTTGCTTGGCATCACTTTGTATACTTCCTTTCATCACTTTCTGGCCTGATGTGTTTCTGTTGAGAAATCACTTGAGCTAATGGGAGATCCCTTGTAGATAATGTTCTGTCTCTCTCTTCCAGCCTTTAATTTTCTCTCTTTGTTGTTAACGTTTGTCATTGTAATTATGATATATCTTGGTGTGTGTCTTTTGGGGTTCATCTTGTTTGGGACTTCTGTGACTTTTTTCTTCCCCAAATCAGGGAAGTTTTCTGACATTATTTCTTCAAATAGGTTTTTTGACCCTTGCTCCTCTTCTTGTCATTCTGGCATCCCTATTATTCATATGTTACTTCATTCCATGTTCCAAAGCTCCCTTAGGCTCTCCTCATGTCTTTTGATTGTTTTCTCCAATTGCAGTTCAGTTTGGGTTGCTTTGTTGCCCTGTCTTCTCATGCACTAATTCGATCATCTGTTTCTTTAAGTGATTGAGATATTTTTTAAAGAATTATGAGCTTTTGAACAATAAATGTGATTCCAGGGCAGGAAGAAATCCTTAAATTCAGGCCTTTTTTAATTAAAATTTTAAGTTCTTTGAATACTGTGAAGAGAGTGTTTTTGTTCAGGTTTAGATATTTTGTTCTATAAACATATGGAGTATGGTCTGGCTGTGTTAGTCAGTATTCTTTATGAATTCCTTTATAATGCAACTATATATATATATATATATATATATATATATATATGGGAGAGAATGGTCTATACAAAGGAGGAAGAATGTCCTTGGAAGGGCAGAAAAAGGTGGGAAATATGGAGAAATTATATCTTCTTATTTAAGCTTGTACTGAAATTTTGAATCAGTAGACTGGGTGATTGACACTTTTTGCAAGTTATTAAATCATTCCTTAGCCACTTTTATTATGGAATAAAAATTCCAATTCTGTTTACTTATTATTTAACCCTTCAATAACCTGTAACTTTCTTTAAATTTTAGGATCTCTAAGATCTAAAATGAATATTCCTTTTTTAAAAACATATATTTTATTGAGTTTTTACAGAGAGGAAGAGAGAGGGATAGAGAGTTAGAAACATTGATAAGAGAGAAACATCAATCAGCTGCCTCTTGCACACCCCTCCACTGGGGATATGCCTGCAACCAAGGTACATGCCCCTGACCGGAATCAAACCTGGGACCCTTAGGTCCGCAAACTGACGCTCTATCCACTGAGTCAAACTGGCCTCGGCTAAAATGAATATTCCTTAATTATTATTACATTTAAAGTCTTCTATATTCTGTTATAAAAGAGCATAATAAAAATCATGTCAAATTTTGATTGTGAATCTCAAAGTTTAATGTGTTTATAATGATCAACACTTTATTAAATAAATATCATACTATATAAAATATTGGTTATTTAAAATGTTTGAGCTTATATTAGCATAAGGGCAAGGATAAAAGCCTTTTGTAAAATAAAAGGTTTGATCTGAAAAAAATTTTAGTAATGATTATAATAAGCAAAATGTGAGTTTATGAATCAGGTTGGTTAACAAAACAATGAACAGAGTGCTGACTACAAAGGAAATGTCATTCTAAACAATGCTGCCAACCTAGAGAAAAGACACATGAAAAGGAAGGAAATAACTGAAGCTATTACACACAATACACTCAGCTGGGAATCTAGCTGCTCAGGGGAGCTGATGGTTCTTGATCTCTGGGAGTTTCTAACTAGAACATAAGCTAGAACCATAGTAGAAAATATAAAAGAAAAATAAATTTAGTATTAGTCCTAGCTTTGTGTGTGTGTGTCCCTTTAAATGTTTGCAATGACAGAGTTACAGAGACTAGGTTAAGTAAGCAATAAATATTATTTTATAACTACTGACTTTTGAAACCAATTATACTTTATCAAAATCCTAATATTCCATCGCATATTTATTCCTATTTTCCAAATATGTATGCTTAACAATAGTTTATAATCTATATGCTACATTTTAAAACTGCTATATGTGAATCAAATGGTTTGCACTTAGGATACAGTTATATATTACTTAAAAAGCAGATTTTTCTTTCATTTTGGCTCTCACCACATATTTCTCTAAAGGTTTTTTGCAATAGATGAGACTTCATAGAATTATAAATCATAGCATGCTAGAATAAATGCTATAGAAATTCCATCCATGGTATAATATTTTGCACAGTGATAATCACCTATAGCCTGAAAGCATATAAATATGTGATTAATTTATATATTTATTTTAAGGACCCTGAATAAATATGTGCTCATATATTTTGTTATTTATGGTGTTTCAAATTACTCCTTTACAGGTTTATAGAACTAATGTGACCTTCCCAAGGTCTATGCTAGCAAAAGAAAAAGACCTAAAGAAAACTAGAACAAAACTAAAGAAATCAAAACAAATCAAAAGAAAATTAAAACAAAACAAAAAATGTAATAATTCTTACTTCTGTGCAATCATCTAGATACTTGAGGTAAATCATGTTTAGGTCCAAATTTCAATGGATTATGCTTTTGTTCTCCATTTCATTACTAGTGAAATTTACTTTTCAAAAGTTGATCAGTATGCAAGACATTGTATTCTCTGATTGATCAGTATTCAGGGTTGGATTACTCCAGAGAACATTTGGGCATTTTCACTATGTCCTGTGGATTAACCTGCAGAGTATGCATTTTGGAGGGCAGGTACTGAGGGAGGAAACAAAAATGACTTAATGGTCTGACACTGTGCAAATTTGATAAACTCCCTGAGTGGAGGTCAAACCATCTTATGAAATCACTTGTCATAGGACAATGATCCTAAATACAATGATCTTAAATTTTATGGAAGGTAAGTGTACTTCATTGTTAGGGTAGAATAATAAGACTAATTAAACAAAGGAGTGGCATTCATTTTTTTTTTAAAAAAATATGTGTTTGTTGATTTCAGAAAGGATGGGAGAGAGAGAAACATCAATAATGACAGAGAATCATTGATTGACTACATCCTGCACACCCCCGCCCCCCACTGGGGATCAAGCCCACAATCTGGGCATGTGTCCTTGACCAGAATTGAACCCAGGACTCTTTAGTCCACAGGCTGACACTCTATCCACTAAACCAAAATGGCTAGGGCTATTCTTAATTTTCAAATTATAAGATCATACTAATATTTACTTAGATATATTGATTTTCTAATAGTAGTAGCTGTTCAATGCTTGTGTGGTATATTTAGGATTGAAGAACGTGAGTATCTTTTGTTTATATTCTATTTTAGACATTTTGTTGTAAGTAGTGGGGCTCTTCAAAAGACCCCCACTGTCTTGGCACTGCCTGCTGGTCTTCTCCTTATTACATGAGGTGGCACATGAGGTATTCTGCAGAATTCCAAGGCTTTTTCAAACATAGTTTAAAATCCCCTTTTGTAAAAGCAAAAAAAAAAGTAAGGAAGTCTTTTCTTTAAAAAAAAATTGAGTATAGCTTCCAAAAACTTAAGTGAAATTTAAGTATTCTAAATTCAAGGTTGAATTTTATTTAAGAACTAGAGGACCAGTGCACTAAATTCATGCAGAAGGGGGTTCCCTCAGCCCAGGCTGCATCCTCTCCAATCTGGGACCCTTCAGGGGATATCCTACTGCCTGTTTAGGCCCGATCCCTCTCATAATTCAGGACTGCTGGCTCCTACTCGCTCACCTGTTTGCTTGCCTGATTGCCCCTAACAGCCTCTGTATGCTTGCCTGATTGCCCCTAAATGACCCCCTGTTTTCCTGGTCACTCCTAACTGCCCTTCCTGCTGGCCTGGTTGCCCCAAACTGCCACCTCTGCCAGCCTTATTGGCCTCACTGCCCCCTCACCAGCCTGGTCACTTCTAACTGCCACCCCCATCAGCCTGGTCACCTCAAACTTGCCCCCCCCCACCTCCAGGCTTGTCACCCCTCACTGCCTCTCTTGCTGGCCTGGTCACCCCAACTGCCCACTCTGCTGATCTGGTCGTCCCTCACTGCCCCCCTCCCCTGCTGGCTTGGCTGCCTCCAACTGCCCCTCCCCCCAGCCTGATCACCCCGTTCAACCTGCTGTTCAGTCATTTGATTGTCCCTCACTACCCCCCTCCTGGCCTGGTCACCCCACACAGCCTGTGTTGGGTTGTCTGTCTGGTTGTTTCGTTCATAATGGCCTCTGGCTTTTTATATATCAGGATAATTATTTGATTGAAATATATATAATCAACTGAATATATATATATATATATATATATATATATATATATATATATTTAAATATATATAATTACTGAACCCTTGTAGCTGAAGCATCCAGGTGTAAAACAGTGTGGGATAAATGTGACATCTTTTCCAAGGCCACCAGCATGTGGGCAAAAATAGAATCACATTATTTGTAATAATAACAAAAAGTATTTATCTTACTCCAAACTTTAAAAAGCAAATCTACACTAATAAAAGAGAAAGATGCAAATTGACTATACCTTTGCGACACCCACCAGCCAATCAGGAGTGAGTATGCAAATTAACCCAACAAAGTTGGTGGGTTAATTTACATACACAGGCACCTAGTGCTCAGGGGTGGGACACTTGGGTCTGACCATGGAGAAGATACAGGTGTTCTGCACCACTTCAGCTGCTCTGGGCCTCTGGGCAGTGTGGGAAGGCAGGTGGCTCGGGGTGGAGTGAAGGCAGAAAGGAAGCTCCAGGCTGGAGCAAAGGAAGAAAGGCGTCTCCGGCCTGAGCAAAGGTAGTGCTGGCAGCCAGGGGAAGGAAGGCCCATTCTTGCACGAATCTTCGTGCATCAGGCGTCTAGTATGTTACATAAAAAGACTGATACATTAACCCATTAGTATCCACTGATACACTATCATTTTGTTTTATCTTATTAGTAAATATCATGGATGCTAGATGACGCATGAGTCCATGAAGAAGCCACTACTATGAAAGATAGAAGATATTCTGAAAGTGATTCTAGATAAACACTATAGAAAATTTTGTATTACTTAAAATTTGACTCTGGGAGAGGCTGAGTAGAATGGCTCTGGAATGAAGGCAACTTTTCCCCCATTGTGTGCATCACCACACTGTCACCAAACAGAAGACCCACTAGCCCAGGGGCAGGCAAACTTTTTGACTCAAGGGCCACAATGGGTTCTTAAACTGGACCAGAGGGCCAGAACAAAAGCAACCTGACCATGCTGGCACTCTCATCTTGGGCTGCTGGTGAAGGGGTGGAGGGGAGAACAAGAGAACCCTCTGTTTTTCAGCTTCGCAGGCTGGATAGAACAGCCGAACGGGCTGGATCCTGCCTGCGGGGCCATAGTTTGCCCATGGCTGCACTAGTTCCTCCTCCTGATCCAGTTGCCCATACTACCAAGCTTGAGCCTTGCAGAATGATCTGTGGATCATGGTCAGCCTGGACACAGACAATAGTCTTTTCTTGGAACGCTCTAGAAGAAGACCAGGCACCCTCAGGGGATGGCAGAGTAGCCAACAGGTGGAGGTGCCCTTTTTAAAAGATGTATTATTAAACATTAGTTCTATTTCAGTATAGATTTGACTTTACTGTGACATCGCATAATCTTGAAAACACTAATAAAAAATATAAATGAATGAAAGACTACCTATGCTAAGGAGTGTCATATACATGATCCATTTTCATCCTTCATAATCAATTTTATTATTATAAGTATATCCTTATCATTATAGCTTGCAACTTAGGTGTTACTAATATGTTTAATTTATGCATGGGAAATATAATCTCAGAGACATACCATGATTTTTCTATTATCTAGTATTTAAAGGAATCAGAAAAAATACTACTATTTCAAAAGCAATTACTGTGATTTTCTATTTAGGCCACACTACTCCATTATTGAAAGTAAAGAAGGCAACATTGAAGTTATTTATGTTATGTCTTTATTTATAAAATTTTAAAGGAAGCAATAGAGAAATGTTGATTTTGCACATTTTCCAGTTAGAAAACATTGTGAGGGAAAAGGTCATAGAGATTTTTTTTTATTAAAACCATGGAGAATTAATAAATATATCTAATATGTTTTACTTTTAAACCCGCATTTCTCCTTGCTGAATTGCTTTGAAAAGAGCAAAATCAATGACCTCATTGTTTGGAGTCTTAATGTGCTGTAGATTGACTCAACAGCTGATTTCTATATGGGCTGGGTTCCTGCCCTTGTCTTTGTGTCTCTCTGTAACTGGCTTGTGTCTCTACACAAAAAAGCAAACAGACCCCCAAATAGACCCTTTATTTCTGCTTTTATTGCAAAATACAGATTTCTAAATGAGCTCTCTTTTGCAAGGATATTAGGAAATGATGGCTTCATTGTTTTAGTATGACTTTCTCCCAGTAAAATTTGGGGATCAATAAAAAAGAGGAAATATTTCTTCTCTATGACACTTTATTATTACATCAAATTTTAAGTGCCACAATCTGTGGGCTGAACCTAATGGAAACCAGAGCCAGGAAGCTTCTGGAATTTTGCAGGATCTGGGAGCCAAAGTGGTAAATAGGGGCTGTAATGTGTGGGTGGGTGTGGAGGGGGCGGGTAGGAGGAAGAGACTCCTGGAACTGCTCACATCCAAACAGGGCTGCATTTGGATGTGAATTTACCTATCAAAAATTACTTCCTGTAAAAGACAATGTCAGTTTAGTTCCTAAAAATAAAACCTCTATGCTTTAATATGTAGAAGAAACTATCACATTGCATATTTGATACATATTTTGAAAGATTTACTGACTTCACTGAATATATTCTGAGAGGTCACTTCCAGTGATTTTTGGAACATAATGTTAGCAGGTTAAAAACATGCATGAACCTCAGAGTCAGATAGATGAGAAGTTCTAATTTTAGATCTATCATCACAGCTATGTGACCCTGTGCAGCTAACTTAGGTTCTCTGAGCCTCAGTTTCCTCCAGAAAAAAAGGGAATTATAGCTTTTATCCATCTGAGTAGGGTAACTGCTTGGCAAACAACCCCCAAATGTTATTGTTTTAGAATAATACAAGTTTCTTTTTCATTCACAGAAGGACCTAATATGTATGTCCCTGGTTGGGCAGCCATCTTGACATTTCTTCTCTAACTCATTGACCTAGGTTTCTTCCACATTGCAGGTCTGCCTTCCCTCACCAACATCCGGAAAGTCCTCTCCATTCAGCTGGAGAAAGAGCATGGAGGACGGAACCTTAGAGGATTCTGTAGATGGTGACTGAAAGGGGCAAATGCTACTTCAATGTCTAGTTTATAGGACAAAATTTGGTCACAAGATAACCCCTAATGTGAAAGGCTGGGAAATGTAGTCTAAATGCCCAGCAAGGAAAGTGCTAGAACCAGGGTGAAGTAAGAGATGTACATAGGATACAAACTTAAGGAGCCACACATTCTCCAGGTCAAGCAAGTGCAAGGTCCTGTGATTGCAGAACTGGTATTGGCAGGAACCTGAGAGTGAGCACACCTCCTTCCATGTTGCACCCCTTATTGCCTTGTTGAGGAAACACTCTAGATCTATCTCAAAGTAAAGAGTGTGAGGAGGAAACAGCTGATTTCTGGCACATCTATCTACCTGTCAGGACTACTGTGGAAATAAATAGAATGTTCAGTGCCTGCTGCTTACTTATTCCATTATCACATATAGAAACAAAAACTGTATCCCTTTCTTTTTTTATTTAATTAAGTTGTAGTGATTACATGTCTACATTAAAAAAAAAAAAAACTTTAGCAAATATCCCTTAACTTAAAGAGTGCCAATTTTGTCATTCTATATTATTTTAAAGTAAGAATTTAAAATTCTTTACAGCTTTCTTCCCCTAGTCATTAAAATATTTAGCAGCAAGATATGAACTAGACAAAACAATAGACACTGCTCTCCCCTTCCCCCCCAAGAGACTTTTTGCAACTTAACTTCTCTGAAAATAAGTTTTGGTCTGTACATCTTGATTTCCTAATGGTTGTTGGATGCACAGCATTTCTTTCAACCACAGCTCCCTTAAAATTCAGTGAGGCATTGTTAGGGCATGCTTTCCCATAATGAACACATTATAGTAATCGTTACAGGAGAGAAAAGACAAGAATGGCTGCAGTGCAATCTTCGAAATGTTTGCGTGGTTCTAATGTTGGTCATTTTAGGGAAACTGCCAACAGGCTCATGGAGCAGTAAACATGCATTCCGCATTCAGAGAAGTAGTTTAACTTTCAGGACAGACCGTTCCAACTCCAGTTTATCTTGCTTTATGTACAATAGCGCTGTTTGGGTTTTGACAGTTTATGAGAAAGCCATTCTGCAAAACGCGGCCATTGATCTGCTATTGAAAGGAAAGAGTGTTCTGTGGGAAGGCTGCAACTAAAACTAGTTGCTGTTATGAGTTGATGAAGTTTTTATTGTTAATTAAGTCTAGGAGAATATCTTCATCTATGAAGACTACTTCAGATAAGTCCAAAACGGTGCTGTTGTGTTGCTTTTGCCTTTCTTTGGAAATGTTGGCCCTCATGACCTTTTACTGATTTGTTCATGTGATGAACACTTATTTATTAAGGGCCTCCTGGAGCCTACTAATGCACTGGATGCCGGTGTGCTGGTGGATACAAAGACGTGGCTATTTGGAATGGGCCTTGTCTTCAAAAAGCTTCTGCTGAAGTAGAGGTTATAAACATACACAGTTACAATATCTTGCAGGAAATGTAAGTACCATAAAAGAGGTAGCCCTGACCAGGGAGCTCAGTTACTGAGAGTGTTGTCCTGATATTACAAGGTTGCAGGTTCAATCCCTGGTCAGGGCACATATAAGAATCAATTAATGAGTGCATAAATAATAGAACAGCAACATAATCTCTCTCTCTCTCTCTTTTTCTCTCTCTCTCTCGTTCTCTCCCCCCCCTCTCCTCTCTTGCAAATAAATAATGTTTTTAAAAGGAGAGATAAAGACAGTTTCATCCATTTAAGGGAACTGTATGAGGTTTCTTTTAAAAAAATATATTTTATTAATATTTTACAGAGAGGAAGGAAGAGAGATAGAGAGCTAGAAACGTCGATGAGGGAGATCAACCAGCTGCCTCTTGCACACCCCCTACCACAGATGTGCCCGCAACCAATGTACATGCCCTTGACCAGAATCGAACTTGGGACCTTTCAGTCCACAGACTGACGCTCTACCACTGAGTCAAACCAGTTTTGGCTGATGAGGTTTCTTGAACAGATGGCTGGCATTCAAGTTAGAAGCAAATACAGCCTTTGAACATATAGAGACGATGGTGAAGTGTGGGGTAGGGGCATGGAGAGTGCCTAGAAAGAAAAGGGACAAAGATCTATTGGTCAGATCCTTGTATTAAGGAGTTATTTCCAAAGCACACTTAGATAAATTATAATTAATACATTTAAAATAAATATTAATAAAGATGTCTGAAATATTATAAAGTCACACATAGAATAGTATGGTTCTCTTCATAGCCACAGAATCAGAACTTCCATGGACCGCCTGTTCTGAGACCAAGTTCTCAGCAAACACTCATGTTTTTCTGGGCCTAGAAATATTTAGCATGTACCTGAACCTGCCAGTAATACCTTCTTACTTGGACATACATTTCTAAAAAATAAGGACTCTTTTAAAAAACATGTCTATGCTACCATTGTCACACCTCAAAAATGAATGGTGATTTCTTAATATAAAAAATATTTGGAAAAATGAGATTTCTCTGATGGCCCCATACAGTTTGTATGGAGTTGATTTGTTCAAATTGGGATGCAGGCAAGGTCCATGCATTACTTTTGGTTGATATGTCTTTCATTTTTCTTTTACTGTATATGTTCCCCTTGTAAACTATTCTTGACAAAAAGCCAGAATACATGCAGCGTCTCACTTTCTATATTTTTCAGATTTCAGAGACTATCATATTTGTCACAGCCCTGAGTGAAGGGAAGCCCACTAGTTGAGTAGCCACATTCCTCCATCTACTCCTTCTTGTAGCACCAGACATGGCTCTTCTTATTTGGCGCCATGCTTCTCTTTCATCCTAATGACGGCTCCGTGTCTCCCAAGCTCAGTCTCCAAGGTTATGTTTCTCTCAGTGTCCTAGCATCAGCCGCATGGACTTCTCATTTTCTAACTCAGATGTCTTCCTCTTTTCCAACCTCCTGGGATTTTGCTGCTTCTACTCAATCTAATGAATCCTGTATGCAATTTCAACTTCTTCACTTGCCAGGGCTGGTGGGTTGAATCTTTTGTTCTTATTTGTCTTGTGACCAAAATCCTGCCTGCTCTCTTATTCTACTCAAAATCCTCTTTGCTATCATCAATTTTAATTCTGAAGCCTTCTTTCCATTTTAATTATGGAAGTTCTCCACTTTGTTTCTATTGTTCTTCATAATGAGAACAAAATAAAAAACCACAAATGCGGTGTACATTTACATCTGCACAAATATGCAATTTACAAGTGATACAAATATAAAAATCACTTATCTTAGAGTCAAAGTCAGCTTATTTTTTTAAGTGAAGAAAGAAATAAATATTAGAGACCATTAAAACAGGATTAAATTTGTATCTTTGCCCAATGAATAGCAAAGTTCAAATTCTAGACTTTATTTATTTTTTATTTTATTTTATTGATTTTTATTATTTTAAGAAATCTTTATTGTTCAGATTATTACAAATGTGTTCCTCTTTCCCTCCTCCTTCCCCCCACCCCTCCCACCAGCTAAATTGTTCCCTCCACCAGGTTCCCACCCCACCCCCATTATCTTCATCCATAGGTGCACAGTTTTTGTTTAGTCTCTTCCCGCATCCCCACTCCCCTTTTCCCCGAGAATCATCAGTCCACTCCCCTTCCATACCCCTGATTATATTATATTCACCAGTTAGTATTGTTCATCAGATTTTTTAATTACCTTGGCTTTTAGTTTCATTTGGTGATAGTTAGGTATTTGTTGTTCATAGTTTTTAATCTTTATCTTCTTCCTCATCCTAAATAATCCCCTCCAGCAATTCATATAATTCTGGTGTGGTGGTGATAAACTCCTTTAGCTTTTTTTTTTATTTGTGAAGCTCTTTATCTGGCCTTGGATTCTGAGTAATAGCTTTGCTGGGTAGAGTATTTTTGGCTGTAGGTTCTTGTTATTTATCACCTTGAATACTTCTTGCCATTCCTGTCTGGCCTGCATGGTTTCTGTTGAGAAATCAGCTGACAATCATATGGGTGCTCCTTTATAGGTAACTACCTGCTTTTCTCTTGCTGCTTTTAATATTATCTCTTTGTTTTTTGCTCTTGGGGTTTTAATTATGATGTATCTTGGTGTGGTAATCTTTGATTTCCTTTTGTTTGGTGATCTGTGCACTTTCTGGACTTGTAAGTCTATTTCTTTCACCAGGTGGGGGAAGTTTTCTGTCACCATTTCTTCAAATATGCTTGTTGTATCTTGCTCTCTCTCTTCTTCTGGGACCCCCATAATTCTGAAGTTGGTTTGCTTGAAATTATCTCAGAGGTTTCTTACACTATCTTCAACTTTCTGGATTCTCTTATCTTCTTGCTTCTGCGGAGGAGTGTCCTCTGGCTCTTTATGTTCTAAATCTTTGTCTTAATTCTTGCTATTTCCCAGTCTGTTTTTAGGACTCTGTAATATATATATTTTTTATTTCAGACAATGTTTTCTTTATTTCTAGTTGGTCCCTTTTTATTTCTAGTTGATCACTTTTCATATCCTCACAAGTTTCATTTATTTTATTGGCCTTTTTTAGGAAATTCTTGAAAAAACTTATAACTGTAGTTTTGAACTCAATGCCCATTCTTTTCTTTTTCTTCATCTCCTTCCTTTGTGCCCTGCCTCTTCTCTGAATTTTAGTTGTTTCCCTGATTTGATGGAATGATTTTGTATGCTAGGTGTTCTGGTAGAGCCCAGTAGCACAGCGTTCCCATTTACCTGAGGTGGACAGTCTTGGTGTATCTCTTTGTGGGCTGTGTGTGCAGTCTTGTTGTTAAGCCTTGCTTATTGTTGATATCACTGGAAAGCGTTGATCTCCAAGCCAATTGGCTGTGAGGATCAGCAGTGTCTCAGCTAGGAGGGCTTCTGTACTCTGCTTGGATGGGGCAGAGTCTCTAGGTGGTACAGACAAGCTTTGGTTCTCTGTCAGTCTCACCTCAGAAAAGTCCTATTCAAGGTGAGTCTCGCAAGATTGGTTGCAGGCACAAGCACCTCTTTGGTAAAGGCACAGACAAGCTTTGGATTCCAGTCAATCCCTCCTTAGAGAAAGCCAGCTTCTGGGAGAGCTTCTGTGCTCAGCTTAGATGGGGTGGAGTCTCACGGTGGTGCAGACAAGCTTTGGTTTCCTGTCGGCCCCTCCCTGATTCCCATAGTAATGGCCACTGGCTTCACACACCTCCAAAAGATCTCTGCCTACTGCCGTTGACAGGACTCTCCCTGACTAGGACCGTCTATCAGAGCAATAGGGTGATTCTGTTTTCCTCCCAAACAAGAAAGCCAGTCAGATGTTAGCCGTCTGCTCTCTCTGTGCTCCAGGTGTAAGGCAGTAGCAAACTCAGCCCACCCTCTCTGCATGCCAGGTGTAGGCCAGCAGTGAACTTGGCCACTCTCTCTGAGCTCTGTGAGCAAGCCAGCAGTGAACTCTGTGGCCACCTTTTCGTGCACACAGTTCTTCGCACCTTCATAGTTTCTGAAGCTCAGTGTGCCTTCTCTCTCCTTCCCAGATGGTAGAGCCTCCTCTCAGCCAGCCATCCGGTGCATCAGGGCAATGTTTCCCCTGTTTTTAAGTTCTAAACTCAAAATTGTTGTTGTAGCTGCATTTGGGTATCTACCCTATGCCACCATCTTGGTTTTTCCAAATTCTAGACTTTAAAACCAAACTTTGCAAATCCAATATATTTAATTCTTACCACAAAAAATTAATATAAGGGATAGATATTTTTTCTGTGCCCCTAAGCAAAAGAGAAGATTAGCAATGGCTGTAGCTACATGAAAAAAACTTCCCTATGACAATTGTATTTCTTGACCAAGCATTCTAATATGTAGACTGTTATAATAATTTTTTTAAAGAAAAACATAGTTTGCTTCTTTAAATTAATAAGCTTTGTATTGTCACATAACACATGTGCAAAAGTACACACACATATGCACATGGATGCACAACTCTACATGAAAGAGAAAGACCTCTTTCTTACTGTCCTGTGTTTCTTTGAGTTGAGGACACTAGTTTTTCAAATTGCAAATCACAATTCATTGGTAGCTTATTAAGTGTATTTAATAGATATAATTTACATGTTTATGTTGAAATAGAATAGGATACGAAAAGCCTTTATTATATCGAATAACATTACATTTTATTTGTAAAATTTTTGTTTTACGTGTGTGTGTGTGTGTGTGTGTGTGTGTGTGTGTGTGTGTGTGTGTTTTCTGGGATATGTAGGCCAAAAAGAATAAATAAATAAAGTTCTATGGAAAATAACAGAGTGATCTGAACATATTCCTAACTGGTGGGTAGTCATGTCCTAGGCCTATAACTTCTTTAGTGAAAGGTTTTAAACCAGCTCTGTCCATTTCTTTTTGTGCATCTAGGTTAGCACAACTTTGAAATGCCAGAAGTAATATCCCTCAAAGAGGATATCAACCCTCAAGTGAGCTCAGAAGCTTGTTAACCCTATAATCCAATTCTCACCTTGCTTTCTCCTACATTTATTTATGTACATTCCTTCCTTAATTTCAAATGCATGAAACAAGCTGCAAAATTGTTATTCTTCAGACTTGCTCCTGGAATATGTTGTCAGTTTGGTTCAAATAAACTTTTATAAAACGTCTCTATGGGTTTGGATGTTTGTTAGATAGATTGATGATGATTATGATGATAGATAGATAGATAGATAGATAGATAGATAGACAGATAGATAGATAAACTTTTCTTGCTACATGTCCAAGGCAGTCTCAGCTCTAGCTTGACCCTAGGTCTTCCCAAGACTATTAATTTGATCTTGAAGTGCTGAGTGGAACAGCATTGCTTAGTTAAGTTAGAATGAGAAAAGCTTAGAAAATTTCTATTATGGAACGGATACAATTTTAAAGAAAGTTCATAGCAAGTAATTATTTAATGGACTTTTTTTCTGTTTGTGTAGCAAAGGAAAGAGGAAAAATGGGGAGTTGAGGAGAAAAAGAGTGAGTAGACAGAGATAGAGATAAAAAAGGAAGGATAGCAATATTAAGCAGGAGCAGTAAAGTCCAATCACCTAGAATACTTACATGTGCTTATCTCAGCAGTGCTGATGACAATCACCTTGCGGCAATAATGCATTGGCAGAGTTACCCTGAGAATTTATAGGTTATGGGAGAGATGGGTAAAGGATATGAGATGTCTCTGTAAAGATTTGTTTAAAGTTTTTTAAATGCTAGAAATTATAGACCAATACATGTTAACTTCAGTATATGAAAAAAAGTATTGACGCTATCATTAGAAAATCAATTTGTAAACACTAAGATTGCAGAGTAATAACATAAGTTCAAAGATATCAAAGACCAATCTAATAGCCTTTGCTGACAGAGCAAGGCACATTGTAGACAGCAGAAAAGCAATAAACGCAATACATCTCAACCTCAAGATGGCCTTTGATTTCGTCCTATATGACACATTCATCAACTAGCAGGAAAAATATAGCTTAAACCAGTATTTCTCAAACTATACAATGTGACCCCCAAGGTTATCATGAAAAGGTACCAAAGGGGTCACAGAATTCGCAGCTGTATTTCTTCAACATAATGCCTGATTCACAGGCAGTCCCAAGAAACACAGCAAAAGTTACAAGGAAGGCACCACTCATTCTCATACTCCCCAGAAAGCCCCACTCCCAGACTTTCTCCGGCTATTACAGAAATATCTCTCCTTGGGACTGGCTAAAGCATGTTGACATAAGAAACACCGACTTTTATTGACTTTGTTTGAGCCAAAATGATGACATATGCTAGGGAGCATAATCTCAAGTGCTCCAGAGAAAAACAGTTTTGCAGTTTATGTATTTGAAATTAAAAAGAGGACGGAAGGAACATTACAGGAAGATGGGAGAAAGCAAGGCAGGGTTGGATTACAGGATTGCTAAATTGCTAAGATTATCTGCTCTCGGAAGAGTAGTTATATCTCAAAAGGAGGGGTCTGAAAGAGTGATTCATGCCTTAAAAGGGGGATCTGAAGAGAAGCATCTCAATGGAGTATTAAACTAGATTCACAGAAACAATGAACAAGGTCTTGCTTGAGGCAATGATAAACCTTTTAGTAAAAAATAATATGCCTGCCCCTAGCTGGTTTGGCTCAGTACGTAGAGCGTTGGCCTGTGGCCAAGGATCTTGTGTTCAATTCCAGTCAAGGTCACATACCTTGGCTTCAGGCTCATCCCTGGCCTGGGCCCTGGTCCGGGCTCGTGCAGGAGGCAACCAATCGATGTGTTTCTCTCACATCAATATGTCTCTCTGTCCTTCTCTCTCTCTTTCACCCTCTCTAAAAATCAATGGTAACATAGCCTTGAGTGAGGATAAGTAAATAAACAAATTAATAATAATTATATGCCTGGGGTGTGACTACCCACCATGACTTGCCCAGTTAGGAATGTATGATCAGATCACCCTGTGAGACTACTGTCCATAGAACCTTTTTTTTTCCATCCACAGGAAGAAGGAGCGTTTGGTTCAGCCAGACCTCTAGATGTTGTCCTTCATTTTTTCTTTAATCACTCTGTTTCTCAGTTACAACACCTCAATACCATAAAAAGTAATATAACTAGGCACAGATTAATAATAACAAAATTTCATTAAGTATTCATGATACTATTTAGGCACAGTTAATAATTAATTTAATCCTCATATCAACCCTATGAGATGGGTACTCTTCTTCACAAGTGAGAAAATCGAGGTGCTAAGAAGTGAAGTAAGTAACTTGTCTATGGTTTCATGCTAATAACTGTCAGAGAATATTGGTCAAGATTTCAACCCAGGAAGTTTGTATCCAGAGTCTAGGGCTGTAATCTGCAGGTTCAAATAGAAGAGCAAACACAGTGTTTGGCACATCCTCTATTCTAGAAATGTAAGCTATTGACTGGGCTAAGGGATATCCAGATAGCTGGTAAAACAATATTCTGAGACATAGCTTTGAGGGTGTTCCTAGAAGAGATAAATATTTGAATAAGGATACAGAATAAAGCAGATCACTCTTCCCCACGTGAATGTGCATCATCCAAATGAGGGACTGAACAGAATAAAAAGGCTGAGGGATGGAAAGCTCATTCTCCTGCCCCTGGGCATCAGAGCTTCTCGTTCCCTGACTTTTAAACTCAGACCAGAACTTATACCATCAGCCCTAATTTGAATTCAGACTGACAACACTGACCACTTTTCTGATTCTCCAGAAGCTCACAGACATCAAATTGTGGTGGTACTTCTCAGTATATATAAATTTAATTTACCACAGAAGAATCCTAATATATAAAAACCCTGGTTCCCTCACCATCGGAGGCTACACCAACCAGAAGTCAGTCCTGCAGCTGACTGCTGCAGCTGGCACTGACTGCTGAGGGGACTTCGAATCAGGCCTGGAGAGAGGCCTCAAGAGAGAAGCAGGGTCTGATCTGTAGCCTCTGTGGCAGCTATTGATCAGCACATGCCTCTCTCTCTCTCCAGCAGCTGCTGCCTCCATTTCTCTCCAGGCTTCTATGGGGGCTGCTGATCAGCCCTGCCTTTCTGATCAGGCCCTGTTTATAGGCCCAGAGACACTGACTGGCATAGGAACTGACCAATCAGAACCAAATTGGCTGGCAGAGGAGGGCAGTTGGGGGCAAAATTAGGCCCTGCAGGAAAGGGCACTTGGGGGCAACCAGGCCAGCAGGTGAGGGCAGTTGGGGACCAGATCAGGCTGGCAGGGGAGGGCAGTTAGGGGTGATTAGGCAGGTAGGCAAGTTAGTGGTTAGGAGCCAGAGGTCACAGATTGCAAGAGGGATGTCCAACTGCCGGTTTAGGCCTGATTAGAGAGAGTGCAGGCTGGGCTGAGGGAACTCCTCCTCCATGCATGAATTTTGTGCACTGTGTCACTAGTTATTAATAGCACAAATCAATTCATTCACTATTCTATATCCTCTATTTACTGTAGTTTAGAGGTAATGAAACTGGTGTTTAATAAACTTTCATAAATGAAATAAGGATGTTTCAGGTATACTTAGTAAGGCAGAATGTAAAGCACTGGGTTCCTGATAAATTGAGTGATGGCTATAAGCTGCCAAGTTCATTTGTAGGAGGGGGAAGCTATAAGGTATTAGGCAGTGGTCTTGAGAAGGTTGACAGAGTCATCAAAACACATGGGAATATAAGGACTCTCCAAAGCCAGATCAAAGCTTTACTTAGTGGAATAAGGGGTTCAGATGGACTAAAGAGACCACGCATTTTTTTGTGTGGCATCAATCCAAACATGTGTAGGATTTTCACCAGGAGAGGGTTCTCTCTTGATGATAAACACACACACACACACACACACACACACACACACACACCACACAGAGTCTTTAAATAACAATAGATGACTTTGTATGTTTCTCTTTAAAAAAAAGCTAATTTGATATTTCAATTGAATTTTAACTTTAAAATGTTTTGAAAAAAAAGAAGCTTCTCTTATTGAACTTATTTCAATAGAAGACTGAAAAGTCTTGTTACCTTAAAGAAACAAGAACATAATTTTAAGCGCTCTATACACATTTCTGATATTCTTCTGTGGTAAATTAAATTTGCACATTTGCTCTTGAGTTTGCCATGTCTTCATTTTCCTCCCTATTTATGCTTGTATGTTTTGTGCTTTGTTGGTTTACAAAGAACTGTGGGAGAATAAAAGCAAGAGCATTCGAGGAGAAATTATTGTTTTCCCATATGTAGAGGGTTTGTCTGCAGTGGTGGTCTGCTCATCACCACCTTGCTGCTCGATTTTGTATGTGACAGATTGTCAAATGGAAAGTTTAGTCTGCCCTTTTTCATTTTCTCTGTTCATTTCTTGTTCTCAAAGTAGAAGATTTAACATTTCTCCAATATAAGAGGTCATTTTTTTGTATTTAATGTTAATTGTTTGCCTAAGTGAGCAAATTAAATATGGAAAGGTCTGATGTTTCAAAAAAATTCTACAAAGATTTTTTGGGATATTTAGGATAAGGTCAACTCAAAGTAAGCTATGTGAAAGCCTATTTAGTGTTATTTCAGAAAACAAGAATAAACACTAGTACGTATTTTAAATTATTGGTCTCTATATCTGAAGTTATCATAAGAGGATATGTAGTAGGTTCTTAATAAGTGTTGAATGCACATGTGTATAACCCCAACAAACCTGGAGTTTTGTATGAAAATTTGTGTGGATTTTAATTTTAGAAAAAGTGTTTATCCAACCAAATTTGTGGCTATCAAGGTGGTTTGCTACTGACACAGCCTAAGACTATTAATAGAAGAAAATAAATGTTAACATTCCCTCTGCACAGTGATTTATTATTCTCAATATTTTATACATAAACAATGAATGCTCCACCCCAAAACCTCTCTGTTCAAAACTCTGAAATTTCCCCCCCAAGTCCAGATACCCTATTTCCTTAAATACCATGTCTTTTATTTCTTTTTTCCTTCTCTTTTTCATTTCAACTGGCTATTATCCTTTTGTTTATTATGGTAAAATATACATAATATAAATTTACCACTTTAACTATTCTTATGTGTACATCTCTGTGGCATTACGTATATTTATATTGCTGTGCAACCATCATCACTATTCATTTTCAGAATGTATTCATCTTCACAAAGTAAAGCTCTTTGTTCATTAAACACTAACTCCCCATTCTTCCCTTCCTCAGCCCCTGGTAACCACCACTCAACTTTGTGTCTCTATGAATTTAACTACTTTAGGTATCTCATATAAGTGGAATTATAAATTATTTTTCTTTTATTACTAGCCTTTCCCCTTAGTATAATGTCTTCAAACTTCACCCGTTTTGTAGCAGTGTCAGAATTTTTTTCTTAATACTGAGCAACAGGTATTGCATTATGTCTATCAATCACATTTCATCTATCCATTCACCTGTCAATAGAAACTTTGGTTGTTTCTACATTTTGTCTATTACAAATAAAGCTACTATGAATATGGAGGTACAAAATCTATTTGAATTCTTTCTTTCAGTTATTTGGCGAATATACACAGAAGTGCAATTGCTATATTTTATGGTAAATGTATGACTAAATTTAGAGGAGGTGCCATCCTGTTTTTTTTTGTTGTTGTTGTTGTTGTTTTTGTTTTTGTTTTTACAGTAGCTACATCATTTTACATGCCTGCCAACAAAACACAAAGGTTTCAGTTTCTCCACATCCTCACCAGACTCATTCTTTTCTTTCTGTGTGTGTTTTAATAATAATTATGTGTGTGAATTGTCTAATGAGTGTGAAGTAGTATCTCATGGTGCTTTTGATTTGCATTTCCCTAGTGACTAGTGATATTGAGCCCTTATTATGATACATTTTCTTGGGAGAAATGTCAATTTGTGTACTTTTTAAATTATTATTTTTAAGCAAAGATGAATATTTTTTAATCCTCATCTGAGGATATGTTTATTGATTTTAGAGATAGAGGAAGGGTGAGAGAAAAACACTGATGTCTGAGAAACATCTATCAGTTGCCTCCCATATATATATGCCCAACTGCAACCTTTTTGGTGTATTGGATGATGCTCCAACCAACTGAGTCACCTGGTTGGGGCCTTTTTTAATTTTTTAATTGAGTTACTTGCTTTTTTCGTTCTTTAATGATAGAAGTTCTCTATATATTCTGCAAATTAATTATACATCTTCTCTTGTTATTTGGGTTGCATTTTTACTCTGTTGATAGAAGACTTTGATCACATAAGTTTTACATTTTGATGAAGGTCAACTTATCTATTTTTTGCTGTTGCTTGTGTTTTGCTCTCACATTCAAGAAATTGTTACTAAAATGTTTGAAGGCCATGAAACTTTTCTTTGATCTTAGTGTAGTTAGGTCTTTGACAATTTTGAGTTAATTTTTCTAGGTGGTGTAAGGTAAGGATCCATCATTATTTTGCATCTAGACATTCAGTTTTCTTAGTAATATATTGTGTGTGTGTGTGTGTGTGTGTGTGTGTGTGTGTGTATGTGTGTGCGTGCGCGCGCGGCTATTCATAATAAAGTAAAATATTAGAAAATAATTACAAGAGGAGGTTGATCTTAAAAATGAGGAAATAGTTACCATTTTATATAATCTAATATGAAATTATATACTTGAATTGACTTATAGATTGCCTGAAATCTAAATGCTTTTTGTAATGCTTTCCTGAAAATCAACATTAATATTTCATTTTTGTTATAGCTTAGAATGTTAACACTTAGTATTTCCCTGTGCTTTATTACTTATAAGAATCTGATATGGCCTAAGTAAATTGGAGTTGAAGTCAGATGATGCAGTCTATATACACTGGTAATAAAATTGCACTTACATGATATAAGTGGTATCTATGGAACTTATGAGACCTGGTGCTCCTGCCGACTAAAGACTTCTATAATCTTGGTCAAGACGGCAACATCTGGGTTGCTTAGTCTTTTGTTTGTAGAGGAAAAAAAGTTTGATTTGGGTTAAGAAATACTATTTAAAACTAGGAAATTAAGCAAAAAGTCGGGCACTATGTCTATTCCACAACACATTGGAATAGCATTTAAAAAGCGTTGGCCATTAGTTCTTTGATTAGACCTCAGTTTAGACTATATTGGAACTATAGGATATATTTTTAAAGGTGAAATATAAAAATCTACTTGATGCGGTTGGGAAATCTATTTCAACCTATTTTGATGCATCTACTTTTTAGTGATCCAATTCTTTTATTTTATTTTAAAATACAGCCTAAAATATTTGTAATTATGTTTTTAATTTGACTTATTTTACAAGTTTTGGCAACATTTCTCTTCCTAAAAAAAAACAACAACAACCATATGAATTCTTGTGGAAAAACAAAACAAAACATGCTTCAATAAAAATTAAGAAAAACCACTAAGGGCATTTGTTTTTTATAAACAATACACACAGCTGTAGCAAAGTTGGCAGGGACACTTGCCAGAGAGCTACATATTTGCTACTACAAACTGTTCTGAGCACCCTTTATCCAGGAACAGCTGGTAAAATGGTATTTAAGAACAGTTTGTTTAATCTAATGAGAAACTTTGCTGCAATGCATGATACCGCCTGCAGAAAATAATTGGATAAACATTGATTATTTTTTTTATGTTGCTACTAGTAGTCCTGCGCAAGAATTTGTGAGCCAGTAGGTCGCTGCAGCCATCTTGTAGCTTTCTGCCCACTGCCTCAGCCTCCTGCATCCCCGCCTCCCGCCTTCATAGCTTGCTGCCCTGCCCCCTCCTGTCGCTCTCCACTGGCCCACTCTCCTGCAGATCCGTGATCCGGTCATTGTGTGGTCTGTTGTTATGCCTCATGGTATAACAGATAATTAGCATATTCCTTTCTTATTATAGAGGATAATAGTTACATTTTCAACAAATAGGAATTTATATGCACATTTATTTGGCAACATTTCTCTCTATATGAAAGCTAGTGATTAGTTCTTGACAGGCACAAACAAACACATATGCCTGCAAACATATTATGTACATGTGAAATACACATAAATTAACAGTGCATACAAATACAGTTTAGGGTTTTAGTGTTAAGGCTGCCAGAGGGTGGAAAAACTATTCAGAATACAGTTTTAGAGTTTCTGACTATCTTTGAAACCAGAATTACCCACCGAAAATACTACTTTAGGGAAGACCAGCAACAGTGACAGCAGCAAAAACGAATCAAAGATTCCTGGGTACCAAATATCCAAGCAGCACACACTTCAAGTTCTCTGGCATGACTGAAGAGAAGCAGGAGCCTCCGGCCTCCTCCATTTCTCACCCCAGGAACCTCTGAAAGAGTGTAAATGCAGTGTATGGTTGCTTGCACATGCCCACATACATACTCCTCTCTGTTTTCCTTATATCACACCAATTCCAAATTCTGCAGACACTGTAACACACAAAGCTGCCCTGGTGGTGTTTCTGTCATGACTTGCTACCTGAAAGTACTTGAAACCAGAGAAAACCCCACATCTTGCCAAAATTTGAATCAGGTTGTATCGACACATAGGTCCAGATAGTTTGCAGAAACATTCAAACTTTTAGATAATATTCAAGATACTCCTTTTTGAAGAATATATGTATGTTCTTCATGTATATTAATATATATGTATTTGCAAACTATATTTTATTGTATTCTAATTGATCTTTGTAATTTTAAAGCCATATCTCATTTTATTGTAATTTTTGATGATAGGATATCATACATAAAAAAGGATGAGTTCATAATAAGCCCTCTATTTGACATAAAAATATTTATATAAAATGTTATAGAATAAATGTCATTATTAACTTATAGGTCTCAGGCACTCATATTGAAACCATATAATAATGTCTGGTATATTTTAGTGGACTATGAATAATGTCTTAAGTAATGAGATATATATATATATATATATATATATATATATATATATATATATATATTTATATATATTTATATATATATATATAATAGAAATATAAGAGATGGATTTACAACACATAAAATGATATGAAAGAATATTAAGAATTATTGGTAAAAATTATGAATTATACCATCCATAATAGTTCTTAAAAAATCATTGCAATAAAAAATAGTTGTGATTCCAACATGGTGGCTGGGAGGATAGCAGTGAGGGAGAGAATGTGAGTGAGTGAGTGAGTGTGTGTGTGTGTGTGTGTGTGTGTGTGTATAAAGGACAGCTAGATTTTGCAGGACCTTCAGGTGCTGGCAGATCGGCTCTCACAGTCGGGCAGCCTCTGCTACTGCTGTAATCCCTCCTGTGCAGTCAGCTCTGTCACAAAAGACACAACATCTTGAAGGGGACAGCTTCTGTGACAGGGAGCCCAGCCTCACCTCCACCGAAGGTGCTTTCGGCTCCTTCACAACCCAGGATCCTACAGTCACTCCAGCCAGGGACCTGCTGCCTTGACTACTGACCCAAGAACACCTGGACACCAGCTTCCCCAGCTGAGGATTCCTCAGCCCCAGGCACTGCGACTGCTCCAGCAGCAGCACGAGAAACTGGTGTAGGCGACTGCAGGAGGAGCAGTTGCTCCATGAGCCCTCCCACCCCAAAGAGCAGCCGCTGACCACACTCACGGGAGAAGCAGCTGCCCCACAACCTCCCTCCCAGGAGCAGCCTCCACCCACAACCACATGAGGAGCATCCACCCCATGACTGTGCGAGGAGCAGCAGCCCTGTGACCATGAGAGGAGCACTAGCCCCTCAACTGCACAAGGAGTAGATGCTGCCTGTCCAACCTATGAGGGAAAACGGGGGTTTGTTAAGGGGTAAGAGATCAACCAAAGGACTTGTATGCATGCATATATATGAGCATAACCCATGACACAGATGGGGGCGGGGGGGGGCCTCTGCTGGGTGGTGGGGGCAGCCTGGGAAAGGTCAATGGGGGAAAAGGAGACTTATGTAATACTTTAAACAATAAAGAATTTAAATTAAAAATAATATCAGTTAAAAATAATTGCTGAATTAATGTATAAAAGCACAGTATCATTTAATATTGAAGCAAATACAGATCCATAAGTCAGTAGCTACCAAATGAAGCATTTGGAGAGGTTTACAAAGATATCATGTTGCCATCTTTATATTTAAATAGACAGTGAAATACCATTGCATTTTGACAAGACGTTTAAAACAAGAAAATCATACCCTAACTGGTTTTGTTCAGTAGATAGAGCCTGTGGATTGAAGGGTCCCAGGTTCAATTCCGGTCAAGGGCATGTACCTTGGTTGAGGGCACATATCCAGTAGGGGGTGTGCAAGAGGCAGCTGATTGGTGTTTCTGCCTCATCAATGTTTCTAACTCTCTATCCCTCTCCATTTTTTTTTTTTATCTAGTTTTATTGAAATATAAATCATGTATAACATCGTGTAAGTCTAATGTGTAAAACATGATGAGTTGATACATATATACATTGTGAGATGATTATCACAATAAGACAAGTTGATATAACCTTTACCTCACCTTTTTTGTTGTTGTGATGGTGGTGGTGAGAACATTTAAGATCTACTCATTTTAAGCTACAGTGCAGTATTGCTAACTAGAGTCACCATGCTCTACATTAGATCCTCAAAATATTAAGCTTTGATTCTATGTAAACTCTTTGGAACTTTGATGCAAGAGTGAAGAGAAGTTAGGATGTTAAAAATTCTGAAGTTGCAGGTTAAATCAACAAATCTTAACTTAATTTACTTTAAGTTGACTGAATTAATATTTCTACCACTGAACAGAATGGAGCTTAAAATTGACAATGAACTGAGTTGAGAGAAGTAAACAATAATAAAGGAAAAGATTCCTTACCTAGTAATGCAAGGACCCCTCTTCACACTATTCTGGTAGAATAATGATTATTAACACTAATAGTGAAAATGTAAAATAAAAAATTATATATAAGAAGTGATTTTTAAAGTTCTTTTTCTGTTGATTATACATGAGATGTCTCACATTTTTAGTCTTAGCTTTTTTCCTTTAGGAGATGAGGAAATAAAAATAAGAATCAACCTGCTTAGAGATACTTGTTATGATTATCTGACTCACACAGAAGAGAAGTAAAAATCATGAGTATATTTAGGCTTAAACATTGACTTTTAAATCTGACTAACATGTATTATAATTTATACAGGTCAGTACAACTTATCCACATACAGTATTTTTCCCCATGTGAACCTCATCAATGAGTTTGGACACCATTGCTACTTAAATTAGCACTTGCTAATAAGGATGTATCTTGTGGGAGAAGAGATAGTGGTGCTTTTCCTTTGCCCCTGAAATCACATTGATCAGTTGGATTGGGAAGTTGAGGAAGAGATGGATGATCCAGGCCCCATGTGGTATCTGAATCAACAGCAAGACCAACCAACAGCAACCAGCCATATTGGCAGCCAGGGGAAGTCAGTAAGGGTAAAGAGTCAACCTTTAGCAGCACATCACAGGAGCTTTAACAGAGCTGGACCCCACCCCCAAGGAAGAAGAGAACTTTTATGAGTCACTTAACCCCTTGTTAATCATTAATTTCTTTACTGGTTAAAATAACACAATTATATTTCATTATCTCTTCTATCCATTTCACTTATAACAATCTACAAGGCAATTTTTGAGGGCCAATGTGGTTCTCTGCAGCACATTTTTGCCAGTGTGGGACTTACCTCCTTCACCATATTTAAATTTTAGCTCTTGGACTCTTTGTAAAGCGCGTCAAGAAATAGAGTAAATGAATCAACATAGCCTTTCTTTTTCTTTTTTCTCTCCTTTGAAGTCTGAGCAGAGTTCTTGTTTTAGATTTATAACATGGCTATTTCCCAGTTGTAAGGTTATGCATTCATAAGTGCCATTGTTGTAAGGGGTTCTTTTCCTAGACCTTCCCTGACTCGGTTTTACCTTTGTTGAATTTGTATAAACAATTGTACAAAAAAACCAACAACACACAAGCAAACAAAACAAGAACAAAATTTAAACTTCAAAATAACCCATATTTGACACAAGAAACATTCTGATCAATGGACAACATGATTCTCTTTTCCTCTTTTGTCATCATAAGTATATAAGTAAGTAATTTTTTTTGAAAGGCTCAAAGCAAAATGGAGAGTGATCATATGTTTCTTTGCATCTTCAGGTACTTCTGTGAATCAATGAGCATCTACGCCATTGATATTCAAAGAATAGGTTATACAGTTTAGTTAGACCATGAGGTATCACATTGAACAGTCTATTAGTGTGTGGTTTTTTCCCTGTTATTAGCACTGAGCTTGATTCTACAATTATTCCATATGAGAAACCATCACTAAAGTCAATGGGTGTCTCAGAATAAATTTGATTACAAGATTTGGTCCATTGAGTAAATGAATGAAATTTGGATTTTATTAATTTGAAATTTCTCAATTAAGAGCTTAACTTCCCAAGCAATTTGTAGATATGTTTCTAATGATGTTTATTTGTACCCAAAATGACAAGGAAAAGAGATTTATTTTCCCTCCTATGGAATGTATCTTGCTGAGATAAAGAGAAAAGAAAGTTTTTCTGAAATGTCAATTGAAACTAAATTCTTAGACAAGAAAAAGGAATGAAATGACATTATTTCTCCCATTTTACATTAGTAAAATATAAAAGACTGTGCATCTGCAAAAAAAAAAATGTCCTCTGCTTCTGATGAAGCTTGTGATTATATTTTTCAAGTTTGGTTTGAAAAACTAAGACATCTGTTTATCCAGCACATACGGAATAACTCTCATGTCTCCTTATCTCTGAAGATTTCAAAGGCTTTCATTCTGGTTTAAATCCTTTGAAGAAGCAGTAATCAAAGACAAAAATTATCAGAGGTACATTTTTGTTTCCCAAACAATGCAAATAACACTCACCCTCCTTGGATTTCAGGCACTAGCATAAATCTTCAAAATTGGAGATTTGCCATTGAATCAAAAAACAATATGGATAAATAGAAGCAAAGAAAAGCAAACTAAGAGAGAGCATTTTCTCTACTTCATATTAGTGCATAAATTTAAATTCAATATGTGAATAATTTTTTTTAAAAAAAATACCATGGTAAACAACATCAAACAGCATATCCTAGCACCGTGTGACAATGCATTTGGCTGGTGGGTGAGTGCAGGTAAAAAAATAGTTTGAGCCGAGACCGGTTTGGCTCAGTGGATAGAGTGTGGGCCTGCAGACTGAAAGGTCCCTGGTTCGATTCCCGTCAAGGGCATGTACCTTGGTTGCGGGCACATCTCCGGTGGGGAGGGTGCAAGAGGCAGCTGGTTGATGTATCTCTCTCATCGACGTTTCTAACTCTCTATCCCTCTCAATTCCTCTCTGTGTAAAATCAATAAATTTAAAAAAAATAGTTTGAACCCAACGTTTTTATTTTAATAGATTTTGCAATTTGAAAAGGTTAAATTAAGAGCAGTGAGAATCCTAAGGATGCTAATAAAATGAACTCTACACAAAAATAAACCAAGAATATCCCTAATAAACTGTGCTCAGGATACTCAGGCAACTGAGATAGTAGCAATTTGCCTGCCTTCATTAGCGTCAGCATGCCTCTCTGTGACTTTCAGCATATGTAGACCTGTGTATTAAGGAGCTGCATTATAACTTAACCTGTCACCCTCTGTCCAAAGAGAATGATATACAAATAATATCTATTGTTCTTTAACCATGCTTAGTTATACGTTAAGGTGTTCAGTTTTGACCTCCTTATGCATTAACAAAATTGAAAGTAGGTCTTCAGAATAGATGGCTGATGTGGCAGCCCCACCCAGGGGAGGGGCTTGGAACGGTCACCATCTTATAGCACAGAGAAGTCAGGAGAAATTCACCTGTCCTGCCCAACTGAAGGACAACGAGGCCTCTGCCCAATTGCCCCCTTCTCCAACTAAGAGGGAACGGACTTTCACATTCTATCTGAGCCATAAACATGAGCTTTGGATTGGAGTCATTTAGTCATGGAAGCTGCAAATGGAGATGGTCTCTGGAGTCCAGGGCAACAGGCAGCATCAATTTTACTGGGAAAAGTCTGCTCCTTTTAGCATTAGGAGGAATAAAGAGTCAAGGTGGAGAAAAAACTGTATCTAGAACACTCAGAAATGTATTCTTTTCTACAAGATTACCTTTGTTGTAAACCAAGAGTCATACAAACGTGGATCTGTTTCTAGTCTCCCAGTTCTCCGTGTCTTACCTATGTATAGATACCCACCTAGTGATGGCATTTTGATGTCTCAACTTGGCTAGGCTAAATTCTCCAGAACTCCCTTTCCTGTGTGTTTCAGGTTAATGTGGTCCACAAGGGATGTTTTGGGGTGATGTGGAGGGTGGGATATAAGCAGCAGCTATATTATTTCTATGCTTAGAAGGTCGAGGCAGGATGCCCGGGGCACATTGTGGGGGTGGCTCTGGCTCACAGGTGTGGGGCAGCAACCTGCAGTGCAGCTGGAGTTTCTGTCCATGCTGAATGGTGCCAGCTTCTCCTGCAGGACTCCCCTTTTAGGTTGGATGTTGTGTGAACTGACAGAGGTGTCATTTACTTTTGAGAAACCCAGGTCATGCTCACGGCTTCTGTTACCTTATTTTTCATCACATTTACCTTCTCAGACTGTTGGCCCTGCAGACTCCAAGCTCCCGCATCAGATGTAAAGACAGCAGCTTTGCAGAGCCTTAACCGGGTCCCATAATTATGCAATTTGAAATAGCTGTACCAAACACACACACACACACACACACACACACACACACACACACACACACCTACTTATATCTCTATATATCTACATCCTTGTGCTTCTGCTTCTCTGACTGACCCCTTACTAATATGGTCTTATTTCAGTATACTAAGTTCTCTATCTTTTCCTTCAAGAATATTTCAGCTCTCCTTGTCTCTTAACACTTTAATGTATATTTTAGAATCAATTTATCAACTTTCATATAGACATACACACATGTTCAAGCTTGCACTCCTATGTATTGGAATTTTGAGATTGCACAAATCCATATGTCAGTATAGAGAGAACTGAGATCTTTATATAATGAGGTTTCTAAACCTACAATTCTCAGGCTTTCAGTTATGCGTACAATTCACAAGGAAATCTTGTTAGAATACAATTCTTGATTTAGTAAGCCTGGATGGAGCCCAAGATTCTGATTTTCTTATGAGTGCCAAGATAATGCTGATGCTGCTGGTCAGTGGACAACACTTTGGTAGTAAGGGTCTGGACAGGGTATTTCTTTCCATTTAATTTCTCTAATAATATTTATGGCTTCCTGTATAAAGGTCTTGCACATATTTTGTTCCTAGGTGTTTGAAAGTTTATAAATTATATCTATATTTAAAATTTTTATATTCCATTTGTTGTTGATTTATAGCAATGCAATTGATTTTTATATGACTTTGTCTTGCTAAACTCACTTATTAATTCTAATAATTTATCTCTATAATCTTTTGGATTTTCTACAAATATAATCATCATATTAAAATGACAATTTTATGTCTTCCTCTCTACACCATTTATGTTTTATTACTTTTCCTGGCTTGACATCCCTGATGGAAATATCTGGGGCAATGATGAATATCACTGAATGGTGATGGTGGACATTTTTATTTTGTCCCCAGTGTCCCAATTTCATAGGGAAACCTTGCCATATTTGATTATTAAGAGTAGTTGCTCTATCATTTTTCATCATGAATGATTTTTAAAATTTTGTCAAGTGTATTTCTGCATTTATCACAACAATCTAATAATTTTCTCCTTTATTCTGTTAATGTGATGAAATAAATTGATTAACTTTCAAATGTTACATCAACGTTACATTCCAGGAATAAACCCAACTTGGTCATGATATATTACCTTTTCTATGTATTTCTGGATTGGTTTGTTTTGTTAAGCAGTTTTGCTTTTATGTTATTAAGTGAAATTTTCCTGTAATTCTCCCTACTTTTATCATCCTCAATTTACAATAAAAATTATATTAGCCTCATATAAATTTAGGGAATACTGGCTTTGTAGACTTCTTTTCTATCCTGTAGAAAACATTTTGGGTGATTGACATAATTTCTTCATAAAATATTTTTTAATATTCAACATGAAGCCATCTGCACCTAGAATTTTCTTAGTGAACAATATTTATATATAGATGGCATATGTCATACTTTTAGTATATTTTTGCTACTTTTTATAAATTGTGTTTTTCTAAGAATTTGTACATTTCAGTAATATTTTCAGCTTTGCTAGAATGAAGTTCTTTATATTTTTTTAATTATGCTTTTCTTGCCTGTATAATTATTTATTCATTTCTACATTTAAAGCAGTCAGTATCCCTCTAAACTTTGGTTGCATCAACCAATATTTGATATATTTTTTATTCTTTAATGTGCATATAATTTCCTTATTGAATTCACATAATTTGTTATAAGAATAATCCTTAATAATTGAATATATGAGATATTTCAGTTATTTTTCGTTTAAAATGACTTGTAGATTAAGTCTTCTTTGTCTGTCAAAGAATAAATGGAATATTTGTTAAGGCTTTCTTTATTTGTAAATTATGGTCAATTTTTTTTAAATGTTACCTAAACCTGAAAAGAAGATATTATCTACAGATGTTAGACACAAGGTTCTAAAGATATCTAGTAAGTCATGTTTGCTTACACCTATGCTTAAATTGTTGAAACTTTCTAGACTTTACTGACATGTGACTGCTTATTTTACCAGTTACTGAAAGATTTTTGTAAAAATCTCTCATAATTTTGGATTTTTCTATTTTGCATTGTAACATATAAATTTTGTCATTCAGATTATGTTACTGGATTTATAAAATAAAATAGACATTTTCTTAATGACTTTTATATTTTGTTATTATAAATTATCTCTCTATCATTATCAATTTTTAAAAGTCCACTTTGTCTGTTATTAATATAGCTACTCCAGCTTTCATTGAAATTGTATATCATAGATCTTTCACATCTTTTGTTTTCAAAAATTTTTTTGTATTTTATTTCAATTTGTCTCTGTAAATAACACTTGGTTGAGATTGTTTTGCTCCCACTATGTCTCTCTTTATTGCTAGAATATTTAGAACCATACATATTTAATATGATTACTGCTATAATTGAGTTTAAATAATCATACTCAATTATTTTTATTTTCCCACCAGTGTTAGGCCTTCTTATTTGCTTCCTTTTTGGACTAATTTTTCCTCATTACTTCACTTACCATCTTCTCATTTGATTGGAAGTTGTATATTCTTTTATGACTAGTATGATAGATTTCTTAGAAATTACAGTATTTCAAGTGTTTGAAATATTATTCTAGTTTGTTGATTGGATTTCAAGCTTCCTTTTATTTTATAAATGTAGAGCTTGGCTATTCAAGTTTTTACTTGATATTCTTCCAATAAATTGCTTTTCTCTTTAAATTAGCCAGCATTAATTCTGTTGCTTGGGAATTTGTTAAGTGCAGATCTATTAACAAATTTCTACTGAAGGATATGAAATAATTCAATATTTCCTATAATGAGTATATTTAATTTGTTAAAATGTGCTCTAAATTACATGCACATATTTTAATAATTCTATTCTTCTGATTTAAAAGGAATGCATGACTACTTCAGAAGCTGTTATCTATATTTTTAAAGATTCTTATTCATGGATTTCAACAAATTAAAATTTAGTTAGAAGATACATTTTAATCTTTGAAATAATTTTCTTAGTGATGTGGCATCTTAACAATTGAAGGTATAATATTAAGAGAAGTTATTAAGATATATTAAGTTCCATTTCTTTAAATTTATTGTAAAATTCAGTTTTGCATATGATATTGTGTTAATGTCAGGATTTGAGGTTTAGCTACTTACAAGTTGCTATAGAGGAGCTAAGATGCTTCCCTAGATCATCTTGATAGTACAGAAAGACTGGCCCTAATTAGAGGCTATCAAATAAAGTCCTTTAGTGTAAAAGCAAACTATTCCATGGGAATAGGATTACCCAGACATTTTTAAGGCAAAAAAAAAATACACACTGAAATGATAAAAGACAATTAAATAAAAGGGATCAGTGAGCCAATGATATTAATGGGACTCTAGAAAGGCAGGTGATATTTAGTTTGGTCTATATTAGGAAATGTCAATCAACAGTCTAGGAATGCCATTTTGTGGGGAAGGGAATGATCCCTTACAAAAAAGGGGTGAGGTAAGATCAGAAGACACAAAAAGAGAGAGCAAGATCATAATCTTATGAATGTAATGAATAGTAGTCTCTCTTCAGCATTTCCCACCCTCAGGAAAAAAAACTGGGCTATTGGGCATATTCACAAGTTTTATTATTATGGTGGTGGTGGTGGTGGTGAAGTATAATTGACATGGAAGTGGTTTTTGAAGTAAGAATAAAAAAAAATTCAAGAGTATGATTTGAGGCATATAAAGAAAGGGAGGTTCATGTGAGGTATGGACCCTGGATTTTAGAGATATCATCAAAATGGAGAATAGTTGTCTTGAACAAGATGGATTTGAATTGCATGTGTCTACTTATATACTTTTTCCAAAAAAAAAATACCTGTATTGTTTTCTATCCAAGGTTGGTAGTCAGTGGATGCAGAGGGCCAACTTTATGTATCAATATGCTTTTTATACAAGGGACTTGAGTATCAGCAGATTTTGGTATCCACTGGGGTCTTGAAACCAATTATTTGTGGATACTAAAGCTAGTTAAAATTGGGGGGATTCAAAATTATGCATTGATTTTCTACTTCACAGGGATCTGCCACCCTAACTCCCATGTTATTCAAGGTCAACTATCCTGTCCTCCGGAACAGTATCAGAAGGAGCTAGTGATCAACCTTGTCTGCCTCCCAGGCAATTCTTCAATAGCTTCTTTAATCTATGGGAATCTCTGCCCTTGAGCCAAGAATCTAAAGGATGCCTACTCCCTGGTTTTTATCTCTTATTACTAATATTTCTGTAGGAGAAGAAATAGGGAAGAAGCAAACAACCTTTGAAAATAGCACCAACAGTGTCTTCTTGGTCTCTGAGAAGTCTTGTGACAAACTGATTGAAACAAAGGACATTAGTAAAGCTTTATTAGATGTTTTAACAATCACACCAGTAGATAATGAACACTTTCAAAGCACTCATGAGATGTAGTTATTTTTATTGGGTAAGTTGTGTAGGATTTTCTCCTCTTATAGCCTATCCTAAGCCATCTCAATTAGTCTGCACCTAACCCTCTAACCATTTCAGGGTGATAAGACTGACAAGCTTAGATGAGTTTTATCTACATAAATTCCTGAAACAACAGAAATTAATGCAAAACCCATTATCAGAAATCATAGTATAGCTGGTACACAGCTCTGATCATTGCAAATGAGGTTTCAACTAGACCCAAGAGCACTTTAAGTTCTTTTGAAGTGTTTTCCAAATCGGAAAATCTTTCTCTTAAAAGCTTCTCTGAAAATTAACATGGATCTTGACCAAGGATGATTGGTCTTTTCCCAAGGAAGTGTTATCAGCATTAAATTATGCTGAGTAGCCTGACATTCATATGCTCCTTTAACATGTTTTTTTTGTATTAAAATTAATTTAAAGTTATCAAATGTTGATTTTAACCAATGCTTGAATGTAAACATATCAATTGAGTATACATGAACAAAAGGACATAATTATTCTGGGGAATAATAAAAATATCATTTTCTCATAAAAAACTCTTTTCTATAAAGACAAGTCATTTTGACAGATTAGGAATGGCTTGAATTCTAAGTTTCTCTGATTGACATTGTCTTAACTCCTGACGAAGTTACATGAACATATATGTAATTTTGTGTAGTTAATCAGATGATTTGATTAGTGTAAAAGTGACTCAAGGGAGCCTTATTTTTGAAGTATTATTTTTCATTATAAAATGTCTTTAAAAAATTAAGAATCATGTTGGAAAAAATCAACCACAATTCCACTATCCCATTAAAAAGTTGTTAAACCTTAATGAATCTCTCTAGGATTTTAAATGTATTCTATTTTTTGTTTAAACAAATTCATGATTACACAATATACCCAAATTTGTGTCTTTCTTAACACTTTTGCCAGGCACTATTTTAAAATTTTTATGTATAGTAAAATTCAAATCTCATAACATAATATTATATATTTTTTACTTACATTTTACAAATGAAAGCACTGAGGCACAGGTTAGTCAAGTAACTTGCCTAAGGTCTTTCAAAAAAAGTGATGGGGTGAGGATGTTAACTCCATCTGTTTTCTGACTCTCTATGGAAGAATATCAGCATTTTGAGTGTCTATCCATTTCACTGAATGACAACACCTTACTCCTTACTTATTGAATAATTAGGTTGTTCGCAGACTCTACCTAAAATTTGGAAATCTGATCAGAAATAAGACTTCAGTGAAATGAAGGACCAAATCAAAAGGTTTAAATATTCTTTTGTCGTTCAGAATTATTTTTTAAAATAATTAAATCTGATTATCTTTTCCATTATTATTATTACTTCCATTGCTTTTATGCTTCCAATAAATATTACAATTTAGCATATTGTTGATAGTATAGGACATTCAAAAGCATAGAAACAAGTCTTGCACTGTACCTGTACCAATTACTAATACATTAGTACATCCATCATTGGATTATATAATTAAAAATGCAACATTTTGTATAGAGAAGGATCTCCAAAAAAACTTTTTTTAAAAATATGTTTTATTGATTTTTTACAGAGAGGAAGAGAGAGGGACAGAGAGTTAGAAACATTGATGAGAAAGAATCATCGATCAACTGCCTCTTTGCACATCCCCTGGGGATGCGCCCGCAACCAAGGTAGATGCCCTTGACTGGAATTGAACCTAAGACCTTTCAGTTCACAGATCAAGGCTCTATCCACTGAGCCAAACCATTTTCAGCCCCAAAGAGACTTCTGATCTTTGTCTATGGCACAGTCAAAGGACAGGAGAGATCTCGAAACATGCCCACTCTTGGAATAACTACAAAGTCTCCTTTGTCAATATATGCATTGACCTGTTCTGAATGTGAAACTGTCCACAATGCTCATTGGCATCTGTCGCTTGAGCATAGCTAGGAGATATGGCAGTGGTAAAAGTTAATGAAAAACTTTTTGTTTGAGTTAGAATTCTTTGGTTGCCTGCAACAGAGAGAAAAATGCAAAGTGCTTTATTGAAAGGATGTCGGGTAACTCATATACGAAGAGGAAAACCTTAACAATTGATTACTGAATCAGACAACCAGCTTTGGAGACCTCAGTTAGGAACTCACACACATAGCTGTTTTACAAACTGATAATGGAATATATTTTATCATTTGTAACATCATTATAAATTCCTATTCCTGAGAATGAATTTGATTGGCTTATTCCTTAACTAAGGCTGGGAGAGGGAGTTGGGCAAGACTGGATTTGACAGTCCCAGTGCTACCTCAAGAATTTGTAGAGAGCTGAGTAAGCAAGAGCAACAGATGCCAAATTCAATTTTCATCTTAATGTGGGAACAGAAGCTTAGAAGTCAATAAATTCTTAAATATCCAGGAAGTATCTTCATGCTGGCAAGTCCATGCCACAAAATGTCTTAATCAGTAGGCTATAGCAATGTATTTAGTTCACAAAGACATGGCTTTGATTCACTGTAGATTTTCAAATTTAGCCAAACAAAAGAATATTGTTGCTATAATCTCTTAGTTCTAAATGGAAGCAGGAAACATAAAATCAAAGATAGTTTGGCAGTTTGTATGAGAGATAAAATCTAGCACTTGAAAAACTAGGACATAGCCAAAATCAAAATACTGGAAAGCAGCATTAAGGAAAGATCAAATAGCCCTGCCTGATGTGGCTCAGCTGTTTGAGCATTTTCCATGCATTGAGGGGTCCCCAGTTGTATTCTGTCAGGGCACATGGGCAGGTTTGGGGCTCAATCCCCAGTAGAGGATATGCAGGAGGCAGCTGATCCATGTTTCTCTCTCATCAGTGTTTCTATCTCTCTCTCCCTCTCTCTTCTTATCTCTTGAAAAGCAACTATATATATATATATATATATATATATATATATATATATATATATATTAAGATCAACTATATGTGGGATACATGAAAGAATCAATGGTAGTAAAGCCAAGGTGAAAGTTGTGAGAGGACAAAGGGATATAGAACATAGGAATAAGTAGAATATGAAAAAATATTTTTGTAAATGGTTCTTAATTGTAGGACTTAATTTTTAAAAAAATATTTTTTATTGATTTTCCACAGAGAGGAAGGAAGAGGGATAGAGAGCTAGAAACGTTGATGAGAAAGAAACACTGACCAGCTGCCTCCTGCACACCCCCTGCCAGGGATGTGCCCACAACCAATGTACATGCCCCTGACCGGAATTGAACCCGGGACCCTTCAGTCCGCAGACTGACGCTCTATCCACTGAGCCAAACCAGTTTCGGCTGTAGGACTTAATTTGGAAGCTTCAGATCCAGTAGTACAAATAACAGCATGCTTATAACATAATCCAAGGAAATTAATACAAGGATAAGCCATTTGAAAAAAAAATGGAATTTTATTTTCTTTAAATGAATTTGAATTGTCTTTAGAGCTACTTTATTTCTTTAGATCTTTATTGTTGAAAGCATTACAGATGTCCAATTTGTTTGTGGCTATTTTAATGGTTAAGAGCTGTTTTCAGTTGAAATACCACTAGAATAGGGCACAAACTTTTTTTTTCAGTGGTTAGTTCTCTAAATGGCTTAATCTGGCCCTATTCAGTCATTTATCTAAGAACATTCTTCCAAAGTTATGCCCTTGTAAGAAAACATCATTGTTTGACTTCCAATTAATATATAAATCAGTAAGCAAGGTTAGTTAACAGATACTTGTTAATGCTTACAATGAGTTGGGTCCTGCAGAAATTAAAATGAAATTATTAGTGTGTCCTATAATTTGATAGTCCTATAAATCTCCATCCTGGGTGGTAGCAATCCTCCTTTCTGGTGAAGAAAAATAAAATAAAATTATGGATAATATATATATATATATATATATATATATATATAATTGATATTTTACGGAGAGGAAGAGAGAGAGATAGAGAGCTAGAAATGTCGATGAGAGAGAAACATTGACCAGCCGCCTCCTGCACACCCCTGATTGGGGATGTGCCCACAACCAAGGTACATGCCCTTGACCGAAATCAAACCTGGGACCTTTCAGTCCGCAGATTGACGCTCTACCGCTGAGCCAAACCGGTTTCAGCGATAACATATATTTTTAAAACTTCTTTTCACCATTGAAAAGATGACATAATTGTATGGCATTATCAGGCCAGAAATGAGCCCAGATAAGTAGAAAGACCCTTCCCCAAAAAGGAGTCCGGATACGTAGAAAGAACCTTCCCCTATGCATGCCACCCCACACTTTATCATTACTCATCTCTTTTCCCTCTATTGGCATTTGTCTAAGCAGATATTTGATCTGTAATTTTCAGTTTCTTGCATGTGGGGTAAAAAATCAAAGCCCAAAGCCCTCTCAAGGTAGTGCTCTAACCGGAGACTTTCACCTAACAAAGTAGGGACCTTAACAGACAATATCCTCAGGGGATAAGTTTAACATGATATAAACCCCTCTTCCTAAAAGTCATAGAGGAATGTTCCCTTGCAGGTGAGTAGAGCAAAGCAAGAGGGGAGAGTGAGAAGATTATTGCTCAGAAGTTTTAATTATAAGCAGCCCTCAAAGGGGTTGAAGCCTCAAGCCATCACACATTTAGATGATCAAAAAACAAACAAAAAATCTTCAATCTTTGACTTTTACTTAAACATGATTGGTAGTACCCATAGCTGTCTCAGAAAAGAAAAAAAAAGAAAAAAACATCTAACCCCAGTGACACTGCATAATCCAAGAACAAAGAGAGAAGCAGGAAATTCTCAATAGCATCAAGTTGGATGACTAAAATAATATTTTCAATAAGATGTCAAATTAGAAATTTATTCATGTGAAAATACCTTTAAAATATGACAAAATAAATATATTTTCAGACAAACCAAAAATAAGTGTATATACCACAATCAAGCCCTCTTTAAAGAAAATTATTAGCAACCTTTTTTTTTTTAGAAAAAAAAGAGATCACAGATGGAAGTTCTGAGCTGTAAGAAAAAATGAAGACCAATAGTTTAATAAAAGTAGCAATAATAATAATGTGAATAAAAACTTGAAGGCTTTATTTATTGAATACCTTGCAATGTTTTAAATAACTTTTATATATTAATCCGTTCTACTATTAATCCGTTCTACATTCTACTATTTTGTCAACTCCGTTTTATACAAAGTGCAATCAAAGATTTAAGTAACTTGATGAGGCAAAATGGAGGAAGACTAGATGGATGGGTTCTGAGCCTTGTCCCAAAACAGAAAGAGAGAACAGCTGAGGGTTGAGCTAGGAGTGTTTGTTAGCAAGCTAAGAGACAAGTGAACTCCAGAAGAAAGTGGGGGTCTGCTCATGTCACCCTTGATTGTGGATGGGGCTCCTAATAGGGGAGATATCTAAAAAGCAACACATTTTGATCTGATGTGCAGGGATATCTGGAGAATTACAGGGGAGTGCAGTTGGCTCAGACTTGCCCCCCACTTCCCTTCCCTCCCCGCTTCACAGATCAGTATCATAGAGAGGGGAAAAAGAAAAAAGAAAAAGCTAGAGAGGTTTTAGAGCCCTGGAAGTCAACCCAGAAACACTGCCACCCAGAGGCTAAATCACAAATTGACCCTAGTGTAATAAAAAAGCAAAGCAAGGAGACCTAAACAAGATGGAGGCCTAGGTAGTCTCCTAAGCTGCCACCTCATCAACAATTTGGAAATAAACAACAGCTAAAATCAAAAGGGATCACATCAGAACCACAGGAAAACTGGCGGAATGGGATGGCTACAACTACAGACAAAGCAAGGCGCTGCTGCTGCCATACAGAGTTTAAAACTACGGTGGAACCGAACCCACCAGAGAGGCAGCCGCTGCCACCACTGCAAGTGAGGGAAGCCCACCTAGTGCAGAACTTGCTCCGCCCCGGGCCCAGGGAGTGGGCCGGCCACCGTGGGAGTGAGGGAGCCGATGCCAGGCCTCGGCCGAACCTTCGGCTCCTGCCTGGAATAAGACACCTTTGAGCGTAGTCTCCCGGCCCGCAGCCACCTCAGTCCACCCGCAGCCATCTCAGTCCCCCAGCGGTGCTGGTGAGGAGATGGCACGGTGCCTTCCATTCATGGCCCCAGCGAGCCCTTTGCCCATCAGGCATGCAGCCGCAGGGCAGAGCCAGAGCCTCTGCCGGGACCTCAAGGAGGGGCACCACTGCCGCCATGTGGATTTTAAAAATACAGTGGAAATTGAGCCACAAAAGCCACCGTCGCAGCACCTGCCGCCGCCACTGCGAGTGAGGGAAGCCCACAGGTAGAGAAGCTCGTTCCACCCTGGGCCCAGGGAGGGGGCTCTTCAGAGCTTGGCCTCCGTGTCCACAGCCATTCTGCTGAGACTCCTTGGAGCGCAGTCTCCCCGCCTGCAGCCGTCCCAGCCCTCCCACCGTGCTAGCGAGGAGCTGGCGCACAGCACCTCCAGTTTGCGACCCCAGCGCCCCAGGGGGGCCGGGTGTCCCAGGAGATCCCTGTGCCCTGGGGAAGTGGTGGGACCTGGGGCGCGCGGGTGTGTGTGTGTGTGTGAACCAGAGGAGGAGCGGATTCTATTCATGTGGTCCAGAGATAGTCACCATAATTAGTGGAACTTGCATTTGATTCATAGCTGTCTGGGTAAGCCGGTTTTACTCAAATCACTCCTGATTACAATGAATGGATTTTTTCTTACACCAACCAATTATTCAATTAATCAGTTTTCTGAATGCCATGTGGATATCCTACAGTTCAGTTCAATTCTAATACTTCCCAGTTAGTCTTAGACTCCTTGGATTTAAAGGCTTAGTCCCATAAGACTGCTCTAACTTCTGATATCAGTTGCAAGTCTTAAGTCACTTGGGGATACCATATTTCTATCTGACTTTGCTGAAAATTGGGTGTTTCTTCAACACCCTCCCCCTCCATCTTTGATAACCTCCTCACATCATTCAAGAAGGTGGTTTATTTACTAGCAGAGGCCTAGTGCACAAATTTCATGCATGGGTGTGTGTGTGTGTGTGTGTGTGTGTGTGTGTGTGTGTCCTTCAGCCCAGCTTGCACCCTCTCCTATATGGGACTCCTCAAGGGATGTCTGACTTCCCATTTAGGCATGATTCCCAGTAGGATCAGGAATATATGGGCATTCAGACATCCCTCTCACAATCCAGGACTGCTGGCTCCCAATCACTTGCCTGCCTGCATGCCTGCCTGCTTGCCTGCCTGATCACCCCTAACCACTCCCTGGCCAGACTGATTGACACCTAACTGCTCCCTTGATAGCCCAATTGCCCTTAACTCCCCTCCCCTGCTGGCCTGGTTGCCCTCAACTGCCCTCCCCTCCTGGTTCAATCACCCCTAACTTCCCTTCTTTGCCACCCTGGTTGCCCCTAACTGTCCTCCCCTGCTGGCTTGGTCACCCCTAACTTCCCTTCTTTGCCAGCCTGGTTGCCCCTAACTGAACTCCCCTGCAGGCCTGGTCCTTCCCAACTCCCCTCCCCTGAAGGCCTGGTCACTCCCAACTGCCTTCCCCTGCCAGCCTGGTTACCCCCAACTGCCCTCCCCTGAAGGCCTGATCGTCGATAACTGCCATTCCCTGCAGACCATCTTGTGGTTGCCATCTTTGACCACATGGGGGTGGCCATCTTGTGTGTTGGAATGATGGTCAATTTGTATATTAACTTTTTATTATATAGGACTACCAGTTTATTATAAAGGATGCACCTAGGAACAGCTGAATGAAAGTGATGCCTTAGGCAAGAAATGGGGGGGAGATGCGGAGAAGGCTGTCATGCCTTCTCCAGGTGTGCCACCCTCCTAGCATCTCAATGTCTTCACCAACACAGAATCTCTCTAAACCACAATTGCCTAGGGTTCTTTGGAAGTTTCATTACACAGGTACAAATTATTAAATCACTGGCCATTGGTTATTAACTTAATCCCCAGGCCTTCTCCCCTCCCTGGAGTGCAGCAGTGGGCCTGCAAGATCAGATCATGTAATCAAGCCTTGTTCTTTCTGGTGATGGAGCCCTACCTTAAAACTATAGGGACCCTTAGCCACCAGTCATCTTATTAGCATACAAAAGGCATTCATCACTTAAATGTTCTGATGATTTTAGGAGCCTTGTGCTAGGAAGTAGGGTTAAAGACCAAACATGGTTCCCATTGTTTCACACTGAGCCTGTGTTCTTAATTGCTATTATATACCCACTCTCTTTAAGTAAAGGATAATAGCACATAGTTGAGCTTAACAGACATTAAAGTTTTGTTTCATGTGTATTGAGCTCTTTTTTTCCCTTCACAGTTAGTGAATATATATATATATATATATATATATATATATATATATATATTTCTCTGCTCATTTACATATATATATATATATATATATATATATTCACTAACTGTGAATATATTTCTGAAATTAGATTTGGAAGACACAGGATTACACAAAGGGATATGTCATGGGAGCACTTGACTAGGATGGTAGTTCAGTCTGACACAAACTTCATGTTAGAGAAGTAGGTCCAAGAAGTAAATGATGATGCAGAAATAAAAGACAAAGCCATAATTAATATGTGAAGAGATAGGACTATAATAATGGAGAGGATAAAAGAGCATTAGCTGAAAGAGCCTGGGATATAAAATGTCAACAGATTTGGGTTGCTCACACTCTCTCTAATGGATACTAAAGATATAAGACAAGCACCAGTTAGCAAGGGTGGGGTGGGGGTGTCTTGGGTGCAGTGAACTGGCCCACCTTCTTGGATTTGAGAATTCTAGTTTTTATAATAAGTAGTTTGAACCAATTGGCTTTTAAGATTGCTTTCAACTATAATATATAATTTGCTACAGAAGGATTTCATGGAAATGATCCAACTGTAGGTCTATAGAGTGTTTGTAAAGATACTATATCAGTGATTTTTTTTATTTAATTAGTTTCTGTGAATTACAACACTAAGACTAAGTTGCATGTGTATTTCAAAATAGGGAAACTTGAAGAGGCTCCACATGGTCTAAAGTGTATAGGGCCTCGGGTAAAAAGGGGAGTCAGCATTCTTCTTGATCTTGGAAAAGCAGCCTCATTTATGGCATAGGAATCCTGCTAATTATCTCTGAATTGTCAGGTACATGGATCAGGAACTCAAAATGAAGGGGAGATCTGGAATAGTCTTCCTAAAATTCATATTTTACTTAAATCAGAAATACGCAAACACACATACACAACATACACAGAAAAAATAAGAATTCAATCTTTCTGGGAGATTGACCCTAAACAGGTGGAAGATAAGATTGCATCTAATAGAAGAGAGGCTGTGTTTTGGAAAGAAGTCATGCTCTACCGGTATTTTGAGTCCTAAATTTAATAATTGAGGCATTAAAACCCTATAATTAAAAAAAAGTAATTGTGATGAACATGTTTGCATTTTCTCTAATCATTTTCATTTTGTTTCTCTTTAGCATGTGGTGAGTTCCTCATGAAGTTACAGTATTCCAGTGATGTGAATAAGAACCAAGGGAGATTTCATTTGTTTCCTTTTGCTACACTTGGTCCAACCATTAAGGGGAGGCAGGATAATTCTTTGGATGAGGCATGATGCTCTTTATGATACCAAAATAAAAATTATAACAAGAAACTAAGAGTCACAAAGTCAGGATCTCTTTTTAAAGGCATCACATTATTTGTCAACACTCCTCCCTCCTCTGCCCATCACCATACTCAGTGTTCCTCATGGGCATCTGGTATTTGACCAAGTTGCATTCATTTTGCTATGACTGGTGTGGCTCAGTTGGTTAAGCATCATCCTGTGCCCCAAAGGGTAGATGGTTGAATTCTTGGTCAGGTCTCATGTCCAGGTTGCAGGTTTGGTCCCCAGTCAGGGTGCATATAGGAGGCACTGATCAAAATGTCTCTCTCACATCAGTGTCTCTCTCTCTCTTCTTTCTCTCTCATCATCTCCCTTTTTCTCTCTAAAAAGAAGCTATAAATATATTAAATAAAGTTGTACTCATCTGTCCTGTGTCATCAGACCCCAGCTTCAATCATTGCCTGCCTACCAGGCACAGCACCTTCCGGCTCTGGAATACTTTCTTCCACTCTCTTTTTTCACCCCTGCTTTCTCCACTGCTGTTTGCAGTGAAATTGTTGATGCTACTATTTTTCTTTCTTCTCAGAAATGCTTATTTTCCACTTCTACTCTAGAACAGCAAAGATGGTGACAAGTAGAAATGTGAAAATTCAAGAAATATTTGGTAGACACAATTGAAAAGCTGTGTTGGATGGCAGAGAGGAGAGGTTTCAGCATGACTCCCAAGTTTCTGGTGTAGGCAACAGGGTGAATGGCAGTAACTTACTGGAGATGAGATGACTGCAAGGAAGAACAGACTTAATAGAGCGGGAGTGTTGAGCTTTGTTACATTAACAGTAAAAGTACATTCTTTTATTGAGCATCTATTTTATTCCATCCAATGTGTGAAGGATTTACATGGAGCAGTCCTGATTCTCTGAGTACATTTTTAACGTAGGTGCATCTTCCATTTGATGTGATTTCTGGGACATCCTAATGACCACATACAACATATGGTTAGATTCTCAGCATTGACAATGGGTGTAACTGGTAGTTAACAACCATGAGAGTCAATGCAATTACCAAAAAATATAGTCAAATTAAAAAGTCAGCCAAGAACAACCAACAGGATATAATAGAGGGAGCATGGGATTTGGTGCCAGTTGGATGTTGGTTTGAATCCGAGTTAAAGTCTTTGTTTCTCTGCTCATTTACCCCAATAAAAGAGGATCCTTTAAAATTCAGCCCTTATTTTCTAGTTTTACAGAATGATCCTGCCTTATCTTTCCCAACTATAATTTACTGGATCAGGGATTAAAAACATGGCTCAAGACATTCAATCTAAAGGTTGAGCTGAGCTAATCAGGTTTTCTCTAGTGCATTTGGACTAAGTGACCCAGAAATTGTGGCCCTCAACTGTCACCTTCTCTTCCCCTTCTTTTATAACCAGAACATTTTATAATGACTCCAAACTAGAATTTCTGTGAAAACATAGTGTACAAGTGTGGATTGTTGACTGTGAAATACTAGCAAGTCATTTGAATTATCCAGAAATTTTCATTTGGTAAACTAATTAAGTGGATGCTTGTGAAGGATAGAAGATAAAAGAGTAAACATAATGGGGGCTGAGATAGTATTCCAAGAAAAGGATCTTTGTTCAAAATAAAATCTAGGAGAGAGGAGGCCTTGAGTACAGAGGGTGTATGACCAATCAACAGAGACAAGAGAAGGCTAAGCTTCTAAGAACAGGGTCCAAAAATTGAGAGAGATTATCTAAGTTGTGACTATCATATATCCATCCCCCAATGCAATGTGGCAACACCCTTTAGCAGCTGTGCCCACATAAATAAAGTTAAAAGACCATTCTTACCTTAGCCTTCACTCTATTTTTTCAGTGAATTTACCTAAAGAGCCCAGAAACATTGCATGACATAGTAAATATGGGGGAGGAGGAAGCTGGAGAGAAATGCCTCCATTGCTTTAGCCAGGAAAGGGAAGAAGGCTCCTGTGTCTTCCTCTTTCTTCTATCTCAATATTCTAAACCTCCTTCAGGAAAGTCTGTGGCTGCAGTTTCTTTGACATGTACAAAATATCATTGTTTAATACCTTACAATTTGCTCATTCCATTAGCAGGGTACATAGGAAACTCTGAGTACACAAGTACTCACTCAACTTTCTGGGTCAATCAGCTTTCTTTCAGAGTCATTGGCAATATATTTGAAGTTTCTTAAATTAAGCATCCCTTGTAAAACAACTAAAGGAAACTATATTTCTTATTTTTCAAATGATGCTCAAAATTTTTATTTTCTTTGTATCCAAAACTTTATTTTATTTATTGTATTATATAGTGTGAGTTCCAGGAACATTGTTTCTGGCACAGAGCAGGCAATTGTAGCCCACCTTTTCATACCCAGGTGTATCATTAATTTAAAGAAGTTATAAAGCACTTTACCCAGTTAGCAAGTGTGTTGCCTGCATATCATGGACTACATTTCTAAATGCCAACTCATGCAATTTTCAGCCTTTTTTCTGTATAATAATAAATGATGAGAAATATAATTTTTGTTAGGAGGTTCTGGAGAGCTTCAACATAAACTCTTCATGGAAAGCAATCTTGAAATGTACCATCTAAGAATTCTTCAAAATTAGAATAATAAGACAGATCACATATAGCCCTTCAGGGTGAGTGCTAATGCCTTCACAAGGTTTTGGTATTCCATTTGTGAAATTGGACAATGACTGATTGAGCTGGTGAATAAAGAGCTCTTAATAACCCTGGAAGTTCAGCTTCTTTCTTAATCCTAACTGATGTGCATAGAGTGAAATACCTTATTATAATATTTAGTGTAGGCTTGTGTGTGTGTGTTTGTGTGTGTGTGTGTGTGTTTGTGTACCCATATGCAGGTCTTCGTTATTTTGGTTTGCTTATGTGATCATTGCTTCAAAATAAACTGAGGTCCATTTGGTATATGAATATTGAAAGCAGATTGATATAATCAATATGGCTCATGTCCAGTATTGCCAAATGTAAAGAGACATTCAAAATAGAGGCTCTGTTAAGTTTTGGGGCAGAGTCTATAATTAGTTATTTACCTAATACTGAGACTAGATTGGCACTGTTTTCTGTTTCAAATTTTCATTTAATCAAATTAATATTCTTTTATCCAGAAGATAATGTGCTGGCATTTGAGATATTTGTGTTTGCTTAATAAAATCTTAATATTTTAAACTAAAATATCTATGTGCAAAAGATTGGGGCAAGACAAGGTCATATAATTTATAGAACCTGAAAATGGTGACAACTTCAGAAACCCAGGTTATCTCCTTTGCCTAAGACAATATCTCCTGTGTTTTCTATTGGGATGTGAAATGCTACAGCAAGAATTATTCTTTAGTTTAAGTATTTTTGGGGGGGACAGGCAAAATGTAAATTTTATTCAAGGAATACATATATTATTCCACATGTACTTCAGCTTAAATAATCCTGAGATACAATTTTAAGAGTAGTTATTAATAAGTATTGATTTGCTATGTCTGTGGATTGCTAAGGCAGAGGGATAACACCCACCAGATGGATGGGGATGGGTTGGGATATAGCCAAGATTTAGTGTACTAGGAAATTGGGAATGACATGGCTGACCTGCCTTTATTCACTCATTCTCTAAATATTTATGAAAGTCTATTATATAACAGGCATTATGCTAAGCTCTTGGGATACAAAAATAATCGAAATAAATGATTTTCCAGTTCCTAAAAAAAGAGCATATTGTCAAGTATATTAGTTTCCTGAAGCTGCCATTAAAAATTACTCCAAACTTGGTAACTAGAAATTTATTGTCTCATACTTCTGGAGGCCAGAAATCCAAAATCAAGATGTCCTCGGAGCCATACTCTCTCTGAAATCTCTAGGGCAAATATGTCAAACTCAAAGGCTAACACAGGCCAAAAAAAAGGAGGCATGTGGCCCATAGGCCTCGAGTTAGACATGCTTGCTCTAGGGAAAGATTACTTCTAGTCTTATCCAGTATCTGGTAGCCCTAGGCATTCCTTAGTTTATGGCACCATGAATCCAATCTCTGCTTCAATCTGCACATGACCTTTGTTATTCCATTTGACTCTGTCTTTCCTCTATCTCTGTGACCTCTCTTCTTATAAGGACGCCAGTCATTGGATATAGGGCTCACTCTAAATCTAGCATGAGTTCCTTTCCAGATCCTTAACTAATTGCATATGGAAACACTCTATTTCAAAAATGATCACATTCTGAGGTCCTGAGTAAGGATGAATTTTTAGAGGACACTGCTCACTTCACTACATGAAGGCAACAATATAAACAAGTACAGAAGAGTTTTAGCGCAGGATAATGCTGGGAGAAGTGAAATGGGTCACAGGAGATGGGGAAGGAAGAGAGTAAAGAAGATTTTAGGCAAAGAATTTTGAAAAACCCAAAGGAAAAAATGTGGAGAGGTTCTGAAGAATTTCAGTGTGGTGGTAACTCATGAGAGTACACGGGGAGGGAGGAATTAGAATGACAATAAGTGAAGTGTTGTGTGTGTGTGTGTGTGTGTGTGTGTGTGTGTATGTGTGTGTGTGTATGTGTGTGTGTGTGTGTGTGTGTGTGTGTTTTCAAAAGAAAGAGCCAGTTCATGAAGCTTTGAGGATATTTTCCCCCCGAGATAAATAAGCAGCTATTGCAGGTTTTAAGTGGGATATCCTTGCATCTCAGGAAGATCTCTTTGGCTGTGTGCTGGGGTGCAGAGTGGAGGTAGGAGAGAGGTAATCTTGGAAACAAAGGACTTTAGGAAGGGGTATATTACACCTTATAGTGGCTCCCTGCTCAGCATCTAATCTCTCCTCAAAGTGCTGTACCCAGACCTTGCCAAGGGTAAGACAAAGGGCACAAGTTAGGACAATCACATACTCAATTCATGTCGTATTAGCCTTGAATTTTAAATGAGAAAACATTTCAAAATATTGCTGTCCACTAGAATCAACAGAAGCACCAATTATTCCTGCAACCTCTGTCCATCTTTCTGTTCTTTCTCAATCCAAATTATTCAGTCAGCCTTGTGATTTTGAGAGTTAGATCCTCTCCATACACTCACAATCTTTGGCTTAGGAAAGTTGAATTCATCTATATTGCTCTCAATAAAAATACCCTGATATTAGCCAAAGGATGATAGTGATATCAACTAAGGTGGGAGACTGAAGTGGTGTGGACAAATGTGAGTAACTTCTGGGAAGTAGCACAGATTTGTCTTGGTGCTAGATGAGAGGTGGGTTGTTAGGGAGTGGAGTCAATGTTGAAGCTCAGGGTTCAAATGCAACAATACAGGTGATTAGCAGAACTAACGGAACCTTTCACTGAGATAAGACACAGCATGAGAATGTCAGACTGAATCTATTGCATTCAGTGACAGACAAATGAATTTGAAGTGCCTGCAGGACATCCGATTGAAGGTGACCCATAAATATCTGAATATATGTCTGAAGTTCAGGATAGGAGCCTGGGTGGGAGAATACATATGTGGGAGATGATCCATAGAGGTTGATACTTTAAGACACAGGCTGCTAGTATCACAATTGTAGCACAGGAACCCGATGACTTGGCATTTTCTGTTCTTAATAGTCCTCTCTTTATCTATTGGGTTTTCAATTACTTATTTTTCCTTAGTAGCTTTTTTAAGTAGGTGCTTATAAATATCAACACTTTCAAATAATTTCATATGTATAATCTCCATGGAATAAATAATGCAAAAGCAGATTGGAAAAATGCATTTCCTTTCCTCTTCTCCTGGCTAATATCACTTTTATCTCAGAATATATCTATTATTTTCAATATTTGGCAAGGTTGAACATTCTTTACTGTATCACATTGTCTCTGAATTAAATTTGAGGTCCATAAAAGTTGGGACTTTTCTTTTCTTATTTAGTTCCAAATAGGATCTGTTGAGGTTTAAAACACTTAATGGGCATTCACGTGTTTATTGTTAACACTTTTAATGTAGAGGTTCTTGCAAGTTGAAATAGATACCAGAAGGAACACAATATGACTTAAATATTCAATGATTGTAATTATACAGCATAACAAGAAAGTGAAATAAGACACCAAACACAAATATGATTAGTGGATCATTTTGTTTGCTTTGTAAATAATTTTTCATGCACAATTACACTTACACCTGCATGTGCTAAAATTAATTTTTCCATGTTGATGAATACGGAATGAAGAATACCATCTGAGAAATGCTCTTCCAATTCAAGCCTAGATTCCTTCATACTAACTAGTTCAGTATCAAAAGGGATATGAGATAAAGCATCATAAATTTTCTCCTTGTGATTTTGCTTAAGTCTCTACTATTGTGAAGTTTGAGTTGATGTCAGAAATACAAAACTACAGATGTTAAGAATAAGTTTCCTCTTCATTCAAAGTTAGCTTTAATTTTTCTGATATGTCTGATTGGGCTTAGGTTGGTGATTAAAGCACTTAACACATGAATCATTTTCTTCATCTTCAAAGAACATTATGAACATTAAATAATTATTCCTCACAATGTTCTGCAAGGCTGGTGTTTTATTCCCATCCCATTTTACAGACCTGAAAACTGAGGGGTAGAAGCCAATTAAGTTGGTATCTTATGATCCCCCCCAAATTAAAAAATAATAACAGCCTTTTGAATCTTAACCACCTTTTCTTTTTCTATTTTGGTTCTTTCTATGGACATTAAGATGTAAGGAAGAGATAGGGGGAAATGTAAACTTCTGATGTTTTCAAAGCAAAGAGAGAATTTCACACCTTTTCAACTGCCATTGAGCTGCAGGTGAAGAATTTAACAGCTTGCGGAGTGCTAATTAGAGCCCATTATAACTTGATTGACCCGCATTGGCAGTAACACTCCTTGTGTCCTTGAAAGATGGAGAATTTGCTTTTTGCACAGTTCTGATTCACGTAACTCGGTTTCCTGACTATGGAAGCAGTGATAATTCAGAGGCAGCAATCAGAACTGGGCCGCGGAAATCAATGTTTAAAATGGAATTTTCCCTCGGTGAATAATAAGCAACAGATCCTGTTCAATACTTCCAGTGGCCCAAATGTTTTCACACCTACGTGCATGGGGTTAGGGAAAATTGAGCTTCATTATCTATCTTAACTTCTTAATTAACAAAGTCAAAGAATCTAGGAGAAACAAGATTTCTGTATTTGGCCTTCCTGGCTTTTGCTATTTACTATTTGCAAAAGAAATCAAGTATGTATATTGACAAGGCAAATGCTTTGTACTCAAGTGGCAAAATTAGCCTTTCTGAGTAAGTATATATTTCAGTGAAAAGTGTTTCTTTTTGCTTCATTTGGTTATTTTCTTGATGATCTGAGGGGATTTTCTTCTGTCTGGATAATTGAATTTAGTACCGTTCTATATACTTGTCCTCTAACCTTTCCCCTATTTCTCCCACATTTCTGTTTGCTATTGCACAGAAAGATGTGTGAAAAGGTATTTCCATTTCATCCATTCTCTTCCCTAAAATAATTCTACCATCTCGCTCCTTTTTTTTGCTAAAGTATTTCTTACATTGAGATATAATTGATATATAAAATTAGTTTCAGGATACAACATAATGATTTGATATTTGTATATATTTTGAAATGATCACTATAATGAGTCTAGTTAATATCCTTCACATCCTTCACGCTAACTTATTAAAAACTTCTAGGACTTTGGGTTAAATATTTGAGTAAATATCTAGAAGTTCACACTAAAATATCCTAACATTTTTGAAACTCTCTGCAAACCTACCTACTCCAGTCTACTCTAAATTGTGCTTTTATAAACACTTTCCTTACAGACACTTTTCTTGTAACATTTATTGAGCACTTGCCTTGTGCCTACCCCACCAGACAAGATTTGAGAAGGGCAGAGCCCCTGATTTTCTCATTTACCTTTCTCTCCACTATGCAGAAAAGTGTCAGGTACATGCTAGGTACAAATATATAAATACTAGGGGCCCAGTGCATGAATTTGTGCACCTTGAAAGGAATTGTGGGCCATGAGGCTGCAGTGGGCTTGGCCCATCCTCCTAGCCCCCACCCGGTCCTTCCCACCATGGTCCCTGATCCCTTATCTGCCTGTAGCCCGGCTCTTGCCAGTGCTGCCCCCACATGCTGATGGTACCAGCCCTGCTCACACCCACTGACAGTGAGGATGGATTGGGGCTGGTGTCACAGTGGATATGAGTAGGGCAGGCACTGTCAGCAGATGCAAGTGGCAGCTGCTCCCCTAATCACCCCTCAGGAGCAGGGAGAGGTGGAGAAGCCCTCAGGGGCAATTGAGTCCAACAGCTGCAGCTAGCTGCACCTTGCTTATGGTTCCTAGCAGTCTGGGCCAGTGCTAGGCACTGGCAGTGGGTGCAGGTGCTGGGCGGGACCAAGGCATGAGGGAGCAAAGAATTTTCAGTAACCACCAGAGGCTCACCCCAATGACAGCAACTGGTGCCACATCGTGGTCTGGCAACCCCGCGCCATCTTGCTGCAGCCAATTCCCGCCATGTTCCACACTCTACCACCTGCTGCCAATGCTCATCATGTTCCACACATGCCCCCTGGTGATCAATGCATATCATAGTGAACAGTTGTTCCATTTTTCCACCAGTCTATTTGCATATTAAGGCCATATATATATATATATATATATATATATATATATAGAGAGAGAGAGAGAGAGATTTGTTAAATGACTGAATATACAAATTGTATTTCTTGCTATCATCTTAATATTCTTTATTTCATTCAATCTACTTGCTAACTTCCACAAACATAGCATTAAGTCCATTTATTATTAATTGTGTCCAGTTCCATCAGTTAGTATCAGGCTTATGTGAAGTTAAAGCAGAAGTTAACCTGGCATTGAGGGGAAAGAAAATAAGAAATCCAAACAGGTGCAGTCAAATATATGACACCCTCAGGTATTTTGCAATGTTTTCAGCTAACACAACATGAATATAATTTATCTTTCTCCATATATTTCAGATTGATGATATGCCTCTTTCCTAACATCTGTCCAGTGAAACCAGTTATTGTACAATCTATCTTATATTTGTTGCTTTTAGAAGATTTAATTTATTTACTGTACATCTTGTAAATCCTTATAGAAGGTTTGCTGTTTAAGTACAAATAGTTCATATTCTGTTTTGAGGATTAAATTAAATAATGGATACCAAAATCTTTTAAATATTGTAAAACAGTATTCAAAGGTTAGTCATTAGTAACTATTATTTTGTTATCTCTGCACAGACTCTAGTATAGGATGAACAGTGGTTTGCATATTCAATTTGTTTATTGACCCAGCAGCAGTGAGATTAAGATTGTTTTACGTTTTGGTATTGAATAATGAATGATTCATCTTGACAATTTGCTTGACTATCACTTCAACAGACAGGTAAACTTTTTATTCAACTGAAAATGAACTTATGAGTCTCAATCCTCCACTATTCTCTCTGACCTATCAGGCTGCATTCTCTTGTATTTTACCACACATATTACTTCTCCGAAAGAATAAAAAGTTAATTAAAGAAAGTCATATACACCAGAGTATAAACTTGCACCAATGAAGGAGTTAAAGTTGCATTTGCTTTGGTATGTAAAACAGAAGCATCTGCTTTGATGAGAAGAAAGCTGTCCTACTGACTAACGAATATGGATAACTAGTATTTGTCAGCAAATCTTGTACAGTATTCTCATTCTTGGGGGAAATTCTCCCTTCATGACTCTCTTGTTTTCATGAGATCCAGTCTGCAGCCAGTCTGAGTTGTAGAGGCTTAGGACAAGAGCATGTTTCCTATTGTCCTTCCTTCAATTACTAAAGAATACAAAGAAGGAAGAAATGTATGTTATTTCTCTATCTTCAAATTTAAAATAATTCACTTTTCAACATAAAAATCAAGTAGAAAGCAAGAAAATGATAAAAGTACCTCCTGGTCATAAGGAATTGTTTTGCTCAAACTTTCTTAATATTGTGATATTTCTTTATATAAAAAAATTACAGTGAGTCCTGGCTGGTTTGGCTCAGTGGCCTTTGAACTGGGGAGTCCCAGGTTTGATTTCAGTCAAGGGCAGATGCCCAAATTGTGGGCTTGATCTCCATTGGGGGACATGCTGGAAGCAGCCAATCAATGATTCTCATTCATGTTTTTATCTCTCTCCCTCTCCTGTCCTCTCTGAAATCAATAAAAATATATTTTTTTAAAAAATTATAATGAAAAGAAGATAAAATCATCTCACCTCATTTCCCCATTTATTTGTTTATTTATTTAATTTTAATAAATCTCTATTGTTCAGATTATTACAGTTGTTCCTCTTTTTCCCCTCATAGCTCCCCTCCACCTGGTTCCCACCCCACCCTCTGCTGTTACCTCCCCCCAACTGTCCTCATCCATAGGTGTACGTTTTTTGTCCAGTCTCTTCCCACACCCCTTTCCCCCTGAAAATTGTAGTCTACTCCCTTTCTATACCCCTCATCCTATTATATTCACCAGTTTATTCTGTTCATCAGATTTTTTAATCACTTGATTTTTAGATTCACTTGTTAATAGGCATGTATTTGTTGTTTATAATTTTTATCTTTACTTTTTCTTCCTTCTCTTCTTAAAAAATACCTTTCAGCATTTCATATAATACTGGTTTGGTGGTTATGAACTCCTTTAGCTTTTTCTTATCTGTGAAGCTCTTCATTTGACCTTCAACTCTGAATGATAGCTTTTCTGGGTAGAGTAATCTTGGTTGTAGGTTCTTGCTACTCATCACTTTGAATATTTCTTGCCACTCCTGTCTGGCCTACATAGTTTCTGTTGAGAAACCAGCTGACTATCGTATGGGTGCTCCCTCATAGGTAATTAACTGTTTTTCTCTTGCTGCTTTTAATTTTCTCTTTTTGTCTTTTGCTCTTGGGATTTTAATTATGATGTGTCTTGCTGTGGTCCTCTTTGGGTTCCCCCCACCTTCGGAGGGGGGGTGTTCCTGTGTGCTTCCTGGATTTGTAAGTGTATTTCTTTCACCAGGTGGGGGAAGATTTCGGTCATTATTTCTTCAAATAAGTTTTCAGTATCTTGCTATCTCTCTTCTTCAGATGTTGGCATGCTTGAGGTTGTCCCAGATGCTCCTTACACTATCTTCAACTTTTTGGATTATTTTTTTTTCTTTTTGCTTTTCCAGCTGAGTGTTTTTTGCATTTCAAATATTTGACTTAATTCTTGCAGTCCTCTAGTCTGCTGTTAGATTTCTGTATAATATCTTTTCTTTCAGTCAGTGTATGTTTAGTTTCTAGTTGGTTCTTTTTCATATCCTCAAGGGTCTCGCTAAATTTATTGGTCTTTTCTAGGAATTTCTTGAAAAACCTTATAACCATGTTTTTGAGCTCTATATCCAGTCATTTGTTTTCCTCCATTTCTTTCATTTGTGATCTGTTTCTCTGTCTCCACATTTTTGCTGATTCCCTGAGTTAGTATAATAGCTTTTTGTGCTCAGTGTCCTCTAGGGCCCAGTGGTTCGGCCTCCCCAGTTACCTGAGGTGGACACTTTTGGTGCACTCCTTTGTGGACTGTGTGCTCAGCCTTGTTGTAGTTAAGTCTTGATTGTTATTAGTATCAATGGGAGGAATTGACCTCCAGGCCAATTGGCTGTAAGGCTCAGCTGTGTCTACACTGGGGAAACTTCTATGCTGGAGGCACTTAATGAGACAAGATTTGCAAAATTGCAAAAGCCTCTGAGTTGAACTTGTATGGGATGGAGTACCAGGGCAGAGAAGACAGCCTTGGTTTTCCATCAGCCCTGCCCTATGAGGCCCCTGGGTCTCAGTTTCCCTCAGTAATTGGTTGTAGAATTTCTACTTAGCCAGCTTTCTTGTGGTTCTGGATGGTGTCCATTTTGTCTTTTAGTTGTTGTTTTGATATTGTTATGTGAGGCACAGTTTAGGTGTTTACCTATGTAGCCATCTTGGTTTCTCTCTTAGGAATTCTGCTTTCCCTGTTTAATCAGGCTTTGTCCTTGACTGTGATCTTACAAAGCACACAGCATACTATTTCTATTGAATGTCTTTCTCTTTTGGTTTCCCATATGTTCATCAGTGAACTCATTGTTTCAGCATGTCAAAGTTATACTTAAAGATTTTTACCATTCTCCCTTCTTCCAGAAAGATGTGAAGCAGATTCCACACAAAATACTCAGAAAGAGAAAGAGGCAAATTTTTAAAAACTTATTTTATTAACGTTGAAGTTCTTTTAGTGTCTGAGGTAATAGGGATAAAATTATAAGGCTAAAATATTCTAAATTCTACTGACCTGCACTGAGAGAGTTAATTCAACTTCTAAAAGTGTCCAACTTGTTTCCAGGGAGTAATTTATTTTCTGGGAGTATTGGACTAAATTAAAGCAAAAAAGGAAAAAGAATTCTAGAAATCAGTAAAGATAAATGTATAGATGCATTTTATTTAATTGTGAGTGTTTTCATTCAACACTTAATACAGAAGTATTATACAGTAGGAATTCCTTACTTCACTAAGGATTCATATTAAATACTAGAGGCAGGGTGCATGAAAATTCATGCACTGAAGAAGGGGTCCGTCAGCCCAGCCTGCCCCCTCTCATAGTCTGGGAGCCCTCAGGGGCAGGAGGTGACCCAACAATCAGGGGAAGGCCATGCCCCCATCACACCTCTGCTGCTGTCACTGCTGGCAGCACAAGCCTCGCTTGGCCTTGGTTACCTGAGCCTTGGGTGGCCCTGGGCGGCTGGGTGGCTGAGGGCAGGTCTGGCTGCACCATGTACCTGCCACCCTCCACCCACAGTGGGACTGAAAGTACTGGGGGACTCTGGTGGGACTGAGGGGACTGAGCGCTACCATCTTGTGGCTATGGGACCGTCATCTTCGTCACAGTGTGATGGTCAATTTACATATTCCCTCTTTATTAGATAGGATACCCCTGGTCATTTTTGTCTCACCTCTTTTTAGTTATACTGTTTTTTAAATTGCCATGTTTGTGTGTTTTTTTTTCCTTCCTTCTTTTCATTTACATTAAATTTTGTTCTACCTAAACTTGACTCTTCTTGAAATCTTACCATTTAGTTTTTTTTCTGCCTTACTCCATAATTCTTGTCACAATGTTCCATATTTTTTTTTCAAATTTTTATTTCATTTTATTCATCCTCCCTCTCATAGCTTTCTCACTATCAGTCCCCAATGTTCACATAATTAACCTTGATATTACTGAATTTTAAGTCACATCTAATGTGGTAACTAACTTATCTCTCCTTCACACAATTCTTCTAATAGCATTTTATCATTATTACTCACACTGTTAATTACTTCAGGTATCTCAAAGACTGGATTTGAATTTTAAGGAAGTTCAAATATGTAAAATTCTTGGTCCAAATTCTATTCTGGTAAGCCTATGTATCAGTCAGGGTTCAGCCAGAGAAACAGAACTAGTAAGAAATAGATTACTGCCGAAACCGGTTTGGCTCAGTGGCTAGAGCGTCGGTCTGCAGACTGAAAGGTCCCAGATTCCACTCCAGTCGGGGGCATGTACATTGGTTGCGGGCACATCCCCAGTGGATGTTTCTCTCTCATCAATGCTTCTAGATCTCTCTCTCCCCTCCTCTCTGCAAAATACACACACACACACACACACACACACACACACACACACACACACATATATATATATATATATATATATATATATATATATTAAAAAAAGAAATAGATTACTATAGTTTGGAAAATAGATAGGTCGATAGATGATAGATTTATTACAAGAGTAGATTTATCACTAAAATGTGTAGATGGGCTACGAAAGCCTGAAGTCTGTAGGGCAGGCAGTTGGGATAGAGCCCACAAACAGACAGTCGAAAAGGAAAGATACCGGACAGAATTGTTGTTGGTGGAAATAGGGCTCTTCCATAGAGTAAGGAGAAAGCATTTTGGGGACCCGCACAGGGGAGGGTGAGGTGTAGTGGTGAGATTTACTGAACCTGGAGCAAACACAAAGGATCGCCTCCAGATGTTTGGTGTCTCATCCATGACCAGGTGGCTCAGCTCCTCCTGCTGTGGAGGAAGTCCAGTCTTATCTTCACCAAGCCCAGAAGAAGGGTCCAGAGATGTTGTGGCATTACCTGGCGCTGGCGAGGCATCCGAAGCTGTGGTAGTTCAGATGAGTCCATGCCCAAGCTTAGTCCAGCTCAGTCTCTTTCCCCGTGCAGCTGGCCTAGCCTCTGCTCCCGCTGTGCTCTACCCGCTGCTGCAGCGCTGCACACAGGCCCATGCTTGGGCCCAAGTGAATGCAAAGGAGAGAAAATGCATGCAAACAGGAAACAGGCGAACATGTGCTCCTGAGACAGCCCTTCGTTATATCTCCTTGAGTTTATGGAAAGGTAAGCTTTATCTCAGACTAATCTCTTCCCTGGCTCTTTGAGGGCTTTTCTTTTTTCTTTTTCTTTTTTTTTTTTGGGGGGGGGGGTTCCTCTCCTATCCAATCCCTTTCCCAGATCTTCTGGGGGGTCTGTGCCTCTTATCCAATCACATGCTTCCCCAGACTAGACTTCTCCCCTTCTTCCCTTTATGCGTTCACCATGTTGGCTCCTACTGAGCCTGCACCCAGCAGAGGACTTGCCACTTTACTGGTTCTTCCTTCCCAGGCAATCTGTGGGGATTTTGGAAAGCCAGTTCTTCCTCCCTACGTGGGGGCGGGGGCAGGAGAGAGGGAGGGGGTGTTACTCCCGTTGGTGGGGATTCGGCTGTCCTTTGCTGTTTGTGAAGCTGGTGAGTGTCTCTTCCAGGCCCAGCCACTCCAGCTCCCTTCCCTTTGGTTAACTCCTAGGAACAGAATTCCTAGGAGCTAAAGCTTGGAGCACAGAGACCTTTTCTAAAGGGCTTTACTTCATTGGAACACAGGTCTAGTAGTTAAAAAGAAAAAAGCCATGCCAGTTAGGATACATGTAGGGAAATAAAAATTAGAAAACAAATGATGGTATATTATATAAAAAAAGAGGAGAGCCAAAACCGGTTTGGCTCAGTGAATAGAGCGTCAGCCTGCGGACTGAAGGGCCCCAGGTTCGATTCCGGTCTAGGGTATGTACAGTGGTTGCGGGCACATCCCCGATAGGGGGTGTGCAGCAGGCAGCTGGTCGGTGTTTCTCCCATCGATGTTTCTAGCTCTCTGTCCCTCTCCTTTCCTCTCTGTAAAAAATCATCAAAAATATATTAAAAAGATAACAAGTAAATAAGAGGGAGAAGCTCAAAATGAAGAAATCCCAAATTCAGTCCACCCTTTTAATCAACCTAGTCAATGGATGAGGATCTTCCATTACAGCTACAAAAGCCCTCCATGGCAGTGCCTAGGTTAGTATGTGACTGAATACCTGGGTCTGTACGCTACCAAGTGGCTGTTGCTTCCTTTCTGTCCTTCAGCTCTTCTGAGAGAATATCCTTCTTAGCTCTCCCTAGCGGGAAACAATATACCCAAAAGCAACTTCTGAGGACTGTCCTTCAGCCAGACCAAGAAGACACATCTCAAAGCCATCACCGTCTATAGGAATAGGTTTGACCTATTGTGATACTTTGTAGCTTACCTAGAGTGTTTGGTGGTTTGTGATTTATCCTTAACAATCCAATGTTCATAAAAGTGATGAAAAAATGGTGATTTGTTTATTCTAGCTAATATTTACTTAATAAGTACTTAGTCTGTAAGGTATTATTTTAACACATTAGGCATATTAATACAATCTTTATAGTAACCTTATTAAAGAAGGTACCATTATTATCCCTATTTTCATATAGGAATACTGTGGCATAGGTAGGTTAAGTAATTTGCCCAAGGTCACACAGCTTGTTTTTCAACAGAGAATCTAGCTGCAGAGTTCATAATCTTTACCACAATACTAACGCACCAAAAATCCAGAATTTTTAAGTTTTGTCACACAAAAACTTAAATGTCCAAACTCAGCTCTAATTCTTGGGACTGCAGTATTTATTAAGCTTATTGCTTATATAATAAAATGCACAATTAAGATAAGAACCAATCCTTAATTTTCTACTCAGCAAGCACCTCTACTTTTTCTTTTTTCAAACTATGGACTATTCTATTTTGTCACCTATCTGGGCACAGCGAGCCTATTTGGTTAGGGAAATGTTTTCTCAAAGACCAGGACAAGCCTGTCACATTTCCGGTCTCCAAGACATGCACAGCTCGCATGCCCCTGACTCAGACCTGGCTCCCTGCAGGGTATAGAGCACTCCGTATGACATAAAGTCCATCATGACAGAGCTAGATGCAAACTGGCAATGAGGGAGGCATCAATAAACTAAAGGATTTTAGTGAAACCACTTACTGTAAGTGCGACGGACTTGGATGAGGTAGGTGACAGTGTAAAATACTTTGAAAAATCACTGGTTCCCACTGTTTTATCTCACTCACACTGGAGTTATTCTTGAAAATAAAAGTACTTGGTGAGGCCAAGGATTTCCTTCCACAAGGCTTGGGGCTATTAAGAAATTGAAAAATGGGGATGTCATTAGGCAGAAACTCAAAGTACCGGGATCAGTCCGATCACTGTATATCATATTACCAGGATATACAACAATTACTCTAATCCTTAGCACATCAATTAACAACCAACCTGCCTTCTTTTTCTTTTTTTTTCCATGGGAGCAATATTCAGAGTTGCTATCTTAGTTCTTAGACAGTAAAAAGCTTGCCATAAAATAGATGTTAGGGGCTTCTTATGGAATGATGGAAAAATGGAAATTAGTGTCAAAATGATGTCATGGCTTCAAAACATTGTTGGTACAAGCGCCTGACAGGCATCCTTGACACACTCTATAATGACATAGTAAGAAAGCAAAAATAATGTGACAATGACTTTCTATAGGACGTATGAAGAATGGCTGTATGGTGCTGCACTCCATATGCTGATCTCAAGTAGAAGATGCATTTCCTCTGTAACGACATCAATATTTATGAGATTTATTGATTATCTTGTCATGTTTAAAATATGTGCTTAACAGTATATTTAAGGGTCAATTGGAGTCACAGGGACACATATGAGAGTGCAGCAGCATCTACAAGCAAGGCAGGAGAGGGATGTGACATTCATTGTCAGTTCCTATTAGTTCAAGCAAATTGTCTCTTTCTCTAAGGAAATAAGTCATCACATATTTACAATGATTCTCACAGAGAAAACATCAGGTCAAGATGTTTTTACAGGCAAGATTAACTAAAAATATTTTTTAAAATAATACTGTTAATCTCAGATGAACTCTTTTAGTGACCACCTCCTTTAAGATTATTAATATTGTATTATTTGGGAATAGCCTGGCTTATTTCTGACTTAGTGATTGCTTGAACCATCAAATCACATCATTTTAGAGCTGAAAGAAACTTTAGCAGTCACCTAGCTCAACTCCTCAGAGATGAAGGGCTTACTCAGTAACATAGTGGTAGAAATGGTTCTGGTATTTCTAACAACTAGTTATGCCACATTAAATCCCTTAGGACAGCATTTGATGCAAGTATTGCATTATCTACCAAGAAGTCCGGAAATAGGCAGTTCTACACTGGATGCAGGTCATTAACATGCTTGGGGTCCCAGGGCCCTCCAGCTTTCCCATGTTACCATGATGCTCTCTGGACCTTCTAATAGAAAGAAAGCTGCTTCCCCTTAAGTTATCGTGTCTGTGTTCTATAGACAGCAAGAAGGAAGAAGGAAATAGGCTTACTTAGTGGTGTCAACTTTTTGTCAGATCTCAGTTATATGGCCTCCTCTGGTTTCAATAGAAACTTTCATCTTTTAAAGCCTGCAATAGAGACAATAGAAGAGGATTTAAAATGGCAGTTGGGGTAATCAACTAATAATGTCTGCCATACTTGCTGCTAGGACTAAATTGTGTCCCCCCCAAATTCATATGTTGAAATGCTAAACTCCCGTGTGACTGTATTGGAGCTAGTGTCTTTAAGAAGAGCTTTAAGGTTCAATGAAGCCATAAGTGTGAGCCCTGGTCCAATAGGACTGCTGCCCTTGTAAGAAAAGGAGGGGGCACTAGAATGCTTCTTGCCATGTAAGGACGCAGTGAGAAGGAAGCTGATGGCAAGCCGGGAATCAAAGCATATCACAGCATTGGGCTTGGACATTTTAGCCTCCAGAACTATGGGGAAATAATTTTTCTCATAAACACCCAATCTAAGGTGTTTTGTTATGGCAGCCCAGAACACACAGATCTTGGTATTCACTTAATCATTAACAAGAATGTAGGACACTTATAATGTTGAAATCATTGTAATGCATTCTGGGATTGAGATGAACAAGACACAGGCATGTCTAGTGGGCAGATAACAGGACAAATCATCAACAATAGTGACTGTGTGATAACTGTATTCACAGGTAATTATGGACTGTTATTGATACACAAGGGGAGTACACAGAACCTTTACCTAACATCCTGCTGGTTCACTTCTGAACTTAACCTCTCTAAATGTCATTGTGAAAATGAAGATAAAAATTAAATCAACTGCAAATATGTGTTGTAAATTTAATGAGATACACCATATAAATGAATGGGATATACTGCAATTCTGATATTTGGTAAATGTACAAAAAATTACAACCACATCAACTAAATCAGAAGTCAGTAGACTTTTTCTGAAAATAAGAGAGGCATTATAGACCCTCTTGTCTCTGTGGTCACTAATCAACTCAGCTATTGTAGTGTGAAGTCAGCCATAAGCAATCTATAAACAAATTAGCATGCTATATTTTAAAACTTTATTTACAAAAACAGATGATGAGCCAGATTTGACAGTATAGTATCACAGATACATAAGTGCAAGTAATATTATACATTATTTTGAGAGCTTTCTTTGTATTTGTCTTAGAAATGTATAATACACCATCAACAAACAAAAGGCAACATAATGATTTCAGAAAATATTTGCAAAGCATATATATATATATATATATATATATATATATATATATAATGCAACAAAAATAAAATGCAACAAAAACTCCAATTAAAAACTAGTCAGAGGATCTGAGTAGACTCTTCCAAAGAAGATATACGGATGGCCAATATGTACATGAAAAGATGATCAACATCTCCAATCATCAGGAAATTTCAAACCCAAACTACAAGAGGATATCACCTACTAGAAGGCTATTTTCAAAAAGATAAGAAACAAGTGTTGGTGAAGATATGAAAAGGGAACTCTTCTGCACTGTTGATAGAAATGTAAATTGGTGCAGCCATTTATGGAAAATGGTTTGAAGTTCCTCAAGAAATTAAAAATAGAACCATCATGTGTCCCAGCAATTTTAATTACCAGTAGTTATCTGAAAAACAAAAAAGAAAGCACTAATTTGAAAAATACACTGAGTGACCAGATTATTATAATCTCTGAACGTATAATAATCTGGCAATAATCTGGCCACTCAGTGTGTGTGTGTGTGTGTGTGTGTGTGTGTGTGTGTGTGAGGCCCAGTGCATGAATTCATGCATGGGTGGGGTCTGTCAAGCCTGGTCAAGGGGAGGGGACATGGGCGGTTGGCCAGCCTGCCTACTGGTCAAACTCCTGTTCGAAGGGACAATTTGCATATTAGCCTTTTATTATATAGGCTATCCACTGAGTGGCCAGATTATTATGTGTTCAGAGATCATAATAATCTAGCCACTCAGTGTATATATATGTACACCCCCTGTTCATTGCAGCAGCATTATTTACAATAGTTAAGACACAGAGACAACCTAAATGTCCAGCAATGGATGAATGGACAAAGAAAATGTGTCCTATATATACTATTACTAGCCATTTATAAAAAAGGAATAAAACCTGCCATTTGTAACAACATGATGGACTTTGAGGGCATTTTGCTACATGAAATGGGTCAGATAGGAAAATGATAAATACCATTTGACCTCATTTACATCTTGTGGAATCTAAAAAATGAAAGTGAAAAAAAGAAGAAATAAAAAAATGAACTTATGTTATAAAGAACAGATTGGTAGTTGCCTAAGGCAGGAGTTGGGATAGGTAAATTGTTAAAGGGGCCAAAGTATGAGAGAGAGAGAGAGAGAGAGAGAGAGAGAGAGAGAGAGAGAGAGAGAGAATTGTGCCTTTGCCTTTGCTTTAAAGTTAGGAAAAGTATAGTCATGTGGTTATTTCTGGCACACACATGGGCCACACCTGTGAATGGTCAACTCCTCAAATGCTTCCTCCTCTGAATTTATGTCTTTGGACAAGCAAAGGCTTAGCAGCAGACCTCTAGTTAAATGAGCCTGGTGTTCTCCCAGTTAAATCCTTGTGTTTTCACTCACAAAATAAATCCCAGTTCCTGCCTCAAAAGTTCAAGCACTAGCAGGGTGAAGGTGGGGTAAGGGACCTTTAAAAAGTGTAATTTACTCTTAAGTGTGTTTCAGCTGAGTGCTGGGCACACTCGGAGGCACTCCAGAAACCAGGGGTAAGATGCACGCCCAGGCCTCAGGAGCCGCCAGCCCTGCGTGGGTTCAGAGGGCTGCAGTGGTTGTTCTCTAGTCACAGAGCAAAACGTTTTGTCCGGTTTCTTAAGAAATCATTGAAACTTTCCTCAAGAGCCCCTCGCTAAAAGCAGGGGCGATTTCACTCTCCTCTTCGATGACAAAGGCCGAAGGAGGCTTTTAGTGGCGGCTATAATTTCATCATAATTCAAATGTTGCCTGTTCAATTTTCAGTCTCATAACTCCACAGTCCGTCCCTTCAATTAGCAAAATAAATCACTGGAAACCCAAAGCTGACAACTGGAAAGTTCCAGCTTGTATAACCCATCTCTTTCCAGAGGGAACCTTGATAATACTCTTTTGCACACATTTTAAGCTTGTCTCCCCCAGTCCTTCTCCAAAGTGTGTGGGGGTTTTGTTTGTTTTTGTTCTTGACAGACTGAAGAACTATGGACAAAGTAAAACGGTGGGGAGAGACCTTGAGGTAGAATATTATCTCAGGAGACAAGTAGCCGAGGGATTCGCCCCGCTTTCTTTTCTATAGAAATAAAACACCAGCGCTGGGCTTGTGTTTGCAAGCAGCCCAGATGCTCCGGCTCCTTTTCCTTTTGATGTATATTTGTGTCTGAAAGCTTCGTTTTCTTTGTTCCGGTGATTGAGGGAGCTTGGTCCTTTTAGGATAAAGCGTTTGCTTTCATTTCCCTTATTGAAACGGATATTTATCCCATGGAGAGTTGTCCATATTTGTCTGTGGATTCTCCTTTCTCTGTTCACACACCTCCTGGTTGTATCTCTTTTTCTCTCCTTTACCAGAAGTCCGCATGGCACGCTTCCAATTCTGTTTATCCACTCCAGCTAATTGACAGTCGCATAAGTGCAAGTAATGTGAGGTATTATTGTGAGAGATTTCTGTTTGCCTCTTTAATTAAGCAGTTGTTCGCAGGTGCATACAGTTACAACTAAATTAATTGATAGCTTTATATCACACTTCTTGAGCCCACTGCTATTTGATGTTTGCAAACACACAACTATTAGATTTGTCTTATCTTGTACACGGCGAGCACTTCTCATTTTCTTCTGACAGAGGATAGGACAGCTTGCCCTAAGTGGTAGAAAAAATCTATCGAAGCAGCAAAGATCATTTTACTAAGAAGGAAACAAAGTGAAATAGTTATTTATGGAACATTTTTATCACTGCTGAGAAGTACAATAGAAGCTCTTTATGTTTCTGGTTGCACTGCAAGTTTCCTGAATGTCAAAACCCATTGCTATCCAAACCAAATAGCTTCCTGTGAAGGCTGTTTGTGTGTGTCTTTCAGGGCTACCGAGGAGCTACACACACTCGCACCAGACAACTGGCACTTCCTGGGATTAAATGTTATTAATAGTCATTTTTCACTCTTCTCTGCATTTTATCTGAGTACCAACAAGGCACCTTTCCTTTCGGAGTTCATAGTGGGGCTTCCCTCCAAGGAGAGATATAAACAGATGGACTGCTAGTATGCCTCCTTCTTGCTAGAAGGAGCAGGAGGTTGGCATTGGAAAGCCTCCCGTTCTCGTTGCCCCTTGTACAGGCAGCTTAGTAAGAAAATGTCAATGCAGCCTCTGAGTAAAACTTCCTGAAGTTGAGCCCTGCCCTGTTATTTATTACCTGTGTGTCATGGGAAAGTTATTTAACTTCTCTCTTCCTTCACCTCCTTATGGGTGGATGGGGATAGCTAAGTAAGTACCTAATTGAAATGGAACAATTAAATGGGTTAAAGCAGTTAAGTCCTGGGAAGGTAGATGTGAAATAAATTGTACCTTCTATTTAGTAGAGTGTGCAATTTTAGCAGTTTATTTAAATGTTTGCGATCTCAGTTTTCTAGTTGTAACTTCTGGATATGCATACTAACTCCTTTTTTAATTGTATAAGAAGTATAGGCATGTTATTAATTTAATTGTTATCTGAAGGCTCCCCAACTTTCAGACTCTTACACATGATGTTTGCCAGAATACGACAGTTATTTTAACAATATTGTTGCTTTCTGGTCATGCGTCCCCTTTTATTATTTCTACTCTCCATCTGCTTTCCTGCCTGTGGATTACTTCAGTCCTCTAATATGGCAGGTGGCGAAACATGTGAAAAACAAAGGACTCAGCAAGTGTGTGGAGTGGGTGGCTCTCCATCTTCAAAGGTTTAATAGCCCCAAAGGCCCTGTTTACTACCAAATTACTTGTCCTATTGCCACTTTTAACACTTTATGACAAAATCCAGATAAAGTCAAATTAAAAAATATATGTAACCCTTAGGAGAAATTGTATTTGCACACTTGCATTAGTGACACCTTGAGGTAGATTGTGATATTAGATTAGCACATCCTCACTTAGAGAAGAGCAGAGTGTTGATGGAATATGGTGTCAAATACAAAGGATTAGATCAGGAATGGAAGGGACTTGTTTAGTAAGCATTTAGGATGGTGAAGTGTTTAACTCTGACCACAGCGGCCCAGTAAGCACACAGGAGCAGATTTAATCTGAAGGGTAGCTACTTGGTGTGTGTGTGTGTGTGTGTGTGTGTGTGTGTGTGTGTGTGTGTAGAAGCACATGTAGGCAGAGATCAGCAGAAAATCCTAGTTGAGATGGAAACACAAAAGATCATACTAAAAACACTAAATCTGTCATCAGCTCAAAGGAATAAATTTAGAGTCTGGAGTGAAGATGAAATCTAAAAGGTCAGGAGCTTGACAAAGTCAGGAGTGGACTTAGATGTACGGAATAGGGTAAAAATGAGATGACATAACATAGAACTGGCTGAGCACAAGCCTGCATAGTGCACAGAGCTCCTCTGACTGGTGCTGTCTGTAAGATGCAAGAATAGGTCTGACTGGGTAAGAGTGTGGATGCACACAAAATTGATATAAGTATTTTGCTTTTGTAAATTTTGCATTCAGCACAAGTAGCATTTTTCTCCTTAATTTTGATTCTAGATTTGTGAATTTATGTGAGAGAATGAGATGTATAAGAGAGTTGATTAAGGTAGCAAATATGCTACTGCTTTTGCAAGCACAGATTAAGTAGGAAATAGAACTTTGGATATATCAAATTTGATGCTGATCAAGATTTAAGATAGTGGGATTCAGAACCAAGATGGGCCGAAACCGGTTTGGCTCAGTGGTAGAGCGTCGGTCTGTGGACTGAAAGGTCCTGGGTTCAATTTCGGTCGGGGGCATGTGCATTGGTTGCGGGCACATCCCTGGTGGGTGGTGTGCAGGAGGCGGCTGGTTGATGTTTCTCTCTCATCGACGTTTCTAGCTCTCTATGTCTCTATCTTCCTCTCTGTAAAATATCAATAAAATATATTTTTTTTAAAAAGAACCAAGATGGCAGCATAGGTAAACACCTAAACTTGCTGCAGAGCACAACTATATCAAAACTACAATTAAAAGTTAAAGCGAATATCAGTCCGAACCAGGGAAAGGCTGGCTGAGTGGAAATTCTACTAGAAGGAGAGAAAAGAGCACATTAAGTGCAATAGGAGGTGCGAAAGTGAAGGTGCACATGAAAGGGGCTGGCCACTCAGTACCCTATTCTATTCTCTTTTTCAATCTGGTGGGAGATACAAGCCACATTGCTGTTTGCTCCACCCTGGTGATTCCCTGAGACCCAACCCCACCCAGTTTACAACCCCACACTAACTGTGCACAGAGGCTTTTACACATGAATGGCCTGGCCTTTTGCAATATAAACCTAGAAAACTGCAGCTAGGTCAGAGAGCCCCAGAGCTGCCAAAACAAGACCCAAGGCTCCACAGAAGCTTGCATTGCTTCACAGATGGGCCTCATTTGGACACTTTCAAACCACAAAAAAAGAGGAAGAATCTGCAGATCTCTCTGCAGCTCCTGCTGGATGGCCTCAGGCAATGGATGACTTTGTACTTCCTTGGAGATCCAAGAGCCAGTAGTCAGAGTGAGACCATCCAGATTACAACTGTTCACATCCATAAGAGACACACTCAGGGGACAGACTCAGGGAACACCAAAGCCCCACTGAAGTAAGTTCTGCCCCATAAGGTGTCTCAAGCACAGATGCTCTCCCATCATAGACACAACTGATCCTCACAGTCAATTGGTCTGGAGGTCAATTCTTCCCAGAGATACCAATAGCAATCAAGGCTTAATTATAACAAGACTGTGCACACAGCCCACAAAGGAGTGCACCAAGAGTGTCTATCTGAGGTAATTAGGGAGGCTGAGCCACTGGGCCCTATAGGACACTTAGCACACAAAGTCATGCTATTAACACAAGAAAGCAACCAAAATGCAGGGACAAAAAACATATCACAAATGAAAGAAATGAAGGAAAGCAAACTACTGGATATATATATATATATATATATATATATATATATATCAAAATCCCAGTTATAAGCTTCTCACAAATCTTCTAGAAACCTCTGAGAAATATAGTGAGACCCTTAAGGATATGAAAAAAGACCAACTATAAATAAAGCATACACTGACTGAAATAAAAAATAATATACAGAGATTCAACAGCAGACTAGAGGATCCCAAGAATCAAGTCAAAGATTTGAAATACGAAGAAGCAAAAAAACCCCAACTGGAAAAGAAAAAAGAAAAAAAAATCTAAAAATATGAAGATAGTGTAAGGAGCCTCTGGGACAATTTCAAGCATACCAACATCTGAATTATAGGGGTACCATTGGAATAGAGAGCAATATATTGAAAACCTATTTGAAGAAATAATGATAGAAAACTTCCCCTACCTGTTGAAAGAGATAGACTTACAAATCCAAGAAGCACAGAGAAACCCAAACAAGAGGAGTCCAAAGAGGACCACACACCAAGACACATCATAACTAAAATGCCAAGAGCAAAAGAGAGAATCTTAAAAGTAGCAAGAAAAAAAAGTTAGTTACCTTCAAGGGAGTAGCCATACGACTGTCAGCTGATTTCTCAACAGAAACTATGCAGGCCAGAAGGGAGGGGCAAGAAATATTCAAAGTGATGAATAGCAAGAACCTACAACCAAGATTACTCTACCCAGCAAAGCTATCATTCAGAATTGAAGGTCAGATAAAGAGTTTCACAGATAAGAAAAAGCTAAAGGACTTCACAAACCAGTATTATATGAAATGCTGAAGAGTATTCTTTAAGCAGAGGAAAAAGAAGGAAAAAGTAAAGATAAAAATTATGAACAACAAAGTGAAAACAAATATATATCTATCAACAAGTGAAACTAAAAATCAAATTGAAAAATCTGATGGTCAGAATAAACTGGTGAATATAACAGAATCAGGGGCATAGAAAGGGAGTGGACTGACAATTCTCAAGGCAAAAAGAGGGTGGAGGATGTGGAAAGAGACTGGACAAAAATCATACACTATGAATGAGGACAGTGACAGGGGGTAAGGGCAGGAGGTGGGGTGGGAACTGGGTGGATGGGAACTATGAGGGGGAAAAAGAGGAACAACTTTAACAATCTGAACAATAAAGATTTATTTAAAAACACAAATTTAAGATAATGTCCTGTCAGTGCTAGGATCTTGTACTCTTGGATAAATTCCATTTGGAATCAGACACTTGTTAGTTCTATGCAGACTTCCTTCCTTTAGGAACATCCAAATCCTAGACCCTCATGCCCTCCCCACACAAGCATGAATCTTCTTTCCAACTCCCATTCCCTTTATGATATGCTCTGCCTCTCCTTTACTTATTACCTGTATCAATTCTTTTGCTGCTACTGCTGAAAAACCCCTATGGCCTAAAAATTCATTTTCAAAATACTTTTTCATCTTCTTGCACATAAAACTTGCCCATTCCATGGGCCACTCTTTGCACTCACAACACTTTCTTTTTCCTTGTTAGTACTTCCCAGGTGCTCAGTGATCAGCCGTGGTCTTCCACTCTACCTGTCATCACCATCATAAGTAATTTCAATTTCCTGCATAACAATGCCAAAGCCATAGCCCCAGTGTTTCTTGGCCCTCTAAGAACCTTCATCTCTACTCTGTCAATAATCCAATCCTATGCTCACATTTAGGAATTTGACCACAGAGGAAATAGCCCCATTCATAAAGTCTTGAATTATTTGTTTACTTTGTTGACCTTAGACAAATAGACATCTCTGCAGCAAAATAAGCTTATTCAAGAGAAGCAGTGAATTGCAATTTGGAACATACAATCTAATGAACCACGTGCAAGTCCAGACAACAAAGGAGAGGAATGTTCTTTTATAGAAGAAAGATTTCTTAGAGGTTGTTGTTAACAAAGAATCCCTTGGAAAAAACTGGGAGTTTGAAGTTCAGTGGCTTTTCATTGGCTGAGTTGTAATAGTTACTCCTCGTTGAATGGTTGCAAATAAGAAGATCTTCATTCTTCCTGCTGGAACAGTAGAATATAAAACAAATTTCTGTTGGAGATGGAAGGTACATCTTTTCCTGTTTGGGGTAACTGACCAATGGCTGATAGAGCATGAGAGCTCTACCTACAGACACTTCCAACTCCAGTTTAAATGAGATTTCTCCTTATTAATCCTCACACTTTTATATACAGTTATAAAAACATTTTACTTATAATTTACTTACTTAAATATTATCAGATTACTACAGCATATGAAACAGAATGGGATAAAAAGGAAAACATGAAATTAACTAAAAAAATAAATGAAAATAAAATAAAGCCAGTAGCAAGTAGAAAAGATTATATACCAAAAATTCTAGTTTCTAGAGGTGAACTGATTCCAAAAATCAAAGAAGGAAATTTGAGCACAGTTCCTGTAAAGGAAACACAATTTCTGTAAGGGAAGCACAGCGTTATTTGATCTTCTTTGTGTGTGATAGAAGTGAAAATGTCCTCACAATCCCTAGGGTTAGCCCTGCTAATGATTGTTGTTTCTTATTATGTTTTTTATTATATCCCCTAATGATGTCAGTGCCATTCTCTTGAGAACATGCAGTAAAAGCAATCATTATCCCAAAACAATGTGTTATAAATATGCAGTTGGACTGACCCCAGAATAAAATTGAGAAAGCCTAGAATAATCTGTGGATCATATATCTCTCATGAATATTATTTATTGAAATGACTCCTTGAGAAGATGTGGACACTAGAGAGTTCAAGGTTAATATTGTTTGACAAAAAAAGAGAGAGAGAGAGAGAAAGGAGAGAGAGAAAAATATGAGAACTCTTTGTTGCAGTTTGAAGTGGAGTTATATGCTTGACACTTGACTAACAGAAGATAGGCTTGAAATATATTTTTTGAACACTAGCCATGCCACCTTCGCTTGGAGGAAGGCCAAAGGAGTGACTATGAGAAGAGTTAAGATATTCTTAAAATATATTTCGATCTCTTCTTCAACAAATAGACATACAGCTTAGATGATTGCCCAGGCCATAGTTACTAATTCCCCACACCCACCCTCTCCCACTGTGGTCATAAAACATCTCACCCAAAGTATCTGTAAAACATATCTCATTTTAAACAATGTAACTCCTAGTGAACCTCAAGATAGATTAATTGGAAAAATGTTTCCACAGATAACTGAATGATTTGACCTGCTACACAGAAGTGTTGGATATAAGCCAATAACTGTTGGAGGACATCTGCCAAAACTTATGATTTGAGTTTTGAATAGTTGATCCTATGCCACTATTTCTGACAATAATTAAAAAGCAGGATCAATTATGTGTTGAGGTCATTTCTAGTACATGACAATCAAGCTATTTCATCAATGTAGAAAATAACACATCCCTCCCACCCCTCATTCTTAATATCAGGGTGGTTTGTAGATATCTCAACCAAAAACAGATTCAAGTCATTGAATTACAAAGGAGAGAATCTAAATCATGTTGTTTTCATTTAATTTGAAATCTTTTTTTTCCTTCTTACTGCAGAGACCATGCCTATAGACATTGTCACTTGAGAGACATTAAGATGGAAAATCTTTATGAGCAACAACAGCAAAATAAAACAGTTCCTATACCACATGCATCTGTAACTTAACTTGTTCACTGACTTTAAAAAAATAAAAAAAAAATAAAAGCTGCAAACATTCTTAGGTCATTTAGCTTTTTACATTTTGGGCCACAAAACTCAGTGCTACCACTACTGCATGACCACGCCAGTGCTTTGCAAAACATCTGGCATGTGGTAGGTGTCAGGTGTCAATCTTACTTAGTTGATTACAAGATGAGCTCTGTGATAAATTGTGGATTACTGAGTCTGAAGGTCATTTATTATTTTTATGTACAATATTATCTGGAGAAACTTAGATTTGTAGTTTATCATCAAAGAGAATAGTGGGACAACATATTATAGAAGGAATTTAACATATGCTTTTTTTTTTTAATTTCAGAGGAATGGTAAATAATTGTCCCTTAAAGCAGTATTTCCCAAACTTCTCTCATGATGAGAATCACCTGGTGGAGTTGTTAAAATACAGATTCCCGGATCCCAACTAAGAAGTGCTAAACTAGAATTTTGGGGAACATATAGGTAAAAATGTATACTTAACTAGTGATCTAAGCTTAGTTGGGATTCAGGAATCTGTATTTTAACAACTCCACCAGGTGATTCTCATCATGAGAGAAGTTTGAGAAACACTGCCTTGAAGGGTAAGACATAGTTGCACATTAGGCTCAGCTGCATGAGATTGTAGCCATCAGGTGAAAAGAAGAAAAAAAAAACCTGAAAAAAATGTTAAAGATGATTACCTATCAGTGAATATATAACTTTAATAATTCTAAAGGCAAGATGATTTTGGCTAGAAACTTTTATAATTTACATTTTTAGAATAGCTGCTTTAGATAAAAAGAATGTGTTCAATTAACAAACAACCTAAGTCTAAAAGATAAAGGAATCACATTTGTACTGTTAAGCCAAAAGGGGGGAAAAAAGAGAGTGAGATTTTGTTTCTGAGAATTTAATATATATTTAATTTCCTGAACTAAAATTATGTTATAGGCAACAAAATGCCAGAATCTGTGTAATTTCTATGAATAAAATGATGCCATTGAAGGAAAAGGAAAGGATAGGGGAACCATCTACAGTGCCTTTTCCTCTGAACCTTACTCATTTGTAAGCCAAAGGTAGAAAGTGTGTGCATATCCAAACAAAAACAGTTAAATCAATTTTTCACAGTTTCCTTCTAGTCAGGTAAGAACAAAATTTCTATGCATATGTGAGCTACAAAATACAAATTGTATCATTCCAATGATTCAGCATACAAGTTAAATACTTATATATTTGCATATAAAATTGTCATTGTGAGAAATATAAATTTGAATAGTAAAATTCATGCTAATAATTTAAAATGTTAATTTGCCTTTACTTACTTCAATAGAATTACATTAAATAAGAAATTAAAAAAAAAAACCATAGTAAGTCAAGAGGGAGACTGCAATCCATAAAAAAGCTTTATATTTTAATAACTTCAATATTTCCCTTTTCCTGCTTTCAGGACAATGGGTCCACATTTTATTTCTCACTAACCCCAAAAATTACTTAGCTGGTCTTGAACATTAATACTGCAAAACAGCCTTTTCCATCTACTTCTTTATGTAGATAGTAAGCAAAGTTCACCATATTTTTATTTATAAAATGAAAGAGTGGAATGAAATTATTTTTCAACATTATCACATTCTTAAAATAAAAGTCATTCATTTTCTATTAAAAATTTGCCTTGTTGCCCTGGGCTGTATAACTCAGTGGTTAGAGCAACGGCCCATGCACCAAAGGATCAAACAGTTGATTCCCCATCGAGGGCATGTACCTTGGTTGTAGATTTGGTCCCCTGCCCTCTTGGAGGCATGTGTGGAAGGCACCCAATCTATGTGTCTCTCTCATATTGATGGTTTTCTCTCTTACTCAAATAAGGAAACTTGAAGTTCAAATGTTTCTATTTCCATTTCATTTTTCTCTATCTCTAATTTTACCAAGTAAAAGTTATTCTAATGAGTGCAAGAAACAAAACCGACAATAAAATCGACTAAACTCAAGGAATGGAGACTTTGTCACTTATAAAGTAACTCTGTAAATAAATATAGGCATAAAATTGTTTATAATATGACATATTACAAAATTTTTAACTTTTCTAAAAATACATAAAGCAATACTTATAAAAATAACACCCTCTTTTGGCATATATAAATTTATGTGTATATATATATATATATATATACACACACACATATATATACATATGTACTATTATATATACTATTATCTCTCTCCCTCTTTGTGTGAGCACATGTGTGTGTGTGTGTGCGCGCGCACGTGCAAAAGCACACACGCATAGTTGAATTGTCATCCTGGACTTTGAATCTGTGAATGTAACTTTATTTGGGAAATCTTTGATGATATAATGAAGTCAAAAATCTTGAGATCATACAACATTTAGGACAAACCTTAAATCGAATGACATATATCCTTATGAGAGCAAGGCAGAGGGAAAATTGAGATGCAGACACAAAGAAGTCTGAATTTAGAGATTAGAATTATATTCTTACAAGTCAAAGATCATCAGGATTGCTTGCCTCTAGAGACTCAGAGAGGGAACAGATTCTCCCTTAGCTTCCAGAAGGAACCAACCTTTCTCTACCTTGATTTTGGATTTCTGGCATCCAGAGACAGACAGTGCTATAGATGGATATTTGGAAGCTAAACTATTTCTCCCCTTTGTGTGTAGATGATCTATCACAAAACTAAGACACAGAATGTCCACTGCTGATTATTTCACTATGAATGACATATCAGAATCTGTCGCTGAATTCAAGATCTGTTCTTCCATTCCTTCACCTTTTCTTCCTTTCTTCCTTCTCCACTTCTCCCCTGGGCCTCCTGACATGGCCTTGCTCCCCAGCTGGCACACATCTTTACCCTATCAGCTCCACCCTGTCTGGGAGGCATCTCAATTCCTCCCTGTTCTGGAAGGAATCCCTGCAGAGGCACACGTAGAGAACCACAGGTCTAGAGGCTCTGTGTTTCATCAGTGTTCTGTGCTCTCTGGGATTTGCTTCCCCCCTTTCCTGTCTTTTACTGTATCTGCCATCAAGTGGTAGGATCTGAAACTACAACCTGACATGGAGAAGACACACTGGACATCTGGGTGACACACATATGTAGAGTCCGTGTCTGGTGTTGTCAGTTATCATAAGAGATTAATGGAATGCAAGTTGGAATGCTAAAAGAATGATGACAACATACCAAGTTGTGGTCAATACTTAAAAAGAAAAGTATTGCAGTATGTTGATGTTAACAACACTAATCTAAAAAGCCTGTTTAACATAAAGTTTCTGTGATTTCCTTTCAATTTCATGGTTTTAGTATACCTTAGTATTTAGTCCCAACTTGGATTTTAAATTTCAAAATCTGCAATTCAAGTAGGAAATATTAACAGGGATTTTTTTTTGTATACGGAAGTACAAATATAGGTACAATTTGTATATTTTTAACATTATTTTTATTTCTTTTAGGTACAAACTAGCTTTTTATCATTGGATAAATTATAACACTATAAGTGTATTTTAAGAATAATTCAGAGAATAGTTAGTACAGAATCATACTATACTTTAATAAAGATGTAACTATTTTGTGAGAATAGAAAATGGCAATTTTATTAACTGCAAGTTTTAAAAGATTTCTTTAGGTTATATCAATTGTATAATAAGACTTATTACACAAAAAATCACATCTATGCATAAAATTTCCAAAGGTAATAAATCATCTAACACTTGCCTTGATATACACATATATTTTGCTAGTGCAATGTCTATTTAATTACATTTCAAGTCTAACAGGGAGTACAGTCATTTCATGTAGATGTGATACCATAATCTAGCACAGACCCTCATTTACAGATACAGTTTAAACCAAGCATGTCTAGTTCACACATTGCTTTCTTACAGACTTCAGCCTTCTGCAGAAGGGGGATGGGGGAGGGCGGCTGAGAGGTGCTAGGGAGGGAGACCCAGTACAGGTGTGAATAACACTGAGTTAAGAATCACGGGGCTTACTTCAAACTGCCACTTACCAGCTCTAATATCTTAGAGCTTTAGTTCTTTGCTCCGTACCATGGGAAGGATCCTTATGGGTTACTGCAGTCCTGCTCACTGTTGGATGGACTTCTGGTTTGCACCAGGCTCTGTGCTGTCAGTACACTGAGGAACAGGACATGTGTGGTCTCTCCACTCACCCAACTTGCCAACTGGGGACCCAACCAATTACCAGTGAAGTTGCGGTCACTGTGCTGTGGTGAGAATGAAGTGAGAAAATGGGCATGAGCGCACTTTACAACCTGTGGAGCATTACTCTGAGGGAAATGCTCAGTGTTTGGGGATCAGTTATGGAAAAGAATACCCTAGCTGAGTATCAGAAAGAGTAACAGTTACTACAGGGAGGAGAACAATCTTAATTTCTTAATTACATTGATTGAATTGCTTTCTGTGCTGAGGATTGTTATCAAGGTGAATACCATATGATTGTCTTGGCTATCTCTCTCTTCCTTAAATAAGGTCTTCTAGAATGAGACAAAAAAAAAAAAAGAAGAAAATTGGAAAATGTTTTATCATGAAGAAAAATCAAAAGAGGGTCAGAAGAAACATGAGTCACATCACTGCTACTTTCTCCTGATTATTTATTTATTTATTTATTTATTTATTTATTGGTCCTTCAATCAGCTGCCTCTCAGTCCTCAGAGCCTGAGGACTTGTGAGATTAATTGCTCAGTGACATCTCCTAAAGAAGCTTTCAAAATGTCTCCTCGTGGCCACTGTTTTCTGTTGCCATTTCTCTTGCTAAAAAAGAAAGTTCCCAGGAGCTATCAGAGTGTATTAGGCAAGGAAATAATTATCAGTAAAACAATAGTGATTAATAATAACTATTCTCTCTTTTGTTTTTATTATAATAGTGACTCTTGTTCTGATAAACACTACTATCGTAGTTGTAGTTTCTTGCTATTCATCACTTTGAATATTTCTTGCTACTCCCTTTTGGCCTGCATTTTGAGAAATTAGCTGACAGTCATATGGGTACTCCTTATAGGTATAAACTGTTTTTCTCTTGCTGCTTTTAATATTTTTTCTTTGTCTTTTGCCCTTGGCATTTTAATTATGATGTGTTCTCCTGTGGTCCTCTTTGGATTTCATTTGTTTAGGGTTCTCTGTGCTTCTTGGACTTGTAAGTCTATTTCTTTCACCAGGTAGGGGAAGTTTTCTGTCATTATTTCTTCAAATAGGTTTTTAATATACTACTCTTTCTCTTCATCTGGCACCCCCATAATTTGAATGTTGGTATGCTTGAAGTTGTCCCAGAGGCTCCTTACACTATCTTCATATTTTTGGATTCTTTTTTTTTTCTTTATTCTTTTCCAGTTGGGTGGTTTTTGCTTCTTTGTATTTCAAATATTTGACTTGATTCTTGGGATCTTCTAATCTGCTGTTGGATCTCTGTATATTATTCTTTATTTCAGTCAGTGTATGCTTTATTTATAGTTGGTCCTTTTTCACATCCTTGAGGGTCTCACTAAATTTATCAGAGGTTTCTAGAAGATTCTTGAGTCACCTTATAACTGGGATTTTGAACTCTATATCCAGTAGTTTGCTTTCCTCCATTTCTTTCATTTATGGAATGTTTCTTTGTCTCCAAATTTGGCTGCTTTCCTGTGTTGATAGCATGGCTTTTTGTGCTAAGTGTCCTATAAGGCCCAGTGGCTCAGCCTCCCTAATTACCTGAGGTGGACATTCTTGGTGCACCCCTTTGTGGGCTGTGTGCACAGTCTTGTTAAGCCTTGTTTGTTGTTGGCATCACTGGGAGGAATTGACCTCCAGGCCAATTGGCTATGAGGATCAGTTGTATCTATGATGGGAGAACTTCTGTGCTGGAGACACCCTTATGGGGTAGGACTTGATTCAGTGGGGTTTTGGCAATCACTGAGTCTGCCCCCTGAGTGTGTCTCTTATGGATGTGAAGAGTGTTAATTTGGATTATCCCACTCTGACCATTGGGCACACTGGCTCTTGGATCTCCAAGGAGGTGCAAAGTCATCCATTGCCTGAGGCCACTCAGCAGGAGTTACAGAGAGATCTGCAGATTCATTCTCTTTGTGGTTTGGAGGTGCCCAGATGAGGCCCAGCTGTGAAGCAATGCAAGCTGCTGTGGAACCTTGGGTCTTGTTTTGGCAGCTCTGGGGTTCTTTGACCCAGCTGTAGTATAATACATTTCAGATTGCAAAGGGCCAAGGCATTCATATGCAAAAGCCTCTGTACACAGCTTGGGTGGGGTTGTAAATTGTGTGGGGCAGAATCACAGGGAATCACCAGGGTGAAGCAAACAGCAATGACTGCAGGTCAGCTCTGCCCTGAAGAGGCCCCAGGACTCTGTGTCCCATAACACCATGCTGGAACAATGATTGCTGCAAGCACCTCTGAGAGAAAGTCGCTCTCGTTTTGTGTTCCTGCCTGATGCCAGATAGTCCAGTTTCTCCCTACAGGTATGGGTCCCCAGAGTCTTGCCCGGAACTGGAGTTCAGAGCAATCAGAAGCTTGTATCTTGCTCCCAATTGAAAGAGACAACAGTGTACTCAGTTGTCAGCCCCTTTCTGCACATCTCCTTACCTCCACACTTCACTTCTGCACCTCTGCACCTTCTCCGAGTCTCAGTGTGCTTTTCTCTTTCCTTCTAGTTGTAGAATTTCCACTCAGTCAGCCTTTATATGGTCCTGGATGATATCCATTTTGTCTTTTAGTTGTAGTTTTGAAGTGGTTGTGTGAGGCAGCAAGTTCAGGTGTTTACCTATGCTGCCATCTTGGTTTCTCCTATGTGTCTGCCAACAACCACTCTTATGACTACCCATTCCATCCTCTTTACCTTCATCTACTTTCCCCCCCTTTTTTAATAGCACTTTTTATCTTATGCAATATCAGGTATGTGTTTATTATGTTTATCAACTATTTCCACATTTGAATATAAACATGTTGTGGAGCAAAATCTTTGTCTGTTTAATTCACTACTGTGTACTTAAGATCCTAGAATGGTGCTTGACACATAGAGGTGCACAATAATTATTTTAAAATAAAGACAAGGAAAGACGGATTTGTTATAGCAATCCACTCTGTATATTAAATGGACCTTAACAATTATTCTCAACCACTCAATTGTTAATTCCTTTAAGGACATGGGTTTTTCATCTATGCATCCCCATGAATAAATGTCAGAGTAAAACAAGAAAGGAGGGAAGATGGATTTATTTTGCTAATTACATAATTGTTCTCAACTTTATTCACTATTTGAATGCTTCCAAAAGAGTTACGGGATTATATTAACACAGCCCTGAAGGAATAAAATTCACACCACAGGACAAAGTTGTTAAGGCAAAAGTAATACAACATTGAAAATATTGAGACATTTTCATGCTTATAAACACAAGATTTACATTTAAATTTTTCATCAATATTAATAAAACAATTTAGTAGCTATGATGAAATTTTACACAGGATAATCATTTATTTTTACTGATGTCATCTTATAATGACCTTGGAAAATTTGGTTTACATTGTTATTGGATAAACTTCCATAATGCAAAAGTATGCTGTATGGCAAGTTTGCTTTCGATTAAGGTTAATATTACTGAAATAACTACGTTTGCTTTCCTCTCATTGTGATGTTTATCACCTAATAAAAATGCTAAAGTTACCAAGAAAAGATGTTTAATTTGTTTGCACTGCTCAGTTGTATGTTGCATCCTATTTGTTGTAAATGGCATAATGTCCCAAGTGGGCTGACATACTGTCAGATACATTATTTATACATAACATTACTAGTTAATCAATTAACAAAAAATGCAGTAGTCTTCTTCATTTTTAAAGTGATACCAAAATGAAATACATAGAAAAATACTCATTTCTAAAATTGAATAAAATTTGATGGTTAAGAAAGTAGTCTACAAATAAGAACATAGCCGAAACCGGTTTGGCTCAGTGGATAGAGCGTCAACCTGCAGACTGAAAGGTCCCAGGTTTGGTTCCAATCAAGGGCATGTACCTTGGTGGCAGGCACATCCCAAGTAGGAGGTGTACAGGAGGCAGCTGATTGATGTCTCTCTCTCATCAATGTTTCTAATTTTTAATCTTCTCCCTTCCTCTCTGAAAAAAAAAATTTAATAAAATACATTTTTTAAAAGAACATAATAATGAAACCATATGCCTTAAGGCATTCCAATGAAGCAAAACAATTAGCTAGTCAAATCTAAATATGTTTGCTTCTTTTTATAGCAAAACATAAAGGAAACAACTTTTACTATAGGTTGTAAATCATTAAAAACATAATATTTTCCCCTGAAGAGAAATATAAAATTTAGTGTATTTCTCCTTGTATAAGACACTATATTTTTCTAAAATCATTCATTAGACTGAAAATCGAGGGGCCTCTTCTACACAGAAGTCAGTGGAGGAGGGAGCTGAGAGGGTGCATAGCTGTCCATACCTTGTCAAAAAAGGCTTCCTCCAATCACAAGCCTTATTGTTACTGATGTCAGCTGATGCAATAATTGGAAGTGAAGGTGGTGAGTGCTCAGATGCAACAGGGACCAGAGCATTCTGAGCCCATAAAGATGTCAAAAAATAAAAAAAATACCAGTAAGTGATTATCTTAATCTGCAAAACTCAAACTGATTGTAACCAGCTATGCAAAAGACCATGGAAATAGAGTTGCAGAGAGACAAGTTGGACCTCTTCCCATTGAATGTATAATCAGAGAGTGAAGATAACAGGAAGAACAACTTCTTAAGATGCCAACAAAGAAGGCCTTACGAGGAAAACCAGCAAAATGTTTAAAATATTGATTTCTTAATTTTGGGTTGTAAACGTGGGGGGCATCTTATACATGGGGATGTCCTATACACAGAAAAATACAGAATTTTAGAAGAAAATAATTTAAAAGGTCATTGATAGTCCATTTAGAACAGAAATTGCCGGACAAACTGTGTGTGATATGATGGCAAACCAACGAGGAATAGGTATACTATATAATAAAAGGCTAATATACAAATCAACCAAATGGCAGAAGGAGCAGTTGGTATGACACACTCTGACCACCAGGGGACAGACATTCAACAGAGGAGCTGCCCCCTGGTAGTCAGCGAGCTCCCACAGGAGGAGCGCAGCTCAGCCAGAAGCTGGGCTCATGGCTGGCAAGCCCAGCAGCATGGCCGGAGCCTCTCCTGCCTCCAAGGCAGTGCTAAGGACCCCTCAGGGTGTGTCCAACTGCTGGGGAGCAGGCCTCAGCCAGCAGGTGGACATCCCCCAAGGGGTCCCAGACTGTGAGAGGGCACAGGCCAGGCTGAGGGACAGCCTCCCCTGCAATGCACAAATGTCATACACCAGGCCTCTAGTACATAGATAAAACACATTTAAAATTTTACTGATGACTTGGCAATTAATTAAAATGTATTAAACTTAATTCATATATAGACAAAACCTTGTTTCTTTTTATAGTTTCTTTCACACTTACATTTTGTGATAAATAAGACCACACATTTGGGGTAAATTTGCCTATGTTCAGGCATTCTTCTCTTCCATCAGAAATAGTATTAGAAAGTTAAACATTTTTAGTGGAAAAGGTTATCATTGATTGGCTAACTTTAAAAACATATATTTATGTGAAAAAGGGTAAATAGGAAATGAATAGTAGAAACTTAATTACATAATATGAAAAAACCAATTATTTAAGTAGAAAAATATGACATTATATTCTTTGAACTAAATAAAAATAAACATATAAATAGATATCCAGCTGGATTCTCATAGTACAGGTGGTAACCTCCTAAATAGATAAAAGTCTTGAAATTTCCAGGTCCTTGGAGGAAGCAATATACTACACCAGAATATTTGACCAATAATAAAGGACAAAGCAATAAATATATTATCACTAATAGCCAGCATTTATTGAGCCCCACTATGTGCAGGGTTTTGAAGTCATAGATGAATATCCTCTTAAAGTGGATGAATTCAAGCCTTCTGATTAATTAGGTACAATTTCAAAATGCATAAACATTTTTTCTATGAAAACTATGACAGCATTAAGAATCCCATATTAAAACATAAAAAAAGAAATAAAAAGAGGAAAGCAAAAAAAAGATAGTTTGTTTTTACTTGGCTCATTCTGTTGTTTTGTATTAATAGAGGTTTTAGATCAATACCAAATATTCTTCTCTGTTCCATTGATTGAATGTGAATACAGTAGGTGCATACAAAAATAGTGATAATCTAAGTTGATACAATAGTTCATTTTGCATTAGTGTCCTAGATGGGACAATGTTAAGAAGCAATTTAAATGAAATTCATTTAAATGTCAGCTCTCATGCTTGCGATTTTTCTATAATTGGTTATTTAATTAAAATAATTCTCATAGTCATTAATTTAGACTAAAACTTGCTGTGCACTGACATGTTTTAATTACATGGTATTAACAAAATTGATATGCTTTAAAAAAGCATGGTTAAATTTTAAACAAGAATAAATTAGAAATCTCATAGATCATCCTACTTAGTGTATTTATGAGAAAGTCGGTCAGTTTAAATGTTTACTGCAAACAAAGCCACACCATTATTGTGCACACATTGCAGCTTATACTCTGTATCCTTTAGAAATATTTTATGCAGATACAGGGCACCCACTCTTGAATGCCTTTAATGATGTATGGAGTAAGCTAACTATTAACAGAAAACCACAAAAAGATCCACAGATAGATGAAGAGTTAATGCTTATTTGATACAGAAGCTTATAAAGACTTAAAATATGTAATTTCGTATATAAGAAGATAACTTCAAATTTGCATTACAAGGTTAATAAGTACATGGTTTTGTTATAACCATTTTTGTATTCCTCCTAGCAGAGACAAAAGGAAATGGGTATATTGATTCAGCTTTATTTTTAAAAAAATAGTTTCATATTACATTGGTGAGGTTACATTTGTGACCAGTCACTTTCTCATTTCAATCTTTGTCACAGGACTAGATAAATATTTTACCCTTTTCAAGTCGCAATTACAATCTTTGTCAGAAGTATGAGAAATCATAATTTTAGTGTTTTCTATGAATTAGAGGACTTCTGTATTGCTTTGACCTTTTTAATATTCTGTAATTTAATTGGACGGACAGTCTACTTTTACCCGGGACTGCCAGTTCTTATTTAAGAAACTTGCTGACACAAAGCACCATTTTCACTGGATGCTTCTTCTTTGTTCCATAGTAGGAGCTTTTAGATTGGTTAAAACATGGCTTTTGTCAGTGGTATTTTTCCATTTTCTTTTGGTCAATAGAGATTTTCAAATATCGTGTGGCCTGCTAGATTCCATTATTTATTGTGTTTTGGATGCATGACGGTTTCCTCAACCTTACTTGACTTTAATCTAGGACCATGAACAGAAAAACTCACACTATAGTGTGCAATATAAAAGAAAGGGAAAGGTATTTGCTTATACCTTATTTCAGCCTATGTTTCTATAGTTGTTTTTTATTAAAAATTTTGGACTGACATTTGTTAACAACATATAATTTTCACTGTATAATTCTATAATACATCATCTTGTATTGTGCTAAAATAAAAATCTATTCTCCCTCCATCATCATATATTTGACCCCCTTTACCATTTTAGCCCCCTCCCTTCCTCTCTGATAATCATTGTGCTGTTGTCTGTGTCTATGAGTTTGTTTGTTGGTTGGTTTCTGTTTTATAATTCACATATGAGTGAAATCATATTCTTCTTATTGTTTTTCATATGACTTATTTTGCTTAGCATGATACTTTTCAACGTTCATCCATATCGTCACAAATGGCAATATTTCATCTTTTCTTACGGCTGAGTAGTATTCTGTTGTATATATGTACTACCCTTTTCATCCAATCATCTATTGAAGGACACTTAGTATGCTCCATGTCTTGGCCACCTTGAATAATGTTGCAATAGGTAAAGGAGAACATATGTCTTTATGAATAAACTAGAGGCCTGGTGCATGAAATTCGTGCATAGGGGTGGGGGACCCTCAGCCCACCCTGCACCCTCTCCAATCTGAAATCCCTTAGGGGATGTCTGACTGCCGGGTGTGGACCAGCAGTCGGACATCCCTCTCACAATCCAGGAACTTTGACTCCTAACTGCTCACCTGCTTGCCTGTCTGATCACCCCTAACTGCCACCCTCTTACCAGCCTGATCACCTTTAATCGCCTCTGCCTGCTGGCCTGATCTCCCCCAACTACCCCCCCCACTGGCCTCGTAGCCAACTAACTGCCCCCACCACCAGCCTAGTTGCCCCTTACTGCCCCCCTTAGCTGGCCTGGTTGCCCCTAACTGCCCCCCTGCTGTCCTGGTTGCCCCTCACCACCTCCTTGCTGGACTGGTTGCTCCCAAATACTACCCCCTGCCCCTCTGCTGGCCTGGTTGCCCTCACTGCCCCCCTCTGCTGGCCTGGTCACCCCACACAATATTGTTTGGTCATCCCTAATTAACCCCCATGCCAGCTTGGTCTCCCCACATAGCCTGCTATTCAGTCGTTTGGCCTTCCTTACTCACCCCCTGCTGGCCTGGCCATCCCACACAGCTTGCTTTTCAGTCATTTGGTCATCCCTCACTAACCCCCCTACGGCCTTGTCACCCCACGCAGCCTGCTATTCGGTCGTTACTGTGAGGGCATCCTGACCAATTTACACATTACATTTTATTAGTATAGATGTCTTCTTTTTTCTTTAGACTAAATATCCAGAGGAAGAATTGCTAAATCATATGTAGCTCTACTCTTAAGTTCTTAAATATTGTTAATGAATCTCCATACTGTTTTCCATAGTGGCTTTATAAATTTATATTCACTCCAGCAGTGTGTGAGGTTTCTTTTATATTTATATCTTCTCCAAAAGTTACTATTTCTTGTCTTATTGAATATATACTTTTAAACACCGACCCCAACCAAGCTACCTCTATCATTTTGTATCATCTTTATTGGTTGGATATGGTACTAGTGGTACTGAAGACATGGGAGGAGAGGAAAATAGTTTCACCACTTTTTTATGACTTAAATAGAGGCCCAGTACACGCCATTCATGCACTGGGGGTGGTGGAGGGGTGTCCCTCAGCCCGGCCTGAGCCCTCTCACAGTCCAGGACCCCTTGAGGGAAGTCTGCCTGCTGTGGAAGCAGGAGAGGCTCCCACCAGGCTTGAGCCTGGCTTCTGGCTGAGTGGCGCTCCCCCCTGTGAGAGTGCACTGACCACTGGGGAGCAGCTCCTGCATTGATCATCTGCCCCCTGGTGGTATTGTGTGTCATAGCAACTGGTTTTTCTGCTGTTTGGTCGATTTACATAATAGGGTTTTATTATATAGAATTTCTATTTGAATTCTTCTAAGGAGGTAGAAAATAGTTTATAGAATTCATTCTGATTTCTCTTTTTATTCCTACTTTCTTGGAAAGATGAGAAAAGGATTGTCTTTATTTTCATTACAGAGAGTCTAGGGTTTGAGAAGTAAGAGTAGGCTTACTTTTCCCACATTTCTCTATTTTCTATCATGAATTGAGTTGATTCAGTGTTTAATATGATGAAAAATACAAATGATGATGAGAAGCTATTGATTCATTGATATATATTTGAAAAGTGCCTGACCTTGAGTAGTTGCTCAATAAATATTGGTTGAACGAAAGTGTCGATGACTGGATATAATGAAAATGAACACAGAATTCCATTTTTTAAAACATAGATGGAAGAATACAATTGTTTTGAAAGATAGAAATTAACAAATGTAGAGAGAAGCCCACAGGAACTTAATCTCTATAGGTTTATTCCCCTAGTTCACAGTGGAGATGCCATGATTCAGGTGTTCTGACTCACTGCTCAAATAAATCTCTTCCTTGCAGATCTTTTCTTGTTCTCTCACAGGGCTGTGAAATGTACAACAACAAAAACAAACCCTAATTCATCTGTTTTGTAATTCAAGCTTTTAGCACAACTGGATCTCTTAAAGCTTGGAATATGGGTCATTTTAGAAGTTTCTTATCCTAAAATTTGAAATATGTTCATTTGAGTAAGGATAAAAAATTATATAAATTTTTATCTTGCCAAACTCTCTTGAGGGCTAGAATTCATGAGAAGCAGCAAAATGGCAGATTTGAATCCTCCCTGTGACACCTCTGAGTTCCATGGCCTTTAGCAAATTGTTTCTTTGGAAGCTTCTTCACCTTAAAAATTATCTCCCTATTAGAACCTACCGTGTAGGTCAGTAATTGGTTACTATTATTATCCTGATATTTTCCATCTTCGTTAAGATCCATTTTTGCAGTCCTAGTGCTTTGCCTATCTGCCTATCTTTACGTTATAATTGTTTGATTCCCTAAACAAGTAAAAGAAACAAGTGAAGCTGGCTACCAAATGGATATGGGCAGTGCTCCAAGACAAGTCCAGATATTACTGATGATACTGTCATGGTTGATATGAGACTCACCTCCAAGAACCATGATTAAAGACATCATCTGGAAACCAACCTTATGCATAAGAGACCCTATGTTTTTCAAAGTAGAACATTCCCTTTAAATTGTGAGTTCATGGTTTTGGCCGGGTAGTGGTGATGAACAGGTACAAGAATGACACAGATCATGCCATCGTTGTAGAATCTGAGTACCAGGATCGTGTCAGGTGACACTAAAATCTGAAGAGGAAATAATAAAGAGTACATGAAAGCAACAGAGTATCTGCGTGAATATTTTAGAGGAAAAAGTGATATTTCAAAAATGTATTTTTATTGTTGATAGCATTATAAATGTCCCCTCATTTTCCCCCCATTGATCCCCTCCACCCTGTTCCCTCCCACTTCCCAGGCATTCAGTGCACTACTGTCTGTGCCCATGGGTTATGCATGTAAGTCCTTTCGTTCGTCTCTTCCACCCCCATCCTCTTTCCTCTAAGATTAATCAGTCTGTTGCATACTTCCATATCTCTGGACCTAATTTGTTCATTAGTTTATTTTGTTCATTAGATTCCACATGTAAGTGAGATCATGTGAAAATTCTTCTTTCAAGTTCAGGAATTCATATAGAAAAGATACGCACAATTTAGCCAGATATTTAGAAGCATTATTGAAAGGATACCAAGATATATACCCATCTTTATTCAATATTTTTTTTAAATGTATACCAAATTTAAAATAAAAGTAATGTTTCACCCAGTTCCATGTCACCTTATACAATAGGTGTACTTTATCACCCATTGATAAAGTAACTCTTTAGTACATTGAATCTAACTGTGACAAAGTCATAATCATCTGTACATGATACAACGTAAATAATTCCTCCCAATTTATGTTTTGTAATAAAATATTTTTATATGCTTGATTTCCATAAAGTTCACCAAATGATTAAAATTAGTGCTAGTTTACACTGAATAAAGCTGAATTGTAATATGGATCAGCAACAGACTGCCATCTTATCCATGTATCTGAAGGCCTACAATTTTTATGGTTCTGTTCAGTGTTTGTTTACCTATTTTTCTTTTCCATCTTATAAATAGTAGGCCACATAGATGAAGAGAGATAAATTAGGATGAGATAATATAATTAACTCTAGTAGCTTTTCTTAATATCTTGATATCTCACCATATTCAAGGAAGTCAAAGTCAGGACCATTATGTCAACAAGATTCAGGGATGCCTGTTAAATAGTTTCAGTTCAATATCCCACATAACTGACTTTTAAAAATAATCATGAACAACCATAAAACATTGATAGATTCTGGAAATGTATCCATATGATAATAATCTAATAGAGAAATGAGCAAAGAATAAGAATGGATAATTCACAGTAAATATTTACATTATAATAAATATAGGGAAGTTCCTCAATCTCAGTAGTAATCTGGGAAATTAAAATCAAAATACTGTATTTCTTTTATACACTCCTGAAATCTATGTGCAGATAACTCTTTCAGGTTGTTTAATCTATATTCATAAGTAGAATTACTCTCCAGCTTTTCTTTTATTTTCACATGCTGTGCTAGTTCAGTTTGCATTAACACAGCTACATTTGTCTCATAAAAGGAGCTCCACAACTACCAGGTCCTGTGCTGTCCTCAACGTATGATCTAATTATTTAAACCCTTTTATAAAAACTACCATCTTTTTCATTCTTCTGCTTTTGTTCACGATCTTCCCTCTGCCTGGCAGGCCCTTTACTGTCTTTCTTCTTTTGGAAATTACAAATTATCTTAGGAGACACAGGTGAAATGTCCCCTCCTGTATGAAGTCTCCTCAACCACTCCCAAGAACTTTCTTTCTCCTCTGATTCCAACTCATTTCATGAGTAACATTACCATCCTAAAGCATGTACCACATGGTAATGTAATTATGTTTCTGCCTGTTTGTCTCCCTGATCTGACTGGAGACTGTTTCCCATTCAACTTGGCATATCTAGCCCTGATACAGTGTCTGGTCCATCACAGTTTCTCAGTCTCAATAGAGATCATTTTAATAATGAAAAGATACCCAGGCCCACCTGAGAGTTTATGAGTTCAAAGTAAATGCTTACTACTTTCAAAGTAAATGCTTCCTTGCCCACCCCTTTGAATGATTATTTGATTTTCCAGATTGATAAGGTCAGCAGTTACCATGTTATAACGAAGACTGAGGTGGGGATTAATGTCATCTCTCTTTAGCCCTCTGCTTTCTCAAGACCCAGAGAGGTTTTGCTGTCCCTGCTGAGACATGTTAAAATGTTCATCCATCAGTTCTTCCTTGTCACAGTCAATCTTGCTGTCCTGTCTGTTTATTCTTCCGGTTGCCCTTTCCCATAGGCAGGAACAGTTCATAACTTCTGGTTCCCAGACCCAGTCTCACTGTGCATCCTCCAAAGCAAGTGTCACTTGGATCCAACCAAGAACAAGTGGATAAATAAATTTAAGTTAGCATTGTGAAATTTGTCATCATTGATACAAGATCTGAGCAACCTCTTAGTTCTTCTTAACTTTTGTTTATTAAACTTTCATTGTCTTTACTGATTGTCTTTTTGAGTTTCTGTATGATTTGTCTCATTCTTGGTTTTAATCTTTTCATCCTCAAACTGTAAAGCAGGAGTCCTGGCCTGAACCCGAAGTTTAATTGTACCTAAGACATTCACAGTGCCTTTGTCATTTGTATATTTCTCAAAGAAGAATGAAGAGTGATCTTGTTATTCACATAAGGAGAGTTCTAAGGGTTGTGGAGGAAAACATGAGGTCTAATTGATATTTTGGTTCATACAAAATCTATATCTTAATCTGAAATTTTCATGGAGAGGAGTGTTCTTGACAGAAGAAAATGTTTCCCTGCAGGTCTCTGAGACAGGAGCACAACAAAAATGCTGCTTTGTACCTGTGTTACCACATGGCTTGGCTTGCTATGGGCAGCCAGGGCTGCTGGGAGTGGAGCACTCTTGCGTTTGCAGCATGGAACCAGCATCTTTGGCTCAAACACCAGCTCCAGATGCCAAATAAGTATCTATAGGTTCCTTTATATGCATTTCTTAAAATCCTATATCACAAAAAGGTAATATGCAAATAGACCCTCATGGTGGAATGACCAGAACGACCGGTCGCTATGATGTGCACCAACCACCAGGGGGCAGATGTTCAATGCAGGAGCTGCCCCCTTGCTGGTCACTGTGCTTCCACAGGGGGAGCACTGCTCAGCCAGAAGCCAGTCTCCAGGCTGAGGCATGTGCACCCCGCCCCCACCCCTCGCCAAGTAAATGAATTTTCTTGCACTGGGCCTCTAGTATTTTAATTAAAAATGATGTTTATTCGTTGTGAAAATAATGGAAATACAGAAAGAAATATAATAATAAAGAAACTAACAGCCCCTCATGATTCTATGACACAGATATAGCTTGATTTTATTTATGATTTATTTATTTATTTGTTTTCCATGCCATTTAAGATCATAGGACTTTTTCAAGGTTTATTGTAAGCCTTGCCTTCTCTAAAAACTTACCCTGTGTGCTTCTCACCTCCACCCCACGTAGAGTCACTACAACTACCTTTTTCCCTCAATTATTCAAAGAACATTCTTCTATCAAAAACTACATATGTCTTAACATGTCTTCCTCTTAAAGATTGGAATCATTTTCAATATAAGTACCAAGCCCAGGGTCTGGTACATTAGGTTTTTATTCAGTAAGCTGAATAAATACATGAATAATTAATCATAATTATTTTAGCCACTGGATAAATATCTCTTTGTAGACACAATATTAATAGGTTGATAATATTCTGTCATAGGAATATAACAAAAATTCATTATTCTCTATTCATTGGAATACTGATGTTATATCAAATTATTGTTATAAATAACAGTGACAGGAGATTTTTTATGTATAAATTGACATCTTCCTACATTTTTTTTTCTGATTGTGTAGTAGAAGAGGAATTACTGAATTAAGAGGCATAAATATTATCCATAACAAAATTGTTTACCAAAAAGTGTGCATCATTTTGCATTCCTAGCAATATGTGATGAGTTTCAGTTTCTCCTCACCCCTGCCAATATTGTTTTAAATGTATAATGTATACATTATAATTTTAAATGTATAATGCAAGAGGTTTTCTTATTTAAAGATATTTTATTGATTTCTAGAGAGAGAGGAAGATATAGAGACAAAAACAACATAGATGTGAGAGTGAAACATTGTTTGGCTGCTTCCTGCACACCCCTTACCAAAGGATCAAGCACTCAATCTGGGCCCTGACCAGAATTGAACTAACAATCTTTAGTTCCATGGGACAATGCCCAACCAACCGAGTCACACCAGTCAGAGCAAGATGTTTTTCTTTATACATGTACATGTTAACGTGATTCACAAGTGATGTTTGTAATTATGTATACATACATATTAAATAAAATCATCACATCTTAAATTTTATTTTTCATTGCATATTTAAGAAATAAATTTTAGGAATTAATGTTTATTTTCATGTTAGTTTTGAAAGAAGCAGTATAGAAGATAGTAAAATATATATATGTGTATGTATATACTTGTGTGTGTGTTTGTGTAAACCATACCACAGTATCTCTCAGCATCCATAGGGATTCTAAAATTTGTGGATATTCAAGTTTCTTATAGAAAATGATGCATTATTTGTATATAACCTATATTCACATCCTCCTATATACTTTAAACCATCTCTAGATTACTTATAACACCTAATACAGTGTAAATGTCATAAAATAGATGTTATACTGTGGGAGGAAAAAGACAAAAATAAATCTATACATGTTCAGTTCAGACACACCATTGTACATTAAACACAAATAAATTGGTGTACATAGTGAACATCAGCAACCGCATAGCATTTTTTCCCAAATACTTTTTATCAGTTGGTTGAACCCACAGATGCAGACCCCCAAGGATACAAAGAGCTGACTGTGTTAAGAATATTGCTGAGTTTCTGATTTGTACAAATATGAACATTATGAATTTTAAAAAGATAAAGGGAAATATATAATTAGGTCATATATTGTAATCTAATCAATTTGGTACCTGCTCCTATCTTGTTTCTCACCTGTTTCTCAGCCGACCACACAATCTAACCCTTTGACTGGAACTTTTACCACCCTGTTTTGCCTGTGTTGGTTGGTTTGCAAGATATTGAATGATTTATTGGCTCTTGAGAGTCTCTGAAGCATATTTTCTCACTTCTATTCAGAGAATATTCTTTTCTTTTTTTTTTCCTTCTGTTTAATTGCCATAGTGGAAATGTGGTATTTGGAAGAGACAGTTTTATTTCATTTTATTTTAATTAGTGAAAATGAAACAATTTCAACAGAACATTGGGCATTAGTCTTTTTCTTAAAAGCTGTGGATTATCATTAACTGACAAAATATCCTGCTGCCAAGATCTTGCAAGTATTGTATTTTGTTGTCTGATGCCAAACATCCTCTTTAAATGCTAATGAACAAAGTATGGCATGCATTCTGTTCTTGATAGATTATGCCTATACCTTCTGTGGTCAACAGAAGGGGAATTCCCAGCCCATATGATTTCCATTCTGGCATACTCATCTCCTTAGTACTTACAAGCCAGTTAGCATTTAGATATATTACTCAATCTTATTCTTACAATGCATAGAACAGCCACAGTTTAGCTGTATCTACTAAACCGGAAGAAGCATTGCTGTGAAGGAACATCCCCTTACAGTTTTTACCCCGCCGAGACAAAGACTGTAAAGGTTCAATTTCACATCTAAATTTCCTTTGGCTAAACCTTAGTAGCCAAATTATGAAAAATTTTGAAAACACCACCGACTGGTTTAGCTTTTCTTCCACAGGCGTTTTGTAGCTGTCAAAGAATCTGAAGACAATGTAGTGACGTGGTTTGGTGAAAGTTTGGGGTAAGGGAACAGTGAAAAGAGTGTGGTACAAAAATGATGAAGAGGCTTTTGCAGTTGTCCAGACTTGTATGAAAATAGTAGGATGCTGACTCATTACTGAGGAAAGAGTCTAAGGAAGATACTAAGAGGCAGAGTGGCCTATAGACTCCAGGGCCGGGCAACTCTGAGTTTGGTCAGAGTTTTACCTTGTATTTCTGTGTTGATATGAAACATAAATTTCTTTAAATCTGTTTTTATCAGATTCATCACCTGTAAAATGGCTATAATATTAGGATCTAAGATTTAAAATTGTTGCAAAGGTTATTAGTATATGAGATAGTGGGCTAAATCTTCTTACATAATTCCTGGCATGTGTTATATGTTTAAAATCTGTGTTAGTTTTCTCTTGCTATATAATAAATTGCCACAAAATCAGCAGCTCATAATGCACATATTTGTCTCACAATTTATTTTTTATGTTTTATTTTTGTAGCAGAGTCTGGACACAGCTGAGCAGACTTCTGCCCAATGTCTTCATAGGTTGCAATCCAGTTATCAGCTAGGCATCATTGCTCTTTGGAGCTTTAGGGTACTCATCAAAACTCACTTGGTTGTTGGCAGAGTTCAGCTCATTGGAATTACAAAATAACATCTCCATTTTCTTGGTGACTATCAGAGGGAGCCACTCAGCTTCTAGAAACTGCCCACAGTTCCTTGCCAAGTGATCCCCTCACAAGGCTTCTCACATCATGGCAGCCTAATTCCTCAAAGCCAGCTAGAGATATCTTTGTCCAGGTTGGTAAGACAGAGTCCCATGTGGTGTGATGAAATCAAAGGAGTGATTGTCCTATAGCCTTTGATACATTCAATTGGCTTGAAACAAATTTAGGTTCTGTAATTCCACATTCAAGAGGAGGGGATTATATAAGAGTGTGGACCTTTGGGAGTCATCTTAGATTTCTATCACTATATATGTTATATGTGTTAGCTCTGATATTACTCAAATACCTTTTTGCTACAAGCAAACAGACACTCAACTTTAAGTAGATTAGACAAAGCAAAAGGGAGGATTCATTGGAACTATTCTGGAATGTTCATAGGATTCAAGAAAGGATTGCAGGATTCTGGGGAGCAACTATAAGAACTGAGTCATATGACCTCTGGAGACATAATGTCTCAGCATATAAGGAGATTCGGTTTCCTATGAACCATCTTTGCCTTTTTCTTGGCATTAGATTTAACCTCTCATGCTTCTCATTGAAAGCTAGAAAGTGCCTGCTTTAAGGTTTATAATCTTGCACTTCCTCTGTGAAGGATACAGACTCTTCCCTACTATTTCTAGAGGAAACATGTTTGAAAGGGTCTCCAGTTGGTTTGTAGTAGGTTATATGGCTATTCACAGATAGTAACTCTGGTCAGGTCAATGGACTTAGCCAAAATCACATGCCTAGGGTTGGAGGAGGGGAAGTGTATTAGTTCCCAGAGATGAGCTAGAAAATGAGTTGGGAAGAAGGAAGTCTGATAATTTCTCCTCCCCCCTGATAAAATATTACAAATATTTTAAAATATAAAGTTGAAGGAATTACACAGTAAACACTAATAGACCAACCTCCTAAATTTTATTTATGGTTAACATGTTACTCTGTTTTGCCATATAACTATCAATTTTATTTTTGATCCAATTAAAATATGTTGAGACATCAGTATAGATGACTCTAAACACTTCAGCTAGGCTATCATTTATTATAGTTTGTTAGATTGAGTTTGAAGTTGAACACCAAAGCATAAGCAGTCAGTCTATTGGATAAACTAAAAGAATAAGCTTTATCAGATAATTATTTCTAATCAACTTGGCTACTAGTTATAATCTAAGTAATCTAAGTAACAAGAGTTAAGGCCTATTTTTGGTATTTTATTAAAATTATTTTTTGTTTGAATGCAGGAAACATGTTCAAACAATATAGTGAATAAAGAGAAAAATAATATAGCAAGCCCTCACTACTCATTGAAATGATAGTTTAATCCACTTGTTTTCTGAGTTAGAACCTTTGGAGTCACATACCTCTTCTTAACCCCTATTCTGCAGTTGGCTGCTTGTCAGCCAGCTTTTTTTCAGTTCTCTACACACCCTCTTCCCTTGCTCCTCTCCCTGTCCCCACTGTCTTTTACCTTTTTCAACTCTATTGCTTTCTATCCCTCTCTTTTCACCTTGCTCTGGCAATAACTTCACACATTATCTCTCTGACTTGGGTAACTCCTTTAAATAAAAACATCTTTATAATACTTTCAGAGTTGTCTTTCTAAACACATATCTGGTCTTGTACTCCTTAAAACTCAATACTTCTCTTTGGCTTGTAGAAGACAGTCCAAAGTCTTAATATGGTGAACAAAACCCAGTAACCACCAGGCGTTTTGTAAATATTCTTATCAATATCCTTAAAAACTCTAGAGTATTTGTATCATTCACATTGTATCTATTGTCAATTGGTTGCTTCAAATATCTGTTGGCCTGGCTGGTGTGGTTCAGTGGTTGAGTGTTGACCCATGAACCAGGAGGTCGTGGTTTAATTCCTAATCAGGGTACATGCCTGGGTTATGGTCTCAATCCCCAGTGTGAGTGTGTGTGTGGAGGATGAAGGAGGCAGCCAATCAGTGATTCTCTTTCATAATTCATGTTTTTTTTTTCTCATTCCCTCTCCTTTCCTCTCTGAAATCAATAAAAATATATTTAAAAATATCTGTTGAACTTGAATATTTCTAGTAAACAAATGTTCTGAGTTGTCCAGGATTAGGCTGATATTGCTACATATCTCAGAATGTTATTATGGAATGATGATCTCATATGAGTGAGAAAGTATTGAATGTACTTAAATCTATAGTGGGAAGGGAAGTGTTTCATAAAGGCCCTGTGATATTTAATTCAAAACTGATGAAAAAGTTAAATGATAAACAAATGACAACAGGAAATATATTCCTATTGGAATTCTATGCCCCATTCACTCTCACACACACACACGCACACGCACGCGCATATATATATATATATATATATATATATATATATATATATATAATATTTAAAAATAGTATACATAAGAAAGGATACTTTTTGTTTCTGTTAGACTTAATTTTATACTTATGTACTAGAATGTGCTAATTAGAGTGTCCATTATATAGTCACTGTAAGTAGGATTGCTTTTATTTAGGTATGTGTAAATGTATTAACTTCCAACTGAGTGATAGGCCAGCTTTGCAAATTTAAAACATATTTTGTATAGGATGAGAGCTGAATTAGCATAGGCTTAATAATACATTGTTTTTTTTTATTTTCATGAGCCAAAATTTATTCATTTTTCCATACTCTTTGGCTTTCATGAGCTTTGAATTTAGAGACTCATTTTTTGAATAAAGTTGACCCAATCTACTAGTCAAGATTATTTATAATATATCATGTACATACAATTCCTAGAGCATTATAGTAGAAATTGTGTTCATTTGAAATGTCATTTAGATATTAGAAGAAAGTTATTTTAGATGTAGTATAAAAATGTCTATATGTTCCCAAAGAATCTGTTATTATAGGAGCTTTTCCATGACTCTGATTGTCTCTTTCCTAATACATTTTACAATGAAATCCAATTTTCATAATTTCAAGGGAGAAAAAACACACACCAACATTGACTTTTTTAGTGAAATTGATATGCATTGTATGTTCACAAATGAGAGAAAAAACATAAAAATGCATGCATAATTTTAAAAATCAATTGATACAGATTTCTCTGACAATCAAAGGTATGGTATGAATACTTCATTGTTTAAACTTGAGGATATAATAACCCCTGTTACCAAGGACATACCATATTGTCTTAGAAACAACATGGATTTTTAAGTCAGAAAAACCATAACCTTGCAGCTATAAAATTCATAAACTTGGGCAAGTTGTTTACCCCTCTGAACCTGTTTTTATGTTAAAAACGGAGTCAATCATACCTACTGGATAGAGCTATTAAGATTTAAAGTTCCAAAGTAATTAAAACACCTCACATACCCATAAGCATATAGAACTTCCAGAAAAAACATTAGTCCCCTTCCCTTGGTTTTTTTAAAAAAATCAAACTATAATAATAAAAGCACAATATGCTAATTAGACCAGTCAGCTGAACAACCTTCTGGACGTAATTCCGGATGTCCTTCCTGATGAAGCCACGGTGGTAGGGGCTGAGGCAGAGGCAGCTATGGGCGATGAGGCAGGCAGGTAAAGTACAATCAGGCAGGCAGGTAAGCAGTTAGGGACAATCAGGCAGGCAAGCAGAGAGGCTAGGGGTGATCAGGCAGGGAGGCAGGAGAGTGGTTAGGAACCAGTGATCCCAGGTTGTGAGAGGAATGTCCAATCAGGCCTAAACTGGCAGTCAGACATTCTCCAAGGGGTCCTGGATTGCAAGAGGGCATAGGCTGAGCTGAGGGACCTCCCTCCTGTCCTGTGTGAGGATTTCGTGCACCAGGCCTCTAGTAATAATAGTAAAAGGCAGTAATTAATTATCTTATAAAAGGAAGAAAGTTCTGGAAGACCTGAGTAACTAGAAAAGTATACATTTTTTCCTGATAAATTTTCTTTTTGTGCATCCTCTTTCAACATGCTCATATTAAAAAATAATGTTCCTCCTCACCTCACAAAAGTCCTTCTCATTTGATCTTTGGGCTATCTAGTTGAGTTTTTACTATCCCAGATTCACAAAAGAATTGCTTTTTATACCTCTATAGGGATCATGGAGGAGCTGATTTTTTTTTATTTTTAAAGAAAAGGATACAAATTCAACATATGGTACTGCTTCAGTTAATTTTCTCTCTATGTTGTTCCTTAGAGTCGGTTTGTTAAACCTGGGACAGGTATAAATTTTAAGACACAAACTTCTCCACAGGCTTCTGTGTGTATATTGAATAGGGTGAAGTATTGGATGGTAATCAGTACATTTATAAGCATTATTTCTGTATTGAAAAAAGGTTAATTTGAAAGTCATTCCTCCATTCAAGAAGAACAATTTCCTCTAGTCTTCTGACTATTTATAGAAAGACCTTTACATGTGCAAACTAATTAATAAATGGGATCAATTTCAAGGTATTTTTTCTGGTTCATCACCACTTAATCATTCAATTTAAAAAACATTTTAAAGGCCAAGTCTAAAATAGATTTGCACCCACGCCCCCAGTGTGAATTTTTCATTCTTTACAACATGCACTAGGTACTGTATAATGACCTTTTCTCTGTTTGGAACAGGGATTAGAATAATACATTTGACCCTTTACAGTCACCTGGGAGAGATGTTAGTCTCCATGTTCAATAAACTGAAATATGTCTCAAGTGTCTCAAGGTTAAGGCCATGACTTTAAACTATTTAACACAGAGTATCATACTGATTCACTTAGACTCTAGGGCTTTTAAAAAAATGATTGGACTGAATTTTATATATTTTATCAGGACAATTCTCTTCACACAAATAAAGCAAATATTTTACATTGCAAATAAAGCAAGTTAACCTAGATGCATTGTGCATTATAATAAAATTTATAGCTGCATAAATAGCAGTGTAAACTTACAGAAAGACTAGTAATTATAGTGCCATTGATGGTCTTTGTTGCTTTAATTCTGAGGCAGCTAGAATGATTAAACTGAATCTTAATCGACTTCTCCATTAAAAATGCTGGCAGAGGAGCTCCTTTAACCTTTCCCATTGATTGAGCACAACAATCACCATTCAATTATAATGCAAAAGGACATTTGTTATAATGTAGAAAAGATGCATGAGCCATTTCCTTTTACTCAAGACAATCAATGAGATGACTCCTACTTCTACAAAGGTGAGAATGCACTACCTGGGAGTCTGATAAAGTCAAAGCCAAAGAGAAACCTCCCCATTGTACAGAGGAACAGATTACTGATGAAAATAATATGGAACAATTCATTAAGAAGAAATGTATTTTTTATTACTATTTAAAATAGCCACATCTATCTGTGGTGTGTTGTTTTTCTTCCTAGGGTTTCAAAGTACTTAAATTACCATGACCAAAGTTTTAATGGTGAATTAATAAGGGTGATTACTGAACCTTTTATATGTGTTCTAAGTGCATGCATAACAACAAATCAAGGCAATACTACTAATTGAAGTAACAAAATTTTAGTCTAGGAAGGAGCCTCCAAAATTAACTGATTTATTTAAGGTCAGACAACTATTTGTAATAAACCCTGCACTAGGATTGTGCACTCAACACTTGGTGTGCTTATCACTTTTGAAGTATAGTTCATTTTGAGTTATGCTTTTTACTTGATTCCTTATCTATATGCAAGACTCATGTTATGTACTCACATCATATAACCTACAACATGTAATGAACTATGCAAGTATAGCTGTGTTGCTCCATCCAAATAGTGGTAGTAGATTAAAGATGGTCATGGGTTCTTTGTTATTTATCTTATTGAGAGATGGGAGTGTAATTCCTCTCCCCTTAAATCTAAGCTAACTCAGTGACTTGTCGAATAAAATGTGGTAGAAGTGATATTTTGGGATTTCAGATGCTAAGTCATAATTATTACAATTTTTGTTCATGCTTCTTGGGACACTTGCTCTGGGGGAAGTTAATTGCCATGTAAGAAGTGTGACTTTTACTGTCATAACTGCTACTTATTAATATTAATACTAGAAAGAAAGCAAAGGGAGGCCAGACCTTTTAAGCATGGTCATCTGAGCAGCTTCACCCGGAAGCCGGAAGCTGAAACTCAACTGTTCAAGCCACCCCAGATCAAGAACAGCATGTGGATGACGAAGGCATCTTAGACATGATGTGGAGGAGGACTAAGGAAACCAGCTGACATCAGAATCAAAGCCTTGCACATATGGCTCCAGTCAAATTGTGACAACTGACCAAGAGGACCTTAATGCTCCCTCAGCTTTATTAAAATGACTAAATTTTAGGTGGGTTTATTCCTATGAACCCCTGAGCTCCCTTTCTTAGAGCCTTTACTTTACAAAACTTGCAAAAATAAATTGTCTGCCCCTTTGGATTGTAAATCTCCCAGCTTCTTGCCAACCCAGAATGCCTTGCTCAAGAACCAAGGAGTCAGTCATCCTTTTGAAATGTAAACATGGAGAATGGTAGGCCTCTGATCTTCCAATCAGTGTGTGAGGGGAATAGCCTAGGGCAGCAAACACAGGAGGCCTAATCATATTAACCTACCTTCCTTTTAATGTTCTCTGGCCTTTTTTTTTTTTGCTCACTTCAGCATTTAAAAACCTTTCCACCTTTCATTTCAGTGGAGTTGAGTTCAGTTTCTCTTCCTTGTTGCAATTGTCTTGAATACAATCCTTCTTGCATATATGACTCTGTCTGGTACAATTTTTCTCTGACACACACAGCCAACTCAACCATTTGTTCCTCTACATCTGAGGTCCTAGTCATCAAGGAGCGAGAATTAGTCATTTCTGAAGTGCCTTACCCCAGTTGCAGACCCATAAAATCACATGCACAATAAAATGTATTGTTTTATACCAGTGGTCTGCAAACTCATTAGTCAACAGAGCCAAATATCAACAGTACAACAATTGAAATCTCTTTTGAGAGCCAAATTTTTTAAACTTAAACTTCTTCTAATGCCACTTCTTCAAAATAGACTCATCTAGGCCATGGTATTTTGTGGGAGAGCCACACTCAAGGGGCCAAAGAGCAACATGTAGTTCTTGAGCCGTAGTTTGCCGATCATGGTTTTATTGTATTAAATTTTTAATATAGCTTGTTTTAAAGCAGCAGATAAGTTAAAATTCTTTTTATTCTCTTTGTATAGATAAAAAATATATTTATATATATATATACTAGTGGCCCAGCGCATAAAATTCATACTTGGTGGGGGGTTTCCCTCAGCCCAGCCTGCACCCTTTCCAATTGGAAATCCCTCTCGCAACCTGGGACTGCTAGCTCCTAACCACTCACCTGTCTGCTTGCCTGATCACCCCTAACTGCCTCTGCCTGCCTGATTGCTCCCAACTGCCCTCCCCTGCAGGCCTCATCTCACCCCCAACTTCTCTCCCCTACAAGCCTGATCTCACCACCAAGTGCCCACCCATGCAGGCCCGGTTGCTTCCAACTGCGATCTCCTGTCGGCCTGATCTTGCCCCCAACTGCCCTCCCCTGGGATTTTATATATTAAGATACATATTTATAATGTATGGACTTAAACATTATTTTATAGATATATAGTAGTTGTATAATGTATAATAATTGAAGTTCATGACCCTTAATTTCTAATTATATTCAGTGAAGGCTAGAATGTAATTAGATCACCCCTAATGGCCTTCACCTTGGCCCCCATCACCATGGCTTTGTCTGGAAGGAAGTCAGATGTTTGGAAGATGGCTGGTCAACCCGGTCTACTTAGCATATTACCCTTTTAATAGTATAGATAGATTATATAGGATAGAACTGCTTAAATGGGAGGGAAAAGCCTTTTTCATCAGGAGGAGATGCTCTTGGCAGACAAAAATAGATAATCCCTATATTTGGAGACTGATCGCCAGCCATATGCACTATACTGCTAAATTGGTCATTAAAAAATTTAATCACTTTTTTACACCTTACACCAAACAGCTTTTGCCTTAAAATCCCTCCTCAGTCCCTACCTTAAGTTTTACCTTCACAATACACCCAGATTAGGTTCTAATTGATTGGTTTCTATGCCAGTCAGTGTCAAAAGCTCTGCCTCTTAGGAAGACATTAGCTCCTCACACTTCACCCAGATATGGTTCTGATTGGTCGGTTTCTATGCCAGTCAGCGTCTCCATGCCTATCAACAGGCCTGATCAGAGAGGCGGGCTGATCAGCAGCCCCAGTGGAGGCCCAAAAGAAAGAGAGGTGTTTTAAAGTAATAATAAAATGTCCAAAAGAGACATAATTAATTAGATTGAAAATATCATACTTTATTTCCGATTCTTGTGTGGAAAAAAATATCATTTTCTATTGAAAAGAAACAGAATATTATTGCTTAACTAGAGGCCTGCTGCACAAATTCGTGTTGGTGGTGTTCCTGAGCCTCAGAGAGGCAGGGCTGATCAGTAGCCTCAGCAGAGGCACAAGGGAAAGAGAGGTGTGGCTGCTGGCCAGGCCCTGAGAAAAAGAGAGAGGCAAGGACTGATCAACAGCTGCCATGGAGGCTGCGGATCAGACCCTGCTTCTCTGTCCAGGCCTCTCTTCAGGCCTTATCTGCAGTCCCCTCAGTAGTCAGTGCTGGGTCACCACAGCAAGCCAGCTCTGACTTCCGGTCAGTCGAGCCTTGCGTCATCTTGGATGTTATGCACCCTGGGTTTTCATAAATTAGGATACACATTTATAATGTTTGGAGTTACACATTATTTTATAGGCATAGGTAGTTGTATTATATATAACAATTGAAATTCATGACCCTCAATTTCTAATTACATTCAGTGAGAGCTAGAAATATAAAGTTTATGGCACTGGTTTACTTTGTAGCATGAACTAGGAATTCAGTACATTTTCCTACTTAGAATGACATGCATAACTCTTCTCTTTGAGTACTTTGAATATGTATCTAATCACTAAAACTAAAATATTATTAGATGTGTAATTATTTTGTGTATACTTAAGCAACTGTTTACTCATATATGCAGCCAGCTGCATATCCCCAGATTGCATTTTAGAAAGTCACATTGAATGTACATCTGATAGCAATTAAGATGCTTTTAAAGTAAATAAGTTAAAGTCTATTGAAATAATAAAAGAACATGAAGACATAGGTGAAAAAAAACAATATTCCCTCTAAAAAAAGACCTGTATTTGCTTGATTTGAAATGACAGTCTTCACAAATTAAGGGCAATCAAGTTTCAATTTTTAGGTTCAAAGCAATAAACAATGTTTTAAAGTAATAATAAAATGTCCAAAAGAGACATAATTAATTAGGTTGAAAATATCATACTTTATTTCCAATTTTTGTGTGGAAAATAATATCTTTTTTTTTTTATTGAAAGGAAACAGAATATTATTGCTTAACTAGAGGCCCACTGCACAAATTCGTGTGGGTGGTATTCCTGAGCCTGGCCAGCAATCTGGCCGATTGGGGCTTCAGGAGGTTGGCTGCTGGCCAATTGGGGCAAGCTGGCCAGAGGGAGAGTTTGTGAGAGGTTGGCCTGTGGTGGAGGGGAGGGGCTGCAGAAGGTTAGCTGACCAGAGGGAGGGGCTGTTAGAGGTTTGCCACCGCAATTGGGGCCACTAGGCCAGCTGGCAGGGGGTAAGAGCCATGGGAGATTTTCCAGAGGCTGGGGAAAGGGTCCTTGGGAGGTTCCATTTAGGGCAATGGGGGCCTGCTGACCAAGGGAAGGGGGCCACAGAGGTTGGCTGGCTGGTGGAGGGGAAGGGCTGCAAGGAGTTGGTCAGCAGCTAGGGGGGAGGGTTTGTGGGAGGTTGGCTAGGTGGCCATGGGAGGTTGGACAGCATAGGTGGTTGGCTATAGGAGTGCACTGACCACCAGGAAGCAGTTCCTGCATTGAGCATCTGCCCCCTTGTGGTCAGTGCATGTCATAGCTACTAATTACTCCAGTCATTCTGGTCATTCGGTCATTCGGTTGCATAGGCTTTTATATATATATAGACTATATATAGATAAAGTACCAGCCTGATTAGAATAGTTACTTCTGAGAAACATGTTATGCATAGAGTCAGTTTTAGTACTCATGTTTATTAGAAATACTTTCTGGAGAGTATATCCAGACATTGTTTCAATGTCTAGATCCATTATCTTATTGGTAATGGGGGGTGGCGAGGGTTGGGGGTGGAGAAGTCATGTCCCATAATTTTTAGTGTAAGATTAATGTATTTCTTCTCAGGACATTCTGGCTGAATCTACTTGCTTTCTATTGAAAACTACCTATAACATTTCATGTATAAATCTCTAAAGTGTTGTGGCTCTCATTGGTTTCCTTTTTTTTCATATACTACATATTTATATTATACCTTTTTTAAAAATATATATATATTTTATTTATTTTTTTTACAGAGAAGAAGAGAGAGGGGTAGAGAGTTAGAAACATCCATGAGAGAGAATCATTGATCAGCTGCCTCTTGCACACCCCCCACTGGGGATGTGCCTGCAACCAAGGTACATGCCCTTGACCACAGGCTGATGCTCTATCCATTGAGCCAAACCAGTTTTGGCTGTATTATACCTTTTAATAATCCTCCAGGTAATAAAATAAAAACTGCTGTTTTATTATGTTTTCTGAAAACATGTTGACTATGGAATACATATCCTCCATATATTACTTTTGGGAGAGGAAGTCATTACAAATAGCCTCTCCCAAGTCCTGTTATTATGGTGGGCCACAGCTTCCACATGGTTGGGAATAATCAGTGTTTGCAGGAGAAATAGCTCAGATGGGATTCACTGGGGAGAATGTATATTTCATTAGGCTAAGGCTGGAGGATTTGGAACCACTCAGAACAGACTCTGGGCATAGGAACTTCATGGCAGTGCTCTACATTGAGTGGGAGGCGAATTGATAAATCCTTTTCTGTGTGCCTAAAGATTTGCCCCCAAGCTTAGGAAACAGAGAAAGCTTTGTCTGGTATAATAGGTTCTGATTGTATCACTGGTGACACAGAAAACTTTGATGGTGATTGCTCCAAGAATTAAAGTCCTTCCAAAGTCAACCTACTTGCATCACTTTCCACTGATGGTGGAAGGGAAGGTATAGATACACCATGTAGTGACAAGGTTGTGTCTTCGGCCTCCCCTATAACTTACTTAGTTTTACAGTATATGTCTCATAAAGTTTGTAAATTCTTGTTGCCAACTCACCATGTGCCTTTTTTATTTTATTGACAGGATGACAGGTGTAATAATAGATGGGATTTAGATTGAGTGTAAAAATAACCTTTTGATCATCAAGTAAAAAAATAGTGTTTTAAAAATATATTAGAATCTCTTCCTCTAAAGGGTTTTGTCTTGGGTTAGGTTAACTCTTTCCCTAGGGAGTTTAAGTGACTCAGAGAAACAGATATTTCATCACTTTCCACAGGCACAAAAAATAAATTCCAGCCAGAGAGAAGACAAAGTATTTCTTGGACTATAAGTGATCACCTGGAAGCTGGTCTTCAAACTTCAGAATCAAACTTTCAGCACTTGCGAATAACTTCAAGACAATCTTTTGAGAAAGTACTTATATTTCACCAGCCAGGGTTGCTCAGTGGTTGAGTGTCTTGTCTACCTATGAATGGTTCGATTCCTGGTTGAGGCATATGACTAAATTAACATTATATTCTCAGTAGGGGGCATGCAGGAGGCAGCCAATCAATGATTCTCTCTCATCATTGATGTTTCTATCTCTCTCTTCCCATCCCTTCATCTCTGAAATATATATATAAAGTACTTATATTTCAAATATAGATTGTTTTTGTATTTTGTTTTGTATATTGCTTTCCTATTTTCCCTAAAATAAAACTTCCTTATATCTTGAACTAATTTCTTGAAATATTAGGTATACTTGAAAGCTATGCTGTCCTGCATCTAAGAGGATATTAACTACGTTAATTTGTGCATTCATTTATTTTATTTTTAATATATTTTATTGATTTTTTATAGAGAGTTAGAAACATTGATGAGAGAGAAACATCAATCAGCTGGTTCCTGCACAATCCCCACTGGGTATGTGCCTGCAACCAAGGTACATTCCCTTGACCAGAATCGAACCTGGGACCCTTGAGTCTGCAGGCCGACGCTCTATCCACTGAGCCAAACTGGTTAGGGCTGTGCATTCATTTATTAAACCTACATTTATTATGTCAGAAAGGGTTAGGTCTCAGAATAGCATTTAAGCACCAGTTGAAAGAGTGCTAATTATAAAAGAAAATGCCACATGTTCACAAAACAAAACAAAACCCTATCCTGGAGATTACAAAGGTTTGTTAGGAAAAGTGCCTTATGAAATGAGAAGGGAACTCATGAGAAGAAAATGTTGAATTTGCTGAGTTGCTGGAGTCAGGAGAGGTGTTCCACTGGGGGATGATGAAAGAGAAAACCCATGAAAGTCCTGTGTTTTTGTTTTAATGAATTAAGAAGATTTATATATTTTTCCTTTCCAAAGGAGAGTTTATTCACATAGGAATGACATTTTTCTAGAAAATGTTAAAGAACTTGTTTAGAAGTCCACCGGAGCTCACAGGGACACAGAGAAGTAGCAGTGCTTACTCTCCCATCACCCACAGCATTTTGAGTCAGCTCCAGACATGTGTCAAACTCAGAGCCAACCTCTTACATTATCTGATTAAGAAAGCTCTGCTCACCCCTGGCATAACCAGGACCTACGGCATGACATAGGACTTAGAAGGAAGCGTAGCTAGATCCTCTCCTGCCAGCTCAATGTTCGAATGTGAAGGGACTCTATCCCCTTTCCTGGCTCAATCACATACCTGAGTGTCTAATCTTGTGTTTATAGCTACAGGAAGAGACAAGCCATGAGCAGGAGTCACATTTTTGTTCATGATTACAAGCAGCTACCCTTCCCTGACATGATGGGGAGAGAGAGATGCACTTTAAGCCTTGCCCCTGGCTGGGTTGACTGCCCAACCACTCCAGGCTAAGTCTGTCTTGCAGAGGCCAGTCCTCAACAAGTCAGTTGAGTTCTGAGAGTTAGCTGAAAGGGTCCCAAGGACAAAAATGCTGGACTGTAGTAAAGAGGGATTTCACAAAACTCTGATATGCTAACGTGAGAAGAAAGCTTTAAAGAGGAAATTATGATAAAAGCTAGACTACAACTGAGAGAGAGAGAGAGAGAGAGAGAGAGAGAGAGAGAGAGAGAGAAACCAAACTATATAGAGAGAAGGCTTATCACTACAGACACCACAAACATTAAAAGGATAAGGAAATAGTATCAATAATTCAATGCACATAAACTTAACTTTACTTTTCCCTCACACTCAAAAAGAGCTAAAGAGAAACCTGGAGTTTTCCTCACTGTCCTTTCTCTATTGGGTAACTCCTTCCACTCCTCCCCACAATTTATAATTAATATGGCATACTTTATTCTGGCTTTCTTCAGGGTTGAATTAATCTGTAACTTTGAGAATTTTAAAATTATAGGCTACTTGTTATTTTTTAAGACTAATAAAAATCTCTAGAGATGCAAGAAGGAAAAAAAAAACCCACCACAATGTTATTAGTAGTTCCCCTTTATTCCTCAAGGGATTTTTTTTTCCCCTTCTGGATATAGGATTCTGATCCACAGTTCGTTTCTTTTAGTTGTTAAAAAAACTTTTGTGAACTTCTTTCTGGTTTTCATGAGTTCCATGAAAAATCTGTTAAATGTCTCTTGGTTCTTTCAAGATATTTTTGTCTTTCGTTTTCAAAAGGTTGATTATGATGCTTCTTGGTGTAAATTTCCTGTACGTGATATAATCCTTTCACTGGAAATATTGCTGTGGTTTTGTTAATAAGGAAAAAGGAAAGAATGAATATTAGAAGGAGAGTGATTATTTCTATGGCATATTCTACATTATAGCCATGTTTGCACCATTTCTCAGAAATTCTGTATATGCATGGTTCAAGTTCCTAGTTCTGTTGTAGATGACATTCCATGAAATTATTCAATATAGAATGCTTTCAGAAACTTCTTGCATGTTCTTTTATATTTTGATAGCATGAAAACAGAACCAGTTCCTCAATCCTTGCTGTACTAATACTCTTTGCTGTGTAAATTTAAAGTGTAACTTTCCAAGGGCCCTTACACTCAGAAACTAGGCAAGGTCCAACCAGCTGCTTGAGGCAATAGAATGAGGCAGAAATTAAAGAGTGCCAGTTCTGAACTGAAATTGAAAAGTCCTTATGTGTTTTTGTGTCTCCTATTGGGTTCTACATCATCATGACAACATGCTCTAGCTAGCCTGCTGAAAAAGGATAAAAACATGGAGCAGCCCAAACTGGTTTGGCTCAGTGGATAGAGTGCAGGCCTGTGGACTCAAGGGTCGCAGGTTTGATTCTGGTCAAGGGCATGTGGTTATGGGTACATCCCCGCTGGGGGATGTGCAGGAGGCAGCTGATTGATGTTTCTCTCTCATCAATGTTTCTAGCTCTCTATCTCTCTCCCTTCCTCTCTGTAAAAAATCAATAAAATATATTTTAAAACAAACAAACAAACAAACATGGAGCAGAGTTTAGTCACCTAAGTTCCTAAATTGAGAACAACCTGGATAGGCCAACAGCCAGTAATCCCCCAAAAAGTGAGTAAACCCAGCCAAGACCGGGGAGCCAGATAAAATTCTATTTATATACAGTTTTAAGTCAAACTAACAGAAGCCCTATCTTTTTTCTTGCTTTCTTTTTTTTTTTTTACAAAAGAAAAAACGGTTTGGGGTTGTTTCCTATTATACATTACTAGAGAACCAGTGTGCACTGGTGGTGTCCCTCAGCCTGGCCTGTGCCCTCTCGCAATCTGGGACCCCTCAGAAGATGTCAGAGAGCCAGTTTCAACCTGATCCCTGCGGGCCAGGCTGAGAGACTCTATGGATTCATGCAGCAGACCTCTAGTACACATATAAGATCTTTGGTTAATCTCTTCTCACCCTCACCCCTAATCTCTTTCCCTCTGAGATTCTTTAGTCTGTTATACATTTTAATGCAGGTGGTTTCCACTCCTGCATTGAGTGTCTGCCCCCTGGTGGTCAGTGTGCCTCATAGCTACCAGTTGGCCAGTCAACCAGTAGCTTAGAGTTTTATATATATAGGTTGTAGCAATTGATAACTGATACATATGCAGTTAATGTTTGTCTTGGTTCATTTGGACTGCTACAACAAAATGCCACAGATTGATTGGGTATCTTATGAACAACAGCAACTTACTTCTCACAATTCTGGAAGCTGGCATTTCAAGACCAGGGTGCCAAAATGTCTGGGTTCTCATGAAAACACTCTTGTAGGCTGCAGACAACCAATTTCTCACTGAGTCCTCACATGGAAGAAGAGATGAGTTAGCTCTCTGTGTCTCTTTCAGAAGGGAACTAATCTTAATCATGGTGGCTTTGAGTTAAGGCCTAATAGTTTCCAAAAGGCTTTACCTCCTAAATCCATCACCTTGGGGGTTAAGATTTCAACATATGAATTTGGAGAGGATGCAAACATTCTGATCATAGCAGTATTATTCCTTTATTTCCAGTAATGAAACAAATTTATCCTTTGTAAAATATTTATTTGGTCATTTCAATTGGTACAATTTGATACCTGTGTTCAAGTTTCATTTCGCCCAAGAGTATAATAATGTGCATTTGTATGGAATCTCACAATCTACACTAATAAAAGAGAGACATGCAAATTAACTGTCCCTCTGCTATGCCCACCAGCCAATCAGAGCGAGTATGCAAATTAAACAAACAAAGATGGCAGTTAAATTGCACAGGCAGACATGGAGCAAAGACTGAAGGCAGAGTAGAAGGAAGCCAAGTGCTGTAGAAAGGAGAGAAGCTGTGGAGAAGGGAACGAGGCAGTGGAGATTGGAGGGAAGCCCACCTCCTTGGCAGACTTCACTTCCTTCTCTGCTTTGCTTCAGCTGCAGGAAGCCCTATTCTTGCAGGAATCTTCCTACAATGGACCTCTAGTATACCTATAAACACATATCTCTAGATGCATGGGGAAGGTGGTAACAGATTAACCAAATAAGTTGTATGCATATGTGCATAACCAATGGACAAAGCCAATAGTGTGATAAAGGCCTGGGGAGCCAGTGGATGTGAGCTGGAAGGGGAAAGTGGTTGGGGAGGGGAGACATCATAATACTTTCAACAATAAAGATACATTTAAAAAAGATAACAATGGGTATTTGTCCTGTTACTTGAGCAAATATCCACAAGTTAAGCCTATTAAAGCTTTTCTAATAGTCCCTGAAATTACAGGTTTCCTTTTTCTACACCACAAAAGTGAAGGTCAAAGGTCAAATCCTAAATGAGAAAAATATATAAACATGTTTCATACTGAGGATTTAAGAATGTCTAATATAATTTAAGGATAGATAGAAATGAGAGATTTAAAAATCTAATAGAGTACCACGACTTCCCAAAAGAAGTCAAATTACAAAAGTTTGCATAGAAACAATACAAATTCCTTGAGAACCTTATGGAATATTTTTTTGAGGAGTCTGTTTAAGAAACTGTGTATGATATGTAAAATACAAGGTGGCTTTCTTCTTTAGGGTTTTGAAATTTCCAATACTCTTTCTTTTTGCTTTTGGGTTCAACAAATTAAAAGGCACTTGGTCATTAAATACCTTTGAAGATAATTACCTGCAGATTTGACTTTGGGGTACAGGAATAATTTGTAACCTCAGAAGGTGGTAGTATTAAAGAGTAATATTGGAACAAGAATTGCTTAAGGAGGACTTTCCTATTTCAGACAAGCATCAATAGCAGATGGTGAGACCTACTGGGAAATAAGTACAAGTGTTGGGAAAGAGAACACTGTATTGCTGCAAATATAAGATCTGATGCAGCAGAAATCTCTCTCTGGAAACTGAAGTTAAATTTTCCCTTAATATTTTATAAACACATTTTTATGGAAGAGCTAAGAATTATTTAGAAAAGAAGAGATATTTTGGAAAGCAAGATTTGTGCAGAAATTTTTCAGGACCCACTCAAAGCTATATATTATATTTATAGAATTTGTACAGTATACACATTTACAACAAAAATTTTAAGTTGTTTGCAACATTGAATAAAATATTACATTAAAAAGACACTTTTTAAAAGTAGTTTAAAAGTTCACTTTTTCTAAATTATACTCTTTGAAATGATTACTATTACATGTCTAAATTTCATTGTTATATAAAAATGAACTTATTTAAAATAAATATTTTATACATATAAGATAAATTTAAAATATGTCAATCAATTTTTGACTGAGAATCTAGAAATCCAATCACCATTTTTTATTTTATTATTTTATTTTATTGTTTAAAGTATTACAAATAGTAGTACATATGTCTCCTTTTTATCCTCATTGACTTTCTCCCTGCTTCCCCTATCCCCCAGAACATTCCCTCCTCCCCATCTCCCCCCCCACTCCATGTCTTGCATCCATTGCTTATGCTGATATGCATGTATACAAGTCCTTCTGTTGACCTTTTACCACCCTCTCAACCCTCCCCATTCTTCCCGCTGTAGTTTGACAGTCTGATGCTTCTCTACCTCTGTATCTATTTTTGTTCATCAGTTTATAATGTTCTTTATTATCCATAAATGAATGAGATCATGTGGTGTTTTTCTTTCACTAACTGGCTTATTTTACTTAGTATAATGCCCTCCAGTTCCATCCATGCTGTTGCAAATGGTAAGAATTCCTTCTTTTTTACAGCAGTGTAATATTCCATGTTGTAAATGTACCAGTTTTCTAATCCATTCATCTACTGATGGGCATTTAGGCTATTTCCAAAGCTTAGCTATTTTAAATTGCCAATCACCATTATATAGTCATACTAAGTTATGCCTGTACACACACACACACACACACACACACACACACACACACACACAGGTTCAATATTTAAATAACGATTCTACTTATTTTTTGAACATGTTCAGATTGATTCTAGAATTAAAGGGAGGTTTTCTATAATTTTATTTTTAAATTATCTTAATATTAATCATCTCAATATTAGGACACAAATGCTAGTTGGTACCAATATACTGAAGTATGTATGATTGACTAACATTATATTTTTGAAGGCTTGAGTAAAACATTTGGTTTAAACACCTAAAAGTAAATTTAAAAAATAATTAAAATACACCTAGGAAGAAATTTTAAATATCCAATAGGTGATTAAAATGATAATCTAACAAATATTTCTCTTTATGATTATACATCTGTTATGTATAAAATGGATTTTCTCTGAAACCAGGAACTCAACACATTATGTGTACGGAAATATTCAATACACAGAAAATGTAAGTAATACAGTAAGCTTTACAAACAAAAGCCTATGTACAAAATTAGTAAAAACATTTACCGTATTTGCCGGCGTATAAGACGATTTTTTTGGCCCTGAAAAATACGTATTTGCCGGCATATAAGCCGACTGGGCGTATAAGACGACCCACTAAAATTTCCACTAAAAATACAGAGTTTGTTATATACTCGCCGTATAAGACTACCCCCCACTTGGAGGCATATTTTTCAGGGCCAAAAAGTCGTCTTATACGCCAGCAAATACGATAAATACTTTTATAGGCTGAATTATGTCCCCTCAAATTTATATGTTGACTACTAACTCCTAGTATCTCAGAAAGTAACTGTATTTGAATAGATATTGTCTTTAAAGGGATAATAAAGGCTAAATGAGGTCAATTAGGGTGGGTACTAATCCTATGTGACTGGTATTCTAATACAAAGAAAAGCTTTGAAGACCGGGAAGAGCATTCAAGGCACAGGGGAAGGATGACTTTCCACAAGCCAAGCAGAGAGGCCTCAGCAACCCTGCTAACACCTCTGTCTCAGACTTATAGTTTCCAGAATGATGGGGAAATAAAATTCTTTTGTTGAAACCACACAGTCTGTCGTGCTGTATTATAGTAGCCTAGCAAACTAATACAAATACCATAGAAAGAATAAAAGTTTTATATAACAAAACCAGCTTTTGTTAGTCATAATAATGACATTATGGTGTCATACTGATGACATGACAGTACAGTAGATTATATTGTCATGTTGTGTCAGAAAAAAAATCTATGCTGCCTCTTTTATTTTTTTATTTAAAGCCAAGGAGATGGCTACCTGAGATACTGTTTTTGTTTGTTTGTTTGTTTGTTTGTTTGTTTTAATTGATTTCAGAGAGAGGAAAAGAGAGGGAGAAAAATAGAAACATCAATGATGAGAGAGAATCATTGATTGGCTGCCTCGGACATGCCCGCTATGGATTGAGCCTGAAACCCAGTCATGGGCCCTAATTGGGAATCCAACCATGACCTCCTAGTTCATGGTTGACACTCAACCACTGAACAAAACTAGGGCTGGCTACCCTTCCTCTCATATAATTTTCCAAACAGTGTTACGCTTGGGACACAATGACTTTTGTTATTACATTTCTCTAAATTACTCCTTTTGCATCCTCTTTTCCCCACTCTTTTTCCTCTTTGTAGCAGCAAGGATGTCTTATTACCAAAAATGTATTGCCTGGGAAGTCTGCACTAAGGCAAATGCATGAATTTGTTAGACTTAAAAATCTTTGCATGTTTTATAAAACTCCCTTAGAGGGAATTTCTCTTTTCTTAATGAGCCAATTGTTTTCATTAAGCACTAATTACTTTTTCTAAGCATAGGGGTATATGTGACAAAGATGATAAAATTACATGGGAAAATATTTTACTGATAATTGGGAAATATTATACCAGCCAAAAATAGCAAGCATTCAGGAGATTATTACTTTAGCAAGTTTGTAGAAAAATTAAAGCATTAGTCTTGAAGTATCATTATTGTACCATGAAGACTGAAGACAAATTTAAATCACATTATTTTAAAAGCAAGTCACTAAATACTACTGTATAATATCTCTGCTAAAACATAATGCAAAGTTTAGCACTTACAAAGACATTGTAAAAACATATTTACCTACCACATTATATTTGTCAAGCTTCAGGGTTTCCCTGTGTTAATTATTCTGTCCGTATTCACTGGACTCTATGCTACCATCTTCTCTGACAGGTACACAGTTAATTTTGTACCCTCTAGCTAAGCTTTATTTGACAGTGTAAGATAAAGGATGCCCAAATCATTTTCCAAAGAAAGACAAGCGTTAGGTGAAATCTGAACCAGTAAGCTACCATTTGGCTAGATTTTCAATCTTTCAGGAAACTTCTTTATTTAAGAGGTTATAAAAGTCATAAAATGTCTTGCAACAGGCTTGTAGGAAGCTCAGGATGCTGATGACTATATTCTGGAAGCATTCACGTAAACACAAAAGACATGTAAATTGTAGACCATTTTGAAGAGTCAGCACAATGGTAAAAACCTAAAATTAACCTGAAGCTAGATACATCTGCACAAGGGAAATCCGATAGCAGTCAAAGATCTTCATTGATGATTTAAAGCTAAATGTTTCCCTCAGATTCTGCTCTCTCAGCAACATATTGTCAAGCCTGTAGACTAATAAAAGGGGATGAAAAAATTGTTTGTTTGTAAAGCCAGAAAACTGAAAAATGCATTCCTTCCTCCACCTTCAAGTTCTGGATACAGATAATATTGGTTTAACCCTTACACTTTGATGTTGTTTTATAGAGCTCATAATATGTCAAGGAATTCTGAAGAATATTTAAAAACTGAGTTTTTGAATGTTCTAGAATAACATTAAAAAAAACAGGAGAGAGAGAAAAAGAGAGAGAGAGAGAGAGAGAGAGAGAGAGAGAGAGAGAGAGAGAGAGAGAGATTGTTCTATGTGTAGGATCCAACAATAGGTATGGCAAGGAGCAAATAGTTGAATGGAAAATGCCTTCAATTCAATTGAGGGGAAATATTAAATAGACCAGTTGCTTGGTTTCATGCAGATAAAACTTGGCAGTTCCTCACTGAATCCAAACTCATTGCTTTAGCTCTCTGTCCACATGCAGGAAGGTAGAGTAACATTGTTGTTGAGAGTATGTGCTTCAGACATAGGTTCTGTTGGTTCAAATTACAACACTTGCTGGCTAAGTATCTTGGGAAATTTAGTCCAGGACTCAGTTTCCTCATCTGTTAAAGGGGAAATTAATATACTAACATAGATTTCTTGAAGAATTAGGTGATCACTGTACTTTACAGAGGAGCTGGTAAAACTAAATGCTTAATAAATAATAACTGTTATTATTTATGCCCATCATAAACAATGAAGCCAATGTTCAATCCATACTTTAATAAAATATAACAAAACCCTCCAATGTAAAAAAAAATCAAAGTAAAAAATGTGTACAATTAAGATATATATTTGACATTACAAATTGACTTAAGCAGACTTAGATTGTTCTCATGTATAGCCTCATAATGACAAATATACTAATATAATGCCTAGATTAGGAATTAAGAAAGTCAAACTACACAGGAAAGGCATTGAAAAAGGACAGAAACATCTCCTATTTTCCTGTTCTCAGAAGAAATTATTTCTGACTGATTAGCTATAATATCTCCCAGTTTACAAATTGTCCCATAATCTATATGCTACTTAAATCCATTCTTTTAAGTTTTTAATTTTAAAGTTTAAAATTAAACTTTGGCTTGGCACACCTTTTACCAAAACCTGCCTGCTTGGTAAAAGCTTAATTTTTAAGTTTTTAATTTTAGTGGTTATTCATTTATTATAAAATAAATAATTAGTTCTTTTTCAAATTTTCTGTTCTCCCCTGTAACTTTGGACATTAACTAATGCTTTTTATTCCCTCCGTTCCAAGTATATAAATATATAAAAAAAGGAAAAATATAAAACCAGAGTGCTCTTTTCTAATCAGCATACTAACTCTCAATTCTCCCAGCCTGTCTTCCTGTGAAATGGTATTTAGTGATTTTTAAAAAGCTCTAGGAGAATTATTCAATGTTTTTTTAATATAAGAAAAATTTAGGACAGCTGTGGAGGCTGGGTGTCTAGGGAGAATGAGGTAAGATTCCAGGTGCTGTCTTTGGCTGGCAGTTCTGTAAAGCAGTATTGTAGCAAAATAAATAAATAGATAGATAGATAAATAAACATTGCTCTTTTAATTACCAAGCAGGCAGGTTTTGGTAAAAGGTGTGCCAAGCCATATACCAGTGCTGATACAGTACAGCCCTTAATTTTCTTACTAGTGTCCATCGGGTGTGGGCAAGATTGATGGCCAACCTACCTTGACCATAATTCCAGCAGGAGAATCTGAAGAACAATAGGTGCTATTACTTTGCCTTTTGTGTCTCCCTTATTGTCCCTGAAGCCTTTTAAGAGGACTTTTTTAGTTATAAAAAAACCTGCTGTTTAAAATTAATTTCTTGAAAATATTAGTTATAGTCATTTTTTATTTCATTTTTACCACTTCCAAACTTACCCAAACAACTCTGAATTAAAATACAAAGGTCCATACTTTCTCACAGTCCATTTCACTGTGTGGATGTATTTGTTATATGTATGTAATTTTTAAAGTCCTTAACAGAAAAAAATAGGGAAACTGAGGATATGTAAGTCAAAAGATGAGGCACGCCTGGTCAAACGTGAAAGCAGGGTGCACTTGCTTCAAGTTCAATTCTAGAAATTTCTCAGGATCTGATAAGAGCATGACTAGAAATCAAATCATGATATAAGGTAATGTGAAGTGTAAGGACCCAGTTTTAGTTGGTTAAACATCAGTTTATACGGGAAATAATAGACCGGCTTTCTCCAGAAACAGTCAACTGCCTGAAAGCATGGGCAGAAAAAAACAGTGTTGTAGTCAAACAAGGCAGACGCCAGTACAAAAGCTAAGGGAGCGAGAGCATCATGCATGAAGGTTTTGCATCTTGTAAAGGATGTACCTTAACTCAGTAAAAGCAAGGAAAGCCAGCATTTAGGAAAAGGTGATGATCTTAAATATTCTGGAAGGAAAGTGGGGCAAGAAATCAGGATAACACACATTTGCACGTTTTCTGAATATGAGATTTGGAGAATTCAAGAGAGGTGTTATTTTAAAACGTGAGATTTTGGAAAAATCAAAACTGTGGCCTTGCCTAGCAACAACTACCATTGAAAAGAAGGGATAGTGGCTAAAGTTAAGGAAATGAAGGAAAAGTGAGCCCAGCTGTTGGAAATGGTTACTATGTGTATATTGAAAATGGTATTGAGGCAAGATTAGAAAGAAAAGACTATAATCCAGGACCTGCTATGATGTAAGACAGTGTTTCCCAAACTTTTGACATATGTGTACCCCTTCTATAATTTTCATAATGCTGAGTACCCCTCGTCAAAAAAAGGGATGTATTTTATTTTTTTTCTATCTGAGCTTTTCATTTCTTATTTTTTAAATAAATCTTTATTGTTCATATTATTACAAATGTTCCTAATTTCCTGCCCCCCTCCATTGCTCCCCTCCACCAAGTTTCCATCCCACCCTCTGCCCTTTCCCCATTCTCCATTGTCCTCATCCATAGGTGCAGTTTATGTTCAGTCTCTTCCCATCCCACCCCACCCCATTTCCCCGAGAATCATCAATCCACTCCCCTTCCATACCTCTGATTCTATTTATATTCACCAGTTAATATTGTTCATCATGATTTTTACTTCCTTTGGTTTTTATATTCACTTGTTGATAGTTACGTATTTGTTGTTCATCATTTTTATCTTTGTTTTCTTTCTTTTCCTAAAGAACCCCTTTTAGCAATTCATATAATTCTGGCTTGGCGGTGATGAACTCCATTAGCTTAAATTTATTTGTGAAGCTCTTTATCTGGCCATCGATTCTGAGTGATAGCTTTGCTGGGTAGAGTATTTTTGGCTGTAGGTTCTTGTTATTCATCACCTCGAATATTTATTGCCATTCCTGTCTGGCCTGCATGGTTTCTGTTGAGAAATCAGCTGACAGTCGTATGGGTGCTCCTTTATAGGTAACTACCTGCTTTTGTCTTGCTGCTTTTAATATTCTCTCTTTGTCTTTTGCTCTGGGAATTTTAATTACGTTATGATGTGTCTTGGAGTGGTCCTCTTTGGATTCCTTTTCTTTGGGGTTCTGTGTGCTTCCTGGACTTGTAAGTCTATTTCTTTCCCCAGGTTGGGGAAGTTTTCTGTCACTATTTCTTTCAATATGTTTTTGGTATCTTGCTCTCTGTCATCTTCTGGGACACACATAATTCTGATGTTGGTTCACTTGAAGTTGTCCCAGAGGTTTCTTACTTACACTATCTTCAACTTTCTGGATTCTCTTGTCACACAAATGTGTGAGACTCCGGGGCTCTGCCTTTAGCTGCTCCGCTGAGCTTCTGCCTTACAGCCCAGATTCCCTCTGTATGAGCCTGGGACCCCAGGGTCTTGCCCAGAACTGGGGTTCAGTGCAGTCGGAGTTGGGGTTTAGCACAGTCCAGAGCTTTTATCTCCTTCCCGCTAGGGAACACCAGCCAGGTACTCAGCTGCCCCCTCATCTCCGGCTCCATCCTCTCCCCATGCACACACCATGTCACTGTACCTTAGGCTTTTACAGCTCCTCTGATTGTCCTTCTGGTTTTCTCTTTCCCTCTAGTTGTAGAATTTCCAGTCAGTCAACTTTCCTGTAGTTCTGGATAATGTCTCCCTTATATTTTAGTTGTATTTTTTTAAATTGTTGAGTGAGGCTGCAGTTAGGTGTTTACATCTGCTGCCATCTTGGTTTTTTCCAAAAGGATGTATTTTAATAACAATCAAAATATTTTTATTTTTTTATTTTGTTACATACACAAAATAATAATAAACGAAAAATAAAATTATTCATAATAAAATATAAATAAAAGTTATAATATAAAAAACATTTATTTGCACACCGGACCATCTCACGCCTCATATGACTGTTTTGACTTGACTCATGAGAACGTAGAATTAAACTAAGCTAAGCGCGGTACAGTGCATATCCCCACCAAACTCCGGTGCAATGTGTACCCCCACCAACTCTTCTGGTATCCTTGGGGGTACGCATACCACACTTTGGGAAACACTGATGTAAGACATTAGTGGTTCATCCCAGATCCTGATACTTAACCACAATAAGGGCCAGGAAAGTACATTAGAAATAGATCATGTGAACTTAAAAGAATGATGCTAGAGAAGTAGAGATAACAGTGAATTTGTCAGCTCCAAGACATTTTCCTACCTGCTGCCTCTGTTACTGCCCTTACTTCCCTCTCTCCCACCAGCCTGAGATTCTTGATAGCAGAGTTGTGTTGTTTTTAGATCAAAGAACACATCCATTGGTAAATCATCTCACCAAAAAGACATGTTAAAAATCAACTACATTACCTGGAAAGATAGAGAGTATTGTATTTAGATTGCCTTCTATTCTTTTTATGCTAACTCTCAGGTTGGCTCATCTTCAATTTGGGAAGTTTGAAGATCCTAGATCCAAAGGGATGAGATATTGATGTTGGCGTGGGATGAATACAATTAATGAGAGAAGAAGAAAAAGCTTGGATGCATTTGTATTCGTTTTCTAGGACTGCCATAACAAAGTACCACAAACTGGGTGGCATGAAACAGCAGACATGCATTGTCTCACAGTTCTGGAGACTGAAAGTCCAAAATTAAGGTGTCAGTAGTTATGGCTCCTCTGAGACTCTCAGTAGAATCCTTTCTTTCCTCTCCCTGATTCTCCTGGTGGACGTTATCAATCCTGGCTTTCCTCGATTTGCAGCTGTGTCATTCTAATCCCTGCCTCTGTCATCACATTTCATCCTCATTCTGAGTATCTGTGTCTGAGTCCAAATTTCCCTCTCCTTATGATATTCAGTATGACCTATGATATTGTGATTTTATAATAAGAGATATACATTTTTGGTCTTTGATCCAGTTTCTGGCATAGAGATCCTAAAATGAATTCCTAATGAGAGAGGTAAAGATGTCTCCTGTGTTAATGAGATGATTTTTGAACTGCACCTAAGAATGAAAGCTGGTTGCCTGGGACCTAGCCTTCTGATTAGAAGTTGGAACTTGCGTTCCCATTTTCTAACCTCTTGGAAGGAGAAAAGAGATGTAGGTTGAAGCAGTTGCCAATGGCCAGTGATTTAATTAATCATTACAATGTTAAAAAAAAAGCCTTCATCAACCCCCCAAAAGGACGGAATTTGGAGAGCTTCTCGTTTGGTGTACATGGGAAACTCTGGGGGGAATGGTGTTTCCAAAACCTGTCCCCATTGCCTGTGCATCTCTTCCATCTGGTGGTTCCTGAGTTATACTCTTTTATAATAAATTTATGGTCTAGTAAGTAAAATTTTTCCCTGAATTCTGTGACCCACTCTAGCAAATTAATTAAGCCCAAGGAGGGGTTTGTGGGAACCTCTGATCTATGGTGGATGATTGGGAAGCATAGATGACAACCTGGGCTTGTGATTTGTGTCTGAAGTGGGTATAAGTGTGAGATGAAACCCTGAACCTGTGAGATCTGATGCTATCTCTGATTAGGTAACACCAAAGTTGAGTTGAGTTGTTTGCCACCCAGCTGGTATTCCGAGAATTCCTGGAATTGTGGGGGAAAACCTTCCCCTACACCAAGCATGTCAAACTCACAGCCCACGAGCCAGATGAGGCCGACAATGAATACTTTTGCAGCCTAGCCAATATAACACTATGTAAGAAATGTTTTAATAAAAATTTTGTAATTTGGTTTTTACAATATCTTATTATATGTAATTATTAATATCGAACTACAGTGTTCACTAATGACTGATTACTATAATCATATTGCATTCATTTCCCTATGTGCCTTACCCGAAGGTACCTCATTTCTCTCCACTAATACTAGCAGCAAATATTTTAGCAGTTGATTGCCACATCATTAGTCTTGTACTGACTTACTTGTTTGGTGTGCTTTCAAAGAATAAAAAAAATAGGTTTATTTGCATTTCACTTATTAATTTGTCCAGTTATTCAGTATCTGGTAAGTTAAAGTTTAAGAGAAAATATTAATTTTATTAAAAGGTTCTATTATTTTATGTTAACTATTACTCATTTATTTCAGTCCTTCATATTCAACATGCCTCTATCAAAATAAGCCCATGTTTCTATGAGAATTGAAGCTTTTGTTTCTTTGTGGTCCACATAAATGTAAACCTTGTTTGCTTATTGATAAAATGATCACCTAGCTCATTTGTGAAGATTAACTGAGTTAACCTGAATAATCTGTATCTGGCACAGAGAGAGTATTGAAAACATATCAACTATTTATATATTTTTATTTTTATATACCAAGTGCCTCATTTTAGTAAATAAATTCTTAAATTATCCTAATATATAAAAACCTAGGGTCTATAACATCCAAAATGACTGAAGGCTCGACCAACCAAAGTCAATGCTGGGTTGCTCTGGTGACCCAGCACTGATTACAGTGCTGCAGGTGCCACAACCCAGCACTGACTGCCAATGAGGCTGTGGATCAGGCCCAGAGAGAGGCCTGGGGAGAGAGAGGCAAGGTCTGATTCATAGTCTCTGTGGCAGCTGTTGATCAGCACTTGCCTCTCTCTTTTGCTACATGCCTGGCCAGCAGCCATGCCTCTTTCTCTCAGGCCTCTACTGGGGCTGCTGATCAGCCCTACCTCTCTGATCAGACCTTGATAGGCCCAGAGATGCTGACTGGCATAGAAACCGACCAAACAGAACCAAATCTGGGTTAAGTGTGATGAGGCAATGGCTGCCTAAGAGGTGGAGCTTTTGACACTGACTGGCATAGAAACCAACAAATCAGAATCTAATCTGGGTGAACTGTGAAGGCAGAACCTAAGGCAGGGGCTAAGTAGGGGTTTTAAAGGCAATAGCTGTTTGGTGTAAGGTGTAAGAAAGTGGTTCAATTTTTTAATGACCAGTTTGGCAATATAATGTATATGGCTGGCTATCATCCAGATATAGGAATTATGTAATTTTGTCTGCCAAGAGCATCTCCTCTGCAAAAAAAAAAAAAAAAAAAAAAAGGTCTCCCCATCACTTAAGCAACCCTATCCTATATAATCTATGTATTCTGCTAAAAGGGTAATATGCTAATTAAACCAGGTCAACCAGCCATCTTCCAGATGTCTGACTTCCTTCCAGACAAAGCCATGGTTGTGGGAGCCAAGGCAGAGGATGTTAGGGGTAATCAGGCTGGCAGGGGATGGCAGCTGGGGGCAACCAGGCCAGCAGGGGAGGGCCATTTGGGGCAAGATCAGGCAGGCATAGGAGGGCAGTTGGGAGTGAGATCAGGCCAGCAGGGGAGGGAAGTTAGGAGTGATCAGGAAGACAGAGGCAGTTAGGGGCAATCAGGTCAGCAGGGTAGAGCAGTTTGGGGTGAGATCAGTCTGGCAGGGGAGGGGCATTGAGGATAAGATCAGGCTGGCAGTTGGGAGGTGAAGTCAGGCCATCAGGGGAGGGCAGTTAGGGATGAGTTCAAGCTGGCAGGGGAAGGCAGTTTGGGGCAATCAAGAAGGCAATCAGAGACAGTTAGGGGTGATCAGGCAGGCAGACAGGTGAGCAGTTAGGAGCCAGCAGTCCCAGATTGCTGAAGGATTAGGCCTAAACTGGTGGTCAGACATCCTAAGGCATCCCGGATTGCAAGAGGGTGCAGGCTGGGCTGAGGCATCCCACCTTCCCAGTGCATGAATTGTGTGCACCATGCCACTAGTATTAAATTTCACTACCATAAATATAATGAAATTATTGAATTTTATTTGAGCTTAAAGTCACTTATTAACATTTAAGGAAGCTATTCTGATTTTTTTTGTTTGTTTTGTTTTGTTTTAATGAAAAAATGCTTTTTTTCTGCAAAGGTCTAAAAGGCATTACTTTATTACATAGCTTCTTCTTCATCAAAAATTAAAATATAGTATTTAATAATATAAACATGTTAATGAACTTTTTGTATACTTAAATAGAACTTTTTTTGTCTATTATCTTAAGTATTATGAGTGAGTAAAATCATAGTAATTAGATAATATTGTTCACGTACTCAGTACCATTCTACCAAGCACATTATATACTTTTTCTAATCTAATCTGTAAAGCAGTATCCTTGTCTTATGAAAGTCACAATATTATTATTCTTTTCTCTTTTTCAATCAAGGTCAGTGAGCACAGAGTGGTTTGGTAATTTCCCAGGGTCACCTAGTTAGCAAATGGTTTAATGAGAACTCAAAAAGTTTTACCTGATGATAAAGTCTGGGTTCTTAGCTTTCCTGCAAGGGCAGTTTCTGGGCCCCATTGTAATATGCCGAGATATTTTGAAAAGATAAAATATATGGTAATTTAAAATCACTTCAAAAATGAATCCTTCCTCTGTAATGTTTAACCCACATAACCAGAGGGCTAAAATATGTTTTGTGAGCATAGTGTATTTCTAGAAATGGCATTAAATAAAATTATTAGCTAGTTTCTCAGTAAGAATTAATTGTTTGGTAATAAAAGTTTTTCTTTCTTTCAGAAACATTTTAAAGAACAATACATGGTGACAACACACTCTATTCTTATCATTCTCATACAAAGTAAAGACTTAGAATAGAAAATTTTCAAAGTCAAAAGGCTGGAAACATTCCTTTCTGATTTTTACTATTGTAGCATTTCTCATCTCAACAAACCATGAAACATCCTTGAATCCTATCTTCAGTAGACCTCTGTTACTCTTTCTCCCCCATGGATTCGTTTAGAATGGCTTTCTACCTCTGTTTCAAAGCACATGCTGATTAAAATGTTTTAATTAAAATTATGACTACTACAGAAAAATTATTGAGCAATTCTTCAGGATGAAAATGCTTAGTGTTGGAAGCCTAATTCCACCGCTCATGTTTATACTGAGCAATATTTTCTAAAAGGTTCACCTTCGTGTTGTGTAATATTGGATTTAGTCCCAGCAGTTAGAAGGTATTGTTTTTAAAACAAGGCCAAGCAAGCAGAAAAGTTTGTACGATGATACAGATTTGATTAGCTCTTGAACAAAACAAGTTCAGCCAGGTTGGTCTGTGCAGTTATTCTAGAATCAATCCTATAACTTTCTTCCACAGCCAGCCATCATTCTGAGAAAGTGCAGGCCTTTGTTGTCATCTACCACCATTTTTGAAAGGAAGAGCTGACGTGATCGCATGGGCCACAGCCTGCAGCCTGCACTCAGAAGCACTGGAGAGACCCCAGGGGGGAATCCAGGTTACTGAGGAGTATAATACAGCATGTGGACAACGAAGAGGAGCTCCAGGAAGAAGCCACTGTTACCATTTTTCAATAAGAAGGGGCTCCTGCCGGAACCGGTGTGGCTCAGTGGTAGAGCATCAGCCTGCAGACTGGAAGGTCACAGGTTCAATTCCAGTCAAGGGCATGTACCTTGGTTGTGGGCTCATCTCCTGTAGGGGATGTGCAAAAGGCAGCTGATCGATGATTCTCTCTCATCGATGTTTCTAACTCTCTATCCCTCTCTCTTCCTCTCTGTAAAAAATCAATAACATATATTAAAAAAGAAGGGGCTCCTATTTTTTTTTAAACTCGATGAAACTCTCCACAGAGTAGAAAACCTCACTGCTCCCCTCTTGAAGGGTCCTCCCATGCCGCAGGGCAGCATTCCTCCTAGCAGCTGATGGCCATGCAAAACCCCAGCAGGACCATTCCGGGCCAACCTGGGGAAGAAATGAATGTTGATGTTCCCGATCAAGGAGCAGGCTTTCACCCAGCTGGCATCTACATGAGCCACAGAGTAGCCCATGTAAAACCTGCTTTGTATTTTTTTTTTCACAAAAGCATGGGGATGGAACATTAGTTTAGTTCTGGGTTTCTCAAAGGTTAATGGATATAGAATCACTTGCAAATTTTGATTCAGGAGATCCATGATGGGCCTGAGGTACTGAACTTCTCATGTGCTTCCAGGTTATGTTGATGATCTTGATCAATGGACCCAGCACCACTTTAGTCTTTTTCCTATTTTTAGGCAAGACCACAAACTTTGCCACACTGGCTATATGAAAACCCACCTTGATTTAAAGGACATTTGTTTACAGATTCAACATTTTTCAATAACAATTAAATTCAAATCTATAAACATTTACTGAGGATGAGATTCTTTCTTATAATTTAACTAAATCTTCCATGAAACAGCTTACTGCCATTTCTCCTACTTTCTACCCAAGATCTTTCTCCTGTTCTTTAGTGTGACCATCTTTGTCTTCTACAACAACCTTTGCTTAGTTTCTAGCCCTTTGGACTCTAAAGGCCACATTTACACGTGGCAAAGTGGAAAACTTCTTTAATTTTAGACATTATCTGTGATGTTCAAGAAATTAAAAAAAATAATAATAAAATGGAACAATTATAATTTGCACTAAACCCTGAGGAGAATAAGTCTGTTTGGGAGCCATTCTATATGACAGAGTTTCTCAACTTGGAGGAATAGAATTACCTGAGGATTTTTATTCAAAATACTACCCCCTACCACCACACACACACATCCCCTCTCTCTTACCACCACCTCTCATCAAATTCTAATGTATAACTGACTTTTTCCCTATCTTCATCCTTTCTCCTTGCACTGCCCCCCCAACCCCACTCATTAAGAACTACAGTGTTAGAGTTTATTTACTCAGGCTACCATCCTATTGACCAGTGTAGCAAGTTGAATGGTGGTTCCCAAAAGCTATGTCCACTAAGGATGTGACCTTATTCAGAAAGGGTATTTATGGATATAGTTACATTAAATATATCAAGCTAGAATCATCCTGGATTTTTTGAATAGAACCTAAATCCCAGGACAAGTTTCCTTGTGAAGGATAGAAAATAACTAGGCACAGAGAGGAGAAGGTCATGAAAAGAGAGCAGCAGAGATTGGAGTGATGTTGATGCAAGAATGCCAAAGTTAGAAGAGGCAAGGTAGGATTCTCCCCTAGAGCCTTTAGAAAGTGTGGTGCTACTGACACCTTGATTTTAGACTTTCAGCCTCCACAGCTGTGAGGGAATACAATTTCTGTTGTTATAAGCCTCCCAGTTTATCTTAATTTGTTATGGCATCCCTAGGAAACTAATACAACCTGTGAGCTTCAGCCCAGTTTTGAAATACAGCTTTAATTATTATTTTCTTTTGGCCAAGGGGTAGTATTTATATGATTCTAACTTAAGTAGAAAGTCACCTAGAAGCATAGCTCCTGTGTCTCTGTAGGACACCAGAAAAACTGTTGAACCACTTGTACTTATTGCTCTTAGGAATACCAAATGACAATAGAGTAACGGAATTTAAGTACCCTCACATGTGGGCAGATCATAAAGCTCCTGGAGAGAGAAGTAAAAATTGATAATGTCCCAGATGCACTGAAATAGATTGAGAAGAAATTACAACAGGTAAAGTGTTTGGAGTGGAATTAGTGATTAAAATATAACAAATGAAGCAAAGACTATAAGTTAATCATCAGGTTCAGAAAAAAAAACTGCAGGGATATTTATTGAATTTAAATTATGATATGACTATATTGGAAGAATGGGGGTGAGAGGATTAAAAAGTTGCACATGTGAGGAGGGAACCAGGAGAAAACAAAGTCAATAAATAATGTCTAAAACTAAAGAAAGCCACAGATGGAAATACAAGAATATTATTTAGTGGCACAATCATAGATGTAGCATAGCTAGCTGAAATGGTTGCCTTTGATGCCAGAAAAAATGGAGATGGGTGAACCATGTCCAGCATGGCCAGTGGTGAACCCGAGGAGGGGTGGTGAAGGATTAAAGAAAACAGACAAGAGAATATAGTTGGGGCCAGATGGATCACTGGGCCTGGATGATGATACAGTGACTCTGCCTGTAAGCCATATATTTATTTTATAGTTAGATCACACAAAGCAAAACAAAGAGTGGTCAAGATATTTACTATCTTCTTGTGAGTTTCAAATCTGCTTCTTTCCTGTTATTGGAATTCTCTGAACTCTATCAAGCTTTGTTTTGGCAGTACTTGCTGTACCTTCCACAGCCCACATCCTTCAGCTACCTAGAACTACAAGGTTAGACTATAAGGTGAAGCTTACTTGCAACCATAGCCTTTGGTTATGTGCTGAGAGGGCTTTGCCCTCCAAGCTGGGACTTGTATGTGTCTTTGCCACAAGAAGACCGTCTGAGGCTTGATCCTGTCCAAACTCTGTAGCTGTTCTCTACAGATGGAGAAATGGGTGTGGAAGACTGTCCTTTTATGCTCTTTTTCTCTCTATAACAAATGCTGTAGAATTCTTTGGATCTTTAAATCCCTTGATCAAAATGAAAACAGAAAACAAGAAAGGGTGAAGAAAGAATGAACAATGTCCATTGCATCTTTGACAATAACTCCTGAGTGCCCAGGAATGAGTCCTCAGATTGCAGTTGAGACACAGAGCCATTTAAAGATAGGGTGGTGGGTAATGTGCCCAGGAGGTCACTTTAAATCACTCCTCTCTGAGAGGCACAGCCTTCTTCCTCAAAGTGTGGCTTCTGAGCAGTTGTTTCAGAATCAGCAGAAGAGTTTGTTAATATTTAGGTTATTGGGCCCTATCCCATGTTTATGAGTCAGAATACTAGTATAGGGGAGCCACACTTCAAAGAGCTCTCTGGATAATTTTCTTGCCCACTAAAGTTTGGGAAGTGCAGCCCTAAGGCAACCATTATTAACCAAATGGTCTCATCCAAGGGACTAAAGAGTGTTTGTAAGATGTCCATCTCCTTATTGGCTGCACAAAGAAATTCAAATTCAGCAGGTCAGGGTTTGTTCTCCCTGAACATACTCCCTTACAAAAGTTCACCAGATGCTTCTAAAGCTTGTTCCTGGGTCAGCTCCCACTGGAGAATTCCATAGTTGTTAGCTTCTGTGCTTTACCACATCATTTTTGGAGACTAGAAAGCTGTGCAAAGAACAGTGGCCATGTCTGTGAGCAGGCAATACTCTGCAGTAAAAAAAACAAACTAACAACCAGCATCATTGTCTAGGAGCCTTTACTTTCGTAGGCAAACTTGATCAACTATTTCAACTTGTGCTGTTTTATTTAGTTTTGCTCTCACTTCACTGAAAACCCAAATGTCCATAGACAGCTTTGAAGTTGCAGCTGAATACTCTGCTACAGTAAGCATAAGGAATATTAAAGGATTATTTGGCCCAGCCAGCATGGCTCAGTGGTTGAGCATCGACCTATGAACCAGGAGGTCATGGCTCAATTCCTCAGTGTGGGGCATTCAGGAGGCAGCTGATCAATGATTCTCTCTCATCAGTAATGTTCCTATCTCTCTCTTCCTCTTCCTTCCTCTCTAAAACTAATAAAAACATATTAAAAAAATAAAAGCATTATTTTGTAGGTTTTATATCCTCTACTATACTACCATATTTGCCGGCGTATAAGACGATTTTTTGGCCCTGAAAAATATGCCTCCAAGTGGGGGGTAGTCTTATACGGCGAGTATATAACAAACTCTGTATTTTTAGTGGAAATGTTAGGGGGTCGTCTTATACACCCAGTTGTCTTATACACCGGCAAATACGTATTTTTCAGGGCCAAAAAATCGTCTTATACGCCGGCAAATACGGTACTTACAAAAATTAAAATAAACACTCTCTTCCAACCTGGAGTTTAAGCATGTATTATTATTCTGTAAAAATCAGTATATTTTGGATTTGAAAAAATGCCGATTAAAGGAAAAAATATAGCATTAAAATACTTTCTTGTTTTAGATAATATATAAGTGTGTCTGACCATCTATAATGAGGTATTTATTATTGTGATAATATCTTAGTATTCATAGATCTCAAACTATCTTAGCAAAGGTACAATATATGATAGAAGCCTTAAATAAGTGATATACACAAATAATTAATGCAATGTCATTTCTACAGCCCATGCTAACAAGTGATTTAAAACTCCCACGTTCAATGATCAAGGTCACTTCAGTAGATGAGCTTGACGAGATGGAGAGGACTCACATTCCACTGAGGTATCTACGCCCTCCTCCCCTACCTACCTCCACTACCCTCAAGCCTCTTTCATCCACTGGGACTTATTCCAGAGGATGACTGGTGGTTCTAATATGTTGTGAGAGGAAGATAGGAGTGAAATCCCGTCAGGTAGGATCAGCTTCCATTATTCAAAGCTTAATGTTTATAATAAATTCATAGGACCCTGAGATTATTGACTTTTGAGGAATAAGATTTTCATAATTTAAGGAGTCATGCAGGGTTTTTTTTGCATTAAATGTAGCCTCACAAGTGGTTTTACATGGGAAGTTAAAAAGTACTGATTAACAGCAACAGTAAAAGAAAACACATCCATATACTCACACTGTATGCCCAGAAGGAATCATCATATATTAACATTTTAAGGTTAAAAGTAGTATGTCCAGTCCTAAGCCAAAACAATTTTCACATTCAATTTAGAATTAAGAAAATAAACACATAATCCTTATGGTATTTCTCACATAGTTAGATTTTGAGAAAAAGTATTTTTTAGGGAAAAAGGAAGGGAGAGGGGGAGAGAGAGAGAGAAACATTGATGTGAGAGAAACATGGATCAGTTGCCTTCTGTATGCACCCCAACTGGTGATTGAACCCACAGCCAGGGCATGTGCCCTGACGGGGAATCAAACCAGAGATCTTTTGGTACATGGGACTACACTTAGCCAATTGTGCAACACAGGACATAATCTCTCTCCTCTCCTACCACCAAAGCAAGACCTCTGGGTAGTAAACATCAATAACTTTGTACCCAGAGTTTCTCTGGAACTCTTCAGACTGGGTACCCACAGACTCACAGAGTCATTACTGGCATTGAACTGATACTGTCACCCCAACAAAGCAGCTCTCAACACCCAGGGCAGTCTTCAGCTTGCCAAGCATAGGTCTCTTCTGCCAGGTCTATTGTCTGTGTTTCTGTTCTGTCCTGCTCCCCAGACAGAGAGTCAGAGCAGTGCCGAGGTGAAGATACTCACGTTTTCCACTCTGCCACACAAGGTCATGTGGAGACCTGCTCAGCATTGCCAGAACATTTTCAAGTGACACAAAAACAGCTCTTCCGCTTATTCCTGGGGTTCAGTGCCCGGTACTAGGGCCACACTTCTCTATCCCTAGTTCTGCCATCTTCACTCCCCACTTTCCCTCAAGGCCACCGGGACTCCCACAAATGCTTGATTCCTTTTTCCTTCTGTCAGGAGGGGGGGAAATTGCATGCTAACAAAATGACCTCTTAGAGGAACTACCCACAATATAATCTACTTTAGATGCTGCTCAATAATCATTATACTAGAACAAGTGCTCTAAGTACAACTTGAGTCAAAGGAAATTTTACAGATAGCGTTCAATTAATACCACATTGAATTCTGAATAGCAATAGTAGAGATTTTTATTTACTTAAATCACTTTTAAATACCTATGCATGCACATATTTATTAAAATATTTTATAAATAAATGTTCATTAAATGGCTGAATATATTCATTCTCCCATTCTTATAGCTTTGTTAAATGTGAGTACAAATGCTAGATATAAAAAAAAATGTGTGCAACTGAAATCAGAACTAAAAGGATGGAGTAGTTATGTCTGAAAGCCTAGGAATGTGTCACCATAAAGATCCCATTTGTGTTAGGGTTTAGATGCTAACTAGAAATTTCAGAGGACAAAGGTCTCAGGGTAGATGGGCTAGGAAGAATCCCAGGAGGAGGAAACACTGGGTGTAAATGTACACGTGGCATATTAAGATTTCTTAATCCTGAGATCTTCCAAGACCAGATAAAGACATGCCTGCAGCTAGTTTATTTAGCAAAGCCATTACATGGAACAGTAGTGGAAGAAAAGGAAGTGTAACGTGGGAAGAAGGAAACTTCACTCCAAAGATGCAGTTCTGAGCTTTTTACCACTGTGATCAACTGGTGGTCAAGACCCTTTGTAATCCTCAGAGAATCCTGGAGAGTGTGGTCCAGACTTGTCTTCTCAGGACATGTAACATGTCTATTCATTGCCTCCAGTGGTGACAGGCGGCCCAGGTGTGTTAACTCCCTCGGCTGAGCCGATTCCTAGGGTGTCTCAAGTGCAGGTGGCAGAGAAGGCCCTGGGGCGGGGGAGGTAAGAGATTTGCTGTGCAGGGGAAGTGAGATGTCAGGGATGACAGCACAAAGCACGGCTGGATGTTGCACTAGACACTGGAGCGAAATGTTAGAGCTACAGGGTATGAGGCTGAGTAGGTATGTGTCAATATACAATGTAAGAATAAGCTGTTCGCTATAGAGAGACACGATTTGGATGTAAAGTAAAATTGAGGAAAAAAATCAGTTGCGGGTATATTGTGAAGGACAAAAATGCTCTGCAAAATTCTTGTGCTTCATTCTGTAGTCAACTAAGAATAGTCAGAGTTTTAATTATATTTGTGACTTAGTGGCATAGTGCTGGTGTCGGTAGCTATTTGACAAGTGTCTGGGACTTTTCTCTGTGCCAAGCACTATGCTAGTTCTTGGGGATTGTGGGGAAAACAAAATGAACAAGATGACCCTGCCTCCTCATGTCTTACAGCTTAAGAAGAAAACAATTCACAAGCCCTTTCAACAAGCTGGGTACGTTTTAGGACAGCCAATAGAGGTGATATTGGAGCACACGGCAGGCCGTCTTGGACTAGTCCAGGGAGTTCGGGAAAGGCTTTCCAAGAGAACTAAGACTGAGCAGAAATGGAAGGGTGAGAGAGTCAGCTGTGTGAGCGTGGAAAGGAAAGATAGCCAGAGAGACGGGCATTGCCAGAAGGAAAGAAAGTGGAGGGACATAAGCATAGTGAGTCCAAGGAGCTGAAGGGAGGTCAGCATGGCTGTCTGTCGTGGCATGTGAGTGGGGAGGTGCAGACAATGCATGGAGAGGTAGATAGAGACCAGCATCTGCAGGAATTTAGGGAAAAAGAACAGTCAAGAATCACTGAATTAAGTGAATAAAAATGTTGTGAATCATTCTTGTTCTTTAGTGCAAATAACTTAACCTTTATTTAGATCTCAAGCTGTATTTCAAGAAATTTCCTTTGGGCAGATTGCCTGCTTTCCCAGTTCTGAACCCAGCATGACGCTCCAGGTTGGACACTCTAATAGCTACCACTGGCTGGGCTCCGACCTCCGAGGCTGGAATTGAATGGCAAACAATGGACCATGCCATCACATCAGGCTCTTGAATATGATGTTAAAATTTTTATCATTAATAATGTCTAAAAATCCTTCCATCAATCACTCTCTTATTCTACCTTTTTTTTCTTCCATTCTGTATAAAAGCAGACCCTGTCTGGCTTGTTTCATAAATGTTTTATATTATATTGTTTTGGCTGTGTATGCCATAGATAGAATGTATTGGCTCCTTTCTTGGTACAATGGGTGCTCGTTGTCTAATCCTATCTTTTTGGATAGAAAAAAAGCAAATATGGCACCCAACTCTGAGGTGGGAATCATCTGTCCGCTACATTTCAGAAACATCAGAGATTCACAAAGGGTTGTAGGGAAAAACAGATTATTTGCTTTGCATCAACTATGGTTTACAAGAGCAAACACGGTACTTCAGGAATGTATGAAATGTATGTTATGTTAAATTTGAGGTCATCCGCACACTTGTCAGGACATGGCTTCTTGTCCAAAGTTTCAAAACTTTGCAAGCTGTGAAATACTTGGACAGGTTCCAAGGGAGAGCAATGAAAATGATAAAAGATTTGGAGGCTAATACCTTTGAGGGAAGGCTCAAAGAACAAGAATTATTTCTCCTCTAAATGAGAAGTCAGAGATAATTTAACCATCTTTAAGTATATGAAAGATTTTATGTGGAGAGCAATGGTGTCCAGATCTAGGGAAGTTTGAGCAATGAGATGCGGGGGCAGTGAAGGCGGCCTGTGTGTTGGCAGAGTATTTCACTGCAGCAACCCCTTCCTCCGAGGCCCCTAGGATTGGCTATTACCTAGCAATGAGGTGTCAGGTACTTTCTGTGTGAGCACTGGGGTAAAATAAATGACTTCTAAGAATCTCTAAATTCAGTAGTTTTGGGGTTTTTAAAAGGTCTTCAACTTGAGGGGACTCTGAGGGCAAATAAATTATTGGCCAAGACTTTATCCTCATACTTTCTAGAAAGTGTAGCACATTTCTGATCCTTAGTGGTAATATCTGCAACCAGAATTTCAGAAGCTTCTATTATGTTACCAGTTCACCAGTTTTATACACAGATATACACCTTACATACACCGATATAGACACAATATGTAATAATCCTATTCCAGTCTTATATACAATGCTTTCAAAGTTATTTCTATTTCTATGTTCCCTAGGTCATCTCTATTCCACTTATCTCTTACAATCTGATAAGATACGTTTGTTCTCAACTACCTCTGCTTTTCATTCTCAAATCTGAGGATATAAATATATAGTCTAATAATTGAGCTGAAATAAACAATCTTCCATTTCAACAGGAAAATCTATGCATAGAGACACCTGCATATTTTTGAAAGTATCCTAAGTTATAATTTTATGACAGACAGAGCATAGCATTCCATTTACAATCTTTTTACAAAGGTGGATGATAACAGAAGCTAGGACAATACAATAAAATACTATGCCTGCAATAAAAAGTCAGACTTCACTCTCCTGAAATGGGCTCATGCAGATCACTACATATATATCTCTCTCTGTGTTTACGGGGAATTTTAAGATAGTCACAAAACAAAACTGCCAAGCATGAAAGAATAATTCCTTTAACAGCTGTTCGGTAAGGTCAAAAACACAGACGCTACTGAAGGTTACAAAAGTATGGCTAGAACTCTTGGGAGTTTAGCTCCATTGCAACAGGAATTTCAGAGCCATCTTCTGGGCTGTACCCTTCCAGATGTTAGAAAGCTTGTGATTGGTTACAAAATTTCAGTTCTGTCATTTGACTTACACCTCACACCATCAAGCCTGAGGAGACATAGTTAATAAATAAAAGCATAAATGTGGCTGATACCTAGTTTGAAAAGAAACAAACATGAATCAATGGGAACAATCTGACACCAATATCCCAATTTCGGCCCAGACACCAGCAATAGGAAGGCTATTGTACACAGTCCTGAAAATCTGTTCTCCAAATGCAGTATTGACAGAAAAGCTGGACATAATAAGAAATTAAATGAAGCTGAATAAATACCTATACTGAGGGTTAGACATCAAAACTACATTTAGTGAAAAATAACCAAAAGAAAACATGACATAGATCAAAAGGTCATCATATGAAAGAAACATTATTATTTTTGAGGTTCGTGATTCTAAATTGGAATGTAAAATCAGCCTGAATCCAGATTTGTTTCTTTTTTGCTATTCAATTGAATAGATTTCTCTCTACTTTTTGTATTTCTGGAGCTTTATCTATCTTACTTTTTTAAAACTTCTCAATGAAACCCAACATTTATGAAATAGAAGGAATTAGGTAGTGTAATTTTGACTTTGATGTCATCTCTGAAAACTTCCAGTGTAAACAGTTTTTGCAATTTTGTTTATGAGCATAGAGTGATTAAAATAGAAATTAATATAAATCAGTGTACTGTGACCATGAGCATGTCTATCAAGGTGACTCCTGGAGTTCCTTATTTGTTAACCCCATCTGATATTAAATCTCACAGATTCTGCGCTGTTCTTTCTAGCAGTCCAGCATTACCTCAATATTCCAGAAGCCTCCATGTGTTAGTACCACATCCGATTACATTTGTTATTAGAAAGACTGAAGACGTGTTTGGACTGTGAAAACTGCTTCTCATTTATCCAAAGGCAACAAAACACAAGCCTGTGCAGATCCAGCTTAGAATTTGGAACATTTCTCTGTTAAAGTACCACTTACCACTGACTTGCTGAAAAACAAAACAAACAAACAAACAAAAGTACACACACATACAAAACACACACACACACACACACACACACACACACACACACACACACAAGCACTGGTTGAAATTAGTCAGATTTTGACAATGATGTTTGTAAATTCCTCAGGTAGAGCAATCCAGGAAATTTTGGTTATAAAATATCCGCTCAAAAAAAGAAAATCTTGCCGAAACCGGTTTGGCTCAGTGGTAGAGTGTCAGTCTTCAGACTGAAAGGTCCCAGGTTCGATTCAGGTCAAGGGCATGTTCATTGGTTGCAGGCTCATCCCCGTTAGGGGGTGTGCAAGAGGCAGCTGGTGGATGTTTCTCTCTCATCGATATTTCTAGCTCTCTATCTTCTCTGTAAAATATCAATAAAATATATTTTTTAAAAAGAAAATCTTAATATAACTGTGAAGTATTTAAAGTCTGTTTCTCAGTTCTAAGAAACAGACAGCTTGATTATCACTCCCAGTTCAGGGGATAGGAAAATCAAGGTATTTTATCCAAAGCAGGTACCAGGCCTAAAACCTAGGTCATCTGAGTTGAGCTCATGAAACATGCTTATTCAACCTCAAACATATTCATAAGCAAAGAAAATTCTCAATTTATGAGGGTGTCATGTCACAAGGATGCATTAGCAAGGGATGGCATTTTTACCACTGTGATGAAAATTTGGCTTTCTCAAAAGGGGCAGTATATTTATTCAGAAGAAGAATATTCATAGTAGATATAGTTTCAGTCATATCAAAAATGATGTTTCTGAAAGAAAATGCATTTAGAGGCCTCCTTTGGGACACAAAGATATACCTTTCTCAGTGCAGAAGATCAAATTCTCCCCCACTCATGGACAGTGGGAAATGAGTCCACCTGAACTCTAGCACAGAGGTGGTCAGTGGGCGGGAACTCCAAGGAATCTCTGTGAAGAATTCACACTTTCTTCAGATTTTCTTAGACTCTCCATCTTTAACATATATATATATATATATATATATATATATATATATATATATATATAATTAAATTCTTTTACAGAGAGGAAGGGAGAGGAAGAGAGAGTTAGAAACATCAATAAGAGAGAAACATCCATCAGCTGCCTCCTCCACAGCCCCTATTGGAGATGTTCCCACAACCAAGGTAAATGCCCCTGACTGGAATCCAACCCGAGACCCTTGAGTCCACAGACCAACGCTCTATCCACTGAGCCAAACTGGTTAGGACTAGACTCCCCATCTTAAGGTGATTCTTCATTACTGTCATTATTTTCTTCCTAAGTACCAAATAATGTTTTCTTCTTTCTTTCCTGGGGGGATAAAGGGGAGCCATTCCTACTCTTAACTTTCAACCAGAAGTCCTTACAATGTCTTCCTTATTATAATCTCTGAAATACATTTCTTTGAACTTTAAAAAAAATGTGTTTCCTAGCTCCCCAGCCTTTTTAAATGTTGCTTTTTACTTAGTATCCAACTAAACTCCTCAGGTACCCATCCCAGGTACCTATCCCTCCTAGAGCAGGATGCCTGGGGCTCACCTCCAGTTTGTCCAGTGACCTCCCACCATAACTCCCATCCCCACCCTGAGGAATACTTAATTTCCAACTTTTGGCTCCCTTCTGTGGTGATCAGACTACAGACCTAGCCAAGGTATCTCCATTTTTCACTCACAGTACACTGTTGCATGTGACCAAAATTTAGTAAAAGTATGGGAATAACCAGTGATGGTGTCAACATATTGAAAATTGCTGGATTTAAAGTCTCATGATTGTTCTCTGTCTGTATTGGCTTCTGAGGACTAATGTAACAAAGCACCACAAAAAAATTGGGTTGATTAAAATAATAGAAATTTATTGTTTCGCAGCTTTGGAAGCTGGAAGTACAAAATCAAAAGGTTAGTTGGGCCATTCTCTGGAAGAAACTTTTAGGGAAAAATCCCTTCTTGCTTCATCTTATCTTTGGTTGATGGTTGTCAATCCTTGCCTTCCTTGGCTTGTAGGTGCACCATTCCATAATCTTCCTCCATTGCCACATGGTGTTCTACCTGTGTGTCTCTGTCTTTACATGGACTTCTTGTCTTTGTGTCTAAATTTTCCTCTTCTTATAAGAGCACCTGTCATATTAGATCAAGAGCTCAAACAACCCCAGTATTATATCATTTTATAATAGCTAATTACATCTGTAATTATTTCCTAATAAGGTCACATCCTGCAAATTAGGGGTCTGTGGTAGTTAGGGTTCTCTAGAGAAAGCGAAGCAGTAAGAGAGAGAGAGAGAGATAGAAGAAAATTTGGCTCATGTGATTATGGAGACTGAGAAGTTTCCCAGTCTGCTGTCAGAAAAAAAACGAGACCTGAGGAAGCCAATGGTATAAATCCCAGTCCAAGTGCAGGAAAAGACCACTGTCTCAACTCAGGCAGGCAAGCGGGAAGGGAAGGAATCCTCTCTCTGCTTTTTGTTCTATTCCCCCCTTAAAGGATTAGATAATTCTCACCATGTTGGGGAGGGTAATTTAGTTTACATAATCCACCAATTCAAATGTAATTTCACTAGAAACACTCACAATTACATTCAGGAATAATGTTTAATCTAGGCCCAGTCAAGTTGACATACATCTAACTACCACAGATTCTAACATTTTTTTTGGGTAGACACAGTTCAGCTCAAAACATTGTCACAGCAAGTTTCTCCTTATGAATTATGTATTTGGTGAAACCACACCATTCTGGGGACCCACTCCCAACCCCTTACTATCTAAATAAACTCTGTCTAAGGTTTTCTAAGACCTGGTCTTGGCCCTCTACAACTCTTGCTGAAGTCTTCCAGAAGAACATTCTGAATTTTTATGATTTAAATCGCTAACTAGAGTGTGTGTGCATGTGCTGTTATTGTTAAAGGATTTATTTTTTGTACTGTATTTATATAATATTTTATGCATTTTCTTGTACATATTTGAGTTTCTTCTAATGGACTGAATAATTTGTCTTTTTTTCTAGTGCTTATATTTTTAAACACTATACTTAATGGACATAATCCATTACTTTAGGAGGTATCTAATGACTACTTATAAGCAATAAAGGTATTGTGAATCTCCACTTTCCTCTCCTCTGTTCCCTATAATTCACCATCAGATTTTAATTTATTATTATATTTTTATTGTTCTTTATACTTTTTTAATACACTCATGCCTCTATTTCTTCATTTATTAACATTAGTGAAGTCTTTTGATCCCAATTTGTAATAGTTGAAGTATTCAGCATTCTTATACTACTGCTCCATTTTTCTCTCTCTCCTTTCAACTTTTGTTACATCTTTGACAGGGTGTGTAACTTTAACAACTTGCTTTATAATTCTTTTTGTTTTAGACTTAGTCCTACATTTAAACACATTCATAAATAACTACCAGGCATTTTCACTAGTTTCTTCATCCATTTTTTGGGGGGACACTTATAGCTTATCATTATTTCTAGGAAATTTTATTAAATTACTAGAGGCCCTGTGCATGAAATTTGTGCAGGTGGTCAACCCTCTCCAATCTGGGACGGACCCCTTCAGGGATGCCTGACTGCCTGTTTAGGCCAGATCCTATCAGGCCTAAACAGGCAATTGGACATGCCTCTCACAACCCAAGAGTGCTGACTCCCAACTGCTTGCCAGCCTGCCTGCCTGATTGCCCCTAACCGCTTCTGCTTGCCAGCCTGATCACCCCTAACCACTCCCCTGCTAGCCTGATTGACACCTAACTGCACCCCTGCCTGCCCAATTGTCTCTAACTGCCCTCCCCTGCTGGCCTGGTCACCCATAATGGCTCTTCCCTGATAGCCTGGTCACCCCCAACTGACCTCCCCTACAGGCCTACATCCCCCCCAACCTACCCTCCACTGAGGGCTGGTCCCCCCCAACGGCCCTCTCCTGCTGGCCTGGTCTCTCCCAACTGCCTTCCACTGCTGGCCTGAGTCCCTCCCAACTGTCCTCCTCTGCCGACCCAGTCACCCCTAACTGCCCTTCCCTGCAGGCCATCTTATGGTGATCATCTTATGTCTACATGGGGGCAGCCATCTTGTGTGTTGGAATGATGGTCAGTTTGCACATTACTCTTTTATTAGATAGGATTGTTATTATTTTCTATAATAAATTATTTGTTTTCTTCCTGAGGGACACTAATCATTAATATATTGTAACTCCCTTGCCTGTGTTTCCTGTCTTTTATTTCTCTAGTCAGTTTTAATTCCTGGTTCATTCACATTTCCTCAGATCTTGAATCCATGTGCTATTGTGTGGCCTCGGCAATCATTACTCTCTTTTGTACTGTTTCTGATATGCTCTTCACTTCTGTGGTTGTTTTGTTTTCTGCTTTTTCTTTCAGTTCTGTCAGCTTACATTTTATTTGCTTCTGGTACCTTATAACATTTTTACCTTTGTTCTCTGCACTGAGACACTGAGATCCTGATTTACAGAGATGATTTGCTTCACTAGGTTTTTAAAAAAATTATGTCTCATAACTTAACCACAATTTTCATATACTCCATTACAAGTATTGCTAAGGAGAGTTGAGTGGGTTTTTTTCTTCCTTTCTATATATCTATATCTTGTTTTACTTAACAGTTTTTTTGTAGAGATGTTGTACTACTATTTTATATAATTATTCATCTTTCAATAAGATGACTTCTTCCTGTGCCTGCTATTTGAATGACATTTGTATTGGAGACTCAGGGTGATTAGGACCATGTTCCAAGCATTAGAAGTATTGCCCCTGTTGACGTAGGGTTGTGTATGAGAGCACACTACTTTTTTTTTCTTTTCTAAGTCAACCAAGATTGATGTCAATGCCTCTCTTTTGGGCCATCTCACCAATAGACAGCTTTCTGCAAAAAGAGCAATTTGTGCGGTTCCTTCATGATATTCACCTCCCCTGCTCTTCCTTTGTACCGGACTGGTTCCTGGGAAACAATGAGGACCAACTCAAGACCTTGTTCCTATGTTTTCAAACAACACATTGTCGCTCACTTTGTCCCCACAGAGAATACTTTCTTTTTTAAAGAATTGTGCCTATTGTCTTAATCTAAGATCTGCAACTATGAGCATCATTTCTTAGCATTTTCCTGCACTCTGGTTTGACCTTCTGTGTACCTGGAAGTGGTTCCACACTTCCAGGTTCCACAGATATTGTGGCTAAGGTTACAGAGGTCTTATAATTGTGTTAAAGATGGGAGGTTTTCTATTTTCAGTTTCTGTCATTTTGGGCTGATTGCCTAGGAGCAAGGGGAATAGTACTATTTTTATGTCACTATTATTTTTATTTTGTTTCAAACTTTATTTAATCTTTAGTTTTTCAGGGAAAACTACAAAGTTGAGAAAACCAAGAAGCCACAGTCAAAGAAATTACCTACGTTCATGATACAGCACACATGTATGCTGTGTTGTACTTCTTAAACTAAAAGAGATTGCCATATATCACACATTGGCATAGTTTTAATAGTGAATTGACCTTGTTTCTGAGGGAATAAACACGAAAATCTGGACTTTGTACTAAGAACCTCACATTTAAGTTCATGCTTAAAAATATCATCTCTATATAATTTTGAAGTTTGAAATAATAAATGTTTCTCCAGTTATCCTTTCACATATATTCTGTTTCCTCTCAGAAGCAGATTCAGGTGAAGGATAATTAACATGGAAAATATTAAACTATTAGTATTTTTTCCTGAATTCATTTTATTGACAGAAAATTTATTTCTAAATCATTGATATGGCAGCATATGCTATCTAATGCCTTAATACTATTAAACTATAGTGGCATGTCACTTTCATAGTGTACACTGATGTCTTTCTTCTTTTTGGTGAAACACAAAAGGTATATATGCAAAAAAAAAGGTATATATGCAATGCCCACATGCCCACATGTAGGTAGAGTCAGATAAACAACAACATTTGACATCAATCAACAAATCTAGAATTGCATTGCCTTGAAAATGACAAGAATTTAAAAAATAAAACTTAACGAACCATTCATAAAAATATGTTTATTTGGTGATTTGAATTTTTGGACAAAAAGCTATTGAAAGGTGAACATTCCTTTATGTGATTATATTTAACAAAACCTGGACTTTCAGGTAAGAATATCTAGGATTTATTCACATGTGTATCACTAAAATCACTACAAATAAAGGCTGTGTAGTAGAAATTTACCCTGAACACTGCAGATACTTGAAGAATTAGTGCTAAAGCACTGTAAAAAGATTGCTTCTTTTAACATGTCCTAACTTTTCTCTTACTGTTATCTATGTTGACAGTGGTGGGTAGGCAAACATCTTTCAGCTCCTGAAAACCCCTTTGTTTTGAAGCAGAGAGGATAATGATGTGGCCTGCCACAATTGTGTTTGTTGGTTGGAACAGAGTTCTAATTATTCCTGATACATCACTAGATATAATAGATCACACAGTAATCACATTGTTCTTCATCTGCAGTCCTTTCTTTTCTACCCTAGTTTCTGCTTAGAGCTGGGCATTCCCACTTCATGGATCTCTATCCTCTGTGTTATGGTCATTAATACTTCTCTTAATACGTTCTGTCAGTGAATGCAAAGAGTATCTGGTAGTCAGACTTTTATATTAAAAATAAGTTTATTTGAGATGGGTCAGTTAAGACATAAAAAGCAAACAAGTGATAACAAAGATGCATTGTCCAGGCTACATATATTTCAATTCCATTTCTGTGGCTGTAGTTGTACACAGAACATTTTCTGTTAAAGCTCTTGCTGACCTGCCCTTTGATGTTAAATAAAACATTGTTATAACCAAAAATAATTAATATACTTGATTTTAAAAATAGAATGCAAATTGGGTAGTTCAGTTTTAAAACCACAAGCAGTAGCAATCATTATATCTTTATTAAATATTTATTATGTGCAAAACACCTTGTCCACTACTATGGGGATATGAGCAATTGAAACTGTCAGGAATTTTTAACACATTTATGGAGATGACATGGACATTTAAAAAAAAACACAGAGTAAGCCAGAAATAAATAATTTTCATAAATATTAAGTGATGAAATTCTAAGGCTATTGGTTCAGAAGTAGAGCTATATCATGTCAGGGTCTGGAAAGATCTCTTGTGGGAGTGGATGGGTTAACCCCTGAAAGGCAGGTAAAAATTGGATAAGTAGAGATAAAGAGGAGGGATTTTGAAAGTAAAAGGAGGTATGAACATACTTGGAGGTAAAGAAGTTCTAAACTTATTTGGTTAGAGATGAGGGTCCATGTGGACAAATTTTAAGAAATAGACTTTGAAAGCAAGATGAGGACCAAAAGCCAAATCTTAGAACAAAATGAGATTTAAAAAAAAGTTCATTTAAAAGAAATAAAAAAGAAAAAATTCCCAATATTTAACTGTTGTCCATGATCATGCTTTTAAAGCTGGATTAGGTGAACAATTTATCCCATTCTTCAGTTTTTTATGGAATGGGGGACTATATTCACTGTCTCACTTCAGAATTTCTCTTGCTTCTATTTGGATTTATTTTCCTTGTCAGTGCTGAATGGAAATCTCTTTCTTGAGGGCTTTGCATTAGTCAAAATAATTAATGCTATGGTAAAAAGACAACCTCCCAAAAGTTAGACATTAATACAAAGGCGTATTTTTTAATTACAGCACAATAAGTGTGTAATGTAGGCTGACGAGAGCATCTACTCCACACTATCACTCATAGATCCAAGAAAACTAAGGCAACCTTATTGGTAAGTGGTACTTTATGGAACACTTGATTTTGTAGGCTATTGGAGCAAAGAAAAATTCAGGTGTGGGGCCACATATTGGCCCTTCATGCTTTGGCACATCACTTTCCCACATTTATTGGCAGGTCACATGGCCCTCCAACCTGTAGAGGGGTGTAAAACACAGGGGAACAAATGGAATGTTTGGTGAGTTCCACTGTCTCTGCCACACCCTTCACTATGGGAGGTACACCAATTGAAGGCACATCATGAAATTTCCCCTACCTTTTGTTTCTTAAAACTGAAATTTCTTCAAAAATTAAATTTTCAGATTGTATGTCCCAACTTTAAAAAATTAAATAATTATGCCTGTATATTTTTGTAACCCTCTTCAATTAATACCTATTCTACTCATAAATGGAAACAAAAATTTACATTGGTTCTGCAAGAGATGCAAGAAAATGTCAATGTTAATTATTTTTATTTTCTCTGGCTTTACCTTTTCATAATCTATAACTAACGGTAATTTCAGACCAGTTCTCAGCACCACATCTCTGCCCACTCTATGTACTCATTCTGTTTCATTCTAATTTAAAGATTTTGCTTCAAGTTTTTTTTACCTACTTGGCCAACCCACTTCCATCCTCTCAAAACTGTGTCCTTCCTTCAATGGCCTCAGCCAATTGCATCTTCTCCAAAAGGTTTCCCAGATTCTCCCAGTCAAAATTCATCCCTTCCTCTCCAAACTAAGAATATGAATATCAAATGCTTATCTTGCCATGCTTTGTATCTTTATCTCTATAAAGCATACCTTAACTACTTTGCTGTCTCCCCAACTCTCCCTGGAAACAGTTGGCAATATTGGGAAATAATTTTGATTGTCAAAATCTGGGGTAGGTAAGGGACTGCTGCTGGCATCTGGTGGGTAGAACCAGGGATGCTGTCAATATCCTACAATGCACAGACAGCCACCACAACCAAGAATTCAGCAGCCCAAAATGTTAACGGTGTTAAAGTGGAGTCTGAAAGCCAGAGTGAGAACAATTTTTCCTCTCATTTCTCACCGCAGACTGCCAACCATAATGCTCTGCAGTCAGTAATATACACAATATTCAGTAGTGACTGGGCTTTAGAAATGTCTGAAAGAGTCACCAGGTCATAATGTTAGAAAGGAGAAATTAATTTTTTAGTAATAGCCATGGTGGTGTCTTCTAATGTATGCCCATAGTTTCCTCCTTCTCAGGCCCACGAGAGCACAATACTTCCCATTCCATTGCAGTTGAGTGTGACAGTTACTTCTGGACATTATATTATAAGTGGAAGTGACTTGAATCATTTCTGTGCCATAGCGTTTAATTGCTGGTGTGAGACCCTGTGGTTCCCCATTCTTCCAGCTGTTGAAATCAGCCTGCATCCAAGGTATCATACAAACATATGAATACATAGAGGTATGTAATGTGAGCAAGAGATAATCGTTTCACCAACCAGTTCTTCAGTGCTATAGGCATATAAATATTTCTGAGGGGAGGGGGAAGTAGGGAAATGTGGAGAACGATATAGGGGAATAAGTGGTGATGGAAGAACACACAATACAGTGTATACATCATGTGTTGTAGAATTGTGCATCTAAACCTAAATAATCTTGTTAACCAGTCACCTCAATAAATTAAATGTAAAAACTCATGTAAAATTCTGCTCACTCCTAAAATGCTAACTTATGTCAGTATGATTTTTCTTCAAACTTCAGTGTGATAATGGCAGCTTAAAGACCTACCATCTCTGACATGAACCTGTTCCTGAGTTCATTTTGCTGATAAATCAAACAAATTTTTGAAATCAACATTTTTTAAAGAAGTCCTGAATCAATCTTTATTCTGCTTTTGATTTTTTGCTTTACTACCTAAGGCAATAATATTGACTTTAACTTTCTTAGAAAATTATAGTTTATGCATGTTTTTAATTGAACTATATTTACTTCAGTATGAAACATGAATCAAGTTCTATTTGTTTCTGTTAGTTTGTAAAATATACTCTGTTAACACAAAGCACTCATGGGATATAGAAGTACCATAAAATTATAGGAAGAGCACTGCCCAGGGATAATGAGGTAGTGCATAGAGCTTTGTACCTAAAGGTAGAAAAATCTGGTCCCAATGAAACTCTGCCAGTTGATTGCTATAAGATAGGTAAAGTCTATACAAACACTTTGTAAACCATTGTGCACTATGCTAAGGAAATTTATTAGTAGGTTGCTCACAGGTCTCTTGCTCTGACTCTGTAGCCACTGAATTCCACAACCATGTAAGTAAGTTGACTCCTTGGCTTTCAGTTTCTTTACTCATACACTAGACTTATAATAGTTGTTTTCTATTTTTTTCCAAATATTAAAAGTCCAGGTTTCTATATGTGACAAGTTATTCTTCATTTAAATGCTTTGCAAAATTTCCATCCTCTTGAAAAAAGTGTGAATTATTCCCTTATTTTTTAAAATGATTCAAATATCCTATAGATAACTCATTTCTAATTTTTACTATTTTATATAACACAATGCATGACTCACTATTTGTTTTTAGTAAATATTGAGATAAATAACTATTTACCACAATATCAAATCACTAATTAGAAATAACTCATTTGTAGCATCAATTTAGAAGTATTAAACAATAATCCTATCTAATAAGAGTGATGTTGAAATTAACCATCACTCCATTATACCCATAAGCCACACCCACCAGCCAATTAGAAGTGAGTATGCAAATAAACCCCAACCAAGATGGCTGCAGCCACGGAGTGAGGAGGAGGTTTGGGTTTCCTTGGCAATGGAGGAAGCCAAGCTTTCCGCATACCCTGGTGGGTCCAGGCCTCCACTTAAGGCTACAAAATTTCAATTATAGAAGATAAATAAATGCCAATAAAAATTGCAGCAGCCATGGAGCTGGAGAGAGCAAGAAGGCTTGAGTTTTCCCCGGCAATGGAGTAAGCCAAGCTTCTCCAGCCCTGGCCTGCCTTGGTCTCTGCTGAAGGCTACAAAGTTTCAATTACAGAAGATAAATAAATCCCAGATACCAAGGCCTCTACTTGGGTCACCGGGGGATGGAGAAGCATGGCAGGCCTGCAAACCACCACAGGCTCCTCACCCAGGCTGCCCCATGCCCCAAGGGAACCCCCACCCTTATCTGGGACACCCTTCAGGGCAAACCAGCTGGCCCCCACCCATGCACCAGGCCTCTATCCTATCTAATAAAAGAGTAATATGTAAATTGTCTGTCACTCCAACACACAAGATTGCAACCACAAGATGGCCAGCAGAGGGCAGTTGGGAGGGACCAGGCCTGCAGGGAAGGGCAATTAGGGGTGACCAGGCTGGCAGAGGAGGGGAGTTGGGGGCAACTGGGCCTTCAGGGAAAGGCAGTTGCGGGGGGAGGGAGTAGGAGGAGGACCCAGGCCTGCAGGGGAGAGCAGTTGGGGGGACCAGGCCTGCAGGGGAGGGCAGTTAGGGGCAAACAGGTTGGCAAGGGAGCAGTCAGGCATCAATCAGGCTATCAGGGGAGTGGTTACTGGGTGATCAGGCTGGCAGGCAGAAGTGGTTAGGGACAATCATGAAGGCAGGCAAGCGAGCAGTTGGGAACCAGCAGTCCTGGATTGTGAGAGGGATGTCCGACTGCCAGTTTAGGCCTGGTAGGATCTGGCCTAAACAGGCAGTCAGACATCTCTCAAGGAGTCCCAGATTGGAGAGGGTGCAGGCTGGGCTGAGGGACACCCCCCCCCCCATGCATGGATTTTGTGCACTGGGCCTCTAGTGTTGATAATAATAATTTCAGGCTAGGCATTGTTCCATAACTATTACAATCATTATCTGTTTTAATTTCACAACAATCATAAAAGGTAGGCAAAAACAATAAGGTGAAAATTATGATAATATTATTTTTAGATTGGGTTATATGACCTCTTTATTCATTTTAAACTTCCCAAAACATTTGTGATCACTCTGTAGAACCAGTGTACAAACTATAATCGGAAAGAAATCGGTGGTATTTTTACAGTACGTGAACACAACCATCTGATTTATAGTTCAATCTGTTAATGCACCCTGTTATTAGGCCACCTGGCAGTTTTATGCATTGTGAATTTAAAGAGGAGCTCAATGTAACATAAGCTTTACAAGCTGGAGAAATATTATTGAAATGAAACATGAATGAGAACCATTTAAACAATAAAATAATATGTATAGACTATATATTTTTTAGTTTTAGTTAACACATGCTTTAGGTATAAATTCTGAAATAAGTTGAGGTTCTTATGAGACTATAAAGATGAAATTCAAAATAAACTTATTATTATACTATTGTTAATCATGTAGTATTCATGTGCTTATAGAGAAGCAAAAATACAGCCACAAATTCCTCAGAAAAAATAAGATCACCTATCAACTATATTTTCTTTTAGTACACACAGAAGTGTATTTTGGGAAGTGCTGTCAGAATGAAAAGCCAGAATTGGGAGGTGGAAAAAAAACCTGTAATTTATTGACCATCTCTTTTATGACTCTCAATTTTATTATCATTTAAGGAATTTGATCCACCATTGTGAAGTACAAAATAAGATCTGTACCAAGATAATCCCAGAAAATATGTCAGTAAGATTAAACAGTGGCATAACAGTGAATCTGTATTAGACTTGAAAAAAGAATGTCTACTGTAATGCGATGTTATTTGCCCTGTATTGTCCTAAATACTAGTATATCAAATAGTAGTTCCTGTAGTATATGAAAAGTGTTATATTGTGAAAATTAATATGTTATGAAAAGCATTTTATGTAAGCAGGATTCTTTACAATGATCCATGAAATTTGGGCTTGGTTTATTTAATTTTAGTCCCTTCCATTGTAGTCCCTTTCATTAGATTAATGAACTACAAGTTATGAGATAGTTGTTATTTTTATTCAACAATTACACTATAATCAAACTGCATTATTCACATCAGGATTTTAATGGGGTCTGCTTATATGATCCATATTGATATGATTTTTAAATATATTTGCTATAATGGCTTAAGGGAAATTATGCTTTTATATAAACATACCTACTATTTTCTTTCATTTTAAAACTATGAAAATGTGAAATCTTAATGAGTTCTATATTTTGAATTATAAGACACTTCACAAATAATTATGAAAAATAATGGCTGTTCAAATATATATATATATTTTCTTTAAAATGTATGGGTAAGTATTGCAACTGCTTCTTGTTGTCTCAATGTTTTTCAAATATTTAAATGTCCAGTGGGAAAAAAGTGAAATACATTTTCTTATACAGTAGAAGCAAAGTCAAATATTAAATATATACATTAACTATTATAATATGCTTTTAATCTTAACATTGACTTTGCCGTTAGATATTTGAATTCTACATCTTAATTCTGCTATTTCTGTTTAATCTTCTGGTTATAATATTTCAATTTAGAGATTTTTATAACATGATGCCCAACCTTTTCTTACAGAAAAAGAAAACTATGAAAATAAACAATCATTTAACAAATTAAATTCCCCCACATATCAATCATGGTATGTTACTTGGTTTAACTTTTGCGAGTTGGTATTAAGATACTTCTTATTGTGCCACTTCCTAAAGTGACTGTGTATTTTTTGCCCGTCTAATGTGCCCTGAAGACTTTTGGTTGGGGAACTCGGGGAGGTCACAGGAAATGATAAAATTCATTTTACTGAAGTGTACTGGTTATGAAAATTGCTTGTTCCAGTGGGCGATTTCACTACTTCATTTATAGCGTAAGTGCTCATTGTGCTTCCACTGGCTGGGATCTGACCCCTATATTTCTCATTTTCCCTCTGAAATGTGGGTCAGCAATGTTGTCAGGTTCCCTCTCTCCTGTAAAACATTTTATTTTTAAATATGTGACACAGGAGCTTTCTGAAAGAACAGGTTAAAAAAAAGAAAAAGTTCCACTGGATGGCATTTATGACTCAGAGAAGTATCATTGCCATTGACCTCACAACTCTTCTTAAATACCCAGAGAAAGGCAACAAAATTGTCAATTAGGCTTCCGGGGAAGAGCATTCAGCCCAGCTCAGCTCGTGCTTGGCAGCATAACCATGCAGATCTGGCTTCTATCGGAGAGGCCGTTCAAGCCTATAATAAGAAGGGCTCAACAAATTTGAACTTCCTTTCTCAAGAGCAGATTTAGAAGCAGTTGGTTTGTTATACACTTATTAAAAGGTTTTGTGGCGTTGAAATGTTACTGTGGATAGGCAGCCTAATTCTTTGATTCACAAATCAGAGGTCAGGCTTCTAGAAAGCTTTCAGAAGTCCTTTTCTGTTTTCATAGAAATGGTGGTTAAAGACTTTTTTTTCCCCCTTCTCTTTTTCTGATGATGCACCCAATACTTTTCTGAAATAGCATTGAGCTAAGGATTTATTAGTACCAGTAACCAGTTACTAAGAAAACTGATACTCTTACTCACCAACCACTTTTTAAGATTTGATATTCAGTATACTCACTGAATAATAATAATAATAACATAATAATAATAAGAAGAAGAAGAAGAAGAAGAAGAAGAAGAAGAAGAAGAAGGAGGAGGAGGAGGAGGAGGGGGAGGGGGAGGGGGAGGGGAGAGGAGGAGGAGGAGGGGGAGGGAAAAAGAAGAAAAACAACAAAGTAAATTCAATAACAAATTATTACTTGGTCTTTAATGTTTTACCAATCACCACATTTTGTGATTTAAATGAATACCAGTTGTTCTTAGGCTTTAAAGAAAGTAATAGAAAAAATATATAACTGAGTTAAAAATCTAAGGAGAAAGTAAGTAGTCAATATAGTATAGTAGAAGGAAATAGTTACTAAGCTCCATTTTCTGCCAAGTCACCATCCTAAAACTGGGCTGCAACACGTTAACGGGTAAGGTGATGTCTATTTAAAATATTTTCCTTCATGGAGAAATTGTTTCTGGTCTTACACAATAGTAACCGGAGCCATTTGTTTCATTTGTAAATGAACTTTTACCAGGCCTAGACCTGTCTCTCCAAGGGAGAGACCGAGCAGGAGAGATGGGACTGAGGCCAATGGTGCTTGCATGGTCTGTAAGAGAATGACTTCCCCTTCATGGAAAGAAAGCCAGTTATGATAATGCTACTGGGGGACAAACAATAGAGGCCCACTGTAGTAACTGCCAGAAAAAAGAATTAGGAAATCAGAAGAATAACAACAGCTGGGCTGGGTCTTGTATTGGTCACCTATTGCTCTATTTCCTTCGCAGCCAGCAGGGCTCTCTTCTCTCGCAGTGTGCACAATATATGCGCACAATATCCCAAGTACACATTTGCATTGGAATCTAAATTCCTTAGCCAATTAGTGTTACGATGTTATCACAAGTTATTTGGAACTGAATAGCAGTGATTTTTACTCAGGACGGTCTCTGCTCCCTGAGAAGAGCTGTAAGGTTGAACAAACCGGGAAAAAAATACCTTAAAAAAAATTCATCCTGGAACATAATAACAATATTGATAGTGTATTAGAGTGCTAGGGCCAGAGTTAGCCCCAAATGTGTCTGTTACCTAAATGGGATAATAGTTTAATAAATTCACAAGGATGCCATACATGAAACAAAAAAGAAAAAGGTTTGGCTATCTGTCAAAAAGACAGAGATTGTGCAATAAGTGTGTCATCAGGTGCAGGCACAGAGAACATGCATTGAAAGGGAGTTATTAGCCTTTGTTTTAATATAATAATAAAAATCTATTGTGGAGATGAGTCTAATTTTTGAACACTTAAGTTCCCCTTTACAGACAGGGTAAAGCTATATTCCAGCTGTTTTGTGACCCGGTAGGAATTGTTCCATTTTCCTATATCTGTCTGTGCATTCATATATGCATAGTCAGATCCAAATTGATTGATTTTGCCATATTTTATGTTGACCACTATAATGAAAGAAGATAAAAGAGTATATCTCAATAGGTTTATTGTTAGCTTATTCTAAATTGCCTGCAGATATTTTTAAAAGTTAGTTTACCCAAGAATTCCCACTCTTGTAATCTTACCACTCGTTTTCATTTTTGTCTTCTATCCCATGGGGTATGTGATTCATGCGAAAAGTCCAACTCCTACGTACCATAAAACTATTGACTCAGAATAACTGTTGGTACACACACATCCTTCAGGTTTATTACTTTATCAAGAAGTTTCCTTGGGGTTTAGGGGTTTCCTGAGAAGTATCTAGCCATAGGAAGTAGAAATGTTGTCACCAATAGTTCGGAGTCAGTGTATTTTTAACGTGCCTGGGCCTTTTAGCTGAGTCACTTGCTCTGGGGAGGAGAAAAGAAAATGAAAAGCAAAGTGCAAAATAGTAATAGTTGAATTCTTACACACACTGGGACAAACACCACACAGAATTTGGAATTGTCTAGGGGAAATGCAGTAGGACTATTCCCTCATTCTTTCATCCATTAATAAAATATGTGTACAAAGTGCCAGTCTTTCAGGTCAGCATGTATTTTAGCACATGCTGATTGTATATTATATGGAACTAGAGGCACATGCAATTCATGGGCAGGAAGGGGGGTCCTTCAGCCCAGCCTGCACCCTCTCCAATGCAGCATCCCTCGGGGGATGTTCAGCTGCTGGTTTAGTGCCCCGACCTGCAGGGCAACAATGTGGGCACTAAGGAATCCTAGGAGAATGAAACAAGAGAGGGGCTCAAGGAAGGAGGGCAAGTCTTAGAGATCCGATCAAGCCCTCGCTTTTTTATTGAAGTGTAACTGTTTTTAAAGGCTCGTAAGGGGAGGGGCAGGGTAAGGGATTGTCATGGGGTGATTGGTTGGGGACTGAGCATGTCTTTAGCTGATTGGTTATTCTGATGTGGGCAGTTCTTCTAGCTTTTGGCGTGCCCAGGGGCTTTGTTGGAATGCTGGCTATCTTGGGAAGAGGGGCTGACCAGGAAGTGAAACTGAACTCTTGTTTTTATGGCTCCCGGCAGTTTAGGCCCAATCCCTCACAATCCGAGACCACTGGCTCCTAAATGCTCACCTGCCTGCTAGCCTGGTCGTCCCTAACTGCCTTTGGCTGCTGACCTGATTGCCCCTCACTGCCTCTGCCTTAGTCCCCGCCACCATGGCTTTGTCTGAAAGAACGTCTGGATGCATGTCTGGCCTAATTAGCAATTACCCTTTTATTAATATATATATATATATATATATATATATATATATATGACAATATGTAAACTTCTGCCTTTGGGAAGATGGCAACGAAGCAACACTCAGATCCAGTTATTTTTATTTTCACTCTGCACTGTGGGATATTGCTATATACATTATTTCACTTATTCTTCACAATGACCTTTTGATATGAGATTTCAGCACTGCTTACACTTCAGAAGAGAAAGCAGTACTGTTCCAGTAGAGATTTGCTTTTCCAAGCAGCAGTGCATTTTGCTGAAGCTCAAAAGGCTACAGTGTCCAAATGACAAAAATTTGAAATAATTTACCTAAAAAGTAGGAACATGATAAAAAGATTGGAAAACTTTCCTTTGGGGAAAATCATTTCATACTTTACAGAGGCAAATGGATACATTTATGTAATGCTGTTGATCCTTGAGCCCCTCTGCAGACACTGTCCAAGGAACTTCTCTGCATGCAGTAGGCCCTCACTAATGTAGATTAATAGTCTACATCGGGAGTTCCACAGATGCCTCTGACTTAGCTGAGGGTAAAGCTGGCTGCCAGGCTGGAAGTCTGGGAGTGGAGCCACGGAGAGCGGGGAGGTGATACCGCAGCGCTCTGTTCCTTCTTGCTCAAACGTGCCTGGAATTGCTGGAGCTGGGAAAGCTCGACCCAGACCTCTAACACACAGGTGTTTTATCTTAGACATAAAAAGTAACCCAAAGCAACTTCATTTTTCAGAATTATCTCCTCACCATCATCACGCGCTTCCTGTTGCCTTGATAATAGAGCCAGAGCCTTTGCTAATGAGACTTAGCTTGACACATTTGCCTGAGGGGAAGCAAAATGATTTGCCCCGGTACTTCTAGGCCCTATAGAAGACCCAAAGAGACATTTGCAGTGGCTGCCAAGGATCTCAGATCCCTGAGATTAGAGACTGCCAAACAGACCCAGGCAGTGCGAGGTGGCAACACTGCTTACCCTGCCCCTAACCCGGGAGGCCTGAACATACCTGAGTCACCAAGTCAGCCCGGGATATCCCCATCCTGCCTCAGGACAGGCAAAGAGGACTGGCTACGGATGTGTTGAATGCAGTTTCACCAAGTTTGCCTCCCTAACACACCCCAGAGGATTTGAATAAGTCCCTTGAAAGAGTTATTCCTTGAGAGTACAGAGTAAGGTGTTGCAGCACCAATGAGGATTTTAGTGGACAATTTGCTCCGAAGCCCCCAGCACAGTCCTGCGTGAGGAACACTGATGTCCAGCTGCCCGGGGTGTGACCAGGTGTGGGAGAGTGGAAAGCTCCCAGCAAGAAACCAGACACCGTTTCCGGAGATGGTTGACCAGAAAGACACTGAGAGAAGCCAGTTGCTAAAAGCTGCTGCCCAGAGCCGCCCGGAGCACTGGACTGCTCAGCAGTGCGCGCCACGCTGAAGGAAGAGGTGATCCGGGCCTCGTATCTGCTTAATCGCTTCGGGAGGGTGGAATAGCTTACCATTTGTTATGCTCCTTTCTCAGGAAAGAGAACAATAATTTTGTTCAGATTCCAAAACAGCCATTGGCTAATTATAGTCACTACATTCACTCCAACTTGGAGGGCTGGCCCAGGAGGAGAACATTATCACTAACAATTCCAACTGAAGATTCCTTTTAATGTAACTTTTAATTTTTTTTTCAAATCTTGACTCTTCTGAAGATCTCTCCTCATTGGTAACACCAATGACTATATAAAATAGAATTACTCTGTCATTATTCGTTTGCCAAATTTATATTTGAATTAAAGTGTCAATGCTGTATAAGAGGTTTATTACAAAACTAGAGGCCTGGTGCATGAAATTTGTGCTCAGGTGCAGTCCGTAGGCCTGGAAGCAATGGAAGCACGGACATCTGACAGAGAAGGGCAGGTCCCAGCTGACTTCTAGGCCCTGGGCAGCACCTGGGCCCCAGAGTCCCTGCACACCCCGCCCCCCTCTGCCTGAGTCACGGTGCCTGAGCCCCATGCAGAGTGTGCTTACCATGTGAATTCTCTATCCTGATCATCTTATATAATAAAACCCTAATATGCAAATTGACTGATGTGCAGAGCAACAGGTCTCTATGATGCACACTACCAGGCAGCAGATGCTCAATGCAAGAGCTGCCCCCTGGTGGTCAGTGAGCTCCCTCAGGGGGAGCGCTGCTCAGCCAGAGCTGGGCTCATGGCTAGCGAGCCCAGTGAGAGTTGTGGGAGCCTCTCCCACCTCTGCTAAGGACCCCAAGGGGGATATCTCATTGCTGGCTTAGGCCAGTGAGGAGGGGGCCTATGCCAGCAGTCAGACATCCCTCTTGGGGTCCCAGACTGCGAGAGGGCACATGCCGGGCTGAGGGACCACCGCCCCCAACCCCCTAGTGCACAAATGTCATGTGCTGGCCCTCTAGCAGAGAATAAATTAATGTTGGTAACTACAGCCCGAAATTCTAGCTTCTTTTTCAGATGACAGCAATATCCAACAATAATTATGACAAATCCAAAACTTTCCTTGGAAGAATAAATGGAACTTAGGCTCAAGGACTGTGAAAAAGTAATTCAACCCCAGTGTTCATTAATTCAACATCATTTCATTACAATTCCTATCACCTACAATTTTCCTGTGGTGAAGAAAACTCAGAATAGTATGCCTATAATATTCATAAAGCTTACCTAAAATCACCATAGTTCCAGTAAAAATAAATATTTTATTAGATATCTCAAGTGGCTTATATTTTAAAAAGATAATTAAAATAAACCAAACATTTTCCAGTAAATGTAAATCATTCCAATTGTACTCAACAAGCTATAAATATCCTGCCTTTTCGTTCTCTAAATTATAATTTCAATTTGTTTAACATCTAATTTAGTTCTATAAATATCTACTACCATTTTGATATTTGCTTAAATGTTCCAAGTACTGACCTCTTTATCAAATTAGGTCTGTGATTAAATCAGGGGAAAATAATACATTTAAAATCTTAATATCTTTATTATTTGTCCAACAAAACTAAACAATTAATCTTTAAATATTCTAAATCTTTTTAGAACTCTGTGGTTTTGGTGAACATGACAGTCAAAATTCTTCAAACCATTTACCTCAAAAATATCTTCAATGAAGCTGCTCATAAAATTTAATAAGCCTGAATAATGTATTTCACAATTTTAAATTATAACTTTATACTTTGTTTATATAGCTATATAGATGGTAATTAAGTAAGACTATTTGTATTAAAAATTTATTTGCAGAAGGTTACTCAGTAATTTTTTTCAAAGAACTATTTTTTAAAATACAAAGTCTTTTAAAAATTATAAATATAGGGCAAGCTCACTGTAAAACTTTCAGATAATATAAATATAAAATAAAAGTCATCCTTCAGAAATAACCACTATCAATATTCTGTGCATATCTTTTAATGCTTTTTAATATATAAATAACACACACACACTAATAATTCCTTCTTGCTCTGAAACTGGGATTGGTTGACACATACTGTTCTGTAATCTGCTTTTTTCCCACTTAGATATTTATCACATATCCATTATAACTCCCAACATTTGTTTGGTAATTTGTTATATAAACCATAAGTTGTATCCATTCTCTCTAATATCCATTGCCTATAATGGATATTAAGCTTGTTTCTTCTAACTGCCTTCTCTTTCTCCTTTAATTTTGATAGAAACCCAAAAGATATTTACCAGTGAACAATGACTTGGATGCTCTAAGGGAAATTTGCATTTTAAAATGAGATGTATGTATATTATAGTTCTAGTAAATTTATATTCAGTTTAAATCAATAGCATTAAAGAGATTGCACAACTACCAGGGACTTTCCTAGATGTTTGCATATATAATTTCATCTAATTTATAACTCAACTCTACTATCCCTGGTTTTAGAAATAATGACTGTGACACTGAAATTTTTCCTGTAGAAGCAACTAATAATTTTAGTTTTCAAGGTATGTTTTTCCCCCATGTCAATAGTATTACATACTATTTAATCATTTTATTCTCAAAAATGAGTACAATAAATGAACCAATGTTATTTTTATTGATGCCTGACTGCAGCATGTAAGGTAGAATTCGATTTTATTTGCTTCAATTTACAGGTGATCACCTTGAGGTTGAGGGGTGGTAAGTACCTTGTCCATGATTAAGCAATGGTGGGACAGGTGGGACACCATCCTGCTTTCTGTGCACTATTGATGTGCATCTCATCAAAAAGCTTGTGTGGGAAACTGAATTTTTCAGAAAGACTATTTATATGATTAAGAAAATCAGATAAATGCTAAAATCATACAAATGATCTCTGAACACATAATAATCTGGCCAATCTATATATATATATATATATATATATATATATATATATATATATCCCAGTGCATGAATTTGTGCATAGGTAGGGTCTGGCTAGCCTGGCCAGAGGGAGGGGACATGGGCAGTTGGCCAGCCTGCCTGCATGCTGGTCAAACTCCTGGTCAAGGGAACAATTTGCATATTAGCTTTTTATTATATAGATTATACACTGAAGGACCAGATTATTATGTGTTCAGAGATCATAATAATCTGGCCACTCAGTGTATATCACCTTCATTTTCTGTTATGCAACATAAATGTGTGACACACTAAGACAGAAATAAGCCCTTTCAAAACTCTATACTGGTGATATTTTTCTGACTTTTGTCACAACCAGTACATGATATCTTGACTCTCATACAAGGGAAGATCACTAATCTTCAGATGTCTTTGCATTGATGATTTAGGTCCCTTGGGATTTTATAAAGATAACAAAATAATTGCTCAGCCCTGGCTGGGTGGTCAATTGGTTGGAGCTTTGTCTCATGCACCAAAAGGTTGTGGGTTTGATTCCTGGTCGAGACACATACTTAGGGGGTGTGTTCCATCTCCTGTCTCATATGGGAGGCAACTGATAAATGTTTCTCTTCCTCATCAAAACATCCTCAGGTGACAATTTAAAAAATTGTTGAGGGACTCCTATTCTGAAATTATTATACAACTCTTCTGCATAATTATACTCAGAAAAATATGAAAGGTGACCATTGAGCTTTGATGATCATCTTTCATTTCTTCACATGAAAAGATATGATAGCCTTTTCTTGTTATCAAGTCTAAGTGGACTTTCAGGCTCATATTGTATTGTGTTCCTGAGCTTCACCTAAATCCATCCTTCTCAGGCTGAACTGTCCACTTGCTTTAAGGTCCAACTTGTGTCTCATAATTTTTTTAACTCTGCAAATGAGTATGTAATGTGAGTACTTTTTGTGCCTTGTTATACTCAGTATTTTTATCAGTGACTGGATCCTGCCTGCACTCTGCCCCTGGGAAAATTAGAATGGCTGTTTCAAAATCTATGTATAAGGAAGATTGTCTTCTATTTTGAGTCCAAAGCTTAAACCAATCCCCACGCAGGCAGCCCTATGATACTTTTTTAGTAACATAATTTAACCTTCTCCATGCCATAGGAGATCTAGTATTATAATGTATTAATTTATACCAGTTATTTTTTATTTCCAAGAAATGGAAATGAAATTAAAAACACTTATTGTAGCCCTGGCCAGTTTGGCTCAGCATTAGAGTGTTGGCCCAAGGACCAAAGGATCTTTGGTTTGATTCCTGGTCAAAGGCAGATACCTAGGTTGCAGGTTAGATCCCCAGCCCTAGGTGGGTGTGGGAGGCAACCAATCTATGTATCTCTCACATCAATGTTTCTCTTTCTTGCTCCCTCTCCTACCTTCCTTCCACTTTCCCTAAAAATCAATGGAAGAAAATGTCCTTGGGTGAGGATTAACAAAAAACAAACAAACAAAAACAAAACAGTTATTGTAGTGTCTTCCCTTATTTTGATATATGTTTTATGGGAATACACTGCAAGCTTCCCTATTTTAATGCCCAGCAGAGTATCTGTGTGTGTCTCTCCAGCAAGACTAAGCTTCTCATGGTTCAAATTTAGGGCTCCAAAAACCTGCCCAATTCCTGACACATAGTGGTTAAGAAAAGTTTTATGAAAATAGGAGTGAATGAATAAATTGAGGATGTTCCTTTGCACTACTAAATAGTTCTCTTCTTTAAAAATGGTGGCTTAATATTGTTATTAAAGCAAATAAAATTTCATTTCCCCTAGTGATTTTTAGGATTGATTATCTCACATATTTAGAGAATTAGTTCTTACATTTACAATATTCTACAGTAGAGTATAATGTAAAATCGTAAGTATGAAAAGCCAAATCCATAAAAGAATTCAGCAATATATAGTTAAAACTAGGCATGGTTCCCTTCAGCAAGCTTTCCTATTCAAGTCATTTCAGTAAATATATGTTTAACAAGCAATAAAACTGATGGTTATATTTACATGGCAGTCAATTTATGTTCTACAAAAGCTAAATTCCCCATCCCCTATAATACTTTATATTCCTTGACATTAGTCTGCAACAAATGGCACAATTGTGTTTTTAAAAAAAGAATGAAAGGACTCATAATAAAAACCATTCACTCTGCCAAATATGTCATTACATTTTCCCCCTGTTCAGCTGCCAGATGTATTGCATTATATTATCAAATTGATAGATCTAGTGTTATTTCTACACTTACCATTTCATAACAACAAATAGAAATATAAGGAAGCTTTGGTAACAAATCTTGCTTAATATGTATGGGAAGTAGACAGTTTGTCTAAGAGAAAAATATAACTGATGACAGATTTCATTTCAGTCTGCTGGTGCTTATTAAGATGTCTACAAACAAAAAGCTATATCTGGGTACATCTCTTTCTGCAAACAAAGGAAAGTTTTAATTGCTTTAATCAGCATTTGCATTGTCTTTGTGATGACATAGGTAAACAATTCAGCTCTAATCAGGAAATGTCTTTCAGAGGAGATTCTTCAGCTTAGACTTTAACTGAACCTAATAACATATTTTCTAATAGTCATTGTTAAATAAAGTTTAGCAATGTAATACTGTGCTGATATATATTTAAATTATTCCTAAGCCATTAATAGGAAGATTGGTGATGTGTTTTTTTTTTTTTGCTATGACCTTATTAGGAATATCATTTTCAGAAATAAAAATGGCTTCCCTAAAATAAAAAAGCAGACTGATGAATCAACCCCAAGTGCCAGCATTATGCTTTTTATTCACCAATAACATGTTAAACATAAATAAGTCTTTTCTCACTTCCTAGGTATTCTTTTTAATTCAATTCCTCAAATACTTATTAGAAGGTGAAATACCCTGTTATAAACCAAAAATATTATAAAGAATAAGAGAACTCTATAACATTTAAATAAAACTGTAGCCTGAGGTACTTGAGTGGAAGTGTTTTCAAAACTCATGGAACTTCAATATAAGACCATTTACTAAATATAAATATTGCTACAACTTCAATAAGGCAAAAGATACTTCAATTTGTGGCTTAGCATCATATATATATATATATTTCACTTACACTCTTAAAGACTGCAATGGCACCATTTAAGAAATAAGTACTTTCATTAATGATTCGATAATATAAAATGTGGCAGTGCACTTCAAAGTTGGGAAGCACAATACTCAACACTTTCCTTAGTCTATCTCCTTTGAGTTGTGTAAGCTTGGGCTAGTCATTCACCATTTCTCCAGGTCTCAGTTTATTCATTGGTAGATTGGGGATTCATTCAATTGTCACCTGTGGACCAGGGATTGTGTTGGCATTGGAGACACATGCTCTGGCCTCATGAAGCTTCTGTCTACTGTAGGCATGCATAGTAAGCCAATAGCCACACACACAAACAGGTTAATAATGCCAGTGATCTTTATCTGGCATTTAGAAGGGTTCCAGAACCTGGAGAAGGTGCTGTGCACAAATTAATCAAGAGTCCAGAGATGAAACATAATTTTGAAAGGCATCATGAGGAGTCAGAGAAGACTTAGCTAAAGGAACTAAGTTCTCCTTGTCTCAGGACCCCTTGCTTTTTATTAACACAATTTTTTTCTAAGGCAAGGTGGAGATATACAGATCAAAGGGTAGGGTTTGTATACGCAATCTATTGTCAGATTGGAAAAATTGCCTTTGGTTTTTCAAGTGTTTGGCCAGTAGGAGGCAGTAACATATAGATTAAGATGCCCTTAGCTATCTGGCAGCAAGCAATCATTAAATGCATCCTTTTCAGGTTTGGGAAAATGCCTTCAGCCATCTTCAGATGGTTGATCCCTGCTGGCATGCTGGGATTGGCTTCTGACATGGTAATCGAAGTGCATCAAGGGGTCATACAGGGGAGATTCCTGGTTTATTTGGGGCCTCTGTCTTCAGAAGGTATAGTTTATAATAAAAGTGGAATTGAGTCAGTGATTCAAATGTTATAGCCTGAGCCCAAGAAGCCTGAACTCTCAAAGCATGATGTTTGCAGACAAGAAATTACAATGCCAGAGGATGAAGTGCTGTCATTACTATACTTACTCTTCTTCAAGATTATGTGACGTTGGGGTATCATTTAATCTCTCTGTGCCTCCATTTGCTCAGATCCAAAATAAGAGCTCACCTCATAGGCTTGTTATTCATATTAATTTAATATTTGTAAGTTTATGAGAGCATTACCTGATACATGTAAGTGTTCTTATTGCTTTATCAATTGGAAGTCATGGCAGTCTGTCTCATGAGACAAAATGCTGCAACAAAAAACAAACTAACAAACAACCCAACAACAGTAAACATTCATGGCTTATATTTTAACAAAGAAAACAAGATTCAATTGTAGGCATTTTTTCCCTGAGGTTGAGAGAAGGTGTGGCATTTTTCTCAAGGCTCCTCTTTCCACTTCTTTATCTTGGCTGAGGATGCCTTGTTTTCTTCCAAGTAGGAAAGCCACATGGGGATGCTTGGGTCATAATAGAAAGTGGCTGGTGAATTTGTTCTTCTCTCCTAGAATCCTACTGTGGTTTCCTACCTAGGAATTGCACGGTATTACACACAAAGATAATTAAGAAAAGACCTTTGCTTTCAAGGAGCCTACACCCTAGCTGGTGAGAAAAACGAAACTACAATAGCACACATTCCATGATAATGGCCTTTATAAGATAATCTACATGGTGATCAGCTCTGTGAATATAAAAAAATCAAGTCTTATTTATCTTTATATCCCCTAGAGCCTGATAATAATGCTCAATAAATGTTTGCTGGATTGAATTGACTACATTAACAAGTACAAACAAATGGAGTCTGAGCAAGTAATTGTCAAAAGAATGCTACAAAAAGAAACAATCATAGTGGAAATTTGGTGTCCCCATTGTAACTATGGTAGATATGGGGAACCCTTATTTTTCCTTGTCTGGTGAGTGAATCGACTAGGAACCACTAAAGAACAATGAAACTATGTGGTAGATATCAAGTTCCATTAGCAGTTTAGAGAGTCTACCTAATACTTCATACATTTCATAGTGAAACGATTCTTCCTAGTAATGGAATGTCCTAATTTGAAAGACATGTTTTCTGTGAATGACTTCAGAAGTAACTTGATTTCTAATTAGAACAATGCTAACTACTCCTAGTTTTGTGCCTTAATTTATTCCTGAAAAATTAAATACTTACCTAAAGTAAATATTAGTGTGTCAGTCTTTGTGGCATCTGGGGAGGAGAAAGAGTTGTCATGTAGCACCTATCAAGCTGGAACAGAAACATTCTTTATTCAGTGAAGGGAAGGAACATTCTGCTGTCAGTATATCCTGTTTGGGCTCTAGGTGGCATAGGAAGATTCTCTCTTTTGAATCCAGTTGTTTTTTTACTTTTTCTTTTTTTCTCTAAAACAAATAACTATTTTTCAGTTCACACTATTTGCCAAAAGCAAAAGTTTACACTATTCTCCTTTTCTAAGATTACATGTTTTTGAGATGGTGGCACAGGTAAACACTGGTATTCGCTTCCTCCCAAAGCCACATCAAAATTACAACTAAAATGCAGAACAACCATCACCCAGAACCACTTGAAATCTGGCTGAGTGGAAGTCCTACAACTAGAGAAGTAAAGAAGAAAGTCCACCAGAACTGGTAGGAGAAGTAGAGGCCCAGAATGGGCGATCTAACACCCACGCATGGTGATTTTTATTGGGAGGAATGTCTTCAAAGACCTCCAGTGAGAAGTAAGGGGTCCTAGCCCTACACTAGCTCTCCAGCCCCTCTACCCCCAGCCCAGGGTTCCAGAGCTTGGGAAAGAAGTCTCTATAATTTCAGGCTATGAAAACCAGCAGGGAGTGTGACTAAGTGACACTGAGGCTGCTAGGCTGCTAGAGACTCAGCAGTTCCTCTTAAAGGGCCAGCACATGAACTTATAAGAACTTTCTCCCTCTGAGTTCCAGAGCTGGGGCAGAGGTTTGGGGGGTGGGGGTGGGGAAACCAGGGACACACAGGGAGGAACTGGATTATCTGGCATTGGTAAGATACTCAGTGCTCACAGGGGACATTGTTTTGCTGGGACGTCCCCCATCAGAGAGCTGACTGGCACCCTTATCTGAGTTTTTAACAGCATGGCCTAGGTATACTGTTTGCTCCTCCCTGATGATTCCCTGAGACCCTGTCCCATCCAATTTGCAGTCCCACCTAAGCTATTTGCAGCAGCTTTTCCATATGAATTGCCTGACCTGGCTCAGGCTTTAGACTTCACTAAAATCTCTCAAACAAGCAGCAGCTGGTATCAGTGTGCCCCAAACCTATAAATAAAGAGCCTAAGACCTGGATCTAGCACCAGCCTGCCTTGCTTCAAAGCTGGGCCTTGCTTGGGCACTTCTGTGCCCAAACAAATAGCAGCCATGTGCAGACTTCTCTGTAGCTCCTTCCAGCTGGCTCTAGGCAGTGGCTGACTTTGCATCTCCCTGGAAGTTGTAGAGCCAATGCACCCTGAAGTGGACAGCTTCATACCAGATTATGACTCTACACATCCACAAGTGATACACTCAGAGTGCATATTCAGTGAGTACCAAAGCTATACTGAACCAAATCCTGCTCCATATGGGTATCTCCTACATAGTAGCTCTTCCATTGTGGTCATAGCTGGTCCTCACAGCTAATTGGTCTAGAGGTCAATTCCTCCAATCATGCCTATAGCAATCAAGGCTCAACTACAACAAGATTGTGCACACAGCACACTGGAATGCACTTAGTGTGCCTAGTTCAGGTGACTGAGTCTCAGGGGAGTTTGAGCCACTGGGCCCTACAGGACATCTACTACACAAGGTCATTCTACCAATTCCAGAAGACATAGCAGCTCTACCTAATACATAGAAACAAACAAAGGAAAGTAGCCAAAATGTGGAGACAAAGAAATAGGTCACAAATTAAAGAAATTGAAGCAAGCAAGCTACTGGACAAAGAACTCAAAATAATGGTTATAAGTTTACTCAAGGATCTTAAGAAGAGCTTCAAGGGATTTAATTAGAGTTTCAAGGGACTTAGTGAGACTTTTAAGGAACTTGTGAGAATTTCAAAGACATGAAAAAGGAGCAGTCAAAAATCAAGCACACAATAACTGAAATAAAGAATCATTTACAGGGATTCAACAGTAGAGTAGAGGATTCTGATAATCAAACCAAAGATTTGAAATATGAAGAAGCAAAAAACATCCCTTCATAAGAGCAAAAAGAAAAAAAAATCCAAAAATATGAAGATAGTGTAAGGAGCCTCTGGGACAATTTCAAATGTACCAACATTCACATTATGGGGGTACTAGAAGGAAGAGAGCAAGATACTAAAAACCTATTTGAAGAAATAATGACAGAAAACTTAGTAAAAGAAATAGACTTATAAGTCCAGGAAGCACAGAGTCCCAAATAAGAGGAACCCAAAGAGCCCACACCAAGACACATCTTCATTAAAATGCCAAAGGCTAAAGACAAAGAGAGAATCTTAAAAGCAACAAAGGAAAAGCAGTTATTCACCTACAAGGGAGTATCCATATGACTGTCAGATGTTTTCTCCACAGAAACTTTGTAGGAGAGAAGGGAGTGGAAAGAAATATTCAAAGTGATGAATAGCAAGGACCTACAATCAAGATGACTCCACCCAGCAAAGCTATCATTTAGAATTGAAGGCCAGATAAAGAGCTTCACAGACAAGGAAAAGCTAATGTAGTTCATTACCACAAAAGTCATATTACCTAAAATGTTTAAGGGCATCCTTTATGAAGAAGAAGAAGAAGAAGGAGAAGGAGAAGGAGAAGGAGAAGGAGAAGGAGAAGGAGAAGGAGAAGGAGAAGGAGAAGGAGAAGGAGAAGGAGAAGGAGAAGGAGGAGGAGGAGGAGGAGGAGGAGAAGGAGAAGAAGGAGAAGAAGGAGAAGAAGGAGAAGAAGGAGAAGAAGGAGAAGAAGGAGAATAAAAAATATGAACAATAAAATGGCAATAAATACATACCTATCAACAATTGAATCTAAAAATAAATGTACAAGAAATCTAATGAACAAAATAAAATGATGAATAAAATAGAATTAGAGGCATGGAAACATGGAACAAATTGATGAATCTCAGAGGGACAGGAGAAGGGGGGCTGGAAGAGATGAACCAAAGGTCTTATATGCATACATATATAACCTGTGGCACAGACAATAGGGTGGTGAAGGCCTGGGCTGGGCTGGGAACTGAGTGGAGGGGAGCAATGAGGGGGAAAAAGAGGGCCATTTGTAATACTCTTAACAATAAAGATATCTTTTAAAAAGATTGGATATTTTTAATATATTGAGGATACAAGTTATTATGCAAATAAATGTGTTGGTAGAGTTCAGGTCAATGCCTTATCTAGTATCTTGAGTTGTTCTGAATATTTAAGAACCTTGTTTTTCAAATGGTGGTTTTTGGATAAGGTACATCAACATTTCATTGAAACTTAATGGAAATGCAGAATTTCAAGCCCTATTCCCGACTTACTGAATTAGAGTCTGCATTTTAACAAGAATCCAGATGATTGGCATGTACATTATAGTTTTAGAACCACTGTTCTAGGGCACATCTTTGGAGAATCTATTGGGTAAAATACCCCTTAGAACACAGTCAGACTAATGGGTACTTACATCACCTGTTGCTCATGTGATAACAGAGCACTAAGAAGCTCCAAGGTGTTTAGTTATAAAAGAATTTCGTTTTACCAAATGAGTTTTTTTTTTTTTGGTGACAACAATACCAATCTCTTTTTGCTGAATAAAGATAGGGGAAGATGAAGTTCATTATTGATTTGGAGTTATTATAGAACATCATAAGCACACAAGAGATGGCAGATATGACTGTTGTGCTTACCTATTAGGTGGACACCATCAGAGGAATGCAGGAGCTAGCATCTACATAAAGAGAGAAAGGCAAGCTTTTTTCTTCATAATTATTTGCCAACCAGGAAATCAGAGAAATCTGAAGGAGACATGTTGGGAGGACAGCATTAACCACGAGGGAAGTATTGCTGATATTTCAATTTGTGATATTTTAAAGATAATCTACTATATTGTGGCACTTGGAATTCTATGTGCATTAAGCTGTTGAGAGCTTTCTATTAAAATATTTATATTTCCAGCTGTTGTTGAATAAAGTTATATTCTTTCTTTGGGTGCTATTGTCTATTGTACATCTTTTGCCTATTATCAGTCACAATCAGTCCTAAATTATTCTGTCAAGCGAGAATCTAGAAACTTTACACCTGCCAGTTCAGGATGATTTTCCATATTGTGTGAAAATGCCAAGGAATGACCTGTCAATCTGTATTTGTGACAAGAGTCCTATTCATGGTGCTCAATGGTTTGTAGAGTGTATCTTTGAAGAATTATTTTTATATGGTTCAGTACATCTCAATATCACAGATAATAATTATCTTGAATCCTGGGCCCAAATAAAAATAGAGGGATACAATTGAAGGGGTCTCTTTAGTTAGTAATTATATGAGAATATGTTGGGGAAATTTTTTCATCTCATTTTTATCTGAGTCTGTTCAAATCTCAATTGCAAGCAGGTGCAATTTTTGTGCATATGTAAGCCTAGCCATTTGTGATCCTATAACACAACAGTATTGCAATATTAGAGTGCCTCCTCCTGTTACAATAATGAAAGAAATTTTAGGGATAAAATAGGCAGGTTTATGGAGTTTTAGGAATAAAGAAGGTCCATGGGGGAGGAATGCACAGGTGAGGGCTTGGAGCCACCACAAGACATACATTCACAGAGAATAGAAAGGTGCCACCGGATAAGGGAAAGGAAGGCATCCATTCACAGAAGAAAGGGGAAAGCCACAGGGTATGGGGAAAAAGTAAACAAACTTTGACAGAGGATAGAAAAATGCTGACAAATGGCAGAAAGAGAAAAACGGATTTTCACAGAGGTTAGAGAAATGTTACAAGATAAGGGGAAGAAGGAAAGGGGGGCACCACGTGGGGTTTGGGCTTTGAAGCTGATATTCTGCAAAAGGAGTGATGAATCAGAAGGCAGTGTCAAGAGACGAAGAACTACAGCCTTTATAAACGTTAGCAAAAAAGGGGCTTTGTGGGTTACCCCCTTGGGATCCCCCCCACGTGGGAGTCTCTATATGCTGCCAATAAATTCCCACCCTTTTCATCTACCACCTTTTGTCCATGGCTTCATCCTTCCAATCCATCTGGACAAGGACCTAGGAAAGGAATCACCCTTGCATCCTGCTCAGGAAAACAACCCGAATCAGTAACTCATATAAAATCATACTGAGACGTGAATAAAGATCTGTGGAAGAGGATGTCAAAATTCTTTCCCAAACTCCATGAAACTCTCTTAAAATTAGAATGAAACTTTTGAAGGGGTGTGGTGAATTGCCTGTATTTATTTTTTGGATACTTTTTTTCTTATTTTGAACAAGGGTAAAAATGGCAAGGCTACGAGGTAATGAGTGATCTGTTTGATTGAGGACCTCTGCTGGCAGACATGAGCCAAAAACACACACAAAAAACAATTGCTTTCTTGATAGTTTTGGGCCTCACCTCAAGGTTAGATCTTCATTCCTTGCCCGAACATGCTGGAAGGAGGCATTAGGTTGCAGTTATAGATAATAATAAGCATAGCTGACACTTTGAGTGCTTAGTTTGTGCATAAACTCATGTAATCTTATAACAAACCATGCCATGAACTATTGTCAGCACTCTACAGAAATATCAGCTTATTCCATCCTTTTAATAAAATAGTGCCCATTTTACTGATGAAGAGACAAGTACAAAGAGTTAAGAAACTTGCCCAAGGATTACAGGAGCAGTAAGTGACAAAGCCAAGATATAACTCCAGGCAACCTGGTTTCAGAGTGCTCTCTGAACTGCTCAACATGATGCATTAGGCAACGCAGTGCTAAAGCTAAGTACTTTCACTACACATGCACTGCATCTCATTCAATCCTCACAGCAACCCAGAGAAAATGATTGTATTATTATAACCCTCTTTTACAGATGAGAACTGTTTGATGGACACAGAGATGCTAGAGAAGAGAGTTATGAACAGGTAAAATATGACTCTAAATCTCATGTTCTTAACCAATTTGACAGATCTCAAAATCCAGGAGGCTACAATGGAGCTGCTTTTTTATTAAGACTAAACATTGATTATTCCGTATAACAAAGAGCTAATATGCAAATGCCCATCACACTGTAATGGTTCAGACACACAACACTAGGGAGAGAGTAATGGGGACCAGCCAGGCAACAATGAGCTCATTAGAGAGGAATGGGGATCAGCCAGGCTGTGGCCTGGGAGAGTGACAATCGGCATGGCCCACGGTCCCTGCAGTCCTGGGCACCAGCGGGTGCAGCCTGGGTGAAGCTGCCCACCCACGGTCCCCTGCCGCTGGGGTGAGCAGGGCAAAGCTGGCCTGGCTCCTGGTTGCCTCCAGCCTGCCAGAGGAGAAAATCCTGAGTCCCAGGTGTGGGGCGAGGCAGAGGCAGTTATGGGTGACCAACCAGGCCAGCAGGGGAGCAGTTAGGAGTGAACAGACCAGTAAGGGAACAATTAGGGGCAATTAGGAAGGCAGGCGATCAGTTAGGAGACAGTGGTCCTGATTGCGAGAGGCAGTCGGACATCTCCCAAGGGACTTTGGATTGGAGAGGGTGCAGGCCAGGCTGAAGACCCTCCCACCCCCTGTGAAGACTGAAAAAAATAGAGAAGCCATGACAAACTTGGCTCAGGGGATAGTATTTCAGCCAGCTCACCAAAAGGTCATGGGTTATATTCTTGGGCAAGGTACCTGGGTTGTGGGTTCATTCCTCAGCCTAGTTGGGGCACATGCAGGAGGCAACCAATTGATGTGTTTTGCTAATCTCTCTCTCTCTCTCTCTCTCTCTCTCTCTCTCTCTCTCTCTCTTTCTCCTCCCCTCCCCAATCTCTCTACCTCTCTCTCTTCCACACCCTAAAAATCAGTGGAAAAAATATCATTGGATAAGGATTAGCAAAAACACCCCCCCCAAAAAAATGGACAAGAATGATAATTAGGTTTGAAGTTAGGTATCAGACGTGAAGCCTGCTTCCTTTCCTAGACAGAGGGTGGAATCTAATCTGTATACCATTGCAGTTAAGCCCCTTCAGGTTTGGAGGGTGCTTACCCTTTTCTGTCCGCTTCACACTCCAAGGTCTGCATACTTCTATATTTCCCACCAGAATGCTCTGGGATGCACTGTCCACTGCCCATAAATGTCCTGGCTCCTATGGCTACCTCCTCAGATATTGTCCTCCATTCTGGGAACATTATATTAAGACTCAGTTCAGAGTTCAATTCCATCAGAATCCCTCCACACTTTATAAAGTGCCTGTTCCCCTTTTCTGGCATCCCTTGATAACCTTGATTTCTATGCATTGTAATTCCCTACTGTGTATCTGCTTACCCAACAAGAGCATGCCCTTCTTAAAGGCAAGGACTTTGTTTTGCTTCTATTTGTTTTCCCAGCATCTCAAAGTGGGGGCTTGAGAGATAGTAGGCTCTCAATAAGTTATCTACACTAATAAAAGAGAAACATGCAAATTGACTTTCACTTTGTTATGCCCAACGGCCAATCAGGAGTGACTATGCAAATTAAGATGACAGCAGCCCCTACCCCCGAGTTGCTCCAGGCCTCTGAGCAGCATGGATGCAGGCAGGGAGTGGCAGTGTGGGAAGCCTGCTATGAGGAGGAGGGCAAGGTGGATGAAGTGGGGAAGGGGGAAAGGGGGCAGGAGGAGCTATAGGAGCCATGCTCTGCCCAGAGAGAAGACTGAAGGTGGCACAGAACAAAGGCTTGGGTTATGGGTGCCAGAGGAAAAACCAGTGCCAGCAGTCGGGGGAAAGAAGGCCTAACTAGTTACTACATGAATATACTAGCAGAAAACAAATAAAACAAAATGCTTACTGAGGAGGTTCTAAGAGCCTCCACTGAGAATTGCAGCATCTATGCTTATTTTTCCATTTTCAGAAGACACATCAAGAGCAAGTCAGAGATTTAGAAACATTTGGGGGGTGGAGAGAATGAGTCATGGATCCTTTATGTAACCTTAATATTAAGTAGAAATAGAAGAAAAGAGGGCAGTACACTGAAGCTTCTTATACATGACAATGAAGTTATACAGAATTCACTAATCTCAGACCCTATGAAAGAGATATTTCTTCAGTTTTAATAACATTTTTACTTTGGAATAATTTTATATTTACAGAACAGTTGTAAAGCTAGTACTGAGCATATATATTCCTCACACAGTTTCCCTCAGTTCTATCATCTTACATGACCATGGTGCACTTCTCATAACTAAGAAACCAACACTGGTCCATTACTACTAACTATACTCCATAGTTTCCTTTTATTCCACTAGTTCTCCCCTAACCTATTCTTTTCTGTCCCAGGATTCCACCCAGGATGTCACCTTAGATTTATCATGTCTTCTTAGCTTCCTCTTAACTGAGGTAGTGTCTCAGATTTTTTGTTTTTTATACACATGAAGCTATTTAGTAACTTCTGGTTTGACTAAAATCTCAACAAGATTCTAGCAAAAGAGTAATATTTTACTTAAAGATTGTAATTTTTGTTATTCTTTTCTGAACTACCATAAGCTCTGACAGATTCAGTCCTTATCCCACTCCCAGATGTCCTGAGCTAACCAACTCCTTACACTGAGTGTCCTTTTAAGTATTGGCCCCTTGAAATCATAGTATCATGAGATTCCGTATGGCTTAGGCATCACTGACAACGTTTTATTCACTAATACAAGGAAGGACACAAGGTCTGTGTGAATGAAGATGTGTTGAAAATACTTATTGATACAAAATGCATCTTTCAATTATACTTCAAGCCCTGAGAGTTTTAAACTTAACAGATTCATTTAAAAGGTGCATAACAAAGCGGAAAGCACTGGCTTTGGAAGGAGAAACTCTCAGTACATTTTCCAACTCTGCCACTTAACACCTGTGTGGCTTCAATCCTAGCACTTGACCTCAATAATGCTATGTATATCCATCTGTAATTATAAATTAAAAATGTGACAATATGTGTAGAGAACTTCTTTGACCTCTATAGCTTGAAACACAAAGTATTATTGGCAGCATTAATCCTAACCTAGGTAAAAACACTTAAAAATGTGAAGGTCTCTTGTGTGTCATAATTTTCTATTTCAAATTTCTCTTCTTGGCTATATCTGATTTTGGAATAGCCATGAAAGCTATTTTGGTTTCCATAACAAAATATTAACTGCCTACCACTATTAATGAATTTTATAATGTGTCAAACATTTATAGAACATTCATTGCAACCGTAGCACAAAGGCATGGTTCCAACCTTGAAGGTGGAAAACTGACACCCAGAGAGGTTTATGTGACTTACCCATGATCACCTAACAAGGACGTAGAGGAACCATATAAACTCAGGGTTAAAGCACACCCGCTCCTAACCATGAATCTATAATACCTTTTCCAAAGCTTTTCCAAAGGTGCAGCAAGTCACAGAGAATGTGTGAGATGATGCTCTTATACCAACCTGGGAAAGCATCAACTGGAATTGGTATCACTCGGGCTCAATATCTTGATCACAAGCCTAGGAATTGGTATCACTCGGGCTCAATATCTTGATCACAAGCTGAGGTCACTGGTCTGTCTCCTCACTTGAGTCTCTTAATAAATATAAAATTACTACTTTCTACCCTTTCAGATCCTTAATGGCCAACACCTTTCTTACATGGTCTTATATGTTTTCATATATCTTAAGATCAAAAGAACCTCAAAACTATAACAAATTGAAACAAATAAGCGTTAATCCCAAATAATGTATTATTTATGTGGGGAAAGGATGAAGTGTTTTGACCATTAGAAAAAAAAATGTGTAGAGTGAAGCTTAAGAAGCCGACTCAGATATAATCCATTTCCCCTGAGATTTCGTGTGGCTTCCCCAGGTGTCTGGAGTATATTTCAGGATGGCTGACGTCTAAAGAATTCTGCAGCATGAAGCCAGCTAGAGTACCTGGTGTGGGTGGAGTCATCCCCAGCCCTGCCTAGAATGACACAAACCTCTCAGTGAGGAACAGATGTTATTAATTAATGCAGTAAATGGAGAAACAAGCTTCTTTCCAAGTTGGTTAGCAATTAATACTGGCATGCTCTTACTTTTGCATTCTTTTTCATGATGTTTTCCCAATGTTGCCTCTTCAATGCCAATTCAAAGTGGTTGGCACAATGTACTTTAGATATGCTTTGACCTACATTATATCCATTAAAGGAAGCTCACAACCAGGGATTGCATTTTATAGCATGATTCGTTAGCTTTTTAATGAGAAAGAAGTCTGATATGTAACTTACAATACCCATTTGGGGTAAAGTTAGAGTCATTATAATGGTTTCTTTCTCTATCACATCAGTTCCCTAGGAACCCCTCATCTCAAACTCTCCCCAAATATTTCTAAGAGTTCCCAGGGGACCTTTCATGTGAACATCGCTTTCTAATCCTTCTGTTTCCTGTTACTGGGCAGTGGCCATGTTCCTCTTATGCTCCTTTCTAGTGCATGGCTTCCTTCTCAGCTGAGGCTCTCGAGAAGCAACTTCACTGTTGCTGATGCCAATCAGCACCTGGGCTAGGATGATTTTTCCCAAGTCTGCCAGCCCTACTGCGTTCTGTGCCGCCGGGTCCTTCTCCTGTCCATTTCCCAAGGAGATTTTAGCAAAGCTAGTCTTTAAGTACGTGCTTGTTCTTATGTTATAGATGTGCCTTCCCAGTTCTTATCAATGCGTGCACCTGCACAGGGCTATGATCAGAAGCTCTCTCCTTCCACCCAATCCCACGACCCCATTTCTTCCCCGAGTCAAAGTCTTTTCCAGGTAGGCTCCTCATTGACATGGACCAACGCAAGTCTTCCCTCACAGTTTTCCAGATGTGACAGATTTGTTGAATCCTAGAGTGAACGCCATTCACGCTTCAGTTTTCTGTGTCTTTATTTAAAGAGGCCAAGTTTCCATAACACTGGTAATGCAACAGTCATAATGAAAATGTATTTCCTTATTATGTAAGGGCTGCTTATGAAATCCCAGTACATTTCTCACAGCCAGATTAAACATTTTATTGCCTTTATTTTTCATCAAGTATGCAAATTCTTTTTAGCAGGTTTCATTTTTTATTTAAATCCATTTTTCATGAAAAACTAAATCATTTACAGCCATATGGTCTCATGACAATGCATAGTTAAGAAAAACTCAGTGAATTTTATACAGGAATGCTCTTTGATTTCCTTTCAAGTGAAAGGAACATTTTCTAGCCATAGAGTGAGATGCTTTAAGAAAGAACTAAGTGCCAATAAACATGTAATGTGGGTACTTGCCAAAGAGTAAAGATGTAGGTCAATACCATCCCTTCCTTTTATAGAAAGATGTCATAGTTTGGTCCCTAGAGAAAGGAGTCAAAATGATGAAATTCCATGTGTTAGTTTGAGCTAAGGAAGATGCAGGACAAAGCAAGAACTGACAGCACTGACATGTGATCTGTTGGTATTCTGCACTGACATATGCTACAATGTTTCTCTCCTGGATGCAAGAAATTCAGGCAAAACTTCAGGAATTGCCAATAATAAAAATAGCTATTATTGAGTGAGAACCTACTATGTCCTCATCATTTTAATATGAGCTATATATTTATCAACTCATTTACACTTCACAATAGTATTAAAAATCATATTCATATTCCCACTTACAGACAAGGAAACCAAGGCTCACAGAGAAGTGACTTTCTGTGGGTCTGTAGTTAGAAATGGCAGTGCTGGGACCTAAGCTCAAAGCCCATACTCTTTCCACAATTCTATGGTGCCTTTCTAAATAAACAAATGGATAAGTAAATAAACTGAGCTGTTGGGCATTCTTTATTCTGGTCACCTTGCACTTAGAATACTAAAATGATCCAGAAAGCAATGTGGTATGGTCTTAAGGAACACTGGTCTGCGAAGTCACCAAGGCATGAGTTTGAATTCCAGGACTATCCTTTATTAATTGTGACCGTAAGAAACTATTTAACCTCTCTATGTATTTATTTCCTCATCTTAAAATAAGGACAATAATTCTATTCTCAAAAGACCTTTCAAGGAATTAAATCATGTGATGTATATGTCATCTGATTTTATTCTTTTGAGGTAACATTAATATTTATAGCTACTGGAGCCCATGTGCATGACCAGGGGGTTTTATCAATATTCTCTTAGTTATTTATATGTGCCCCATCTCTGTCTCACCTCATGTTCTTTACATGGAACCTCATCATTACCTATTCTTCCTTCTCTCTGTGAGAATACTTCCAGACCCAGCCCTCCTCAACTAGTAACTTCCCTGACTTCTCAAGTGGCACTATGGTTTGTGCTAGAATCGGGAAGCAAATAACTTCTCCCCCAATTTCGAGCCATATTTTATTATGTAAAGTCTCTAAAGCTGGCTTTTGTTCCCTGCTCGGAACACAATTTCTTTCATATGTACGACTTCTGCACATATGATTTAGAAACTATCTCTTCTTTGGCCCACAGAACCAGTTTCTCCACCTAGCAGAGGTCAGATACCATGTATTCCCCAGCCTCATCCATTTCTTCCTCCTCTCTTTATCTTCTTCTCCCCATCTCCATCACTCTGCCTTCAGCCAAAGTACAAAAGTGCTCTTCCATATTCACTTCCATGAGAAGATACCTAGAAGAATGTCACTAGCTCGAACATTTTACCAAAGTCTAGACTCTGAATCCCATTTTGGTTCAAATCAGTCTGATGAGGAAATTTCATAGTCCAGTGTCTGTTATATGCATGTTTCTCAAAATGCCAGTGGAATGTCACCATCTGTTATAAACATCTAATGTGTCTCATTTCTCCCCAATTCTTTATTATAGCCCTTAAGACCCTAATTCTCCAGGCTGGAAACAGTTCCTTCTGTTCCCTGGAATATGTTGTCTTCCTAAATCAGAGCCCTGTTCATGCTGCTTCCTCCTGCTGACACTTGGCTTCTGGTCTTGGCTATCCTATTAACTTGCTGGGCAACCTCATATAAACCACTTCAAATCTCTGAGCCACAATGTCTTCATATTTATTAGAGAAAATTGGGTGGTGAGAAAATGTGTCAATTTTCCTCCAGATCAAGTATTCTATATGAGTCTATGAATATCCAGGGAGAGAGATGTTAGCGTAATTCCAGACTCAGGGAAAAGGAAAAGTAATTGACATTTATGAAGAGGCTACCACTGTCTAATGCTTTGCTTTGACCTAGCAAGAAAAAAAGGCATGCTTCACTAATAGAATTTCCCCAGTTGCAGGTATTGTAAGGAAGAAAAATGTAATCACTGTAGGAGGTAAAGGTAGATGATAAAATACTGCCTTTAAAATATTGTTTAGTAAATGCATGTAAGTCAATAAAAAAACACCATTTTATTACAACTGCTAACCCTACCATCATCGTTCTTGACTGTAGTTTTGACAAATATTTCTGTAACCTTATGTGTTTACTCTGCGTGCCTCCTGAAGAACATTCTAAACTTTTCAAATTCTTTGGTCTTCCTTTTCCACTAAGATTAGGAGATCCTAATTATTTTCAACCAATTTTCACATGTTTGTCTTAAGTGTATTATCGCCCCCCCCCCCATAGATTTTCCTCACTTCCTTAATAACATCAGTTCTCAGGAAGGAGTCAGCCATTGTGGTTTGTGAATTGAGAAATCTGGTAAAGAAGGAAAGGATGAGAAAGAATATGGAGTCAGCCCCAGGGAAACCCTTGTCCTGAGAAGAGCCAATTATCACAGCGTGGATCTATAGAGAGAATGAATACATAGCGAAAGGACTCACTCACTCATCAGGGACAGTTAGAACAAGGTCAAATTCAACAGTGTGGGCAGATGTCATGTTCAAGGTCAGGAGCAGAATATATGATGGAAAACCTCAAGTTTCCAATCAAATCAGAGAAAGAGAAGCTGAAATTGACTAAATGAAGAAGATGCAGAAACATAGCAAAAACAAAGACAAAAACAGGGAACTGAGTCTGGCATAGTTGTTGTGGACCCTCTCTTTAAATAAATGGAAATCACAAGCTCTTCTTCAGTGCTTTCTGTCATCATAGAGATATTGTCAGAGTCTTTTTGTTCCGACTTCGATGCATGTGAAGAAATACATATTGTACCATATATCAGCTAAAATAACAGAAAATAAATACAGAAATTATTTAATTCCTTTCTTTTTCTCATACAAATATTTCCTTTTTTAGAAAATTGACTAGCAGACATTGATATAAATGAGATTATTTAATTCAACCATAATATGGAAAGGATAATAGTTTTATTAATATTGTTTATTTTAAATGTAGCATTTAATTCTGGCTTTTGAAGCATTAAATGCAAATTTAGACCCCTAACAACAATAGTAATTTTTCAATTACATATGCAAATATAAAATAAGACTCTCAATCTGTTAACAGAATTTTAAAACCTACCTACCTTCATATAAGATTTACTCTAGCCCAGCTTATTCCATACTTAATAATCCCGCTTTACTCAGTGTAGAGAAGATGGGATAACTACACATAGGAACACATTGTTTTCCTGTCTACAAAAAGAATTCTGGCTAGGTTCATGAGTTCTTATTCTAGGTTCTTGAGACCCACCATAAGATTTGTGGTTTGCAGAAAAAGGTGAATTTGACCACTGACTCACATTAGCAAATCACCTAGAATAAAGTTAATCACAATCACTTCTACCTTCCTACCTTCTCTCTCTCTCTCTCTCTCTCTCTCTCTCTCTCTCTCTCTCTCTTTCTGTGTGTGTGTGTGTGTGTGTGTGTGTGTCTGTGTGTGTGTGTGTGTGTGTGTGTGTGTGTGTGTGTGTGTGAGATTGAGGTGCCCAAAATGTTTCTATGGGTTAGGGCAGTGGTTGGCAAACTGTGGCTTTAGAGCCACAGTTCGCCGCTCTGTTGACTAATGAGTTTGCCAACCACTGGTGGGGCTTAATCACAAGGAACAACAACAGCCTGTAATTATTGGACTCGAGAGTCTAGGTCACTGATTGCCAAACGAAGGCTCGAGAGCCATATGTGGCTCGAGAGCCTCAGTTTGCCGACCACTGGGTTAGGGCATAGAAATATGTGTATTTGTTCTTTGAAGAATCAATTTCAGACGAGTTAAAGATGTTCTTTCAGAAAAAGTATAGCCCTCTCAAAACATGTACCTTTACACCACTACAGTGAATTTTCATTGCTTGAGCAAGGATACTTGTGAAGTTCTAAATTTTCAAAGCTTTATCAAATGTGCTACTTGAACAGTTGGTAAGAGAGGTGTGCCTTTATTTAATTCATAGCTCAGAAGATGGGCACTTGAGGCTCTCACGGGTAAATTCAGCTGTAATTTGACTGGGATGAACTATTTGTGGGAAGCTCAGCAGAGGTCCTGGTGTTTTAGAAGAAAGCAGTGTTATAACATGGGTAGGCAGGGTGGCAACAGGGTAAAGCATTTGAGAATCAGCTTGAGTGCTTTTGCAAATTCTACTGATTGCTAAAAATCAGATAATCAGGTGATTCCATTCCTCATAACCTTGCTCTTTTCTCATTCTTTTACTTCCCAACCCACACTAACCTTAACTCCCCAAGTTAAGAATCACATCTTCCAGAATAACTGTTATTGATATAATATAAAACCCTCTTCCTCAGTTTTTTTTTTTTTTGAGGCCATTAGAGGCCCAGGGCATTGAAAATATTGTGATCTTTGCTTACATTATTTCAAAATTAAAATAGTTTGTCTATTCTAAGTAAAAATGAATCTGGTCAGAATGACAGAATTACATGCATGCAAAAATTAAAACTGCATTTTTCTAGATTTTTTAAATCTATATTATCTCCCTCTTTCTCCTTAGCTTTTTCTATTGGATTGTCCAGTACCAGTTGGGGCAGAAATATTTGAAGACCATTGATCTAAGGGATGTTAACTTTCTATCCCTCAAAAAACTCTCTAAGTGCTATTACTGACCTAGGTGAGGGCATCTGAAAGTAATATACTTGGACCATATTACCTTATTTTCTGGAAAAATGCCTGTGCTGAATTATGATTTAATTTTATGCCCTCAGCTTTTATAAAAGGTCATTTTTGAAGAATAGTCATTCATCCATTTGGAGAGCCATTCTGTATCTTTTGCAAAAACTAGTGAAAGACTTTGAACATCATGTAACCTAAAGTCTCTTATATGAGCATTCATGTGACACATTTTTTCCCTTATAATTTAGTGACAGGGAACTTTTTTCTCTCTTCAGTTTGTATTCTGCTTTTGGGGGAGCATTTAAAGCTATATAATTCAAAGTGTTTTCTATTGTATCCATTAAAAAGTACAAAATTAAATTTATTTATTTTTCATCATGACTAGTTTACCCTCCCAAAGGAAAATGTTTCCCTGAGCTTAGGGTAAAATATCATCTTGTCTCTTTGGAACAATAGTTTGGTTTTCATCTAAAGGACACCTAATCTTAGCCCATCATATGTACCTCTTCATATTAGCTGCAAGAAAGATTGAAGCCAATTTTGGGCCCCCATCTTTAATCAGTCCATAGGCTTAATGGGGTTCACTTTGTTAATGATATCTGTTAAGTCCATCTCACTCTCCCATCCCTCCTTAGTTATTGCCACATTTCTTCTACTTAGGTCTGTATTTGCACATCAAACCGTATTATTAATATATTTGTGTAAGACACTTTTACACCCCCCTTTATATTACTTAAAGGAAAATGAATGAATGGGTTAATAATTTTGAAGTTATCTCAGATTTTTGTTACATTTATTCTTCTTGGAATCATTTCTGAAATTTCCATTCTTATATTCCCATTTTAAAATCACGATTCCTTTCTGAAAGTGAGGCATGGTAAAATGATATTTAAATATATTTTGATAAAATAATAATAGTGCTAATAGTGGAGGTAAAATTATAAAAGAAAAAGAGAGGCAAAGGTTTCTGTTTGGTAAGAAGGAGGCTGAGGGAATGATAAAAGCATGTGGCTCAAGCTTGAGAGAATTTGTGAAAAAGTATGGAGGACACACAAAGCATGACTAATTTTTATTGATGAGACATTCTCCAGTTCTCTTTTCCTCCTGATTTCCTCTTTGTCTTAGTTATTTTTTCTTCCAGATACAATTTCTTTGTTGAAATCTCTACATTTACTACTCCATTTATTCTTTCTTTAATATCTTACTTGGTATTACAAATACTCTCAGCTATGACATACTCAGCTTTAAATCAAGAAAATGTAGATAATGCAATAAAACTCCATGGTGGCTACATAGCTAAACTTCAATTCCCCTTGGAAATACATATCTGGTACAACACTGACTGCAGAATACCTAGCCAAGCCAAGCTCAGCTTACTGTGAGGAAACTGTTCTTACAACCACGTGTGAAGAAGTGAATGTGGGCATAAAACTCACAGCTCCTTTTAGTGTGAATACGTACAAATTAATAAGATTAGTAAAAGTAATAATTAATATAAACTTATAAAGATGGTGTGGGGAGGGAAAGATACATTTCTGAGGATCTATGAACATAATAATTTGTTTGGGCTTAATATTTCATAGTGTTTATGTCACTAGTTTATGTTTCCCTTCAGAAACACTATAGTAGCTTTTCCTTCAGCATTTTGAATGTTATCATTCATATATATATATATATATATATATATATATATATATATCAGTGTTTCTCAACATGGAGTGAGGATGGTGAGAGGGAGGGATGATTTTGCCCTCCTGGAGACATTTGACAACATCAGGAGACTTTCTTTTTTTTTTTTTTGAAATATACTTTATTGATATTTTACAGAGAGGGAGGGAGAGAGATAGAGAGCCAGAAACGTCAATGAGAGAGAAACATCGACCAGCTGCCTCCTGCACACCCCCTACCGGGGATGTGCCCACAACCAATGTACATGCCCTTCCCCGGAATCGAACCCGGGACCCCTCAGTCCGCAGACCGACGCTCTACCACTGAGCCAAACCGGTTTCGGCACAGGAGACTTTCTTGGTGGTCACAACTTGGGGGAGGGATCCTACATGAGTCCAGTGGGTTGAAGTCAAGGATGCTTCTAAACATCCTACAAAGCATGGAACAGCCCCCGCAACAAAGAGTTATCGGGCCCAAAATGTCAGCAGTGCTGAGGTTGAGAAAGCCTGTTACACAATAACCCTGTGTTAACCGACTGCTTCTGCACTCAGTCATTCCCCACTTTACTGTGCATCACACTCTGTCCACAACACCTGTCTCCCTGCAGGGCACGTCATAGTATATATACACCATAGTCTGCTCCTCACAGGGCTCAGTGCAATTCACAAACAGGAATAATTTAAACTCAGAAGCGATAAGCACATTTAGCGTGATTTCTTAAAGTGCCACATGAATACAGAAAGAAGAGATTTTTTTTTTGTTATCATTCACTTGGCAGAGGTAAGGAAATCTTCAGGCAAGGGGTGGCATTTGAATGAGATTTTTAAGGTTGGGGAGATATGACCACATTGTATAAGTATGTGAATACACAAAAAATATTTTCTCTCAAAAACATAAATATGCCCTGGCCAGGTGGCTAAGTTGGTTGGATCATCATCCGGTACACCCAAAGGCTGTGGGTTCAATTCTCTGTCAGGGCACATACCTAGGTTTTGGGTTTGATCCCTGTATAAGTATAGAAGGCAACTGGTTGATGCTTCTTTCTCTCTCTTTTCTCTCTCCCTTCTTCTCTCTTTAAAATCAATAAAAATATGCCCTAGCCAGTTTGATGGAGTGTTGGCCTATGGTCTGAAAGATCCTGGGTTTCGATTCCAGTCAAGGGCACATGCCTGACTGTGGGCTCAGTCCTTGGTAGGGGACATGCAGGAGGCAGCCAATCAATAATTATCTCTCATCATTGATGTTTCTATCTCTCTCTCCCTCTCCTTTCCTCTCTCGAGAAAAACAAACAAACAAACAAAAACTAAAATAAATAAAATATATCCTTGGGTGAGGATTAAAAATATAAAAAACACACTTTCTGCGCTACCCAGGAGGGGCTCCATGTGGCGTTGTTCTCATTCCCACGAAACTTAAAGGGAAACTTTTCACAATGTCCGGAGCCATTGATGTCCTGCAAATGAAGGAGGGGGACTTCCTCCAATTCCTTGCAGCAGCACCCACTTAGGTGGCACCGACCTTGACTTCCAGATGGAACAGCGCATCTACAGAAGGAAAAGCCATGGCATCTACATCATCAATCTGAAGAGGACCTGGGAGAAGCTTCTGCTGGCAGCTCGGGCCATTGCTGCCATCGAAAACCCAGCTGACGTCAGTGTCATCTCCTCCAGGAGTCCTGGCCAGCGAGCTGTGCTGAAGTTTGCTGCTGCCACTGGAGTCACTCCTATTGCCGGTCGATTCACTCCTGGAACCTTCACCAACCATATCCAGGCAGCCTTCCCGGGAGCCAAGACTGCTGGTGGTGGCTGACCCCAGGGCTGACCTCCCGCCTCTCACAGAGGCGCCTTATGTTAACCTGCCCACCAGTACTCCATGTAACACAGACTCTCCTCTGCGCTATGTGGACATTTGCCATCTCTTGCAGCAACAAGGGGGCTCACTCAGTGGGTCTGATGTGGTGGATGCTGGCTGGGGAAGTACTGCGCATGCGTGGCACCATGTCCCGCGAACACCCGTGGGAAGTCATGCCTGATCTGTACTTCTACAGAGATCCCGAAGAGACTGGAAAGGAAGAGCAGGCCACTGCTGAAAAGGCTGTGACCAAGGAGGAGTTTCAGGGTGAAGGGACTGCTCACTGCTGCTCAGCCGGAGGGTGCAGACCGGTCTGAAGGCGTGCAGGCGTCCTCTCACCCACGCAGCAGCTTCCCACTGAGGACTGGAGTGCCCAGCCTGCCACTGAAGACTGGTCTGCAGCCCCCACTGCTCAGGCTGCTGAGTGGGCAGCGACAACCACTGAGTAGTCCTAAGCTGTTCTTCTACAAATTCTTAACAGAATGGAAATAAGATTGATGGAAAGTAAACAGTTTCTAAAAAATAAATAAAAAACACAAACATATTTAAAATGCCAAGTTTCTGTCATTTACATTACAATGATAAAATACTACATATATACCCCAAAAAAATCCCTATTAATTATTTTTGTTGTTTAAGAGGAAAAAAAAATATGGATGGAGATGTCCTATATTTGCTATTATCGCTGCCTTGGAATTCTCTACTATGTGTTGACCCAAGGGACACCTACTGATGATCTTGAACTACATTCAGAAGCATTTGCAGCGCACCTGGCCAAAATCACACACTTCTGCGTGAAACCAGATCAGCGGGGGACAGCCCCCTGCTTTCAAGCAGCGGAAGCAGTTCCATTGAGAGAGCGGTCCCGGCCCAGGCTGCCTGATTCACGCACAGTGTTCCCGCAGATATGATATCTATGAGGATACCAACAGTATACTTTAATTTTTATCTGAGGGAACGGAATAACCTACATGTTTACTTGCAATGGCATTCTGTTTAAGGAAACCTGGACAAGAAATGCGAGGATCCCCCCCAGATAAAAAATAGCATGAGTATACTCTGAAAACAGTAAGGTTCAAATGGAATAAAGAGTCATAGGTCACTCATGCCGAGACTCGTGAAAGGGAGTCCACTAAATTAAAGATGTGTGAGAAAGAGGATAAAAAAATATATACCGTATATATTTTGCTGGAGATCATTTACTCATTCTAGAACACAAGCTGTCCTTCTGAAAGGATATATTTGAATAATCTCAGAAGCGACTGAAAACAGACTAACTCACATTCCTCCATTGACGCTGAAATCCTAAAGATTTCCTGCTCTAATCATAGCATTTATGTGTTTTATAAACATGGACAGACATTAGAAGCTGCCACTTAAATATGCATTTGTAAAAAAAAAGAAAAAGAAAGAAAGAAAAAGAAAAGGTTACACTGTACCTATTTAACAGCATCTTACGACTGCCTGTGTTCCTTGTGTTATGGACCGCACTGCTCAATATCTTACCAGTTGCACTTTAATCCCAATAACATTTTTTCTTTAAGTGGAAATGACATTAGGACTTTAAGTGGAACAGCGGACCGGGCTCCCGCACGTGCGGTGTCAGCGGTTTCTGGCCGCTGATACAGATCTGCATTCGAGTGTCGCCACTGGGGTCACCACCCGTGTTTGGTTTCTACCTCCGAAAAGTAATAACTCTTACAACTGCCCGGCTAGATAAAAATCTGATTAAAGAAAAAAAGTCTACATGAATCTGAAGATGGTTTGTCCGCTCAGAGATGTAAAACGTATTACTCGGGGCTTCCAGGGAGGCTGGAAAATGAATGTTGTAAGGCCACGCGGCAAGCAAGCCGGCACCCGCAAACCCACTGAGTTTCAAACTCTCTAACTTTCTAAGTTGTGTGTGTGTGTGTGTGTGTGTGTGTGTGTGTGTGTGTGTGTGTGTGGTTTTTTCTCCCCTGTGTTAAATACGGTTCAGAAGATTAAAGTCTTCATTTTAGGCGAAGAAAGGAAATAATGTTTCCTGTCCCATTTGCCAAGCTAAGTGAACAACTGTTCCTGCACAATTAGAATTGTTAATTGATTTGAAAACACGGGGCTTTGAAGGTGGAAAACTGCTGACATTATTTCAATGGGGAAATGCACTCCTGAGAGCGAGAGAGCACCGCGGTACCATTCCTCTCCTTGTTTTGTTGAATATACATCTATAAAAACACCGTGAATCATGCAGTAAAAACTGCTGTGCTGATATCATAAATCTCTGATAATAAAAATTTCATTGTTGAAACAATAAAATAGACTTTTATTATAACACAGAGTATCCACCTAAACATTGTCCTTTTAGCTTCTCCGAGTTAAATATATGCACAGTTTTACAGTCTATAAACAGATCTGGAATAAAAGTTAATAAATGTCAAAATTTGCATTTCAAAAAATTCTTGCTGCATTTTAGGGAAGATCAATCTATGAACCTTTCAACATTATGTCAAATGAAATGCTAATTGTACCTTTAGGAATTTCAGAGACAGTGACAAGAAACTAAATGCTCTGTTCCTTTGCATCAGCAAGTCGAGGATAATTGTATATCTACTCTTGTGAACTTCTAAGAAAAAAAAAGGAAAAAAAAAACTAAGAAAAAAGGGTTTTCTATTCTTTAACTCAGGAGGGTAAACTCTTTCAGCCACCCTCCATCAATCTACCTTCAAATAAAGTGTGTTAACATGTTGACAGTGGACAAATCACACAGTGCTGCATTTATTCATTTTATAATAGGTTTGTCAAATGAGCTTCAGTTAAAGAGATTTAGGAGTAAGAAAAATTTTCAGCCAGAAATAACCGACTTATTCCATTCAAAGTGATGTAAGGTTTAAAGGTGTACTTCTTAAAAGCCCAATCTTTATTAAAACGCACAATTTTTGAAGGCTAAGTCACAAAAATAAATACCAGGAGCCCAAAAAGTGCTTTTATTTTCCCTACCCTTAAGATAAAGCACTAATACATCCCTTCCCTATTCTGCAATAAATCTTAGCCCTGTACCTCTAAGAGATACAAATTATCCTCTATACTGTCTTACAAGTGTGAGTATAGATTGAACCAATGAGCAATGTTATCTAGAAAATAGCACTTAGTGTAAGGTTGGTACCATTTTTTTGAACATTATCCTATTTGTGGCGCTGCCTTCATTTCAGAGCCAGGCTGCTGAAATATTTGCTCTGCCTGCAGAGCAGCGAAGAAGGAGAGGGTCTGTGCAGAGGAGAAGCCGCTCGTGTTGTGGACCTGCAACATCTGGTCACCTCTGACCGCTTTAAAAGTAAAAGAGGCGTTTTCACCTTCTTCGAATGCCATCGCACAGAGTGTCGAGGCAAAAGCGAAGATTTCTGGATCCCTACACTGTCTATTGACAGGTATTCAGAATTTGAGGCAAAAACCTCGATGTTATTAAAGTCAGGAGATCATTGACACAGTGCATTACAGAGGGTCATTTTCAGGCTCACATTAGACAGCTGATTTTTAATCCTGCTGCACAAAGGAAAAACCAAAAACAAATAATGAAGCAAAACCACCTGGGTATTCTTACACAGCAGTCACAGTTTGATTTAATAGAGTCTGTGTTTTTAAAAATTCAGATAATAGTGCATATTTCTTACTCACTACATGAAACTACTTATGTTATGTAAACTTTGAGGTGCCTAAAAAAATTATACTTTAGGCCTTAATTTTACACCCCAGGTTTTTCACTTAATTTATGGGTGTGTTTTATTTCTAATCCCTGTTAGTGCTTAATAAAAATTGGAACTGTCTGCAAGTCAACAAAAAAATAAAAATGTATTTAATGAAAACATGTAAATAAATTAGCAGAGACAGTAATAAACAGTACCTTCAACTTATTTCAGATGTCGATAATTTCTCTGTAGCGAGCAACTCTTTGTGATGGCCCGTTATGAGCATCCTTTTGCACACGTGACCTGCATGCCTGGATATGGATGCTATTTAATTCCCGGGCATATAAAAACAGTATACCTTTAGTGGCAATGAAACAATAGGTTTAAAATAGCCTATATCTCTTTTTAAGTTTAATGTACAAGAGTGGTTCTTATGCATAACATATATTATGAACATTGATCCAATAATAAGGAAACATAATATTTTATAGGTCACAATGTTTTACAGAAATTTCCGAACTCTCTCTAATATGTACAGTTATAATTCTCAAAATAAATGCAAAGCTAGCAGCTATTCTGAGAACCCTGTGAGTAAATTTCTCGAGACAAGCTCTGTTGTTAATCATCCTAATTCTGTTCATGTTGTGTTACATTGGGGGAAAATAGTTGTACAATGGACAAGTATACTACTAAACAAAAGCCTCATCTTTTTCTTAAGAGTCAAAACAGAAGGCTAATAAAGACCATTTAAAATAAAAGGGGCCATTACTCCTCAGTTTTATATGAGCTTACATGCTTTCATTGTGCAGAGTGTGTTATTAATTTCACATGCCAGATTCATAGGTTTCTGCAATATCAGGTTTGATGTATTCATTATCGGCACTCAGTACATTAATTCACGCTGAAGTCCGGTAAATCAAAATTATACCATCTGGCTTCCTGTTCTTAATGATGAATTTGATGTAGGGGTGATTAAGATTGTTAGGCTTTTGAATTTTAATGTAAAAATTAGGGGATTAAAAAGGCATTTAGAAATGACCAATAGTTAGAATAAACTTACTGACAGGATCTAATTTGTGTACTTGCTAGTAAAGCTCCATTTTAATTAGCAGCCACACTCTTTCAGCACAAGCTCAAAGAGACAGAAGTTTAGTGATTAAGAAGATGAAGCTGTTAAATTGATAAATTGACCTTGAAATACTTGTAACTGTGGGGGACGGCCCAGCAACTCAATTGTTAGTGTGTTGCACTGCCGCTTGGGGAACTGAGTCCAAGAGTGACCTCCGATAAAAAATTTTGCTCTTTTTCCTCTTTTCTTCTTCTACTTTTTTAAAAAATATTTTTTACTAATGGGTAGTTGGCTGACCAACTCATCTTGGGCCTTGAGGTGTGGGGCTGGGGAACAGAGATAAATAAATGCAAAACCTGCAGACCTGTGGGTTGGCACTGTAATAACAGGAAGGCAAAGATATCCTCACTGTTTCAGAACTCCTTGGCGGGTGACATTTGAACACTGTGTGTAAACTTGAAGGCATTCTATTGGTCTTCTTGGTTCCTGCTACAATGATGCTATCGGCATGCATTAAATATGGGAGGTAGACACTCAAGCGGTGAGTTAAGCCAGGAAATCTAGGGCACAGCAACCAACACTGTCCCTTTTGTACCGTATTTTATTACGGCACGGAGACTCCACGTCCTTTTGTACCATGTTTCAGAAGAAATATGGAAATGGAGGCATTCTAAATATCTGCAACACGGAGCATGTATAGAACACACAGCCATCGCACTCAAACTTGACATGAGATTTCTTTTCATTGAAAGACCAATCTGACGTGAATGTTCCTTTGACAGTTAAAATTACCTCTGATTTTAACAGACGCATTAGAAATGTTACATCTAACTCATTACACCTTTTTTGCATAAAGAAATTTCAATAGTTAAACAAGTTAAGAAAGAATAGAGTCTTAATGTAAAATATTATCAAAATAATATAAGGAAACATCCTCATCTCCCCCTCCCTCCTTGCCCCCGACAAAGATATAAAACTAAAAGTGCAAGAAGCCATACAGTAGAAAAGTAAGGTTGAAAATAAAATTATTTTCTGAGAAGAGGAAAAAAAATACTACCTAGTGCGGCCCCATAAAACGCAGTGCTTTGGTTCCTGTGAAATTAATAAATGTAGTCACTAATGCACTGAAATAAAACACAGTCAGAATGACTTACATCAGAAAACAAGTACATCTGTATATATCAACAATTTGAAGGATTCTGATTCCTGGCAAGTCAAGGAATATGTTAAATCTTATATTGTAGAGGAAATCGAATCTTGACTAACCACTGTAATTTATGTCATTTTAAATAAGATATATTTGAATAAGTATATTTTTCATGCCCTAAAAAGACTGATGTCTTCTTTTATAAGCTCATCCTGTGACACACTTGAGTAGGTAGGTATATTGATTTTTTTTTTCTTTTTCTGATGGCAATGAAGTGTAAATGGAAAATATCAGACTTGGCAATCACTTAAACCATGTGAAAATTTCAGAGTGAAGGCTATTAGAGTCACTTTGTGATCTCCCCAGATGACCAGAAGGGGGGAGGGAAAAAAACCCACATTTCTACATTTCTTCAGATCCTTTGTGTGACAGCTAAGGAGAATAACATTCTTTCTAATACGCCAGTTTTCGTCTCAAGTTGAGAATAACCTCAGTGCTTTCTTATGTCACTGGCTGAGAGAAGATGAAAGACCCAGCCTTGTGTAAATGGCTTTGTCTAACCATCAGTCTTTAGCTCTGCATGGCAGCTGTACTATTGACATTAGCTTGTGCACTGGGTGAAATTGAAGTGAGTTAAATGTGACCTTGGCTTAGTTGTTGAAGTAGAAATGAACTCTACTGGGAGGGAAAAAAAATAAGACCAGTTTCTCTAACTTCATTTTTTCTTTAATGAGTTTAACAGCACTCTTAGGATTTGATACATTTTATAAAAACGCTTTTATTTCCCTTTCTATTTTACCCTGAGTAATCAGCATTTAGTAAGGTTAACATGCCCTTTTGTTATGAAATCCTTGTTTCTGTTATTTATATGCCATATTCTAAAAAAAACTGGCACATTTATTTTCCCTTCCCCTCTTCCCGATTATAACCCTAAATAGGGACGGAAGATTTTCATGCATACATGTTCACTGACTTGAAAAACAAATTCTGGACCACTGAAACAGTTTTAAATGCCCAGTGTTTCTGATAACATTGCATTGTCCACTGGGTTACATGTGCATTCACTGAGCAACCTGCTGGTAAATCATGCTCCGTGACCACATAAGACATGCAGGTGGACGGATGTGCTGAAATGCTCCTAAGACTGCACTCCTTTGTGTTCAGATGCGACATCCGAAAGTGCTCCTATCACAAGAACATACAACTGATTACATTTTTAGGTGGAGACAATTCAGAAAATCTTTGAAGTTCCATTTCTGCCTTGGACATCCCTAGCTCATATATTCACATATATGTATTAGTTACATGTTTTACCTATGTGTGTGTGTCTGTTGATATGTGTGCAGATTTGTGTGTGTAGGTGAGTGTGACATGTAAGTTATTTTAGCCTATAATAATGTGTCCCTAGCAATAAATCCGGCTCTTCAAGTCCAGTTTCTGTCATCAAATGTATCAAAGTCGATCACGATGGGAATATTGTAATTCAGTCTATTTAATCCAGCTTGAACAAGCACAAAATAAGCTCTTTATATTTTATAGTTCTTATTTTATCATCATGCATTTCCACTACTGCCCTATAGTGCTAGCATGGTTGGGAGTTAATGGGACCTGTAGTTTTGGCTTTTTTTCTTTAACCATTTTTATACTAGTTTCATGCTCCAAATTGCTTATTCGCCCTGATTGTTTTGGGTGCAATAATAGCTCCCCCAAATGGTAATTACCTACATGCTAGTCCCCAGAATACCTTAGTTTATGTAGCAAAAGGAGTTTATCTCTATGATGAAGACTAGGATGTGGAGGTAAGAAAATTCTCCTGATTATTTGGGTGGATCCGGTGTAACCACACAGGTCCTTGTGGCAGAGGGGCGGGAGGTCAGCGTCAGGGCCTGGGCTGTGACAACAGAAGCAGAGGCCAGAGGAGCAGTGCCGGCGCCAGAGGTGCGTTCAGCTCCTTGAAGCTGGAAAACACTGGAAAGGAAAAGGATTCTCACCTGCAGTTTCCATTAGGAACACAGCCCTGCCAGAATCGTTTCAGACCTCTGACCTCCAGAATTACAAGATCATAAATTTGTATTGTTTCAAACCACTAAGTCTGCGTGAATTTGCTGTAACAACACAAGAAAACTAACACATCCATACATTTGTACTTCAGTGATCTGGACACGGTAATACACACTATGGGATAGTTAGCAATCATTGAAGTAATTTCTTTACCATTCATCTTTTAACTTTTGTGCTTACGTAAACATAGCACTGATAGCTAGGTTGGAGAAGGGTTCAGCAATATTGCGGATTTCAAAAAAGGAATCACCAACCATAGTCTTTAGAAACGAATAAGCAATCAGAAAGCCTGCAGGCCACTCTTTGTGAATTTAACCATAAAACGGAAGTGTGACTACGCACAGGTCAGCATGGTGTGAACAGAGAGGTGGGAAAGGCCTTCACATGGATAAAGCGCTGTGGGAAGATGACAGGGTGGGCATTACTCTCTGAGTAGAGGGTCAGAATGCATTAGAGAGAGGCCCGCGAGGCACATCAAAAGGACGATGGGCCAGGAGCTTGGGCTGACCAAGCCTGGTGGCTGCTGACTCACGCCAGGGCCACGTGGGAACATATGCATGGCTTTTAAAAAAAGGCTGGAACTAGAGAGTTGCTGTGCCTGAGCAGGGTTTTGCTTGCAGAGTACATCATGAAGTTGGCAGTGAAGCTGACTGGGTCTGGAGCGAAACCCTTCCCTGTGGGCTGTGCGGTGTCTTTGGAGTGTCTATAATCAGAAGAGCTTACCAAGGCTAAATCCACTGTGCTTGGCTGAGGAGTTCAGGGTCAGTGAGGTGCCTTGGCATGATGCACTGAGTAAGCAAGGACTTCGGACTTTTAAGGTGGATACACTGCATTGAAACTTCAACATCGCCCATTTGTGGGAGTGGTGGTGGGGGGGGGTGGTGCATGCTTGAATAGATAAGTTACTAATCTCTCTGAGACACTTTTCTCTTCTCCCAAAAGGGATTAATGATGCCTACTTCATAGGATTCTTATTATGATAAAAGAGATAAGGTTGCCTTGGCTGGTGTGGCTCAGTTGGTTAGAGTGTCATCCCATACATTGAAAAGTCACAGGTTCAGTTACTGGTCAGGGCACATACCTAGTTTGTGGGTTTGGTCCCGGGTTGGGACATGTAACAGAGCAACAGATCAATGTTTCTCTCTCACATCCATGTTTTTTTTTTCTTGCTCTCTCCTATCTCTAAAATCAATAAACATTGTAGGCAAAGGATTTAAAAAAGAGAGAGAGAGAGAGAAGTAAGACTACAAGAACATCTAACAATGTCTGGCATGGAGGAGTCTCTCAGTTACAGGAGAGGGGCTACAAGCATTTTGAATTATCAGTGTGTCATGGAGTTTGCTTTTGTGTACATGTGACTTGAGTTTCTCCTCATCTCTCCACAGTCTTTGTTCATCTTCTTTCCCCCTCATCATCAATATAAGAGTAATATCTAAATTGACCATAACTCTGCTATACCCACCAGCCATGCTCACCAGCCAATCCGGAGTGAGTATGCAAATTAACACAACCCAAATAACTGCACCACAGAGAGAGCAGGAGGGAGGCTTGGGTTTCTCTGGCAATGGAGGAAGCCAAGCTTTCCGCAAACCCTGGCCAGCAGAGGCCTCCAATCCAAGCTACAAAGTTTCAGTTATAAAGGATAAATAAATACCAACAAAAATGGCAGCAGCCACAGAACTGGAGAGAGTAAGAGGCTAGGGTTGCCCCTCCCAATGAAAGAAGACAAGCTTTCTGCACACCCCAGCCTGGCTTGGCCTCTTAAGGCTACAAAGTTTTAATTGTAAAAGATAAATAAATCTAAGATACCTGGGTCTCCACTTGGGGGCATGGCAAGCCTGAAAACCACCACAGGACTCTCGCTTAGGCCGCCCCACACCCCAAAGGAACCCCCATCCTGATCTGGGACACCCTTCAGGGCAAACCAGCTGGTCCCCATGCACCAGGCCTCTATCCTATCTAATAAAAGAATAATATGCAGATTAACCATCACTCCAACACACAAGATGGCTGTCTCAAATGTGGTCAAAGATCCTGCCCCCATGTAGACACAGATGGCCACCACAACATGGCCAGCAAGGGAGGGCAGTTGGGAGGGACCAGGCCTGCAGGGGAGGGCAGTTAGGGGTGATCAAGCCAGCAGACCAGCAGAGGAGGCAGTTGGGGGGGATGTAGGCCTGCAGGGGAGGACAGTTGGGTGGGACTAGGCCTGTAGGGGAGGGCAGTTAGGAGTGACCAAGCTTACAGGGGAGGGCAGTTAGGTGCAAACAGGCTGGCAGAGGAGTAAGTAGGCATCAATCAGGCTGGCAGGGGAGTGGTTAGGGCAGCCATGGGCAAACTACAGCCTGCGGGCCAGATCCGGCCCGTGGAGCTGAAAGAGTGGAGTGTTCTCTTGCTCTCCCCTCCGCTCCTTCACCAGCATCCCAAGATGAGAGTGCCAGCATGGTCAGGTTGCTTTTGTTCTGGCCCTCTGGTCCAGTTTAAGAACCCATTGTGGCCCTCGAGTCAAAAAGTTTGCCCATCCCTGTGTTAGGAAGTGATCAGGCTGGCAGGCAGAAGCTGATAGGGGCAATCAGGAAGGAAGGCAGGTGAGCAGCTGGGAGCCAGCAGTCCTGGATTGTGAGAGGGATGTCATGGGCAGTCATACATCCCTCAAGGGGTCCCAGATTGTCAAAGGTGCAGGATGGGCTAAGGGACACCACCCCCCCCCCCCCGCACAAATTTCATGCACTAGGTCTCTAGTATATATACATATATATCCTAAAAAAAAGCCAGAGACTGTCACAACAGAATAACTGGATGGATGATGGAACAGCAGGCTGCATGAGGTGACCAGGAGGGCAGGGGGAGACACTTCGGGGGTGACCAGGCCAGTAGGGGAAAAGTAAGGGGAAATCAGGCTGGCGGGGGGCAGTTCGGGATGACCAGGCTGGCAGGGGGACAGTAAGGGGTAACCAGGCCAGCTAGGGGGCTGGAGCGAGGCAGTAGGGAGTCACCAGGCTGGCAAGTTGGGCAGTTAGGGACAATAAGGCAGGAAGGCAGAGGGGGTTAGGGGTGATCAGGCTGGCAGGTGGGGCAGTTATAGGGGTGATCAAGCAGGCAGGCAGGAGAGCAGTTAGGAGCCAGCAGTCTCAGATTGTGAGAAGGGTATCTGATTGCTGGTTTAGGCCTGATACTTGGGATTCTTGGGACCCTTGGGATTGGGCTCAAACCGGGAGTTGGATATTTCCTGAGGGGTCCCGGATTGGCAAGGGTGTCTGCTGGGCTAAGGGAACCCTCTGTGGACAGTGACCATAATGACTGAAGGCTCTACTGAACACTGGAAGTCAGTCCTGCAGTCAGTGCTGGGTTGCTGTGGCGACTGCTGAAGGAACTGTGGATCAGGCCTGGAGAGAGGCCTGGAGAGAGAAGCAGTGTCTGATCCATAGCCTCTGTAGCAGCTATAGATCAGCCCATGCCTCTCTCTTTCTCTCCAGGCCTCCACAGGCAGGCTGCTGCTCAGCCACGCCTCTCTGATCATGCCAAGAGATAGGCCCAGAGATGCATACTGGCTTAGAAACTGAACAATCAGAACCAAATCTGGGTAAACTGTTAAGAGCCAATGGCTGCCTAGGAAGTGGAGTTTTTCACACTGACTGGCATAGAAACCAACCAATTAGGACCAAATCTGGGTGAACTGTGAGAAGACAATGGCTTCCTAGGAGGCTGAGCTTTTGAAGCTGACTGGCATAGAAACTGACCATAGAAATCAGAACCTAATCTGGGTGAACTGAAAAGGCAGAATCTAAGGAGGGGGCTGAGGAAGATTTTAAGGCAGTTGGGGATGAGATCAGGCCAGTAAAGAAGGGTAGTTTGGGGCAAGATAAGAGAGGCAGGCAGGTGAGCAGTTAGGAACCCGTGGTTCCAGATTGCAAGAGGGTGTCTGATTAAAGAGGGTGCAGACTGGGCTGATGGACTACTGACCCTGTGCACAAATTTCATGCCCCAGGTCACTAGTATCCTATCTAATAGAAGAGTATTATGCAAATTATATTTCCCCCAACTCCTCCACCTGCCCTGGCCTGGTTGCCCCTCATTGCCCCCCCCCGCTATTCGCTTGTTACGTGAGGGTGTCATGAACAATTTGCATATTACCTTTTTATTAGTATAGATATATATGTATGTATTATATATGTATATATTTCACTTATGAAAAATAAGAGGTCATGTTTGCTTCATGCTTAAGTGGAGTGCCATGTATTTTCACATATACTAAAGTATCATTCAGATTATAAATGTAATCCAATATATATATATATATATATATATATATATATATATATATATATTATTTCTGTGAAATTTTAAATTTTAGATTACTATGTTTACTATTTTGTGACAAGACTATATGCTGTTCTTGGTATTTTCATATAATCGTATTACTTATTCAATAGGTAGAAAAGTAGATATATTTTATACATATATAAATCCTTTCTGAAAATTAATTAGAATAAGTTGATTGTAGAATGGTTTTAGGTTAGGAAATAGAATATGCAACCAGGGTGCCAGGATATTGAAGACATGAATTTAAAATGGAACCACATATAACTTGTGCAATTGTTTCAACATTAGGCTGGCATAATTTGTGGGTGTTTTTTTAATTGAATTTATTGGGGTGATATTGGTTAATAAAATTATATGGGTTTTAGGTGTACAATTCTATAATACAATTCTATAATACATCATCTGGAAAGGGGCCTTTCCTTCTGGTGTTGAGAACAACCTCCCCAAGGTGAGTCACTGCTCCCGATGAAGTATGTCAGCATCTTGCTTGGGAGCCAGTAGGGAAAACTGACTGGGAACCACTTTAGTAGCCAAGTGTTCTTAAATTCTTAAAGTTGCCCACAAAATTATGATAAAAGAGTTGGGGGGGGTAAAGTGTGTTCCTTTAACGTACATATAGTATTCTGTAATATAGCAACTCCATGACAGACATATCTATCATGAATACATAAATGCCATTTTTTAAGCATCAAGTAGAGTTTACACACACATGCACTCTCTCTCACACACAAAATGGAATATAAACAGATATTACAATTTAATGGCATCAAGGAACCACAGTGGGCACTTTCATGTATATTATCTTACATTAGTTTTATTCCACCTTGGTGAGCTATTATTATCTTTTTATTGGATAAAAAGAGTAACTGACTTGCCTTATTTATGCAGCTATAAGGTGGCAGAGAAAAGATCCTGGTTCTAGGATTTTGCTTCATGATGCTGTCTTTTAGAAATTAAATGAAGGCCTGGAAGAGAAATTGGGGACCCATAACATGCTGGAAAGAGACCCCAGAAGAAAGCTCAGCCTTCAAACAGGGCAAGATTTCACAGGAGAAAGAGCAACCCTTCGTGGACATCTGTGTAAATCTAGCAAGAGGAGAATGAAGCAGGGTATAGACAGAGCAAGAAAAATGACAATCTAGAACAGCCGTGGGCAAACTACGGCCCTTGGGCTGGATCTGGCCTGATCGGCTGTTCTATCCGGCCCGCAGAGCCGAAAGAGCGGAGGGTTCTCTTGCTTTCCCCTCCGCTCCTTCACCAGCAGCCCAAGATGAGAGTGCCAGCATGGTCGGGTTGCTTTTGGTCCGGCCTCCAGTCCAGTTTAAGAACCCATTGTGGCCCTTGAGTCAAAAAGTCTGCCCACCCCTGATCTAGAAGGAATATAATATGGAATTCCAGGAATGCTCAAGTTATCATTGAGGACGTTCTCCAGTTCTGGAGTGGACTGGCAGGTTTACACCCACCTCTACAGCAGCTGTGGTCACTCACACTCTCCAGGACTTCCTAAGTGTGCAGACAAGGATAATAAGGCATCTACATCAGAGAACAAAGCACTTTAACACAGTGTCTGGCACCTACTAAACAGGTAATAAACAGTATTTCTTGTGGCTGTTAAGTCAGCAGGAAACAGGGAGCAGACCGATCTGTCTCTCAGGCACAGACAGGCCTCCAGTCCCTTGAGGAAGGTAGGGTGGGAAGGATTTAAATAGGGGGTCTAAGGAAAAGGCAAAAGCACAGTTACTAAAACCAGAGTGCTCTGAGTCTGACCCGATGCGGAGCCACCTGAACAGCTAGCTAAATTGGGGTTTCCATCCTGTGAAAGTAAGTGGTCCCATTACCTGTCTAGAGGGTCAAGTGGTCTCCAATGTGAGCAGAGCTGCAGCTGGGCAGGGTTTTTGAAAGGGGCAGTTGGGTCATTGAAAGTATGAAACTCTGGGATACTTCCCTCAAAAGACTCCAGAAAGAAAAGGACTTTTATACATGCATATAAGCCTAACCAATGGACACAGACAACAGGGGGGTGAGGACATGAGTGGGGGGATGGGGAGGGGTAATGGGGGAATAAGGACACATAGGTCATACCTTAATCAATAAAGAATTTTTTAAAAAAAGAAATTGACTGAAAATTTTACAAACCTATCTAACTGAACGACGTTTGGTACCTGTTAGTGGCAGAGAAATAGTGCTGTGTTTCTTGGTATGGATTACAGTTTCCAAGTACATAAAATTAATTAGAATTCATTTAGGCTAGACAAGGGTGAGCTGCGTACCTAGGGACTGTGTGTGTGTGTGTGGGGGGGGGGGGTGTAGGGAGGCTACCAGAATAACTGCAGGGCTTTCCAAATTGCACTCCTTCCTCTCAGACTTTGAGAAATATTCCCTCAAGAGAAGAAATATCTGCTCTCTCCCAGCTGAGTTCTACCAGAAACGTTCAGAACCATGTTCCAAATGGCTCCCCACCCCAATAGAAATGGCTAAATACCATCTTGGAAAGGGGCCTCTCCTTCCGGTGTTGAGCATGACTTCCCCAACGTGAGTCACGGCTCCTGGTGCAGTATGGTACCTGCGTAAAGAAAGCCACCCTCCTGTCAGGCCTAAGTGAGCCAGCCCGCTCTCCGGGTGGCTGTGGTTATCATGTGGCAAAGCTTCTGTCACCACGGGGGTCTGAACTGAAGAGAAGCAGCCACTGAAATGTACCTGGAGAATAGGTTCAAGGGTTCTCCGGAATGCAGCCATTGTGTCAGTAACCACAGTCTCCCCACTACACGCCTGTCTCACTTATTCTAGCCCACTCTTTGCTTTTCCATAGTTATCGTCAAGATCTAGTGCTCTGCCTAATTTTGTTTCTGCTTCTGTCTATGTCTCCCACTGGACTGTTTGCAGCAAGGCAGGAATCCCGGTCAAGTATTCACTCAAGATTGTCTATCAGGCTTGGGCAAACTACGGCCCGAGGGCTGGATGGCTGTTCTTAACTATTGAAATAAATAAAATAAAATAAAAAGACCGTATCCTTTATGTAATGATGTTTACTTTGAATTTATATTAGTTCACACAAACACTCCATCCATGCTTTTGTTCCGGCCCTTCGGTCCAGTTTAAGAACCCATTGTGGCCCTCGAGTCAAAAAGTTTGCCCACCCTAGGACTCTAGCTCATAGGAGAATGCCTGGGATGGAATGGGTGCTCAGTAAGTATGTGTGGCCGAGCCACAGACAGGTAGTGTGAATACCTGCCCAGGCTTTTGCTCTAATTCTAGAGCACCTCTGACCTGGACTTCTTTTTTAAATTAATTTTAGACTTACAGAAAAGTAGCAAAAGTGGTACAAAGAATTACTGCATATCTTTACCCACATTCCCAAAGGTCAACATTTATCATGTTCATCTTATCATTCTCTCTCTCTCTCTCTCTCTCTCTCTCTCCTCTCTCTCGCTCTCCTTTCATACACACATATAAAAATTAGTTTTAGCAACACTTTAGAGTAAGTTGCTAACATTATGCCTCTTTACCCCTAAATGTTTCACTGTGCATTTCCTAAAATCAAGTCCACACCTCAGTACCATCATAAAAATCATGAAATTCATACTGATACAATGTGATTCTTCATTAAGCTTATTCACACTTTACCAATCTTCCCACTAATGAACTATATGTAGCATGTATGTTATTTCTCAGACCCAGGACCCAATCTAAAGTCATAAATTACATATAATTGTCATGACTCTCCAGTCTCTCTTGATCTAGAACAGTCTATAAAAAAATATTTCATTGTTCCTGAAGCATGCAGTTATTTTCTAGAGTCCCTCAATTTGGGTTTATCTGATGTATATTCCTAATTGGATTCAGCTTATGCATTTTGAGCAGGAATATCTTAAAAGCAAAATTGTGTCCTGCTCCTTGGATTGTATTAGAAAGCACACAATGTCATTTTGTCCCCTTGACACTGGTTACTTGGTTAAGGTGGTATTGACCAAGTTTCACCACTAAAATGCTTCTACTAGTATTTGTCCCCTCGTAATGAGTAAGTACCTTCAGGTACTTAATGAGTAAGAAAATTTAAAAATTTTCTGTTTATCACAATACTCTTATTTTTTGGAAGGTTCTCCATATGTGCCTCATCTGTGACATTGTTCATCAAGAGCTGGTTTCTGGATATCTAGGCTTAGTGGTCTAAGAATGAATTGTCCTTTAAGTCATCATTTATATAAATCTAAGAGAATTCACCTTCTCACCTTGTATACTTTTCTTCACCTAATGGGTAAAAAAAACCTGAAATGCCTCTTAAAATAAAGAGACTTTTGCAAGTGTGAAGATTTTTAAGAATATTATTTATGATACCAGATAATTGGGTCTCATGTGCACAAATAGTTTTGTTTGAACAAAAATATTGTTTTTACTAAAGGCCCAGTGCATAAAATTCATGCACAAGGGGGAGGGGGATGGGATGTGTCCCAAAACCCGGCCTACACCCTCTCCAATCCGAGAACCCCCTGGGGCCCTGAGGATGTCCGACTGCTGGTTTTTCTTGCAATCCAGGACCACTGGCTCCTAACCGCTCACCTTCCAGCCTGCCTGATGGCCCCTAACTGCCCCCTTGCCAGCCTGATCACCCCCTAATTGGTCCCCTGCTGGCCTGGTTTCCCCTAACTGTCCTCCTTCTGGCCTGGTCATCCTCTAACTGTCCCTCTGCTGGCCTGGTCACCCTTAACTTCCCCCTTGCTGGCTTGGTTGCCCCCTAACTGCTCCCCTGATGGCCTGGTCACCCCTACTTCTGCCTTGGCCTCACCACCATGGCTTTGTCCAAAAGCAAGTCGGACACCCGGAAGATGTCTGGTCCACCCAGCCTAATTAGCATATTACCCTTTTATTAGTATAGATTCTAGGGTAAATATTAAATAAAATTCTAAGTTTGAATAATATTTTTGGAGACAAAGGTGTGCAAGACAAATGAGTCAATCAAAAAGGTTTTAGGATGTGTTCCCAAACATTCCTTGTTATTACTATTCCCTGATAGGTAGGGAAATCTAAAAGAGAAGCTATCAGAATTGTAACTGTTTTGGCACAAGAGAAAACACAGGTGCATGGGCTGTTTGATGAAAAACCGTTTGCCAGCCAAATATTGAAAGATGTAAAGATATCACTATTGAAAGTAAAAACCTGGAGTTATCACAGTAGTTGCTGCATAGGAGCAATTTAATCACTTTATTTGTTCAATTTTAATTAAAAAAGAAATAAAATTTATATCCAAGTTGATCACCATTAGCCAAACACTGAGCTAAATTGGGAAAAATTAGTGTCTGTGGCTCACCAATTTGGACTCTTCCCCTGCAGTTCTGTGCAAAGTTGCCTTCCTCATGTAATCCTAGCTCTGCGACTTAACAACATTGGTGCCAAGATGTTTCTCTGTGTCTTGGTTTCCTCATAATTAAAATGGAGGTGTTAGTTAATAGTGTCTACATTGTGAAGCTGGAGTGAGAATTTAATGAGTTCATTTATGTCATGTTCTCAGAACAGAGTAAATGCCATGCACAGGTTTACAATAGCGTGCTGAGGGTCTCTAAGACCACTCCTAGCCTGGACTTCACTAGGAGCACTCCTAGGAGGCAGCATATAGCAGAGCCATGGCTGTGAGATCCTATAGTGAACGGATAAAAAAGAAATAAGATCGAAGGGAAAGACACTTAGGGTACAGTCCAGAGGAAAGCAGACATACGCTCCCAAGGATTCTCTTGGAGCCGAGTGACAGGATGGCACACTTATGTCCTCCAGTGGTGAGTGATCAGGGAAGCTATCAGACACTCAGGGCCCAGGTCTTTTTGTGGGGGGCTGATCAGATAGGTAGCTTCTGCCAAATAGAGACCAAAATTGTAGACTCCCAAGAGAAAAGCAGGTGCTCAGCAGAAACCACATTGTTTGCACAAACCACTCAGGCACAGTGAGCAATTCTAATCTCTTAAGGTACTCGAAACATCCCCAATATTTAAATTCTCTGATGCCCACCAAGAACCAACCTTGCGAATAGACCTTCCTAGGGAAAGCAGGTCTGCTATGTTCCTTTTTTTTCCCCTGCACAAGTGGACATTGCTATCATAATGTGCCTTAGATGCACAAATCAAATTGGCTGATATGTACCAAAATCAAAATCAATTGCATATTACCAGGTGTTGCTTCTAAACAATGACATCATGAAAATATTTTCCATGTACTATGAAACCAAGATGATATAATTGTTACTTTCTACAGCAACAAGATAAAGCACCTTTTCTTTTTTCTTTATTAAAAAAAAATATATTGTATTGATTTTTCACAGAGAGGAGAGGAGAGGGATAGAGAGCTAGAAACATCGATGAGAGAGAAACATGGACCAGCTGCCTCCTGCACACCCCCTACTGGGGATGTGCCCGCAACCAATGTACATGTCCTTCACTGGAATCGAACCTGGGACCCTTCAGTCCACAGACCGAAGGTCTATCCACTGAGCCAAACCGGTTCCGGCAAGGCACCTTTTCTAAGCAAACAAAAAGCCATATTTCAGGCAAGTTGGATTTAATTCCTCAGTTTCTTGCTCTTACATATGCAATTTTCCGGTTACACACCCCACACCCAATTTAAAAACAGGCTCAACTTAGAACCTGCCAAATGTGTTCAGACCAAAAAAGGTAAGGTAAGACCTGCAGCCTGGATAATGCCCAGGAAGTGCTTCGGGATCACCTGGAATCTGCTCAGTGAAGACTCCAGCATTGACATCTGATATGTTAACGTAAGAAGCATTCAAACCTGTAAAGAATTTTTGTGAGTTTATTTGAGCCAAACTGGAGACAATTACCAGGAAACTGACTCAGAACGAATTAAAATAATCCTCTGGAGAATGGTGGTTTTTCAGCAATTTTTATAAATTTTATAAAGCAGGAGGTGTAAATGGGTTACATGAAATCCATTGATGATAGATTAGGGATGTGGGAGAAAGCAAAGCAGGAAATCTCAGGAATTAGATAAAAAGTAACAAGATAGACACATGCTTCTTTTACATAGATGAGTACAGGATAGTTAAAGGTCAACAATTAACAAGATAAAAATAACAAAGATGGAATTTGTGGTCTCCCCCCTGGCGCCTGCACATTGTGCCCTGAGGGGTCTGGAAAAGGGCGAAGTAAAAGTTACCCTGACAAAAAGCTCAGGTAAGATCAAAATTGATCTTTGTCAGGGAAGATAATGGCCTAGGACATGACTACCCCTATAAAATGCTTTGTAAATTTAAAAAGTTTTACTTGAAGGCCATCCTTTGTGGTTACCTTAGTTCTTTGAATTTGCAAGCCACCATGCAGGCCTTTCCTGAGTTAGTCAGGTTAGCAGGTGGCCCTCTTTCATCTACAGATAACACTGTGAGACTTACTAACATGCATGCACTAAGAATCTCCACACAAAGAACCTATCTCTTCCTTAGGAGAGAGCATAATCTTACATTCTAGTAAAAGAGGCACATGATCAGATCAGATTAGGCTAAGAAATGAGGTCCTGGCCTTGAGGGGTCTATAATCTCTGGGAGAAGCATGGACATACGATTTGAATGCAATTCAGTAAGGTATCATAAAAATATTGTTGAGAAATATCAGCAGGGAAGTTCCCAATTAAGGTATTTTGCTTTGTGAGCGTGAGCTGGTCATTTAACCTCTCTGAGCCAAAGTTTCTCCATTTGTGAAATGTCACAGAATTGTGTTCAAATTTAAGATTTCAATTAGGTTCTGTCCTACTCCTTAGAGTTTACAAAGGTGGGAAGGGTAGATGAGGTGGCTACAATGTCCTATATTATAAAAAATAATTATGAAAAATATCTTAAGATCCTAGGATATTTGAAATAGTAAGGAAGTTTTTCCTTAACCAATTTTTGCTGTGGGAAATCGAGGTATTAAAAAACAATATATGTGCATGTATGCATAGCCCATGGACACAGGCAGGAATGTGGTGAAGGCTTGAGGGAGGGCAGGGTGCAGTGGGCAAATGTGGAGAAAATGGGGGACATCTGTAATAGCGTCAACAATAAAAAATAATAACAAATTTTTACAAACTGTATTTCCTTAAAAAATCATTTCTTTACCCTTAGAATTACTCCAAAAGTATTATGATCAGTTCATATTTGTGGTGGCTGTCAAAGGCAAGGGTGGCAAATATTGTGATTTTTTCCCCACGAAAATATAATTTTAGTCAAAACTTTTTCAAAATAAATTCTTCTGTGTTTTTCTCAAAACTACTGGAAGAATGAGTTGGTTCCTGAGCCTGTAACAGACCTGGATTGTTCCAGAAGATAAAGTAGGGTCCCTTAAATCATTGGCTTCAAACTTTATTGAAAAAGTCATATAACAATCAATAAGTCCTTGGTGTGGGGTTTAAAATGGAAGCTCCAAAGCTTCTCCCACAGCATATAAAGATTCAACAAAGTATCCTGGCTGGACAGAATTTTTGCCCCTCAGGTTAAGAAATCACAAGATGTCTAGAAAGCCCAGTGTAAGGTTGAAAGAACTGATAGATGGGTATTTATTAGGTTTAAAGAAAGTGGGGAGCCCTGTGAAAGAAGTTATTGTTTCTGATCTGGAGCAGAAATGATAAGCTGCTTATTATGCAACAAAAGATTATGCTTTCTATAAAATAAAGTGTAATAGATTATATCTCTTGAATTTACCAATATACACACGAGGAAAGCTTGAATAAAATGATATTTGTTAAAAAGCCATGTGGTAGCACCTGGTAAGGGATCGAATCACTGGGCATTCCACCTTGAATTCCTTTCCAACTATGATAGTTGGAAAATACCGTATTTGCCGCTGTATAAGACGACTGGGTGTATAAGACGACCCCCTAACATTTCCACTCAAAATACAGAGTTTGTTATATACTCGCCGTATAAGACTACCCCCTACTTAGAGGCATATTTCTCAGGGCCAAAAAATCGTCTTATACGCCGGCAAATACGGTAGATGAAATTGGAATATCTGAAGTTAATTGACTCATTGCCAGGGGAAAAAAAAGAATGAATATGATGATTTGGACAATATTATCTCTAAGGTCCATTTCATCACTAAATTTCTATGAAATGCCAATTTTAAGAATCTAGAATAATTAAAGAGATCACATTAGGATATTGTGATGTAAAATTACTTTAAGGAAGTATTTAAGTAAATGCCTACTACAGAAGCAAAGGAGGTGTTTATGAGCTAGACAAAATTTGAGAGTAACTCTTTCTATTATTTTCCACTTTTTTTTGTAGGCATTGTTATTTACTTGTCTCTTCATTGGTCCTCACATTCGTTGTTAATGGATTATTTTGGAATTGAAGTATTTTTTTTAGATCACTAAAAGGCACTCCCTCATGAAGGCTTTTGTTCAAAAATAAAGTCAACAGCAGGGTGATCATTTTATAAAATACATAAATGTCTAATCACTATGTTGTACACCTGAAACTAATTTAATATTGTATGTCAACTATAACTGAAAAATTAAAATAAATAAAGTCAAAACCATAAACTTCCTTATATCACCTTATTTCAAATCTCATTTCCTAATCTATCAGCTCAGAAACACTATGGAAACTACTCTTCAACTGCAAAGTTCCACCAACATTTTTCATGTTGCATGTTTCATGATGTTCAATCTTCAAGGATGGACTCAAGACCAATTTAAATAAATGACATTAATTGTAGCACATTTCAAACTGATTCATATTTGTTTTCCAAATATCTTTACTATTGAAAAGGAAATTTGGGTAAGGGATTCAGAAATTTGAAATCCAATGTCAACAATAACTAAAAAAGAAAATTTAGGCTAAGATAGTTCTCTATCCATTAAATTAATAAATTTCTCACATCTGTTACCCAGGATATATCCTAGTTAGCCATACCCAGCAAGGTCTCATCAGGTATTTATGATCACATAGATAATACATTCATGGAAGCCATTATCTTTGACATCATGAGGAATTACCCAATAATACATTTAAGCTGTCTTTCCAGATTGGTTATGGAATTTTATATGTTCTACATTTTCATTCCTCCAATAGTTAGCTCAGTATCATGTATCTCAGAAGATAATACTTATATGGATAACTTTTCTCAACTAAGCCAGGAAATCTTTGTTAATGCTGTTGTTATGTCCCCATTTCTTGAGGCAAGAATGAAAATAATACAAATTTTTGAAAATAACACATCTATCCCTACAATATATAATAATAAAAGCATAATATACTAATTAGATTGGATGTCCTTGTAGGTAAAGCCTGGGTCCTGGGTGCCAGAGAGAAGCCGATACTAGCAGCTGAGGGAAGGAAAGCCTACTCTTGCACTAATTTTGTGCATCGGGCCTCTAGTCCTATATAATAAAAGTCTAATAGGCTAAGCGTCCAGTTGTCTGGTCTTACATTCAACCAATCAAAGTGTAATTTGCTAATGGTATGCTAAGGTTGCTCAACCACTCACTATGACATGCACTGACCATCAAAAGGCAGACAGTCTGATCGGTAGGTTAGCTTGCTGCTGGAGTCCTGCAGGTTGGGACTGAGAGAGACAGGCCGGACATGCCCTGGAGCCCTCCCGCAGTACCTGCCCAGCTGGCCAACCTCCTGCACCCCTTCCCAGCCCCAATCATGCACCAGTGGGGTCCCTTGGCCTGGCCTGTGCCCTCTTGCAATCCAGGACCCATCAGGAGATGTTGGAGATCTGGTTTCTGCTGGATGACAGAATGACCAGTTGCTATGACATGAACTGACCACCAGGGGACAGATGCTCAATGCAGGAGCTTCCCCCTGGTGGTCTGTGTGCTCCCAAAGGGTGCTCAGCTAGAAGCCAGGTTCATGTGTGGAGAAAGCCTAAGCTGTCAGTCAGACATCCCCCAAGGCCTCCCAGACTGCAAGAGGACAGAGGCCAAATTGAGAGGACCTCTCCTTGAGTGCATGAATTTCATGTACCAGGCCTCTAGTTCTTATATAACACTACCATGAGGTGTATTGAGCACCTCTTGATCCCTTCGTCCTGGCCCGCAGTCTCTGATCACAGCATGACAAATGAGGAACCGTGGCAAAGGGATCAGCAGGGTGGGACTGTCGAGTGGGCGGAACAGTGACCTCTTGGCCCCTCCCCCTGGCCTACAGGCTTCAGGAAACTGGAACCATGCTTCAATCAGGAAACCATGGCAAAACAGGAGGTGGCAGGGGGGACTGGTGAGCGGGCAAAAGATGGCCTAGAGACCCTAACTGTGAATGATTTCATGAATACTGGGCCTCTAGTTTTAAATAAGGCTCAAATTACTGTGTCACGAGGAATGCACATAATCAACTTTAGTGGGTGTGAAATAATAGGAACTGCCTTCAGTTCCAGCCACAGAACTCCTAAAACCCTTGTAATTTCCTAAGTGATTAAGAGCACTTAGGAAACAGCGAGCCCTAGATGCTCTAAGTGGTTAGAGCATTGGCCCTTAGACTGAAGGGTTGTGGTTTCCATTCTGGTCAATGGCAGGTATTTCAGTTGCAGGCCCCATCCCTAGCCCCGATCAAAGTGCATGCAGGAGGCAACAAATCAATGTGTCTCTCTCACATATATGTTTCTCCTTCTCTCTTTCCCCCTCCCTTCCACACTCTAAAACTCAATGGAAAAAAAAAAAATTATCCCTGGGTGAGGATTCACAAAAAAATAAAGTAAAAAATAGCATGTTTGTGTGTTTGGTGGGACTGCACCCATAAACCTGTGAGATCTGATATTATCTCTAAGTAGACAGTGTCAGAATCAAATAGAATTGTAGGACAATCAGCTGGTATTGCAGAATTGCATGGTGTGGGGAAAGAAAACCACAAACACAGATCTAATGTCATAAGTGTAATGAGTATGAGTAAAGGAAACAATGAGTTTTTCCTAGATACTAGGTAATATAAAGTTTGTCTTCAAAGTTGGTTAGAGCAATTTACATTGCTCTTAGCATTGTATGTAGAAGTTGATATTGTAATAATTTACACCAATAAGTAGTGTGTGAAATGGCATCACATTATAATTTTCATTTCCTTTGTTCTTTTTTCCTAGTAAGATTGAGTTTCATTTCATATTTGAGGTCCATTCATGTTTCTTCCTATGTGGAATATTTATTTATGTCTTTTCACAAAAATGCTATTTACTTATTTATTTTTTTCTTACTGATTTATAAGTATGTTTTCATATCCAGTGTATTAATATTTTGTCAGTTAAATTTGTCTTAAGCATTTTCCTCCAACGTTTTACTTGTTATTTACTCACTTTCAGGTGTCTTTTTAGTTAGAGTTTTTAAAATTTTAATATATTCAACTGCCCTGAGTGAAGGGACTGCTGTGGTTTGCAGGCCAGCCATGCCCCCTGGTGACCCAAGCAGAGGCCTTGGTGTCTATAATTTCTATAATTCACTTTGTAGCCTGGAGTGGAGCCAAACCCCCTGCTTACTCTGTGGCTTCTGCCATTTCTGTTTGGTTTTATGAATCTTCTATAATTGAAACTTTGTAGCCTTGAGTGGAGGCCTAGGCCAGCCAGGGCGTGTGTAAAACTTGGCTTCAGTTGCTGGGGAAACCAAAGCCTCTCAATTGCTCTCTGTGGCCGCAGCCATTTTGGCTGATATTAATTTACATACTCGTTCTGATTGACTGATCGGCATGACTGGTGGGAGTGACTCGAGCAGAGTGATGGTTAATTTGTGTATTACTCTTTTATCACGTAAGATATTCTCAAATATGTAGCCATTTCAAGATTTCAAAATCTTATCTAGGGAAACAGACTAAGTAGGGCAGCATATCAAGTTCAAGCCAAGCAGAAACAAATTCAACTGTCTTCCTTATCTTTTAAAGTTATCAAAGAAATGGTATTATCATCTTAGCTGCCTACCAATATTGTCCAATGGACTCATTTCAATTATTCATTACAGTAAGTCAGAATTACTAAATTTTCTATGATATAGACTGTTCTTTCTAAACTTTATGGAACTTGGATAAGTTGTGAATGGTCCCCAAACTCCAGAATGTGTTGTTCATATGCATTCATGTAACCCCTTATTTATCATGTCTCCTCACTTCTCTCTGCTTGGGCTTTTATCCTTGCTACCATATTAAAAATATCCCTGCTGAAACCAGTTTGGCTCAATGGATAGAGCATCAGCCTGCAGAGTGAAAGGTCCTAGGTTCAATTCTGGTCAAGGGCACGTACCTTGGTTGTGGGTACATCCCCAATGGCGGGTGTGCAGGAGGCAGCTGGTCTATGTTTCTTTCTCATTGATGTTTCTAACTCTCTATTCCTCTCCCTTCCTCTCTGTAAAAAAATCAATAAAATATATATTTTTAAAAATATCTTTATCAAGGACATCAATAGTCTACATTTTATATAAATTCATGGTCATTACTCTGCATTTACATTACTCAAAATTTGACATACTCTCCTCTTTAAAACATTTTGGACACTGCTTTTTCTGTAATTCAACCAGTATTCATCTAGTTTTCCTCTTGGCACAATGGCCAATCATTCTTTACTGGTTCCTCATATTCTAAACTCCTAAATTTATACATGACCACTATCTGGGAAAATCTAATTTTTAATTTTCAGTTCTAAACCATGATAGTTAATGTTATGTATCTAATTAACTGAGCAACAAAATGCCCAGATATCTAGTTAAAACATTACTTCTGGAACGTCTGTGAGGGTGTTTCCAGAACAGATTGGCATTTAAATCTGTAGACTGAGTAAAGCATATTGTACCTCAATGTGGGTGGTCACCATCCAGTTCATTTCGGAGCTGAAAAGAGCAAAAAGGTGGAGGACAGGAGAGAATTCTCCCTCTGTCTGACTGCTTGAGCTGGGAAGTTGGTCTTTTGCTCTTGGAATAGAACTTGCACCATGAATGCATCTGATTTTCAGGCCTTCAGATTCATCCTGAAAGTACATCACTTGCTTTCCTGATATTTCTAGCTTGCAGATAGCAGAACATGGGACTTTTCAGCTTACAACATTATGTTAGCCAATTCCTCATAATAAATCTCTTTGTACACATGTACGTGTATCTATTATAAGGAATTGTGCGTATAAAAGTAAAAGTAGATTTGTAGTTGTGCGTGTGGAAAATAATATAATAATTAATAAATAATAATACAATAATAAACTGTGTTTTGAGTATTCACAACTATAAGCCTACATTTGCCCCACTCTCTATATACCGTATTTGCCGGCGTATAAGACGATTTTTTGGCCCTGAAAAATACGTATTTGCCGGCGTATAAGACGACTGGGCGTATAAGACGACCCCCTAAAATTTCCACTAAAAATACAGAGTTTGTTATATACTCGCCGTATAAGACTACCCCCCCCCCCACTTGGAGGCATATTTTTCAGGGCCAAAAAGTCGTCTTATACGCCGGCAAATACGGTAAGTAAATATAATTTACCATACTACTTCCTTCTTGAATTTGTTTTTCATTTGATTTTTCAAGACAACATACTTTCATGATTTGTCTCCTACCATCTTGCCTGCTCCTTCTCAGCTTCTCTGCTGTTTTTTTTTTTTTAAATAACATCCCTAACTGTGTGCTGATTTCTTTCTTTATACACTCTCCATAGGTGACCTTATTTGACATGCCATCTTTATGCTGATGACTCTATATATCTATGCTGATGATTCTCAAGCCTACATCTCTGAACCTGACTTCTCAAAATGAATATATCCTACTGCCTATATATCATTTTCACTTTGATACCTGGTAAACATCTTACATGAATGTGATTTAAACTGAATATTTTATTAGCTTACTAAGTTAAAATGAATGGTCTTTCCCAATGTCCACATAGCTTCTCCCCATGCCACTCCTAGCTCCATGCATGGTGCCATTTGCCCAGTAGCCCAGGCCATTTACTATAGTCATCATTGACCCCTTTCTTTCCTTTAAAACTCCACTTCTAACTCACCATCAAGTCTTTTGGTTCTACTTCCAAAATTTATTTTGGATCTGACTATTTTTTTTTTTTTACCATTTTCACTGCCTCAACTAATTCAAGTAATCAAAATTAATTTTCTAAATGAGCGAAACAGCTTTGTAAAAGTCTTCCACTCTTCATATTTCAATTTCCACAGAGAAGTCAATGTTAACTTTATAAAGTTTATATCAGATTATGTCTCTTATTTAACGCCATCCAATACATGCTCAATACATTTGGAATGAAACCAGAATCCCTTACCATGACCTAAGAGTATATGTGATCCGACCCCTGACACCCTCCAGTTCTACACTGTAATTACCCTGTGTGTGTTCCTCTGTCCCTTTGGACCTCTAAGTTTGTTCCTTTCTCAATATATTTGCCCTAATTTTTCTTTATGCCTGTTCTATCCCCTCTCCCCCGCCACTCAGACCATTATATAGCTATCTTCTTTTCACATTCAGATTTCAAATTCAATGTCCTCTCAGAATAGCCTTCTCAGCTCCTACAAAATAATCTCCCTGCATGTAACATCATATCAGCATATTTTATTTTCCATTTGGAATTTGTCTTCTTATGAAATTAACTTACTCTTTTTTTTACAGATTATTTATCTTTATACTGGAATATAAGCTCTTTGAGGGCAGGGATTTAGTTGTTTCATTTTCCAAAAAACATCCTCCATTGCTTAGAATAATGCATCACACAAATACTTGCTGACTGGCTGTGAACATTACCAAAAGTGATTAGGTGAGTAGAAACCTAATCTCATTTGCTTTGGGAGTATCTTTCCTCTTCATAACAGTCATGTAAGGGTCCTGAGAGGCTTAAAAATATTAATGGAAAGAATATTTTGTTCTTCAGTGAGTACTAATGTGGTAGCTAATCTCCAAGGTGGTCTCCAGTGATCCTCATCTTCTGGAATTGACACCTTTGTGCAGTTTCCTCCCACATTGTACCTGGGATAGTCTATGTGACCAACAGAATGTAACAGAGTGACATTGTGTGACTTCTAAGCCAAGTCGCAAAATATATGATCACTTTCACCTTGGATCACTCACTCTGTGGAAAGCCAACCCACATGTCATGACAATTCTTACGCAGCCCCTGTGGGGACGCCCCAGTGCTGAAGAACGAAAGCCTCTGGCCAATAGCCAGCCACAATTTATTAGCCAGAGTAACGAGCCATCTTCGAAGCAGATCCTCCAGCCCCAGTCCAGTTTTCAGGTGAGTGCAGCTCTGGACAATTTGACCGCAACTTTATGAGAGACCCTGAGTCAGAACTACAGACCTAGGATGCTCCTGAATTTCTGGTCAACAGATACTGTAAGATTTGAGATTAGCTATAAGACAACAGTACTTAACTAATAAAATTGATCTCTGCTGATGCACATTTCCTGAGTCTCTAAGTTTCTTTGAAGGTTAAGAAATAATATGTGAAACAACAGCCTTGCTGCTTCTATGGCCTCCTTTCTCCCCCAGTTGTCTCACTGCTACTTCTGAGAATGTTAGCATATCCTTTCCTGCAATCTCTCTATCTCACGAGCCTAGGACAGTGCACTTAGGGACAAGAGAGGAGCATCTTCTGAGTGTCTGACAACTTCACTTTAGCCCTCTAACACAAAGGCACCCCATGACAGATGCAAAAGTTAACCAGCTTCTTGGGAACTAGAAAATAAAGAAAAACCACAGATTTAAAAATTCAACTTTGCACATGGTAAGTGGAACTAAAAGAATAGCACCTATTTTATAGGTATTTTGAAGTGAATAATTGAGAGAATGCATATAAAGTTCTTAGCATGATGTCTGATCCACAATGAGTGTTACATAAACATTGGCTATTATTATTGACTTTTGTTTAACTCTATTTTTATTTGAATAGGCTATTCATTTACTAAAATAAGTTAGTGAAAATAGTGCTTTATAAACTCCTAACACTGCACAATAGCTGGTGATTTATATGAGAGAAGTGTTTTCTAAAACCCGTTATCATAAATTGAGAATAGACTTTTTAACGCATACATTTTCAGAGAGAAAAAATAGGCTGGAAATTAACCAAAGGCTATGTTATCTAAATTATAATAAGAGAATGTCATCTTAACATATTGAAAACTAGAGAGGGATGAGCAAGAGACTAAAAATGTTGTAAGAAAGTAAAAGCAGCAAGAGATTGACTTGAATGTCATTATCTTATTGCCTTTTGGAACTAAAAATGTATTGTTTCCCATAAAAAGCAAAGCACTGAAAAGTATTTGGCAGCAAGGTTATTATTTCACATATAATTACATCTCATACGGAGGTACATTGGCAGACGTGTAGTGGCTAAATTGTCCATTTTCAACTAGAAAAAAGAAATGTAGTTCTTTTTTTCACTTACATCAGTCAAGAAGATAGCCGCCCACAGGAAGAGATAAAGACTTATTTGACACTAGATCTATAACCAATGATTTTAGTTATCACTTGAAATTAGTGAGAATTTCAAAATAGGCTTAAGATTTTTTTTTTCTCTCTCTCTCTGAAGAGCAACTTGGTACTACAGTGCAATAGCAGCTGAAATGGAAGAGTGAAAAAAAGAGAAGCCCAGCTGGTATTGCTCAGTGGTTGGGCATCGACCTAGGAACGAGGAGGTCAGGATTCGATTCCGGCCCAGGGCACAGGCCTGGGTTGTGGCCTCAATCCCCAGTAGGGGGTGTGCAGGAGGCAGCTGATCAATAATTCCCTCTCATCATTGACATTTCTATCTCTCTCTCCCTCACACTTCCTCTCTGAAATCAATTAAAAAATATTTAAAAAACAGAGAAAATGCTGTTTTCATTCCATGACTGTTTGGATTTAGACATTTCTAAAATAGGATTTCTCATGGACAGATACCTCTGAAAGCACAGATATATTAATTTACCATATTTAAAGATAAATTAAGCATTTTATTAAATTATCTTCTCTATAAGCCAATTAGATAGATAAGTCCTGAGTCAGTGAATATGTTTAAAAATTATCCAGGGTGCCAACAACTAAGAGTAGTATTTATAGAAGCCAGCCAACTAAATGCTAACCCTCTAAGCTGCCTGTTTTGAATATTTATTAAATCCTCAGAAGAATTCTGGTCGTTGTAATTTTGGATAAGTGTGGTCTGCGGGTGTCGGTAATGGAGATATGATACCTAATATTTATATGTTTTAGAATTGGGAGGAAATTGTTCACATCTGACTTCCTTTTAGAGAGAGCTCATATCTATGTGGAAGAAAAAGAGGGACAACTAGGAGTTGGAGGGTAATAGTATACTTTATGTTCAAGTTATAAAAATGCATCAGTAAGTGGCTACATGTGAGATATGATGAGGAATTTTTTTTTTTTTTTTGAGGCGGAGAGGAAAGAAAAGAAAAGATGGAGCTATGAGGAGAGCCTGGAAGCAAGGACCTGGGAGAAGGTGTGTGCCATGACAGGCCTCACAAACTCCCATGTTTAGAAGGGTCAACCATATTCACAACCTGTGGGGGGGGTGTCAGTGGGTGAGTGCTAGCAAAATATTTGATTTTCAAGAATACCAAAGCATGTAGCAGAAAGGATTACATGAAGGTAAGCCTCAGAAACTTTTCATGAATCATGGGGAAGGATAGCTTTGGACATTCAGAGATTCTACACCTGAACATCTGAGTTAAGTTGTTCTTCAATGACAGAGAGGCACCAATCACCTAAATAGTGCCTCCATAAATAGTTCTCTTTTTCTTTTCTTGTGTGTGTGTGTGTGTGTGTGTGTGTGTGTGTGTGTGTTTTGCACCTTTTTATCATTAAGTAAACAATCTTTTAGCAATGTTTCTTACTTCTCCTTCCATGAATTCCATAAGAGTTTTCGCTGCATAGTTGATGTCCTAATTATACAATCAGGCAGTAGAAGGAACTATTGGAGTGTAAAAGAAACTTCGGGGAAGAAAATCAAAGTACCCACAATAAGCAAATAAGCATAAGGCGGCGAAGAGGTCACAGAGTGAGCAAGTTGAACAACTTCACGCTGACTTTGAGCTTGTTCTCCTAAGAGGTTGCCTACCTTCTGAAAAGTTTCAAACCCTCCCCACATTCCCTGACAATTTCCAAGTGTTTATATTGTCACGGATACTTTTTTTCTGTATCCTTTTATCTCCTGAACTCTTAATCTCACCCTCCTCCAGTTTGTATGCACTATTCATAAGCCTGGGTATGTAACGTATACCATTTTCCTGATTTCAGGGGTGTGGGGGTGTATATATGTGTAGAAAATATAAATGTAGAAAGTTTTACTGAAGGTTTTGTATAACTGAGGATTAAATTTTAGAACCACATAACAAATGCTTTACCTTATAATACTAAACATTTTTGGCCAATAAGAAATGCCATGACCTATGCTATGCAGCTATTCTGACTTGCTCTGAGCACCCTTCTTTCTTCTTTATCATATATATATATATTGCTCTTTCACCTTTTAATTAATCTTTATTTCTTATGTGGAGAAACCTCGCTATCTTTCTGTTCTAAACCTTACCCTAGAAACCTTACTTTCTAATCAAAACCATCTACATTGGAAACAGATCACACTTAGGGGGCAGAACTAGATTTTAAAGTAGCAGAGTAACATTTTTCCCTCTCCTCTACATATTTCTTTTCTGAAAGGCAATAGCAAGACCTGCATTTTTAGTATGTTTCCTTCAGCTTCACACATTACAGAGTTTCAAGGCTAACAAACACATGCTAAAGATGTAACAAATTTGGTGGTCAGATTCAGAGAAGGAAAAGGAAAAAAAAAACCCACATGAATTCTACTTATCTTTAGTTTGGCTTTGCTACTTATTAAGGGCTAGTTATTTGATTTTCTTAATATCTCATCTTCCTCACCTGCAAAATATAAATATGTATCTTAAAGAGTTACTTTATGTATAACAATAAATATATATGTGAGGTTATTTTGAAAAATGAGAAGCCTCATAGGAACATTTGGCAATGTTACTGATCTGTATTTTCTACACTGCAAGTAGGTCTGGTACAGAGAGTACACGGCATTCTGTGAGGATAGAAGTCCTGCTTTGGTAAAGAAAGAGGGAGAAATGAGCACAAGCCTGTATAAAACACAGAGTATGTTTTTGATAAACATGAGATAATAAGAAGGTTTGTAATTTCCATTGGCGTATTGGGGTTTATCAGTGGAGTTATAGAATGGAAATAAACATGACCATCTATGAATGTGAACTCAGAAACTGTTCCAATAAGTGACTGCTTCTGTGAAGCCAGGTGAATATTTAGAGGAAACAAGTACCAATCACTATTGTACGCACAACAATCCAAACTTATTTCTCATTTACTGGAAAAGCAAAGAACTAGGTGGGGCTTTTTGTTTATTTGGTTTTTTTTTAAATGTTGTTGAAAGTATTATATATGTCTCCCTTTCCCCCCATTGATCTCTTCCAGCCCACCAAGAACTAGGTCTTTTCCAAAATACAAAGCCAAGTGCAGAAACCTGTAAATTATGATGACAAGCATATGGAGATAATTCTGCAGGTCCAATAGTTCTACTTCTTCATTTCTTATCCTGCAAACGCATCTCTTCAGTATCAGTGGCATTTCACTTCTGAGGTGAAATTTTATCAGCTCAATATCACCTTTCTTTAATTCCCCCGGGCTGTGTTTTGCTAGGTACCTAAGAAGGACAAAGCCAGCACACCAAAGGCCCCATCGTGACATTTCACAGGACTCTGGGATAGAAGGAAAGTCGGGGGCGGAACCCATCCACAATTAATCACGGGCGGTGATGTCTTTATTGGCTGCTGACCTTGCAATGAGTTGCATGAGTTATAAGAAGGTTCTCTGTTACCCCAATCCCTATTTTCCTGAAGGAGGATATAAATCACTTGAGCCTCATGAATTTCTCATATTTACAAAGCATACTTCCAAATTTTCCACAGAGGATGCAGTGTAGCCACTCATTTTCCCAATTTAAAAAAAATAATTTTTCAGCTTGTTCGGATGTCACATAAGGAGGCTGATGATTGAGATGATCTGCCTGAGAGTGACCCGAGGACCCAAGGTGGATGTCGGCGAGAAGCCCGGAGAGAAGCGGATAGCTTCCATCCTCCCACTTGGAGGTTGTTTGCATTACTTCTTCTCTAGCCTTATGCTCGAAGCAACAATCATGGTAGATTGCCTTATTCTGTTCCATGAGGAGCTGAAGCATGTGATAAATCAAATTCCATAGTGACAGATCCTGTGTCGGTGGCATGATAAGTTGCTTCTTGGCTGAAATTTAGATGAAGAATATCTAGATTTTGCAAACATACTTCTACATAGTCTCTTGAAATATAAGTATCATATGGTGTTTGAAAAAAAACTGAATGAAAAGAGAGAAAAGAGAGGGAATGCTGTTTTCAGAAATATATAGAGATCTCAGTGGGCAAATACAGTGCTGTGTATTTTGAATATTATTCATATATATATATATATATATATATATATATATAGATAGATAGGTATGCTCATCAGGAAAAAAATAGTATAAAAATATTAAGCCTTTCTCTTAAACACTCTACACATTAAATGTAAATGTCCAACACCATCACACAGTAACATAACATATAAAATATATACTGTACCATGTAGAAAAATCTAATTTTACCAAGATAAGATTTTTCTTTCAAGAAGAAATTATCTTAGTTTTGTTTGACTAAATCCAGGGGGAATCTGATGTTAACAAAGACAATATTAAAGAACTTCTAAACAAATGTTAAAATTTCAAGCTACACAATGGAATCTAATCACAGACCAACATGAGAGTCCCATTTTGAAAGATATTGTATTAAAATATTGTCATTAGACATGTAGATCTTTTTCACTCTTCCCTGTGCATGATTGCTATTTTGACACATTGAGTGGCACAGCAACCCAGAGAATTTCATGATGCTTTTAAGGTTTCAGCCTCCTGTGGACAGAATTGGAATAAAAATTCTAATTGTATTTACCTGTGTGTACAATTAGAATACAAAGTAGCCTGAAGTACTTCGATGAAAAAAAATGAACCATGCTCTAGTCAAGTGTTTCCCAAAGTGTGGTACGCGTACCCCCAGGGGTACCAGAAGAGTTTGGTGGGGATATGCACTGCACCGTGTTTAGCTGCGCCTAATTTTATGTTCTCATGAGTCAATTCAAGACAGTCTTGTGAGGCGTGAGATGGTCCGTGTGCAAATTAATGTTATTTATAATATAACTTTTATTTATATTTTATTATGAATAATTTTATTTTTCATTTATTATTATTTTGTGTATGTACAAAAAAATAAAAAAATAAATATATTTTGATTCTTATTAAAATACATCCACTTTTTTTGACAAGGGGTACTCAGAGTTATGAAAATTATAGAAGGGGTACACCTATGTCAAAAGTTTGGGAAAAACTGCATAGTCATTTAGAGCATAGCATCTAGTTTTAATGCTTATACAAATTTTCATAAAGTAAAAGCATCGGACCCTGTCCTTAAAGAGGAATGATAACTTGATGGGCAGGAAGAGTGAGACATATCAGGTAGTAACAGCAAGAACAAAGTCCAGGGACAGCAGTATGAGTAACCTCTGACATTTAGTGAGCACACACTGTATGCTGGCCACCATGCTAAGCATTACATGTCTTAACTCACTCATTCTCACAAAAGCCCTCCAAAGTGGGTGCTCTTATCATCATTCCTGTTCACCAGATGAGGAGCAGAGACACAGAGCATGTGAGGAACCTGCCTTAGTGAGTGAGTGTTGAGTTTAATACCCAAGCTCAGTCTGGTCCGTACTCTTGCTGTTTTCAGCGAGCTTCAATGGAACAACTGGGTTTTTAGAGAATGGTGGCATAACACTAAGCACATACTGTATTACTGTGCAGTCTCTGACAATGAGGACCTGCTAATTATTCTGAGCAGAGAAATGACTAAAAAGTACTTTAGAAACACATCTGAAAAAGAACTGGGTAGGGAACTTATTGCAATAATCCAAGATACTGTAGAAATGAGAAAGGCCGTTGTGAAGAAAAATGAGTAACTGCTAGTATACAGTCCAATCTTCCTCCCACCTCCATCACAGAGTTGTCTGGACTTGACAGGATGACAAGACAGTCCATCAAATAGTGTAGTCTTTCTTTCTTAGTGAGTTGATTCCTCAGTGTAAATCACAAACTTATGGAGATTATTACTTAACTGCACAAAGGTAATAATGTTATAGCCGTGCATGCTTAGTGACCTGAAGGAATTAATATGATTTTGAGGAATTAAATAATGTGTATGCAAAAAAAATCAAAACTTACTATTAACACACAAGCATGCTGGATACATATTTTTTGTATTGTCTTGAGAAATACCCACATTTTAAAAACTTTACAGAGACAATTCAATACTGATACCCAGTATTCTATTTTAATGGCAATAGGCATTTTATGTCTCTTCATTGGTTAAAAATGAGGTCCTAATGAATTTTGTAAAATTCTTATTCTAACATTTTCTCTTAATAGAGTTCTCTGACTTGAGAGCTTTTTTGTAAATGTTCATGTAATTTGTGTGTGTGTGTGTGTGTGTGTGTGTGTGTGTTTGTGTGTGTGGTGTGTGTGTTTCTGTACTTCAAAAAAAGCAGGATTTCACTGGTTTGTTTGTGGTGCCATCTGTGTTATTAGCAAAGAAAAGCTAGCATAGGCTTAAAACAATGCAAGAGAAAACTATGCAAAATTAAGCTAAAACTGTCACAATGAAACTGTTAAATTTCACAGAGATCAAATTCCAGTACACTGAAAATGTTCCTTGGGCCTGCCTAGAATTTCTCACCTCATTAGGTGTGAAAAACACAAATCGAGCGACTATTTTTGTTGTTCAAAATTTTGCCCATGATGAGAACAGTTGGGGAACGAAACTCTCCACAGCCCTTGGGTCTGGGATCTGGAAGAGGGAGGAAAGTGATTGAAGGCTGCACCCTTTGCAGAATCTGAGCACTTGTTCAGTGATGGTGTTTGAATGTTCAAGTGGCTTAGGAAATAATTAATTCATTCCCACATTTCCATTTCTTTCAAGAACACAAAATTAGCGCTCTCTTTATAAAAAAAAAGAAAAAAAAATGAGGGAGATTGAGAGTCAAAATGCCAGGCAGATGTAATGCTCCAAACAAAACCAATGCTCATGTTTTCAGCTCTAGATACTGCATTTCTTTAATAGTCCTATCTTTAAATTTCAGTAATAACTCTCTGCTTGCCAGACATCTAGGTGGGATTTAGCTCTACGTGAATATTAATACGTTCAATTTATAAAGGTTGAAAACTCTGACTCATTGCCCATCAAGTTAAAGCACAAATTCAAGATTTTTAAGTACTTAATCTGTACCATGTAATGAGATTTATATTATAAAATTTAAAAAAAGTAAGTGCACTTAGGATACAGTCCAAAATAAAACTACCTAAATTAAGTGTGAATGTGTGCTCTACTCTTTCTTATTTTCCACACATTTCCCCCAGTGTCTGTAAATTGAACATCTTTTATTATCCCTAATCCTGTACCACCCACAAAATCTTATTGTCTTGCATGCATTGTCAAATGCTACATCATACCACCCAAAATTGTGCATTTTAAAAATGATAATGCGTAAGAGCATTTTGTATTTCTCCTTACTTAATAGAATGATAAAGACCACTGAATGCACACCCACATTTGATACATATAACCATCATGCATTTTCATGGCAACTTGTTCTTTTTTGCTTCAAAAAAAATGAAATATGGTTCAAAAGTGAGTAATAAAGATAATTTCATCTTCCAATACCCAAAGTATTTTTGTACCCACACACTCCCACCTTTAAAACCAAAGGACCTTTAAGATTGAAATAATAAAGGATAATTATAATGGAGTTTAATGAAGTTGGAAACTAAGGTATTTTATATTAGTAAATGTGTTATAATTAACTCTGGTAAATGATACCAAAATGAGCATTTAGCTCTCACTATTCTAGGCAAAAACCTTAAGGGAGAGATCAATGTAATCATGCTTTTGTTCATAAAATAAAGGAAGAACTAAATCTCTGCTAGTTTTCTAAAATACAGTTTCTAACATATTGTGTTTTTTTAAAAAAAATACTGCCAAGGAGGAACTATCTCAACAATAGCATTTGTAGAAAAATCATAACTTCCAGCCAATGAGGTTAATATTGATAGATAACGTCCTATGGATATTTCAGAAGACACAATATTGATCCATTGTCTGCTTACTTAGAGTTTGGCTTCACAAGGAGGATGGAACAATTAGAATTGTAGCTTTTCTCTAAATAAAACCAAACTACTTTTATCAACTGGAGAGGAAAGGTTCGGGGAGGGTATACTTTTATTGCCAATAGGGCAACAATGAGAATCAAAAATGTATTACAAAATCAATAACATACTAAAATTTGTGTAAGAGCACAAAAGAAATTGTTGTCCTCATTGAGCTTATACTACATGGAAGTAAGCACAAAACCAATCTTATATACTAAAAGGCTAATATGCAAACCAATCAAATGGCAGAATGACCAGTCGCTAGGATGCACACTGACTGCCAGGGCCCTGTGCTCCCACAGGGGGAGCGCTGCTCCACCAGAAGCTGGGCTCCTGGCTGGCGAGTGCAGCAACACTGGCGGGAGCCTCTCCTGCCTCCTCCGCAGTGCTAAGGACCCCTTGGGGAATGCCCTCCTGACAGCTTAGGCCACTTTCCTGAGTGGTCCCAGTCTGGGAGAGGGTGCAGGCCAGGCTGAGGAAACTCCCACCCCCCAGTGCATGAATATCATGCACTGGGCCTCTAATACTATAGAATACTTTCAATGCAGCCCTTCAGCATGCTGAGGAGTCTTTTCCCAGTGACAGTTCAGCAAGTGCTCCTGCCTCAGGATTCTCAGTTGAAAGGGTGCTTACTAAACCAGGAATCCTGGTAAAGAGGGTAAGTTAGGAACTACAGGATTTTCTTTTCATTTCAAATGTCTATTAGTAGAATGCAGTGTTGAGACCAGATACCTAAATAGAAACAATCATGCCGCCTTTTTGCTGGTTCTAATCCTATGTAATAAAAGCCCACTGACCGAGCAGCAGAATGACCAGCATGACCAGTTGACCAATTGCTATGATGTGCACTGACCATCAAGGGGCAGATGCACAATGCAGAAGCTCCCCCCTGATGTTCAGTGTGCTCCCACAGTGGGAGTGCTGCTGGGCTGACTGGGATAAGTAGCTGCTCTCCGTAGCAGGAACAGCTGCTCAGAGGGAAGGTTTACACACAGCCACTCAGTGATCATAATGAGTGGTGCTCCCACAGTGGGCTGATACCCACAGGTTACACCCTAGCCATAGCCCTAGCCCTAGCCAAAATTCTTTCTCTCTTCCTGTTAATCTTTTGAAAACTCACACAGTCATTCTTTTCAACAGGAGGTTCAGTCTCTCCTTTGTGGCTTCCCTGGTCTGGTTGTGCAATCATCATGATCCCCAGCTGGGCCTAATGCAAGCCAACCTATTTTCTTTCTTTTTATTAACTTTACTGGGGTGATGTTGCTTAATAAGGTTAAATTACCTTCTGTCACCATATATTTGGCCCATTTTATCCTTTACTACCACTCCACTTACCTCTGGTAACCACCATATTGTTGTCTGTGTCTATTTTCAGTTTCATATCCCACATATGAGTGAAATCCTATGGTTCTTAGCTTTTTCTGACTGACTTATTTTGCTTACCAGGATATATTCAAGGTCCATTCATGTTGTCACAAATGGCAGGATTTCATCTTTTATGATGGCTGAGTAGTATTTAATAGTATATGTGTACTTCATCTCTTTATCCAATCCTCTGCAAAGGACACTGGCTGTTTCCATGTATTGGCCACTGTGAATAGTGCTGCAATGAGCATAGGAGTGCATATATCTTTGTGAATAAATGTTTTAAAGTTTTTTGGGTAGATACCAGGAAAGAGGGATTGCCAGGTCCATCAACAAGAAAAACTGAAGAATCTGTTTAGTCCATCACTACTACTGTTTTTCACATACATCGTTGTTGGGAATTGATTGTGTACAGTTTAACAGATATTCCGTTACTGCTATGGGTCTCAAGCTATCCTGAGTTTATGTTCACATTTACAGTAGTTTGCCTGTAAGCACAGTGCAATTCCAGGAGTCCCTAGTCCTAAGGGGCCCTAGCCTTGGTCACCCAAGGTGTCAGGTCTGCCCTCCCTCTCAGCATTATGTCCTTGGATTATATTTAGATCACTGAGTTACAGTTCCCTTTTGGAGTTACTAGTGACTTCTTTCTGCAGCTTGGATCTTAGCCATGACAGTCAACTCCAGTGGGTTTCCCTAACTTTTGACTCCAAAGATTGGGAAGTTGATGTCTCTGTCTCATTTTCCAGAAGGTTCTGGGCTCTACATGCAAACTGTTATTTTCTCCCCTATATTGACATATCAAGTGGCATTGTGTAGGATTTACCTTTGTCAGGGTACAGAAGATTCTCTCACACTTTTCTCCAAGTTTAATGGGTGAAGTAGGACCTTTATATAAGCAGGAGGCTACATGTATCACTTCTGTGAAAAAGATAGATGATTTGTTAAGTTCTTCTTGATCAAAAACGTCAAGAGTTAACTCTTGACATTTAAACACCACCAACTTTGCATACATTCATTATATTAAATTAATTAATCAATTAATATACTTATTTCAATGCCCTCCTAAAAAAATAGATCCACTTTTTATGCACTAGAATCACCCACTTAGGCCAAGGTGAAGGATTAAAAATAGAAATATGTTCAATTGAGGAGAATACACAAACTGCACAGTTTGGTCATCCTGAACTACCCCCTTGAATGACCAGGCTTTCTCTTTCCTCAGGCTTTTATGCATGCTATCCAAATCATCTCAATTACTCTTCCTCTCTCTTCTTTTGGCTATATTTTATCCCATTCACTCAAAGATCTCAGCAGGACATCACCTCCTTCCCCGGAGATAGGGAACATGACTTTTTGAGGTTGGATCCCTATCGCCTTGCATGTTACCTGACACATGGTAGGTGCTACATAATAATGTTGAGGAGTTAATAGTCCGCAAACTGGCGATCAGATTCCCCCAGGTGACCCCACTTGTGTCAACACCAAATTAAATCCTCTCATCTTCCTCAAAACGAATTCTCCCTCTACACTTCCTAATCAAGAACACATAGTATTCGCCTTGTTTCTCTGAACCAAAACCTTCTAATCATCTTTGGCATATGACTCCCCTTCATCTCTTATTCCAGTTACTTGAAAATTTTTGATTCTTCCTTTATAATGTCTTTTGGGTTCTGTCTTACTCTATTCTGACTATGCCATTATGCCCTTATGATCTAATATATAAATTACTGCAATCATCTTTTAAATGGTCACCCCGGTTTCAGACTCCACCAATATTCCAAATGATTCTAAATATCACTGCTTCACTCATTTTCCTAAAATACCATTTTCATTATGTCACTCATTTATCTACTAAATCAAGAGAAAATGCCCCTATCATTTTAAGGTCCTTCCATTATTGTACCCATGCAAGTCTCCAAATTACTTTTCATTTACACCCTCAGTCTAGTGAAAGAAATTTGCTCACTGTTCCAACACACAGAGCAACCAGCCTCACTTTTCCCCAATATTGTAATATGAGGTGACTACTACCGTACATATTTACCCTATATCGCAACATGTGTAATGGTCACTCTGTCTTGCAATATATATAGCATATGAGACATTATCCAAGGCTAAGCTCAAGTGCAGTGCCTCCATAAAAAAACATCTCTTGTTAAATCATTTGAATCTCTTGGTTATTTCAACACATCTATCAAAAGACTCATTTTCTACAGCAATTTTTTTGCATTTCATCATAGATTGTCCTTATGCCTTTCTGATTACTACATGTGATCTAAGCGTGGCTTCTTGATATATTCTATCTTGATATCACTAGCCCGATATTACACAGAGGTATTCTAAATACTCTTGGAACAATATTATTAATTCAGTAAATATTCATCAAGTAACTACTATACATCAAGCAGAAAATGAAGCTTAAGTTCTAATAGTGAATATTAAAAACAAACACAAAAGAAAACAAATAAATAACATTTCAGGAAGAGGTAAGTATTAATAATACATTCACATTAAATCATATGGCCTTGCAAGTAAAATAGAAGCCTCTTGGACTTATGTCTTATACTTGACAATTATTACCTCCTCCTGCCCCCAAACCAGCCTCTTCTTTCATTGCTTTTAAGGCATGGATTTGTTTCTTATTTATGCAAATAAACTTTGGTGAGAACTAATGTCTTCAAACTAGAAAGAGACTAAAATATTATTTTTTAAGAAATAATTAAACATGCCAAAAGTACATTAAAAAAAAAAAAAAAAGAAAAGCTCTGGCATGCTATTCTGCCAGAATAGAAATAGACTTTGGACCCAATTCAGTTTCTAGTAAATTAATGTCCAAAAGCACACAGGAGCAAATGTTCACGTTTGCAATCTTAGCAAAGAAGTCAGAGTGCATATGGACCTCAGAACTTCATCTCTCCCTCCCCTGCAGAAAGTTATCTCCTCCTTGGTCTCTGTAAGGTCTACCAACCATGATATCTACAATGCTTTCTAATCCGTTCTTTCACATAATTCTGTGTACATGAACTAGGAGTTTACAGTTTTATTGTTTTTCCTAAGGGATATAATAACCCCTTTCTAGATAGTGAAGGGGAGACATTGTTGGAAGCTGCCCATTGCCTTCACTAGCAGAAAGAGGTGGACAAGGAGTCCGGAAGGCTGGTCAACCTTGAGGCTTGGGCAAAGGTCAGAGCCAAACACGCACCTTCAGGTGGAGACAAAGGGAGCCGAAGCAACTTCCATCTTTTAGTCTTATGTAAATCATTGCTGATAAGCTATCACCAAGATATTACTGGGATTGCCTGCCTAAGGGCTATGGGTGTATCCCAGACCTGAATAAAAAGGATGGCCAGGCCTGACCAAAGCCAGTCCTCTCTTGGGCTTCTCCCTGGCCCCCAATTCCCAAATTAGTATTTTCTTGTCTTGTCTCTTTCATTTGTATGCGGCCTCCTCCAGAACTCTGAACCTGAACCCTGAACCATGCAGGATGTGGGGGGACACTCGAAAAACATGATTTGACTCCATAAAGAGCTGCTCTGTGATAGCCACTGAACTATTGACAATGATCAGAAGGGTCATAGTGTGTGTGTGTATGTGTGTATATATTTGCATTTCACCACATGTTACTAGGTCATGACTCTGTGCCAGGCACTGTGCTCAGCTCTGAGGATGTTGACATTAACTGTTAAGATTCCTGCTCCAGAGGAGGCTGCAGTCTAGTGAGGATGACAAAATGATTGACTACGTGTTGGTGTTGGCTAACATGTGCACTCTTCGAGATAGGTTCACTTTCAAAGAATTTTAGAACTAAAGAAACCTCAGTACCATGAACTCCACCCCAAGGGACAGAAGGGAGGTCCCATGTCCAGTCTGTTCCTAAAGGGCAGCTGGATCCTGGCTCTCCTGAGAACAGAGAGAGCTCCTGCTGCTCCTGCTTCCTCATCCAGCTATTTGCTAACCGTCCCATTGGTTTCCTCAGCTCAGGTGGTTTGCACAATCAACAAGTCAACGTAAATGTATGAAACAGGCTTTAAAATCTATTAAAATAGTGACACAAATTATGTTTTGTTAATATCTTCCAAAGTGTGATGATAAATATTGCTGTTTGATATGAGATGTGATACCCGACCTGTTATTCCTGCCCAGTTTCCTGAGTTCTTCCATTGCTAGGGGTTCCGCAACTTATTAACTTCGGGGTTTAGTTCACACTAAACAATCAAATTCTGTGACAGAGGGAAAGATATAGGAGTGGTTGTATATTAAACTACTGTTGAGTAGAACAAATGGTTGGTTTTGGTCATAAAAAATGCACACTCTTCTCGTGAAGTGTCTCATTCAAATATATATATAATATTTGGGGGTTTTGTTCTTTCCTAATTAACCAAAACTATCCAAAATATTGTTTGCATGTGAGTAACTCTGCTATATGTGCATATACATATCGTGTATAATTTCAAGTCCAAATTTACAAGCTCAATAAGAATTTGTTATGTTTTATAAGAAAGCCAAGACTAAATTGACCCATTTTTAATAAAAAAAACTATTGTAATAGTATACTCAATTTATTAATGCAGTTTTGCTAATGCTTCTTTTCAGAAAACAATGCTTTCTGATAACTTCTATGCTTAGCTTTTTTAAAAATATATTTTATTGATTTTTTACAGAGAGGAAGAGAGAGGGATAGAGAGTTAGAAACATCGATGAGAGAAACATCCATCAGCTGCCTCTTGCACACCCCCCACTGGGGATGTGCCTACAACCAAGGTACATGCCCTTGACTGGAATCGAACCCGGGACCTTTCAGTCCTCAGGCCGACGCTCTATCCACTGAGCCAAACCGGTTTTGGCAATGCTTAGCTTTTAATGGAAATTATTGGGGTGATATCAGTTAATAAAATTGTATAGGTTTCAGTTGTATAATTCCGTAATACATCATCTGTATACTGTATTGTTTATTCACCACCCCAAGTCAATTCTCCTTCCATCACCACTTATGCCTACCTTTTAATGAAGAATCTTTTTACATGATTGCTTCAAATTTTAGCTACTTATTTGCAACACTCTAAAAGAGCCACACAACAGTAAGTGTGTGTGTGTAGCAGCAATCTTATCAGAGAGGAAAGAACATCATTGTAAAACAAAAGAGAAATATCACTTATTCAGGAAATACTAAATATTTTCTTAACTGATGGTAGAGATTTCCCCCCAAAAAATGGCACTTTAAGGAAGAATTATATGTTCCAAAGGATGTTTGTAGAACATAAACTAAAACAACAGAAACTAGTTTACTATTCCATTAATTCAAATCAAGCATCTTGCAAAATATCCAGATAACTGGGGTAATTTAAAGGAACGTTTTTTAATTACTTGGGAAATTGCCTCAATCTTCCACCTCAATCTTCTATTTCACTCTGCAGATTAAATAGTCCTTAAAAAAAAAATAGAACTCTTTCTTCCTATCACTCCTTTTGGGTCATTGTCAGTTCCCTGTGGAGTCGTAAGATTAAAGGTGTCTAGGATGTGCAAGGAGAGCCCAATATTAAATAAATCTGATTTCCAGATGACTTCCTGTTTTAATCAGGTAATTACCATATCAAACCTTCTTGTCTGTTTCCCCAAGCTATGAAAAAATGGAGTCCTGAATAGTTTCCATGGTAACTCCTACATGTCTTTACACTTTTTCAATATAATTAAGTTTGCTTAAACACTATCAGCAAAAGTATTAGTAAAACATGTATTTTTTACTGCTATCAACCTTAAGTTAAAATGCCTCCATTTATAAAATCCTTGAAACATGTGCTCCCAACATTTCCATTCTGTTCATTGGGACAGAGCGGCAGTCATTTCGAGGCCACGGGCACATCTGTAAGCAGACAGGCCACGTGATTATAAGTCTGTTCTTCAGAAAGTAATATTTGAAGAGTAACAAAAATCATAGTTTATCTGACCTGCATATAAAACCACTGAAGTATGCTACATTTATCATATTAAAAATGCATCATTAAAATTTAAAAGCAGGTGCAGTTGCGCAATAAGCTAATGGTATAGTCTGAAGACTCCAGTCAAGATTGTATTGTTGAATTCCCAGTTGAATAAAGGAGAAGGGGGTGGGGGGACTGGGGGAATGTGAATGACCTTGTACCAAGGTGGCAGAGCCCTAAGATACTGTGCTGTAGGCTGTGGCTGAGCTCCACTCCGAGGATCTTTACTGCACTGCATTCTGATGGCTGAGAATGAAAGCAACCTCGAAACAGATGAGCTTGAAATCGCTTTACCTCAGAGCCGAAACCTCCCTGTCTCTGCAAGCTTGTGAATGCGAGTGCATCTTTGTATTTATAGGGTGAATTTATGGGCTGTTTGCCGCGTGCACCAATGACTCGATGCTTGTCAGAGAACATGTTGTAGAAAATGGCATAAAGAAATTTAACGAGGAAAAAAAATGGTGGAAAAAGATTTAACCTTCCTAAGACTCATGTCAGTCTATAAACTATTAAATGATCACCTTTATTACTGGCTGGTTTATTCACCTCACATCATCTTGGGAAGAGCTAGACAAGATTCCTGAAATCTATTAATTAGTTTCCTCTAGCAAATATTAACTCAGCAAAATTCTATTCTTTCATTAAATATGTTTAGAATTTTAAATTGAAATATCTAAATCTGTACATTTATTTCCTGATTAGATAAAACTAACTTGCAGAATCTTTAATACTATATATATGTGTATATATATATATATATATATATATATATATATATATGGCAAACTTGTGTTTAATTGGTTTTTATAATTTTTAAATGAATTGTACACACCTAAATTTATTAATTTATTATAGCTAGCATAACTACTCATTGGTAGCAAGAACAACACAAAATAATAATAAATATAATTTTCACCTAGAATCTTTCACGGGGAGTAGAAATTAAAAAGAGAGAGATAAAAGAAAAGCAATCAACATTGCCTTTTCCCTCCTTGGGACATTGTTTTCTAAGTGGTGGCTATGACATAAAATAGCTGGTAGGTCTGTGTGGGGTCTACTTTCCTTAACATACATTTTAAACATTTTGTGGAAAAACATTCATTATTCCTCCATCTCTAATATAAATATGGAATGTAAGTCCAATTTATCAACTATAGAGAAGTAGATCTACTTCCATATTTTTGTATCAGCAAGACTCTCTTTAGCTTTCAGTGAGTATCTTCAATTATTAAAAACTAGAGGCCTGATGCACAAAATTCGTGCTAGAGTTGGCCTTCCTTCCCTCTGGCTGCCGGGGCCCAGGCTTCCCTTGCAGCTCTGGCTTCATCCAGAGGTCATCTGGAAGGACATCCAGTCTAATTAGCATATCATGCTTTTATGATTATAGACAAGAACACCACATCAAAATGTTTGTTAAATTACTATGTTATCAAACTGTCAGAAATAGTATTTAGTACTTTTGGATAAATCAGTCTCTATTTAGAATCTAGAACACTGGGATAGTTTTTCAGGGGCAAAAGCCTTAAAATCTAAAATCTTAAACATTGTTTAAAGTAAGCCTTTTATTTTTTCCAGGTGAACTAACACTGTTTCCTTGGTCTGTTATTTTCGCTTTTAGTGGTTTAGGAACTGCTTCTTTTCCTTCTTATATATAAGATTGTCTTGATCTCTTTACATTCCTCACCAGGTTATTCTCTGTAAGTAATTATTCACTTACCTTTATAAGCTGATCAATAACCAACTGTGAGATAATTTACAGGTCTTGTGAAATATCTATTTATGTGTAGACTTTAATGTAATAGATTTAAGATATATGCAGCTTGAAGGATAATCTTCAGCAGTTGCATTTTATATTATGTATTAGCAATGCTTGCTGTCTAACACTGAACACTCCAACATCAACCATAACATCATTTTACTTCCACCAACTTTGTATCTGTCTTTACATACATAGCAAAAGCATATTTCCCCATTTGCACTCTCAAATATTTGTGTAGACTTCATGAAGTATATACTCGTAGTTTTTTAGAAAAAGCAATGTATTATCAAATGTATTAGAAAGTGATCGATTTTTTTCCCCCCATTGACATACATTTGTTGGTTGCTGTACTTTGCTAGTAAGAATTAAGTTCTTAAAGACTTTCTCTGGCCAGTGTTACTTGGTTGTTAAAATGTTGGCCTATGCACCAGAGTGTCAACGGTTCAATTCCCAATCAAGGGTATGCACCTTGGTTGCAGGGTTGATTCCCACCCCTGGTTTCAGGGCATGCCAGAGGCAACTGATGGATGTGTCTCACATTGACGTTTCTCTCTCTTTCTCTCTCTCTCAGATCCCCCTCCATTCCACTCACTCAGAAAATCAATAAAAAAATATCCTCACTCTGTGGTGAGGATTTAAAAAAGCAAATCAAAAATTAATAATAATTTATGAATAATAATACTTAATAATAATCTTGCTAACTTAGGCTGAGCAGAGGGACGCACACCACACCACACCACTCCCATGCACAAATTTCATGCACCAGGCCTCTAGTACTTAAAATGAAAAGGAACAAGTTTATAAGAAAAGATAATAGGGCCCCTTTAGAATATGACAAGGGGCACTTAAGGGACATGAAGTTTGAAATGTCCAGGAAAGCTAGCCTGAGTGCTGCAGATGAGGGAGTTATGGGCAGAAGTGAGGCTCTTTTTTGATGAGAGGGGATGAAATCTTTGAAGAGAGTGTATCACATCGAAAGTCAAGAAAATCAAATGCAGAAGTTTAGAGAACATCAGCGTTGAAGGGGTAGACAAGCAAATCAGAAAAATGACAAAGGAATCAGGAGGATAGGCAGGAGTAATTATTCTAATTGATGCTAAGCAAGAACAAAATTTCAAATTAAAATGGAAAGATATCATCAAATATCAGAGATGGGCTCCAGAAAGAGCCTTTCAAGTTTGGGGATTTCAAAGTCACTGATAAACTTTTGTGTCCCATACAGGGCCAGATTCCTCCATGTAGAGGAACATCCCTGCTCTTTATCTGTAAAAACAACTTCCAAAGTCTTGAGCAAGTTGTAGAAATGGGGATTCCTGGAACTGGTTCTACACCTCCCAGTAGCAGGGGACATCTAGGCTGAAGGAAATTTATGAAGACATAAATAGAGTATAAACAAGGCAAGGTCGTGAAGGGGGAGATGGCAATGAGCTTTGCAGTTGCTAATGATATTCAACTGAAGATAAATGATCAACCTGAAAAGATCCTAGGTCATGTAGGACTGTGCAAACCCAGATTACAGTGCAAAGCAAATTTCGGGAAAATTAGTGTCTTCATGATTTTAATTCTTAATCCTGCAAAATGCCCAACTCTAGAAGAGTCACCCTCATTCAAAGGTGAATGGCCACTATAAGAGAACCAGCAAAAATTATGCAAAAATCATTTGTGTGTAAATAAAAAGGAACTTTTATTACAAATAAAAGTCACTTGGAGATTACATACCAGCCAAAAAAATAAGCCAGGAAACAAGTGGATATTTGAAACCACACTTCATGATTTCAACAATTAAATATGCAATGAAGGGTAGACTTTAACACAAGGATTTTCTTCCAAACTGTGAGGGTTCAACCCTAGTTTTTCAGTTTATTGGTTGGGTGAGCTTGCAGATTGCTTATAATCTGTTTCAACTTCTTTGTCAAAAAGAGGAGAATCATTCTACCCACATCATAGGTTCTTGAAAAGAAGGAAATGATTTAATAGAAATGAAGTGCATGGTGCAGTGCTTGGCAAATGCTACATACAATGTCAATGTGAGCACTTACAACCCAGCTAGTTGGCTCAGTCAAATGACTCTCCTTCCAAGCACCAAGGGTCCACTGGTTCAATTCTCGGTCAGGGCACATGCCCAGGTTATGGGCTCAATCCCCAGTCGGGGCGTGCAGGAAGCAGCCAATTGATGTTTCTCTCTTATCTATGTTTCTATCTCTCCCTCTCCTTCTCCCTTCCTCTTTCTCCAAAATCAATTTTAAAATACATTAAATTGTAAGGAAATAAATAAATGTGGGCACTTGTTTTTATCTACTTTGAAATAAAACCCCAAATAAAAACATTTTAAAAATTGCATAACAACAGAGAGGGCTTGAAAGTGATACAACAGAATTTATGGGAAAAAGTAGGAAAAACACAAACCAAAAAGCAAATAAATCATTGCATAGACTGTAAACTAGCATGGCAAATACATAAATATTGGAAATAGGTATCTGCATTGGGACATTAGAAATTATTGTTATTATTATTATTATTATTTAAAATATATTTTACTAATTTTTTACAGAGAGGAAGGGACAGAGACAGAGTCAGAAATATTGATGAAAGAGAAACATCGACCAGTTGCCTCCTGCACACCCCCCACTGGGGATGAGCCCGCAACCAAGGTACATGCCCTTGACCGGAATTGAACCTGGGACCCTTCAGTCCGTAGGCTGACACTCTATCCACTGAGCCAAACTGGTTTCCGCAAGAAATTATTTTAAAATATCAAATAATTCTTTAGATTTGTTCAATGTAAAATGTGTTTAAGGGTTTTATTTCATGTCCTGTTTATGGGGCTATAGGAAAATTATATGCTTCAGATCTTTTTACATCCCTTTAAAGCATAATCTGAGGCTCTTCTTTTCTCTGTTAATAAGCTCTTTTTCTGAACCTCCATCAGTAAAATGAAGTAAGAGGAGATCCAAATCACAATCAATCAGTGAAGGCACTAAATCATCATATTTTTAGGTCAAAGCTTTCTCTTTTCCATCAATGGCAGCTTATTAATATATTTAATTTTAAATTTACCCCTTCGATAGAGATTTAGGAAATAAACGAAATAAGGAGTTCTCATCTTAGCACCTAAAAGGCATTCCTAAAAGCTAAAGAAAGCACCTTCTGGAGAAACATGATTACCTTGAATGAAATTCATTCATTATTTTTAAAACATCTCACAATTTGATGTCATGTATTTCATTGATATCTTATTTTGAAAGAATTATCTGTTAATTTGTAAAGTGGGCTAATAAAAAATTTTAATTGTTATTTTTGTTTAGTCTTTATCTCATTTTTACATCCATTTTGCCTTCACGTGCATATTTTAATTCATAGAATATTATTTTATTTCTACTCTTCTATGATAGTATATAGTTAGTGTTAGAAACATACATGAATTTTAAGACGGTTAAGTTAGTTTCAATTCTATATAAAAAATGTAATACTCTAGCTATTAAGCAATCTTACCTGAAATGTGCATAATGGAAAACCATATAAAACAAAAATATCTTAATATCGAAAACAGATGATTATTATTTTCCAACAATGTGACATACTCTACTTCTCAATGTATAAATGCTTGAAATTAAAAAGAAAAACTGAGAGGTTGACACGATTTTTGTCAAAAATATCTTTGAAAAACTTTGGGTGTTTTTCTAGCACCCACAAGAAAATTGACTACTTTTCTATAAATCATACTAACAACCACATAAATTAAGTTAAACATGTCACCCGATTTTCAATATAATTTTTTAAAGGATGTAAGACATAATCAAACTCGTCAACATCATATGAATTCATAAACAGCATTGAGTGTAAATACTCTTTGTAGGTGACTTGGGTTCCAGATAAAGAAAAGTTACATATTTATACAGGGTCAATCATCAGTGAAGATTTTCTGAACAAGCTGAGTTTGTTGGAGCTCTGTGAACGACAGGAAAGAAATCCCCAGCTTCCTTTGAGCTGGTATTTGGATCAATGTAAGCAGGTGAGATCACCCAGCCAGAGTGTGAATTGAGGTCAAAGTGAGAAGTGTGAATTGGGAAGCAAACTTCCCAGGGGAGAGACATTTTAAAACATCAATGACAGAGACGCAAAAGAAACTAAAGAGGAGTAACTAGAGAAATGCCAAAAAAAAAAAAAAATAGGAGAAAGAACTACCTTGGAGGAAAAAGAATGGAGCAAAAAAAGTATCTGGAGCAAAGGGAAAACAGACACTTACTTGAAAAGGAGCAAATGTTTAACCTATGCGGCCTTCAAGAAATGTGCCTGCCGTAGAGTCACGTGGAGCACGCAGGTCATCTTTATCAGGGGGAAGCAGTTAGTGATATTAGAACCCCTATTTCAAGGTGATCGGCACTAATCATTTTTGTCGAGCAAATTGGGAAAAAGAAAAAACTATTATAGAACAGTCTCTCTTGGCTATGAATGGAAGAGGATAACCACGAATGGAAATAGGTCCCATAATCTTGAGGTAAACATAGGGTCACAGTGATGGTAATAAAATATTATGTTTTATAATCCTCAAAGTCTTTTCAGCATTTTAGGGAGTCCCTGAAAATGTGTCATTTGCCATCAAAACCGTAGTCCTTGAGTGCCATGAAGGCACTCTTGCCTCCATCACGGGTTAGCACCGCGCCCTCAGCTCTGACAGCCCCTGTTTCCTCTCCCACTGTGGCTGCTTTTGCTATTGCTGCTGTGCTACACCACCAATGTAATTAGTTTTAATGTATAACACTACTTAGGTCACTGACTCCTCTCCTCCTCCCTTCTGATGTGTGCTATCTTCTCCCATATCTTTCATTTCTGCTTTAACAGCATCTCTCTCAAGTGGGGAAAACACTTTCCCCCCCTCGTTTGTTCTGTGTCTATTGCATGGACAGAGTAGCTGGGAATTTTTTCTGAAACTAGTGTTATGTTACTTTGAACATCCTACTGTCTCAGGCCTTGAGCAGATGGTAGAGCTAATAACGGAACCACAAAATAATCTAAGCAGCACACACAGAATCAGTAGGGATGGAGCAGAGAATTTTAGATAAGCAAATTGGAAGTAATCTCATGGCCTTTGGAGCACAGAATGAGAAGCCGTTTGGAAATGCATGGGGATAGATGGATTGTGGACGCTTATGCATTTCTTAGATTCTGTTTTTGGCTCCTGTGTGTGTGTGTATTTTTTGAGTGTGTATTGCTTTGGAAGAATTAGGAAAAATAGATTTTTCTCAGTAAATCCCTGCATCACCTAACACATTGCAGTGGATAGGCATTCAATACATGTTTAGAGACTAATTTACCCTAAAAGACCCAAATATTCTATTGACTGAATGAGCAAATTAAAGTGCAATAATTAAATATCCAGTCAATAAAGTTATTCCAAGTAAACCAAAGCTTAAAAGTCTCAACATTTCAGAAGAATTTCAGAATCGTTGCTTGATAGGCTAAGACAATATTAGTTCATTCTCATTAAAATACTTAAATCAAATCTTGTTAGTTTTTTAATCAACATGAAATTAAATGCTTACTTTTCAAAATTTGTTGTAATTATTCACTAAAGAAAATTAACGGTTTCATTATTTATCATTAGGGGCCCATTTATATAATGTGACTGGTTGACATGTTGTGTTTTCATCTTTGAAAAATTAACAATGAATTAGATTTATTTCAAGCACCAGGCCCTTATATTTATATGTGAAATAGTCCATAGAATCTATTTCATGTTATTCTTTCTGAATATAATCTTCAATGAACATTACTTAGCACTTTCTTCCTAAAACCTTTTTATATTCTTTGAAAATTGGTATCCAGATGATTTATTATTTGCTGATTAAAAATGAAGAAGACCATAAGTTTATTAATTGTTGGATTTATGTCTGTGCCCTGAAAGTGAGTGAATCTAATGTAAATTCTTTGTCATATGCAAATGTAAAGTAGATTTATATAATCTAACACATTTACCAAGGAAATTTAATGGTATGCACTAAAAATTATTTTCCAGTACACATAACATAAAATTTGCATTGTAAACCAAGGACTATCTGTAACTCACATATACACTAGATCATGTCTGTAGCATGCAAGCCACTTTAATCCTACAAGAACACATAAAGAACTTTAGAATAGGGAGAAGCCATGTGGTTTTCTTGAATGAAAACTATTAACTTTAAACCACAAAACCAAATCAAATTCAATCACACACAAACATAAAAATCTAGAATTCCTAATAGTCACCAAAGATGTACCAAATTCAAATACTACATGACTGCACAGATACTCTGGATCATAGAAAATGGTTGTCATTCTCATATTATATCACATAAGGTTCAATGTTGTCAAAAATTTACTTGTAAGGTTCCCACTTTCTCTTGCTTTGCTTTAATTTTGATTGCATCTACTTTAGAAAAAACAGAGGTCATCATTCGCTTATTTAATATGATACCTATCTTATTTAGAGCAAGTAATTTCATACTATATGAAAATTAAAATGTGTTAAGAGACTTTTAGTCAAAATCAAAATCTATTGTTAGGAGACACTGAAATAATGCTCTATATCTTTATGGTCATCCAGCCAAAAGGTAGTTTGGTTTCATAGATAACTATGTTAATGATTATTTTTAATTTTCCGATTATTACTGTAGCTTTATATTTAGAAGAGTTAGTGAATAAAATAATTACTCATCTCAAGTAAAGACCTTGTCTTTCTAACTGTCCTACATAAAATCTTTAGACAGAAAAAAAAATCAAAGTCTTGTATAACAAATGAATTAGTTGTAAAGTTAATTGGGCCATGTTTCCACTTTTAAAAATCAAGTTACATTTTAGTGAGTCTGTGAAAACTTTTACCAAAAAAGAAATCCATAATTAACCTGAGTATACTAATAAAATTGGCTCCCTGCAATTTTTAGGTATATTTTCTAAGATGTTTAACATATATGATAAAGCAAAATCAAGAAAAGTTATTAAAATAATTGTGAACTATTTTATGATTCCCTATAGATATAAAATATCACTGATTTGCTTATAGTATTAGTACTTTTTCATTAACTTTTACATTAGAAGGCTCAATTTCCAGAAATTTCACATTAAGAAATATTTTAGTTCCTATTAATACTAAATCCATAACAAAAGCATAAGAAAATATGCTTTGTATCCAAATTGAATGACATCTTTTCACTTATTTTCAAATCTTTCTTTAATATTTGCTTCACAGCACTATAGGCATTAACTGAGGCAATTAAAGAATTTGGCAGCACCATGAAATACTTCTACTAGGGGTGTGTGTGTGTATGTGTGTGTGTGTGTGTGTGTGTGTGTGTGTGTGTGTGTGTGTGTGTGTGTTTTAAAAATGGAATCAGAATGCCTTTCTTGTGTCCTTTAATGAAGTAAATAAACATCATAGTTGTTTTTATAGTGAGCTTCATGGTGCTGAGAATTAGAATGCTGACTTTAGATATAAAGATCAAGGTTATGGTACAAAGAGTCAGAACTGTTGTAAAAGAAGGAGAAAGGAAGGGGGAAAGAGAGGGAGGGAAGAATAATTTATTTCTTGCCAAAATGTCTATATTTTTCTTAGATGACTACATGTTTTAATTTTCCACTTTCAAATTTATTCTCCTGTGTGGTTTCTATGAGATGTCCTCAAAAGCAGCACTTTCCTAACCATTTTCTCCACCAGCACATGCCCTGAAAATGTGAGATCTGGAATACTTTAACACTCCCACATACACAGATGCAGAAAATAAATAAATCACTATTTTCACAAAGAGTGCAACAAATCATAAATATTTACTGGGAGTGAACAGAGCTTTTAAATGAAAGTGTGGCTGTGAAATTGAGGTCTAGCTGAGTTGTATTCTAACATTAGTACTTAATTGCTGAAAGACTGTGACCAAGTTTATCATTCCCACCAATGCTATTTGGCATGATCTCTGTCTTCTTGATTTAATTCTTGTTTTAACTAAGGTTAAAGCCTGGCTCCAAGTAACTATTTGTTAATAGTATTTATGTATAATCCTACTCCAAAGTTATAATCCAAGTAAGAAAATAGGTGCTGTGACAGATACAATTAAAATATGGCTAATGTTTTTTTTAAATTAAAGAATCAAGTATTTCTGAGGCAAAATGGCATTGCACAGTTGATAAGACTGAATCACAGGTAAGAAGTTTGACTACCTTCTTAGGCAATTGAGTGTACTTATTAGATGCTGTCTTCACTTCATCTTTATCTGTTACTTTATCGGGAGTACCAGACAAGGGCAGTGAATCAGGAGAGGAGAAAGGTCCAAAAGAAAATGCTTTTTTTGGTTAGCTTAAACAAGAATTGCTCAAACTGCAAGAACTTTCTCCAAGAACTAAATAGATTACAGTTTTGGCTAGTTGCATCTAAAGGAAGAAATGAGGAAGAATTATTCCACTTGCTTTGATGAGTCAAAAGTGGGTCCAAGGTCCATGAATTCTCTTAAACTTCTAACTTTGGCTTGCAACCCTGAGCAGGACAAACATCCTTCCAGCCCTTGTTAATAGGGAAGCCTCAGAGTCGCCTGCAAGGGGTGTGCATGCCTGGTTTGGAAGTTGTGCAGGAGGTGTTGCATTGAGATTGTATAGCCATGTGTAGCCATGAGGTTGATATAGTCAGAATTACTGTGTGGAGTGACCAGACAGCTGTTCTGGTGCTCATCTGAATTTTTATGACACCGAAATCAAACCTGGGGGATTATACCACTGAGATTATTTTAGGACTTTTTTGTTATTGCAGCATGATCTAGCTCATCCAGACTAAGACAGAAACCCCATGGGAAGCAGAGTGTTCCAATAACAAAAAATTAAATAATGTGGTGTTAGCTTAGCAATTGGACCTGCGCAGTAAAGGAACAGATATTGGGATTTGGAAAAATGGCAACCCATATTTTGCATAAACAAAATGTTTGGTAAAACCGTTGTTTGCTATGATTTATAAGGTAGTGTGTGTGTTGATAAGTTTGTAGCATCAGGGAAAGAGTTGGAGAATAGACAGTGTTTTTGTTTTTGTTTTTTGTTTTTGTACAAATGGCTGCTTTCGACATGACATTAGAAAAAAGAGGTGCATTCAGGAAATAACTAGCTATAATAAAGCAGTGATGAAAGTAATCAAGATGTTCTGAAAAAATGAAAGACTTATAATTTTTAAATTGATGACTTATTTGAGAATAAAAACCGTAGATTTTATACAACAAAACCAGAAGTCAGGTTTTGTGACAAATGTCAAAGATCAGACTGAGAAAATGACTTTTACGCTTACTGCTTAAACTGTTTAAACAGATGTAAGAAAGGGATCTGGTTAAGGTACTAGTTTTACTCTGCAACCTGGCTAACCTCAGAGGAGCCTCCTTCCAATTGAGAGATAAGAACGGGTGTGAGAAATGAAACATATCTATGAACTACTGGAAGAATATATCTGTGATTACTGGCATGTGGACCTAAATAGAATGAATTTTTGAAAGAGTAATACTGCCAAAGAAACTGTGAGCCTGAACTAAAATATCCTGTGATTGAGAGATTTAGGTGATTCTTGAGCCCTCAAGTTCTTGAGCCAGATTTTGCCTGATAAATATGCTAATTTATCAGGTAGAGCACATCACCAGTACCATTTCTGATGTTCAAGAGGATAATATAGTAGGGAAAACCTCCATCAGAGTGAAGCTAGGAGCCAGGGAGATAAATGGACAAAACAGATTATTCCAAGAGAGGAGAATTGTGTCTCGATCTGCCCTTAAGACCTTTAAACAGAAGACCTTCAAAGTTGCTGTAGACAAGAGACTGTGCTCCCATACTATATTTTATAATCATAAGTGTTTACCACTGTTTTTTCTGCCTTGTCTCATCATTGTCTAGTGTGTAAAACATTGGGAGAAGGCAGACAACTTATCGTATAGTACCTAGCAAAACTATGTCACCCAGAGATCCCAGACTTCAGTCTCCCAATATGACTGTATGGAGTTTAAAGATGGAATGTTAGGTGAGAGTTTCACTGCTATAGATCACCTCAATGTCACCTAAATTCCCTTGGCTACTCCAAGGCTGAAACTTTCTAAGGTCACCAATACCCTTGTAATTAATTCCCTAGTCTGGTAAACTAACTATATGTCATCATTAAAAAAAAAAATGTCTTGGCTTTCTCTCATGTGCTAAGTACTCTTTTAAACAGTGTAGATGGCAAAAATAAAATAAAAAGAGCCAAAGTCTCTGGTTTTCTGGAAGCAAAATCATTATGGGAGATTCTATAGTTTTTAATATTTGTATCCTATATATTATATTTAATATATCATCCTGTATATTAAAGAGGTAATATGCAAATTGACCCTCACATAAGATGGCTTGCCTCTATGTGGTCAAAGATGGCCACCACAAGATGGCTATCAGGGAAGGGTAGTTGTGGGGGTGATCAGGCCAGTAGGGAAGGGCAGTTGGGGGCCTGGAGGCCAGGGGACCAGGCCTGCAGTGGGGGGAGGCAGTTGGAGGGGACCAGGCCTGCAGGGGAAGGCAGTTGGAGGCAAAAGGGCTGACAAGGGAGCAGTTAGATGTCAATCAGGCTGGCAGAGGAGTGGTCACGCAGTGACCAGGCTGGTAGGCAGGGGAGCAGTTGGGAGCCAGCAGTCCCAGGTTGGAGAGAATGCAAGGTGGGCTGATGGACCAACCCCCTCAGTGCATGATTATGTGCACTGGGCCTCTAGCAGAAATAATAAAATTTCTGAAAATAATACACCCACATGTACATATGTAAGGATAGATGGATGCAAGTATATTAAAAAAAACATTAAGTATTGTGAAGATAAGTAGGATGAAATGATAGGAGTAACAAGGAGGTCCGGGAAGGCCTCTCTGAGGGGATGATTTATCATATTTTGATACATCATTGACATTTTAACTCAAAATTTGAAGTTTATGACACTGCACTTTTTTTTTTTTACTTTTTTAATGGAGAATTTTTTCATTTTATTCCACCTCTTCTCTTTTATTCTTTGCATTGTCTGCCTCTGAAATGTTTGTGAGCCTTGATGTTCTGTTCTTGGCTTGTTTACTTTTCTCCACCCAATTGCTCTTGCTCCCTAGGCAATTGCATTATTCACTCACTCACTCACTCATTCATTAATTCATTCATTCCAGATACACTTTTGAACTATTCTCATATGCCAGGCACTGTGCCGGGCTCTGGGAAAACAATATTTGTTCTCATTGTATTTACAACAATAAATGATAAAGCTGTTAAAAATGGTTATATAAATGTTTTGATTACAGTTGTGATAAATGCAAAAAAGGGAAAGTGCAGGATATTCTGAGAATATTTTAAAGACATCTAGAGAGAAAGAGTAGAGAACAGTCTGTGCAAAGACCCTGTGGCAGAGAGGAGCCACTTCTGGATCAATAACCCATTAAAGGTAAGAATAGAGAAATCCTCTAATTCTTGTTTGTATCTCCAGCACTTGCACAACATTTTTTAAGCAGAGAAAACACTCAAGAAATCTTTCTTAAACAAATATCTTAAATAATTAGTGGTGAGAAAAATTAAAGTCAGTGTAAAGCCAATTGGAATAACTGAGAAAATAGTAAGGATTACATATAGTAAAATTTACATAACATAAGTTACTAATGAGATTCTGTTAATTCCTTTGTTAGGGGCAAAATATAATTTAAAAACAAGTTTTAACTTTACAAGGAACCCATGTACTATATAGAACTAAACTAATTCTCAAATTCAAATTCAATTCTCATGGCTTATAAAAGAAATTATTTTTTTTGCTATCTGAAATGAATGTATGTTAAAAAGAAATATGAGCTGGGTTTACTTATGTAGTGCTTCTAATATAAAGTTGGGATTTATAACCTACATTAATTATATAAGCTATAAAACAATAGTTCTGTGCTTTGCTTTTAAAATTCACTTCTACTCCATAGTAGCACAGTGGAGTTTTTGTTTGTTGGTTTGTTTGTTCTTATATTTTGTGAAGATTATTGGGGAAAATAAAGAATTTGAGAGCCCTTCATTTTCCAATCTCAGATATTCTTATTTTACATTGTGCAGTAAAATTTAATTTCAAAATTCTTCTCCATATATTACCTCAGTTAATCCTATCATTGGAGAAGAATAGCATATTTGTATTCTGTTTTATAGCTGAATGCTTTGTAGATTCAGATTGGGTTATACGCGGTTGCCAAGGTAAATCAATATTGTAACTCTTCTAAGTATCTCTGAATTCTCAACACTGCCCAGTATTTACTGATATTCCTCTTCCAGCTCCTAGACCTTTACAAAAGTGTCTTAAGCCTGTTCTTGCGAGTAGTTTTGTTACCTCAGTAACTAGAATAATTATTTCTTGACAAATCCCTGAGAATTATTTCTTCTTTTTAAATTTACTTCTTTTAAAAATTTTTTAAAAGATTTTATCTTCTTTTAAAAATACTCAATAGAGCTGAGAACAACTCAATCTGTATTGTAAAGATATAGGAAGAGGAGTCTGATTACAATAAGTTAGGAGTGAATATAAAGGAAATAGAGGCAATGAGACTACATTTTTGGGGGGGGAGGAGGGGTAGGCTTGACCAGAAAGAAAGCAAAGAAACTGAAAAGTTGAAAGAACAAAGTAACCAAGAGAAAAATGTGCTAATTACTGGAAGAAAATCTTAGTGGGTTAAAAGGAATGGGAAAAAGGTTATAGGTGAAGGTGTTAGTCTCAGAAAAGAATGAATGAATAGGGTGAATATCTTGCTTATAGAAGAAAGAAGTAAGAGACAATACAGTGATATTAGAAAATTGAAAAAAGGACAAATAGGAAAAACATATTGGATGACCTTCATCTTCCCACTTAGGAGGCAATATTACCCACAGAAAAATAATTATAATGTCCCTAATATTAAATACTATATGACCCCCTAATATTAAGCAATAGTTAAAATGTCACTACCCTTATGAAAACTGAACAAAATGTTTTGTTATTTTGCTGTGAGACCAATACCAAACAACTTTTCCAGATGTCTTTCTCAGTAAGCCTTAAGTGATAATGAGCACAAACTATGAATATAATACAATTAGAGATGAATTACATACTTATGCTATTACCATAGGGAATAAAAAAAACATTACAGAAGCCAAGGTTGTGATCAAAGACTCGAGTCTAAATTGAAACTATGCCCAGATCAAATGTGGGACATTCATAAGGTCATTTTAATGATTATACTAATAGTTAATGTGTTTTTAAATATTACATTTAGGGTAACTTATTTCCTTTAAAATGGTAAAATTATTAACATTTATGTGATGCAAAGAAAAAAGGACAACAAAGTCTGAACAGTGATGATTATAGGTAGTAATAATATTTAAATTAGCATAAATCATTGATAATAAACCTGATTATAAAACATAAAACCTGATTTTAAAAAGACAAAGCAGGTTTAGCCTATGGTCTTATTTCACATTATAAATGTGAAAAATTATAATTCTATTGTCTACTCTTTCTATGAAAAGTTAGCTTCTTCAGAAATGTCTTAATGAATAATAAAAGTGACTTGATTTTTCCCACTGCAGTCAACTTTTCTGTCATGCTATTAATGATTAATAATGACTGTGTGCTCAATCATTTTTTCTTCCTCAGATAAAAGTAGCATTCTAACATAAGACATTTTTAGTTGTGCAGAGGGTAAAAAGATACTCTGAGCATACAGAAGAGCTGAAATAGAAAGAAAAAAAATGTCAATCAATATCTCTATTCTACTCAAAATAGTTAACTTATAATACCTAGGTTTCAGTACATTACTTTATCATGTTCTGGAAGAGATGGCATATTTTTGCATGTATTACATTATCTTTATTGGTATTTTTATATTATAATACAATAGATTTGAACTTAGAGCTAGACATCTTTAATAAGAAAGAACAGTGGCATTCAAGAATCTCTTAGCTGAATAAAAAGTGACAATCATATATTTTAAAATGTAGGAGTTCATGCTTGTACAAATGCCTCTCTACACATTTACAAGAACAGCATCCTTTGACAAAGGTCTAAAAATGTCTGTGAAATCCAAACATAATAACATTGTTATTCTGCTATTTATTAACAGAACAGTGCATCCTATAACAATTAGATGGGAATATTGCAAACTGAATTTAATATTAAGCTATCTTTGAAATGCCACTTTGCAGCAGGTTTACAAATGCTTAAAGCACAGCAGGAGATTAACTCCATCTTCAAATATTAAAGTAAAACCTTTCGTTAACCTGATAAATCTTACTGAAAGCAGGGCTCCTTCTCAAGAGAGAATCATTCAACTATCAGAAGAGAAAATGAAACCTCCCAATAATTGTTATCACATGGTCTGTTTCCACAATAAAATACAAAGATAGAATGAATAGATAGATAGATAGAGATAGATAGATAGATAGATAGATAGATAGATAATAGTTGATAGATGATAGATAAATAGATGATAGATAAGTAGATGAACTAGTGATTAGAGTTCTGAATTGCTTTCAATGAACATGTGTTTGCATGCATGTTTTTATGAGTGCAGCCCATTTTTGTCTTAAAATGGTATTTTATCAATTAATTTTTGCAATGTTTGCATGTTACCACCCATATACATAAGCTTGATGAAGGTCTTATATTTACTTGCAAGAATCTTCAAGGATGCCCACCTTTTATTGATTTGGTTGTTCTGCATAAGCTGTTATATATGTCTATACTCAATATAAACAATACCTACAGATTTAATTTTCTGTCTACCTACATCTACTCCTATTCATCCATTTAGCTAATTAATTACTATTTACCTATGTATTCATAATTAATTTTTTCTTCTCTGCAAAGTGAAATTTCAGCTGAGGTGACAGTATTTAGTTTTTTAATTCATCTCATGAGCTGCAAGTCAGCCATTAATCATTTTGCACATGCGTCTAAGGCATATTGTTGTCATGCTGACTGGCAGCCTAATGTGGGTAGTGCCAGTGCTCCGTGTTAATTAACTTCGTGTGGAGCTGGGATTCTTTCCTGACCTCTTTCTTCGGAACTATCTACCAGGAGGCTTGAAATAACTATTTCACATGCACGATTGGGAAAAAAAAATGCAATAAAAAAACAGAATAAACACATTGCCAAAAATTGCTAAATTTTTTAAACAAGGAATCATACCTAACTCATTTGAGCTTAAGAGAATTGCTAATATAATGTTATAACCACTTAAATGGCACTACTTTTCTTTCCTTTAATTTTTTCCAGCAGAGAAATGCCAAGTGTGGACCAATTGAAGAAATTATTTTTAAGTAGATGTTTATTTCCAAGAATTTATAATGAGATGATCAGCTTTATTTCTTAAAACCAAATAGCTCAGTGATATATAGTAACACCTCACCCCTAACTTATCAAATATAGAAAGGCAGATTCACTTCCTACACACAGCTATTTGCTTTCTCTATTTTATGAGCATTGCCACTCTCTTTAAAATTGAGTCTATAAATAATATATAAGTGGAAATCTATCAGATGTTGCTTGTTTACTTGTATAATACTAATAATTCAAGATTTATATCTTGTATTTTAACTGAGAGAATCTGATTAAATCATAGAGCTACTGAATATAATTTTTCAATTCTATGGATTTGGCTAAAGAAATTAAAGTTACAGAGATGGAATAGCTTTTCTAGTTGAAATAAAAGGCCATAGTGGAAATGTGAAAGTGGTTTCAGAGAATGATAAACATGATTCTCAATCTTAGTGAAGCCAATTGTCAACTCTATAACATGAATCCAGTTTTTTAACTTTCAAGAGAACGTTCCTTAATCTTCTTTAACCTTCTTTATCTATAAAACTGGGGTGAAATAATAGATTCCTCATGAAAGACAGCTAAATATAAAACTTTGTAATATTTTAATAGAATATTGAACAGCATTTTCACGTGCCCAGAATTGGCCATGGCTGCTCAAAGTGCAGATGGATAAGGCATTCAAAAGTCCACTTTCTTAAGCAAATCCACTAATGCTGACTAAGGAAGAGGCAGCGCAAGTTCTACCATCAGCAGCAGCCATCCAGTCCCACATTCTCTGGATATGTAAGAACAGACAGGAAAGGAGAAATGAGTTTTATTCTGCTTGGGAAAAAGTGTAGTATTTGAGGTGGTGAGAAACTTGATTTTTTTCAACTCTTTCTCTGAGGGAGAAAGGTAGGGTTACCTTAGTCTCCACAATGTCACACTGGGGAGGACTTCAAGACAAGGTCCTTCTAAAATCATGGGTGCTTGTCCCGCCAGAGTGGCTCAGTTGATTGTGCACCGAAATGCTGCAGAATGGACTCCCGGTTAGGACATATACCTGGGCTGTGGGTTTGGCTCTTACTTGAGGCTCATACTGAAGGCAACTGATCAATATTTGTCTTTCACATCAATGTTTCTCTCTTATCAATATTTCTCACATCGATGTTTCTTTCTCCCCTTCTTCTTTCTCTAAAATCAATAAAAATATACTTTAAAAAATAAAATAATGGAATAATGGGAGCTCTTTGGCTGGATGCTCACTAAGTGGAAATATCTGCTGACCCACTCTGGACCCCAGGAGAGCTTGATGACATCTCCCACATTTGGACAGTGTAATAAGCACTGACACTGATGTTTGCTTAGAGTCTGGATGCAAAGAAGACTTCAGGCCATGGAGTGAGAAGCAGTTACAATGGAGACTGTGAGGGGGGACATCTGGCCCACCTCTATTTGTCTCAGTAATCCTGGAAAGCATAAAAAGAGAATAGCATGATTTCTCTGCCTCCACCTAAAAGAGCATGGTGGCCAATGAAGGAAGGAGAGGTTGAGCAATTGCTCCAAAGGCTTCTAGCCCAGGCACAGAACTATCTTCTCAGGGTGTGAGCTGTGGGCTCACTCTTTGGGCAAAGGTCATTGGCTGCCTCTGCTACATACCTAAGTGGTGGGAGGCTTAAGCTGAATATCACCCAAGAAAACAACAGACCACATCAGCAGAAACTCTGAGAATAAATGAGAAGTACTAGTATAAATAAAACCAGCTCAGCCAGCATGGCTCAGTGGTTGAGTATAAACCTATGAACCAGGAGATCATGGTTTGATTTCCCATCAGGGCACATGACCAGGTTGTGGGCTTGGTCCCCAGTGTGGGTGTGCAGGAAGCAGCTGACCAATGATTCTCTCTCATTGCTGATGTTTTTATCTCTCTCTCCCTCTCCTTTCCTCTCTGAAATTAATTTAAAAATATATTTAAAATAAAATAAAACCACAGGATTTAACAAAAAAACATTCAAAATTACTTACTTGATAAATAGCAATACAGTGCAAAACTTTAAGTGATAAGGACAGGAAATAGAGAGGAAAGAAAAGTATAGGGAGATTTGACTTGGGTTGTCTAGGAAATTCCTGTAGCTCAGCTAACACTTTTCAGTAATTGCAATATGTTAAGCATTGTACAAATACTTCTTACAGATACTTTGATTTAATTATCACAATTTTATGAAGTAAAATATGTTTTCTCCGTGTTATTCTTCAATATTGTCTTTGAAGCTTAGAAATTTGGAAAATATGAAAAGAAATCTATAAATATAAAGTGTATATTTGTATATAAAGTAAACATTTAAAGCAGAATATATATATATATATTATATTATAAAAGTTAAAATCCAAGCACCACTACTTTCAAGGAAAACCAGGACCAGACAGAAGTTAAAGTGGTAAAAGCAGACCTGTCCGGTATGGCTCAGCTGGTTGGGTATTGTCTCATGCACTGAAGGACTGGAAGTTCAGGGCACAGCCAATGGAGGTCTCACTCTCACATAATGTCTCTCTCTCTCTCTCCCCTTCACTCTTCCTCTCTCTCTCTCTAAGAATCAATAAAAAAAATCTGTTTGAAAATTGGTGAAGGGAATTTTTATTCAGGAATCATTGGATAAAAAAGACCTCAGAGTAGAACTGGGATCAACTCCAAATGCAATAAGGGCAAGTGGATAATTATAGCCAAGGAGCAGGGTGAGGGTCAGTGAATGGAAATTTTCTAAGAGAAGAGGCAGGGGAATTCTTGCTAAATTGACTTGATGGATTTCGTGCTGAAGGCTGACCAAGGTGATAAGATACCCAGGGTGGAGGATGAGAAATTTGATTTGATATGGAGCTTGGTAAAATACTAAGGGTAGAAGATGACGAATTTGATTAGATAGTAAGGGCGGAAGATTTTTGCTAAACTGACCTAGCAAGCTTCTTGATAAAATTGAATGGGCCAGGGACAGAGACCAAGAGCAAGGCCCAGTGGGGCAGGATGGGGGTGGGGTGGGGAGGTGGGTGAAGGTGCAAGAAAGCCTGACTGACTAAACTTTGGTTTGGTTAAAGAGAGCGTCTTTTGTTATTAATATCTCTATTTTTGTGTGTGTGTGTGGGGGGGGGGGGACAAGACTCAAAATGGTTACACTGACTATCACACTTAACAGGAAGAGATGGAGACAACTTCCCAAACAAATCAATTTTATTCCAAAGTCTAGAGTTTATCTACCATTAAATTGTGCCTCACAAGAACCAGGGAATTTGAGTGTGTATGTGCATGTGTTCTACTAATATAAATGTTTCAAGAAGAGGAATGTACTTCCAGCCTGGATGCAAAGTTTGCTTATTATATCGTTTATTATAGTAAGTCCTCTCAGTCCATGAACTCAATTACCTTATAATATGAAGACAAAAATTATACAAGATCTCTAATCTTATAATTGTACATCCTATTTGTGAAGTTATATATGGTAATGCTTGGATCTAATGTACAATTTAAAAATTAGCAGACTGAGAATAAACAATGAAAATACACTGTTTCTACTTCTTGAGTAGCCAAAAATGTATAAATTATATGGGAGTAGCAAAGCAAAGCAAATATCAAAAGATAGAGATCCTGCCAAAACCAGTTTGGCTCGGTGGATAGAGCGTCAGCCTGCAGACTGGAAGGTCCCGGGTTTGATTCTGGTCAAGGGCATGCACCTTGGTTGGGGGCACATCCCCAGTAGGGGGTGTGCAAGAGGCAGCTGATCAATGATTCTGTCTCATTGATGTTTCTAACTCTCTATCCCTCTCTCTTCCTCTCTGTAAAAAATCAATTATATATATATATATATATATATATATATATATATATATATATTTAAAAGAAGATAGAGATAAAGATATGTATGTGCAACAATATGAGATATTGTGTATGACTTGTACATAATTCCTTCCTTCACAGTTTGGGAAGCATCTGCTGAGGCTCTCTACCTGGACTCTGAGGGAAATTAAAAGCAAATATAATATATGTCCTGAATAACTAGGTTTACACTATCTTATATAATAAAAGAGAAGTATGCAAATTGACCATACCTTAGCTACACCCACAAGCCACACCCACTAGCCACATCCACCAGCCAATCAGAGTGAGTATGCAAATTAACCCCAACTAAGATGGCAGCAGCCAGAAAGAGCAAGAGGGAGGCTTGGGTTTCCCAGGCAATGGAAGAAGCCAAGTTTTCTGCTGCCCTAGCTGGCCTAAGCCTCCACTCAAGGCTGCAACGTTTCAATTATAGAAGGTAAATAAATTCCAGATACCAGTGCCTCCACTTGGGTTGTGGGGAGGGGGAGGGGATGTAGGGGTGGGGGGCCGTGGTTATCCTGCAAACCACCACAGGCCCCTTGCTCAGGTCACCCTATGCCTCAAAGGAACCCCCACCCTGATCTGGGACACCCTTCAGGGCAAACCAGCTGGCCCCCACCCATGCACCAGGCCTCTATCTTATCTAATAAAAGAGTAATATGCAGATTGGCCCTCAATCCAACACACAAGATTAAGATAACTGCCCCAATATGGTCAAAGATCCTGCCCCCATGTGGACACAGGATGGCTGCCACAAGATGGCCAGCAGGGGAGGGCAGTTGGGAGGGACCAGGCCTTCAAGGGAGGGCAGTTGTGGCTGGTCAGGCAAGCAAGGGAGGACAATTGGGGATGATCAAGACTGCAGGGGAGGGCAGTTAGGGGTGACCAGACCGGCAGAGGAGGGAAGCTGGTGGCAAACAGGCTGGCAGAGGAGCAGTTAGACATCAATCAGGCTGGCATGGGAGTGGTTAGGGGGTATTCAGGCTGCAGGCAGAAGTTGTTAGGGGCAATTAGGAAGGCAGGCAGGCGAGCAATTTGGAGCCAGCAATCCTGGATTGTGAGAGGGCAGTCGGACATCCCTTGAGGGTCCCAGATTGGAGAGGGTGCAGGCTGGGCTGAGGGACACCCTCCCCACCCCCCTGCAAGCACAAATTTTATGCACCAGACCTCTAGTAGTTTAATTAGAGGCAACAAAACTCAGGTATAAAACTACTAGGCAACATGTATAAGAGCAAAATAAGATCAGTGCAGCTCCCTGTGAGTTATGCATGTAAGTCTTCCTTTTAAGTGCATATCATTGAGAGCAATTTAGTACAGAAGTTAAAAAATTAAGTCTGGACTCATCCTTTCGGATTTTGAATCCTGGCTCTGGATCTCCAGAGGACCTTGGCAAGTTATTTAATCTTTCTCAATTTCTTTATTTGTAAAATGAAATTTGTCTGAGAATTTAATAAGACATATTGATGAAGATCCTAGAACAGTGGCTGGTACATAATAAGCACTCAATAAATGCTAGCTGTGGCTGTTATTTATAGCACCACCTACAATGCTCTATGCAGCCGAAACTGGTTTGGCTGAGTGGATAGAGCATCGGCCTGTGGACTGAAAGGTCCTGGGTTCGATTCTGGTCAGGGGCATGTACCTTGGCTATGGGCACATCCCTGTTAGGGGGTGTGCAAGAGGCAGCTGGTCGAAGTTTCTCTCTCGTCGACGTTTCTAGCTCTCTATCCCTCTTCCTTCCTCTCTGTAAAAAATCAATAAAATATATATATTTTTAAAAAACAATGCTCCATGCAATCTTTTCTCAGACATGGTATCTATGTCTTTTAACTTAACATGGGCAGAGATAAAGCAATCCTATATTTAGACTTCTTAAAATTACCCATTTTCATCTCTCTTTTAAGTAGTCAAGCTCTTTTTAAAAATATGCTTTTTTTTCTTCCTTAAGGTATTATTTTCATTATCTTGAAAGAAGATATGTTTTTGATTGAGTCATTTATGGAGTCAGAAAAGACTTCAGAATGGGAAAATTTCCTGGGCCATGGTTACACTGTGATTAAATTTGCACTCAGGTTAAATTTTAAATGGGCATGGGATGCTCAATTGAAAGCAACATTGTAAAGTAAAATGCATTCTACTGACATCACAAAAAGAGAGGCAGTCAGAACATGATCAGGCCTCTGCACCTAATTATCAGTAGACAAGAAGTATGGAGGCCAGAAGGGCCTATCAGGTGACACCATGGACGTGCCACCTGCAAAACCCACAGAGATGCGATTCCATTGGAAACATGCCTTGTTTCTTTCACAAGTGAATTACAGAAAAAAGGAAATATGGGAGGATATCTATGGAATAAAAGATTAAAACACATGACAACCATTCACAATGTATAGACTTTCTTTGGATTCTTGATAAAATAAACATATTGCAAATATATGAGATTGTTCACTTATTTGATGATAATAAGGTATCATTAAGTTTTTTTTTAAAAGTATGACATGATAATGTGTTTATATTAAAATAAAGGATCATTTTATTTTAGAGCAATATGCTAAAATACTTATGGATAAATATACATAAATGTGGGATTTGCTTAAACAGAGTATGTAGAGGGGGAAAATAAGTGAGAGAGAGATAGACCTCAATAGATTATGACAACAATTGTTGAAGCTTGGTGATGAATATGTAGAGTTCATTATTCTATTTTGTTTACTTTTATATGTTTGAATTTTTCATGATAAAAAATATTTATTTTAATAAATAACCATAAAAAATAAATTTAAACAAAAATTATTTCTGGTCTTACAACAATGACACATAAAATATGTAAAAATTAATTAATTCTCTAGCCTCATAAATTATTATTTCAAAAATATTTGAGGGTGCCAATCGAAAATATTTTATGCTGATTTTGGTAGGCTGTGATTCTAATGTATCATATTTTTCTGATTTTTTTTTCAATAATCTTTGGTGGCTGTGATGGGATGGTGGGGAGAGAGGTCATTTTTCTATAGCTCCAGGGAGGTTACTAATATATATTTATTGATAAAAACCATCAGTGCATAATAGAGTTAGGTATATACTATAGTGCATATAGTACATTACTTTTCTATTTTATCTTAACAATACAGTTGCTGGTAATGCATTCTAAAATAAAAATAAATTACATAATTATATAATAATTGATTATATAATTATGAATAATTTTGAATTATATTCAATTACTAAAATATTTGCCTGAGAATCAGACATTAGATTCAATGGATTTAACCCAAGAATTTTTGCTGTAACAGTTGAACGTTTTAATAGATTTTGAGAAAACTGAGATATAAATTCATGAAAACAAAAAAGTTTTCAAAGGATGCTGTATAATATCCAATTTTGTGTTTAAAATGCAGTTTTTATAAGGCTAATTTTAAATATTGTGATTTTGTGAAATATTTTAACTTTTTAAAAAATAATTAAAATTTGAGAATTCAGAAGTGTTTTTATTTTTCAGGCACGTATAAATCTATCCTATATGATAAAGAGGTAATGTGCAAATTGACCGTCACTCCAACACACAAGAAGGTCACCCCCATGTGGTCAAAGATAGCCACCACAAGATGGCCGGCAGAGGAGGGCAGTTGTGGGAGATCAGGCCAGCAGAGGAAGGCAGTTGAGAGGGACCAGACCTACAGCAGAGAGCAGTTGGGGCGACCAGACTGGCAAGGGAGGGCAGTTAGAAGTGACTAAGCCAGCAGGAAAGGACAGTTGGGTGCCACCAGGCCTGCAGGAAAGGACAGTTATGGGTGACCAGGCTGTCAGGGGAGCAGTTAGATGTCAATCATGCTGGCAGGGGAGTGGTTTGGGTGATCAGGCTGGAAGGCATAAGCACTGAGAGGCAATAAGGCAGGCAGGCAGGCAAGCAGTTGGGAGTCAGCAGTCCTGGATTGTTAGAGGGATGTCCCAGATTGGAGAGGGTGCAAGCTGGGCTGAGGAACACACACACACACACACACACGCACACGCACACACACACACACACACACACACACACACACACAAATTTTGTGCACCAGGCCTCTAGTATTTTATAAAGACAAATAGCTTCTTATTGCTGCTCTAACAAATTACCATAATCTTAGTGGGTTAAAACTATACATAATGATCATCTTATAGTTCTCGAGGTCAGAAGTAAGAAAGTGGGTTTCACTAGACTAAAATCAAGGTGTTCACATGGCTGTGTTACTTCTTGAAACTCTAAGAAGGCAGCAGGTTTCTTGACTTTCCCAGCTTCCAGAGGCTGCCTGTTTTCCTTGGCTCGTGGCAGCCTTACAATTTCAAAACCAGCAATGGACAATTGAATCTCTTTTACATATGATTGCCTAACACTAACTTTTCTGCCTCCTTTTTAGATATTTAAGGCCTTTTGTAATTCCACTGGGACCACCCAGATAATCCTCCTATTCTGAGGTCTGATGATTAGCAAACTCTATTCCATCCACTACCTTTACTCCATCTACTATCCTAATTTCACCACATCACCTAACATGTTCATGGGTTCCAGGGATAAAGGTGTGGACATCTTTCGGGGGGGATCAACCCAAGATGGGATAGGCTCTACCTACCACATAGCCCAACTAAACTCCATAATGTTTAAGACTTTGTTCCCAGATACTTCTTTTTCACAGCAAGAGTGGATTGCATTTTACTGGCAGAAAAAAATGTGGCTTCTTAAAATTAGTAGTGCTGCCGAGTTCTCTCAGGTGACTCACATGAAAAGACCTACAAAAGCCATTTTGAACGCATATCCAAACTCTGAAGAAATGTTTACTGATGTGTGCAAGTGACATATCCCTAGTTTTAAAACACTGAACAAAGTTCAGGGGACTGAGGAACACCCTTACTTCAGCAGCATTTGTTTAAGATTTAGGCGTAATGTGCGGTGCAGTCTGGGGCCCTGTGATTTCCCCAACATCTAAAAGAAAGATGTAACATTGCCTGCCAGGAGCCTATTCTGAGGTGTCAACGCAGATTCAGACCTTGCATCAGGGCTGACAATCCTGGGTCTTTTGCTGAAGAGGCTGTCAGAGCTTCTCAGAACTTGCTCTTTTAACAAAATTCACTACACAGGACAAAGTGCCTTCAAAGAAGTGATGGAGAAATTCCCATTAGTCCTCAAGATAAAAAGTCCAAAATTCTGCACAATGGCTTTCTTCAAAAATATTATTTTTCCTACGATAGTTGGATGCAAAATCATACACTGTGCTGTATTAAGATACCTTCTGAAAACTATTTTTATGCTTGAGCCAAGAAGGGTACTTCTAGACTCCTACCTGCTTTCTTCTTTATACATTGTAGTTTTCTGTAAGTCTTTCCATTTTAGACCCAACAGTCATAATAACTGCTTTCGGAACTATATTTCTTACGTGGGCCTAATGGTCAGCTCCTAAAGTACTTGCATTCCTACGGTAACTCCTACAGGTCATTTGATGAAGTACAATATAGAAACACATTATATGTTTAGCTAAATCCACATTAAACATTCAGTATATGGGGAAGATACAAAGTAGTGTAATGGATATTACACTAAAATTAGAAGTCTGGTTTAACAACAGAAGTCCTCTCTACCATTTAGTCTTGTCAATTGCTTTAGTGCTCTAGTCCATTCTGTTTACTTTTCTTCTCTTCTTCCAGAGAAATCTATCAGATTCATATCCCGAATTTACCTAACTGTGCATATCTGTGCTAGCTATTGAATAAAAACAAATTCAGAAAATTATCATTTAATGTGATATATTTTAACTAACTCAACCCTTTGCCTTCCTAAGTTCTTTCAATGGCGCCACAATCTTCTTAATTCCTGGGAAGCAAGACTTCACCCATCTCCCATCTTATCCCCAGGGGTAACAATAATAAAAATAATGATGTTCACTGCCACCTATATCCTATATTCAAAGCGATGTCTCTCTAATGCTTACACTATTTCAAGGAAGATGTCAGTATTTCTTTTGACAGATCAGAAAAATAAGTATCAAGAAGGTTTAGTGACTTGCCCAAGGCCATATAGCTAGTGTATACTGGACTTGAGATTCAACCCTAGCAGGTCTGTTTGTTCAAATTATAAGCCAGTTCCATGGAACAATGATGTCTCTAGTCAGCCAGGACTCTCTCTGAAGTTATCTGGAAGGCTTCCCCCCTCTCCAGACTTACTGCTTTGTTTCTTGTCTGGGCTTTTATCACCTCTTAGCCTCCTGAAATAGCTTTTCAATTGGTGTCTGCACTTCCAATATTTCAACTTTTTAAAGTCAGATTAAACAACTTTGATCATATCCCTGCCCTGATAGAAAGCCTCCAATGGTGCCTCATTGCTGGTAAGCGGGTTTTCCAACAGACTGATCACAGACCTTCACCAGATGGATCATAAAACCACATCGCCACATTCTTTGCTGTCTTCCTCCTCTCCCATTTTGTGACTCACACATTTGAAATGACAGGGAGAGCTGCCACACCAGTCACTTACTTGCATTTCAAATGCCCCAGATTAGAGAGAATCGGAATGATTAGGAGCTTTCAGCGGGTGCTTCTTCACTGCCACTACCCATTCATTTGGAGGAGTTGTCTAGAAACCACACAGATTAAGAGACCAAAGACTGCCTGAAAACTCTTAATTCTTCCCTTGATCCATGTGGTGCTATGACAGAATTTTTCTTTTGTCAAAATACCTGATAGTGTCTCAGTTTCTTGACAGTATTTCTGAACAAATACTTAAAATATCAGACTGCCTGATTCAAAATGCATGCTCACAGTCTACAGGATGCAATGCAAACTCCTTACCCTGCATTCAAAGCTCTTTATAATTTGGGCTCTTTTAGCTTTATTTCCACTGCTTTCCAACATTCACCCCGATCTAGTGATCCCTGGCTACATCACCATTATCCACATTCATTCGTGCTACTAGACATTAGCTCAAAATGTCTCTTCTGCTTAATTTGTCACCTGCATTTACTTGAATGTGAAACAACTTTCTCTGCTTAAATGAAGCTGTAAAACAGAGAACAAAAGCCTCCAGTGAGGTAGTGGCCCAAATAGCCTCAGTGGTCCAATCCTGAGAACATGAGCTTCTAAGTGCACCTTACTGGTTAGTATATGGGGGGAGGGGGGCTTCTCGATAAACATTGCCCAGAATGAGAATATCTAGAGCACTCCTTGTTCATAAAGTGAATGACCCATCCAGGATTATAGAGCTGGACAATTTTAGAGATAATCTCATCCAATCCTTCACTCAACTGACACATATTATAATTCTTTTCATTGACAGTTCTTGTGTGTATGTGTGTGTGTTTATGTCTTAAGTTGGATCCCTCCCTTAAGGGAGAAAATGTGTTATATACAACTTTGTAGTTCCTAATCATAGATATTTAATTATTTTATATATGATATAGTGACTGAATGAAAATGGATAAAGTAAGTGAATAAATATTATCAGAATTTACATAAAGTGTTAAACCTAATTACAGAGTAGGTTGTACCCACAATTAAACATGGAAATATCCAAGAAGAATAATTGTGTAGATTAATATGTCTCACATTTAAAAAAAAAAATCTAAACACAATATATATAAAAAGAAAGCATATGAAGAAAGAGTAGAAAATTAAAATTTGGTTATTTTTTTCTGAGATATGACTTTAAGTAAAATTGCAGAATAACATCAAAATAAAGCAATAAGGACAGTGTATTAGATACAGTGCAAGTTTAGTACAAAACCTGAGAAGACAAAGTTTAAAAATTGAAGCGTCTTTATGAAGTTGAAATTTTAACAAAGCCACACATAAAAATGCTAGAAACAATTATCTATAATTTTCACTAAACTGCTTATTTTAAACAAACAGTTGCTATTCTGAGGTGAATTAATTAGATCTATATTTGTTTTCTTTGGATGTACAACTGCAGCCAAGTCATGCGTAAAGTTTATTAAAGCTTGGTAAAATTTTAAAACGTTGCTTCAGGCTCTATATTCAATCTGAATACACATATACCAAAAATATCCACCTCTACTTCAAGTTTAAAGTCTAAATGGGGTATAATTGTACTTTCGTCACTCAAGGTGTATTAAATATATTCTAAAAGTCTGATTGTCAAACTTGCTGTCTTAGAACAAAAAGAAACATATTTTAAAGACAAGGAGCTCCTAGTACTGAAAATTTATCAACATGTAACTAAGTACCTTCCAATATTGAATCTTGAGTATGGGATATAGGGTCTCTTCTCAGCTACACCGGGAGGAATTCAGGAAAGGGCTGTGCTCTGCTTGAGAGGAGGAGCAAAGGACAGAGCAGGCTACCTCCCTGAGACCAGATGGACGATGACAATGGGATTCGCTAGGACAATAGGACATGAGACTTTGCTGAAGCGGGGGGAGGTCATACAACTTGAGTTTCTATTTTTTTCCATCTGTATAATGGTTAGCTTCAACTCTAATGCTCAGTGTTCTTTGCACTCAAACAGCCCCAATGTCATAGAGCAAGGTCAGATTGCTCTATGTATAGTGATGTTGACTGGTTTGAAGACTAATTATTAAATAATTAGTCTAGGAATCTACAGAAATATTCTGAGAAATATTTCAGAAGTTTGTTGTAAAGATCAAATGTGATCATTCTAATCAAAGAAAGAAAGTTGCTTTGTTTGTTTGTTTTTAACACAGTGCCATATTTGAAAATTCAAATTTCTTTGCCCATATAGCAGCAGGTCCATGAATAACCTCATTTCATTCAGTGATGATTCATTACAACATTGATGAAATGCCATATGAAGTCAACTCTTATTTCTATCAATTAGCCTATAGTAAATCTGGTTTCATTATACATTGTATTGCTTAGAGTGGGAGAACTTATTGATGTTGTTAAGTGAGGACTTACTGTATTTGCCATGCCTGGTATTGTGCTAGTGAGTAAAGATACACTGATAAGTAAGACATGTTTTTATTTTTCCTTTAAACTCATAGTCCAGTGGAGAACACAGATAATAGTAAAGGAATATAATGCTAGAAGAACAGTCAAGAGTTTTATGGGATCTAAAATTAGGGATGAGTAATTGAGCTTTGAGAAGGAATGTACAAGGCAAGGGGTCACTTGGGCCAAATCTCAAGAGATGAACAACAAAATGTGAGTTGGAAAAAATGGAGAGAAAAACGGCATGTAGGAAATGGCCATCAATATGTGCAAAGTATTGAAAACACAATAGCATACATTGCAACAGGTATAAATTTGCTCACAACTATAATACACACATAAAAATGTAATTTTTAGGATTTTTTAAAATAAATTTATTCTTGCTCTGGACATCTCTCCCACCCCCTACCCTGTTTGCTGATTAGTAGAAAGAATACTGAAACAGAATTACTCGAGGATTAGTAATAGCCCCTCTGCTCTGAGATAAACTAGATCTCCTCTGAGAAATTTATGCTTCAAGATTTCCCAACCCTTCCCTTTCTCCTTTGCTTCTCCTTTGGTGGCCTCCAGATGGCGCAGAGAAAACTCAGCCCATTTCATTGTGGAAGGGAAGAGGGGTCTTATCTCTGTGTAGTCCTCCTCCACAGGCTCCTACTGTTTTCCACTTGAAATGTCATTTTCTTGACTGTCTGTAGACATCACCCAGGAGCTGTAACTTGTGGGAATTCTCTCTGTATGGACTGGGGTGAATGAGTATGGTTCCTGGAGAACTCAACTATTTTCTGTGTTGAGCTCCTTGAAACATGGTTCCATATTTATGTGGCCAATGATTTGGAGGGTCCAACTCAGAGCCTTTGTTATGGGATTCACTCACGTACCCATGTTGGCTTCCTGTTGGCTGACACACCTGGATACTCTCTGAGACTCTCCCACAGCCTCTTTCCTATGAATCTCTCCCAGGACATTTGGAGGCCAAGGGAAATAAGAAATGCCCTAAGTCAAATCATCTCACAGCCTCCATCCTATCATGCCATTTCTGCTCTGTTTCAGGTACATGGATGACCTGAAATTTTCTCATTCTATGACCTTGAAATTTTCTCATTCTATGCACTTGGGGTCCAGAGGAACTAAATCTAAAATTGCCCCAAACCATTCTTGCTGTTGTTGTTGGATATTTTTAAGATATATTTTTTATTGATTTCAGAGAGGAAGGAAGAGAGAGAAAGAGAGAGAGAAACATCAATGGCAAGAGAGAATCATTGATCGGCTGCCTCCTGGACAACCCCATTAGGGATCGAGCCCACAAACTGGGCATGCGCCCTTGACCAGAATTGAACCTGGGACCCTTCAGTCTGCAGGCCGATGCTCTACCCACTAAGTCAAATCGGGTAAGGCCATTCTTGTTGTTTAACAGACTTCATGTGAGTGGGTGAAGGAGTTCAAGACAAGACATTAGTGGCTAATTGATTACCATTAGCTTGTTTGCTCTATGACTTTTCTTTTAGAGAAGGATTTCCTTTGTATTCTTTTTATTATTATTTTCTTCATATTCTCCCACCTTTGTCTTAAACGGAGAAAAGGCTGCAGGAAAATATGCTAGATTGCTAAAAAAGGGAAATAAATTAGGAAATATTTCAAAAATATTACCTTCATCAAACATATTTGGGGGATTATAAGTAGTTTGGTAAAGAAGCCAATTAATTCCTAGAAGCACAGACACCTGAATTGGAAAAAAAAAAAATGTGACTGGGCTATTTTAGCTGATACCACAATCAGGAAAACAGCTTCACAGGAACACATTTTCTTGATCTAGGGAGGAGGTTTAGTGGTTTGGAACATATCATCTGAGCTCAAATGCTATATCTGCCACCTACTTGCTGTGCACTCTTGGGAAATTTACATCACCTCTTTTTATGCTTTAGTTTTCTCATCTATAAAAGAGCGAGAGGACTGGTATCTATGTTGGATGGTTGTTATGATAATTCATTGATTGTGTATAAAAAAATTAGAAGAGTGGCCAGTGTGCCAAGAACACTCAAAAGGGGTTAGATTTATTAACCTTGATATACTGAAAATAAAGCTGTTATTTTCTAATCCAGTGAGTAAATCCATCATGGTCCACGGTGACTGTGGTATGATGAATCCTTGACCATTAAAGTTTTCCCTTGAAATTTTGTCCCATTTTTCTTTCATCAGAATAAGAATACATAAGCAGGATGCTGAACCACATCAATATTTATTAACACAACCTAGAATGACAGGGCTTAGTCAAGTCGGTGTTAGATTTTAGATATCAGCATACATGTTTATTTCCCTGGAAGGCAGTAGTCACCCAGTGCTTTTATTTTTCTCTTTCTTCAATTTGAAAAATAAATTCTTCCCTCTGATGTGTGTTCTCAACTTCCATTATTAGAGTTCATGGATGCCTTGGGGTCAAGCCAGAAGGCAAATTTGGCCCCAGGGGATATTAGACAATCTGTCATGACAATTTGTTCACCTTTAATCACGTAGGACAACCTGAACAAGTATTATTATTGCATAGTTTGTTCCCTAGATGCTACTATAACTGGTGAGGCACCTTGAAGTTATTTTGCAAATTATGTTTTAATGAAGATGTTTGTTTGACTTGACTTATCTGTGATTATACTTTAATTTTTCTTTACTATTCCATTTTCTTTTTTTTTTGTTTTGTTTTTTTTTGTTTTTTGTTTTTTGTTTTTTTTTTGTTTTTTTTTTTAAGATAACAGGGCGTTTATTTACAAGACACACGGCGCCCGGCGGTCCCGCTCCGTAACAGCAGCTACATACACGCGGGCGCGGGGTGCCGGGGGCGGCGTCAGCCGCGAAGGGCGTGGGCAGTCTCAGGGTCTCCTCCTCGCTGGTCGCTAGTCGGACACAGGATGCGGACAAAGGACACAGGAAAGACCCCTTTCCTCTCGGGATCTCCCTCGATGTGGCCGATCCACCACTCCTGGTCCTCCTCCCCCGTGACGACGATCACCTCGCCCTCGACGAAGGTCAGCTCGTCGTCGTCGTCCGCCTGGCAGTCGCAGATGGCCTTCACGCGCCGCCCCTTGTTCTTCCCCGTGTGGATCTTCCTGGGCAGCGGCACGGGCATCTCGGGCAGGGTGGGCGTCAGGTCGCCGGCGTCCTCGGAGGCCTGCTTCTGGACGGGGTCCCGGGCCGGCAGGCTCGGGGAGAGGTCCAGCGAGTGGGACTTGGGGGCGCCGTCGTCGGCGGGCGGGGCCTTGGGCAAGGCCTCCCCCGGCGGCGCCTTGGCCAGCAGGTCCGCCAGCTGCGGCTTGGGGGGCAGGTCCTTCATGTGTGGCTTGGGGGGCAGGTCTGAGAGGTGGGGCTTGGGGGGCAGGTCGCCCAGCTGGGGCTTGGGGGGCAGTTCTCCCGGCTTCGGGGGCAGTTCTCCCGGCTTCGGGGGCAGGTCTCCGATCTGGGGCTTCGGGGGCAGGTCTGCCAGCGGCGCTGGCTTCTGGGCGCCTTCGGGCGGGGCGCTGGCCTTGTCCAGGGAGAGACGGTGGCTGGTCTCGGTCTTCCGGAGGGCCACTTTCTGAGGCAGTTTAGGCAGAACTCGCGGGCCAAGGGCAGACTTGGCGGAACCGGTGCTCGCCTGCTGAGACAGCCCCTCGAACTTGTTTGTGGTCTTCTTACTGGACGAGGACGGACCCATGTCGTGACCTTGGCCGGCGTCCCGGGGAGGCAGCGGAGGGGCCTCGGAGGTGGGCGACGTGGGCGAGTCGGTGCTGGTGGAGGTGAAGATCTGGCTGGGGAAGGCGCTGTGGGAGAGCCGCTGCTTGTCCCGCGGGGTGCCGAACCCCGGCTGCGCCAGCTTGTCCCGGGGGGAGATGCTGGAGGAGTGGCAGAAGCTCTGGGGGCGCGGCGAGCGCTCCTTCTTGACGGGGCTCGGCTTGTCGTCCAGGTCGTCGCCGTGGCTCTCGCCCATCGCCTCCTGCCGCAGGTTCCACTCGTACTCCACGTGCACGTGCGGGTTGAACTTCCCGGACTTGGCCTGGGTAAGCAGATCTTCACATTGGGTGGCTTTCAGTCTCTTTGCGATGTCGAGGGCAGTCTCTCCAGCCCGGTTCACCACGTCCACGGAGGGCTTGCTCCGGAGCAGCAGCAGCTTCAGGCACTCCGGCTTCTCGAACGTGCTGCAGTAGTGCAGGGCCGTGTTGCCCAGCGCCGTCTGCTTGTCCAGGTTCCTGCAGTTTTGGACAAGGAAGTTAACCAAGTGGAGAGATGTCTGGTCTGCAGTTCGGACTGCGAGGTGAAGGGCGGTCTCCCCGAGCTCCTGCCCCGGCTCCAGCAGCGGCTCCATGAGCTCCACGCCTTCCGCGTAGACCTGGACGAGGGCGAGCAGGTCCCGGGACCTCACGGCCTCCATCAGTTCGTTCAGCTTAGCCGACGGGGAGGAACAGGTCTTCCTCGAGAACCGATGGTCCACGTACTTGGCTGTGATGTACTCCTTCCGCGCAGTCATGTCACTCGTCGGGGTAGGTTTCGGTGAGGGGCTGGGTAAATTGGCTTCCATAATGTCATTGAAACTGTTGTTCCCAATGGTCTTGGCCAGCAAGAGTTCAGAAGTCCCCAGCTTGTCTAGTTCCAGAGACTGAATGCGGGAAATACGGACCCCCATTTCCCTGTGGATTCCAGAACATTCGATGCAGGTCAAAATACCCAGGTTGGTCGAAAGCCAGGTGGGTTCTGCGGAGCCGCAGTCGCAGCAGACGTCGTTGCCTGGCAGCCGCTGCACGTCCTCGATGATGGCTTTGGTCAGGTCCTCCAGGCTGTTCTCGCCCGTGCTCTGCTCCCCGCGGAAGGCCATGGCCAGGGCCTCCTCTCTGCTGTTCGCCAGCACCGATATCCATGCTACGTAATCCTGCTCGTCTTCGGCCCGGAAGTGATAGGTCCTGTTGTGTGAGATCAGGTCAAAAGACTTCTTGTCCTCGGCATCGGGCTTCACCTGGCAGGTGAGAAGGTTCAGCTTGGCTGGCTGCCTGTTAGCCGTGGCGTGGGAGATGGTCAGCATCCCGTTCTTGACCGCGCACTTCCTCCTCTGCCACACTTTTCGGATCCCGTCACTTTTCTTCAGCAGGTACCCCTCCTTCTCGCTGCCGTACTCCTTGTTGCCCTGCAGCTGGTGCATGCTGTACCCGCCCTGGCGGCTCTGGGAATCTTCTTTCTGGTCGAGCTGGAGAGAGGACTTTATTAGGTCCCGGAGGGCAGTCAGCTGTTTCTTTTCTTCGTCCTGGGTCTGTTTTATGTCATAGGAGTCAGCAGCCAGTTTTTCAATGTACTGCTTCAGTTTGTCAGCCGTTTTCAAGCCATCTTGAAAGAAACTGCACTGGGCGTGGTAGTACTTGATGAGATTCTGCAGCAGGTCCGCGCCCTTTTTGGTCTTGATCTCGTTGACTTTGATGAGATACTCGCACATCTGCAGCTGGAAGAGGCGCCGCTCCTTCTCCATCTCCTCCGCGATCTCCGCCCCCGTGATCTCCGTGCGGATCATCCCGTGCTGCTTCGCATGCTCTCTCTTCTCCTTCTCAATTTTCGTGAACTTTGTCTCATAATCTTTCCACGCTTTGTCGAATGGCTTCTTGAGATCTCCTTTGACGCCCTTGAGGTCTCCCTTCAGCAGGGAGTCCAAGGTGAAGATCACGTTGTGGCTCAGCCCCTGGAGCAGATTTTTCAGCAGGGTGGACAGTTCCTTTGTAAGAGTCGAAAATTTGACGAAAGCGGTGCCAAGGTCTGGGTTGTCTCGACTTAAAAGATTACTCCCGAACTTATCCAGAACTTGGGCGTAGTTTTCTTCATTCTGCACATGGTCTTGACCAGAATTGTAGATGGCTTTCACAGACTTCTTCACCTTCTGCAAAGCTGTTCTATCCTGGTCTAGCGCCTCCTCCAGCAGCGTCACGGTGTTCCTGCAGCTGTGCAGCCGCGTGGTGAAGCTGGACGTGGTGGGCGAGTTGTAGTCCTCGGTGGTCTCGGCGATGAACTCGGACACGGAGATCTGGTCCGGCATCCGATTCCATAGTGTGTCTCTCGAAAAACTGGAGAGCCGACCGGCTGACGATCTCATGTCTCAGGTGTCACACGCACCAGAAGACGACAAGGGTCAGCGGGCGTCTCCGAGGTCCTTTGGAAAAATACGCTTTCCCCGAAGGCAGGGCGGGGCGCCTTCCTTCTGGGGAAAATCACAGTCGTTTCTCTTTCGCAGGGGCTCGTCTCCAAGATGCGGCAGGCGATGCCTGCTCCGAAGACAAGACCTTCGAGCGAAAAGGCCGTGGGCTCCTGAAAGCCTGGGGCTTCACAGTGCCCCGGGTTCTGAGGCAATTGTGTTTCCGGGGAGACAGAATGGACAGAGCACCCGAGTTCTGCTGGTCAGGCTGAGCTGGGGGCCCTTCCACCCTGTCTCAAACATGGCGAGTCTTCCACCAGCGGGTGGTTTGCAATGCGTAGCCAACATGGAAGGGGGAAAAGGGGGACCCCCATGGCAGAACCAAAGGCCACAGCTCCCAAAGGAACGTGAGGGAGGAAGCTGAGAGGGAAGGAGGGAGGAGGGAGCCGAAAGGAGGCAAGGAAGGAAGGAAGGAAGGAAGGAAGGAAGGAAGGGAGGGAGGGAGGGAGGGAGGGAGGGAGGGAGGGAGGGAGGGAGGGAGGGAGGGAGGGAGGAAGGGGGGAAGGAAGGAAGGAAGGAAGGAAGGAAGGAAGGAAGGAAGGAAGGAAGGAAGGAAGGAAGGAGGAAGGAAGTACTATTCCATTTTCTACATGGATTAGATTTTATAATTAGCCCCCTTTTTTTCATCAGAAAACTCTAAGAAATTCTGACAATTTTTAAAGCATATCGATCTCTGAACAATCTAGAAATTTCCTTAATGAAATGTCAATGTGAAAGGAAATAAAAAAAAAACACACAAAAACAACTCACAATGGCCATTAAAAGCTGAACATGTGGAAATGTAGTAATAAACCCTTTAAAGAAAGACAAATAACTGACATAATTTTCTTTAAAATGTTTAATATAATATCGATTGGATAACTAAATGCCAATACAAAAGATTAAAATAATACTACATACCAAAGGTATTTTGAATTTTGAAAAGTAGGCAAGCAAGATCCCTGAATTACCTGTATAAAAATTCAGCAAACTAGACGACTCTAACTATAAACAATAAAGGGCATTGAGATGTGAAGCCAAACTTTAAAGGTGTAATTGCTGTAAAAACCTACATTATTTCTACAGAATGGATGATTTGCCGAATAAAAGATTTACAGGCAAGAAGTATGTGGCCTCATGCACACTTAAAGATGTTTTAGCGTGATAAAGTTATTTTATTCTCACAGAGGGTAAGGAAATTCTCAGATTTGACACAGCAGGTTTAGAGTGGACTGCTCACAAAGTGAAATTTCTTGTCTCTCAATTGTTATTTTTTCTTTCGTGTCATATTTTATAAGTGCCAATATAAGCCTTTGGGAAAGATTTGCTTCCATTATATGAATATTGAAAACTGCTGTGTATAAATGGGTTAAAGATAATTGGTCCAATCCTTGAGAAACAGATCAGACTCTTCACTAATAAAATTTGATAACACATTAGAAGTTGTACTAGAGCTCTGTGCTTAGTAGAAATAATCAAGGGAAGTGTGCTTTAATGAATGAATGAGGGAAAAAATAACAATTATCAATCTGTAAAATTTAATACTAAAATGCAGAAGCATCAAAAATGAAGGCACGCATTTATACATAACTGGAAAAAGAATGGAACTCTAGAATTAAGAAGTGTTTTTGGATATTTGCCATTTCACCCTGAAAATGCTATACTCTATCTTGCTTAATGAAACAGAATGTGTCAATGGGCACCTTTTTTTATAGATGTCTGCTTTGCTTTTTCTTTTTGTTTGTCTTTCCCCCTTGACCTCCTCTTCCCCACACCAGCCCCTCCCAAGCCTTCACCCACTACTGTCTGTGTCCTGGGCTATGCACATTTGCATATACACAACCCGGTTAATCTCTGTTCCCCACCCCTAAACCCCTCCTTCCCGCTGAAATCCATCAGTCTATTCATGGTTCTATGTCTCTGGATCTATTTTGTTCGTCAGTTTATTTTGTTCATTAGATTCCACATATGAGTGAGGTTATGTGATACTTGTCTTTCTCTGACTGGCTTATTTCACCTAGCACAATACTCCCCAGATCCATCCATGCGGTTGCAAATGGTAAGAGTTCCTTGTTTTTATACTGATTTCAGACAAAATTTTGATTAATTTTCTAGCGTCTGGAATAAGCTGAGAGTTTTTATTCTCAAAGTGGTTTATGCACTCATCACAACGAGAGACCATCAGTTTACTAGACTGGAATTACCTACTTTTGTCTCCAACTACTGCCCTATCACTTTACTAATCCTACTCCCCAGATGTAGTAAAAACACATTATAAAAAATTAATGTTCAATTCAGATAGGTTATATTAGTTACAATTTTCTCTCCCACCTGTCCATGTTTTTACTCTGCTTGCTCCTCTGTATATTGACACTGTTTTCAAACCCCAGCGTGTAGCAATTTGTTGGTCACATACTCTTCTTAAAGCACCCACTCTGGTATATTTTCTTTCTTATACTATGAAAACCAGTTTTTAAAGATAGTTAGGACAAATGAAGATATAAACACAAAAAGAGGCATACATACAAAAAAGACTAAGTTCCCAACATGATATAATAATGCCAAGTCTCATAGAACAAAATATGTTTACCATCAGTACAACTTTTCAAATAACAGGTTAACAAGAAGATGTAGATAATGGTGTGGACGAAACAATAAAATCAATTTATTACACCATGTTTGCTTGCATTGAAATCAGAAAAAGAAAAGGTATTTTAAAGAGTTATGAAATCTGAAGGAAAACATATTTCTAACATTTTATTTTAATCTGCATTAATATCTCTATACTGCATTCAACTTATGTGGAAAATCACTATATATTTTCTCCATATACTTGCCTCTTATTCCAAGCTTATCATTTTTAAGCTTGCAAAAGTTAAGGTATTTTAAATGTTTCTCAAACTCATTTGACCAAAACAGTCAAAAACACTAAGAAATATTTCTTTGGCCAATCATTGTAACCTAACTATATATTTCAGCTTGGACTAACCAATCAAAATGCAAAATATTAGCAAGGTCATAGTAGTATAACAAAACATACTACTATATTTCACAGATTACAAAAGACATTAAAATTCTGATGCCCCATTCATAAGGAAAAGATTGTAATGAGAATAGAAAATGGCACAACATTAATTCATTGTGTGACAAAGAATATAATGAGAATGGGAAATAGTACAAACATAACTCATTCTTGTTACAGTTTTAAGATTGTAATGTCATGGTTCATATCACATACTTAGCAAGAAGGTGGTAGTCAACGTGTTGCAATATTCAATCGCTATTCTGGGTTTAGTAAAAGCATTATTTTAACTATATATTTATGAATATATACACACAATGTTTAAAAATTCTTATTTTCAGGAATGCATATGTTTAAATATTGAACAATGTTGCTGAAATGTTTTATTTGAAAAGATAGTGTGTGTATGATTAAAATATGAAGACTGTGTCCATAAATCCACTGGGCCGGTGAAAACGTGAAACTAAAATGTACTTTTGGATACACTCAAATTAATATTTTAAAATGGAATAAAGTGTATTGGTAAGCAATTCCTTTAAATCATGTTAAAAACCAATGCACAATTTTATAAAATATTCAACTATTACATTGCAAAGTCAGGAATGTTTGCAACGTGGTTGCAAAATCTTCACTAGAAAATTAGTTCTGCTCTCTGACTTCTCTGAGGAGAACAAATATGCTCTCTGGAAATATTCTAGTGACTGTGGATCCCTGGGAAAGCAAAGCTAGTATTTTACAATAAACATATAATATTTAATAGCAATGTAAAAATATCTAATGAGCACTTGTGACCAGGGAGATTTCACAAAAAGGGTCTTTAAAAGTTGCTTTAAAGTATTTTAATTATAAAGATTTAAAAAATGATAACTCCATCTCATCAACTTTAAATTATCTATCCTAGTAGAGAACAGCATGCTGTGGATCATCACAAATATTTTGTGTGTGTGTGTGTATGTGTGTGCTTAAAAGCCATTCTATTTTTCCTCGAGTTTATTATGCTTTTGTAATTACATAAGCAGTGGTTAATATTAAGATTAGATTTAAACTTATTTGCATTTCTTAAATAAATATCCAATAACATGCTGAGATGTGGGGGTCAAATTTAATTAACCCAGTATTTTAAAATTGACATGAATTATCCTCAAAATAGATAACCCACACATTTTTAATTGAGTAGTTGGCATGGGAATATTCCACTTTTAAACATCTTTAGTTTATGGAGAAAGTGAATGTAAAAAGAATCTTTGTTAAATGTGTCCAGTGAGAGAAAAGTGCTGATTCCATTATTAAATCAAAATTCACACCTACGAGCATGCATAAAAACCACATGTACTAGTTTTTAAAAATATAGTTAAATAATATATATTTTTAACATTTTACGAAGTCTAAAATTTTGGTAACTTTCAATGTTTATTATGTTGAAAAACATTTAAAATAATAATAATGTCTTTGCTCTATCAATTAGATTTCTGTGTGATATCTAAAAATGACATAGAAATGTAAAAGTAGTTTTATTGGCTATAAGGAAGGATATTACTCATTAATTAGATAGGTTGGAAAACTTTGATTTGGTGAAACTAACTAATACTGGTCTAAGGAGAATTGTGTCAATAGATTTGAAAGGAGACTTTAGAATTTAGGGATTATATTATCTAAAATTAATTGCATATCCAATGAATGGTCAGTGTCTCTTTCTTAACAACTACTAGCAATGGTATCTCACAGAAAAGCCCCTAAATATTATGGTTTATAGAAAGGGAAAGTGCCTTTTTATAAGGAACTCAAAGTCTGAATTTCAAAAAGTGAGATGATTCCAATATTTAACATATCCTTTGGAAAATTAATTAGCGTGTCCAAAAATTTGAAAGAAAAAAAATAATGTCAATTGTGATGTATGTAAATAAACAACTATAACCATGTGAAGAGGACCAAAAGCCCAATTTGATGTGTAATTACAATGCTTAAAAATAAACATGCTTTTTGTTTTGTTTGTTTACTAACTGCGCATGTTTTGGATTTGCTATGGGTAATTGGACACGTGCCTCTGTATTGCAACATGGACTGAAGATATTCACTCTAGTTTTCTTCATTTTCCCAAATAAACGTTTCAAGGTAAGGTGATTTCACGCAGAAAATAATGTGATGCTTTCTTAACCATGGAATATCGTGCTCTAGTTGATGCACCCAAGCAGGTTTATGTATCTAACATGACTTAGGCTCTTTAACTTTTAATGCACCAATTAAGATGTTCAAACCGCAGATTTAAGTAGCTGTCTGTGGCTGCGGAAGGTTGATTTATTTCCTGATAATCATTGGAGCTGCTAAGTGAAAAACCAGAGGAAGCACCTCTTTAAGAACAACTGCTCTTCTGCGAAAAGCTTGCTGAACTCAGACTCTGAGATTGTGTCAGGGGTAAAAGGCACGTGTGACACCTAAAACATCTGAACAGATCGCCCCCTTTTTTTGTGAATTGTTTTTTTTCATCACGTAACATATGTTTTACCATTGTTAATATATTGACTATTGCACGTGGTTTGGAACTTGATACTGAACTTGGGATAGTAAGATTGGAGATATGCTACACGGTTTTAAAATTTCAGATAGGCTCTGAAGAAGGGAGTGTTGCTAAATCAACTTGAACCTTCAAGTCAGCAAAATATATTCATCCCTGTGGTAGGCAGAACAAAAGCCCTCCAAAAATGTCCACATTGTGATGCCGGAACTTGATGCCAAGTACCTTACATGGCAAAGGAGACTGTCTTCTCCTACACCAGTGGTTGGCAAACTGCGGCTCACAGGCCACATGTGGCTCTTTGATCCCTTGAGTGTGGTTCTTCCACAAAAATACCACAGCCTGAGCGAGCCCATTTTGAAGAAGTGGAGTTAGAAGAAGTTTAAGTTTAAAAAATTTGACTCTCAAAAGAAATTTCAATCGTTGTACTGTTGATATTTGGCTCTGTTGACTAATGAGTTTGCTGACCACTGGCCTCCTTGACTAGGGAACGGTCTGGAGAAGGGGACCATCTCCGGTGTAATCCAGGTGGGCCCAATGTAATCACAGCGGAGACAGAAGAGTCAGGGATTTGAAGGTGCTTTGAACATGGAGGAAGAGACCAGGAACCAAGGGCTGCAGGAGGCCTGTAGAGGCCAAAAGAAATAAACAACAAAAACAAAAAATAATAGATTCTTCTCTAGAGCTTCCAGAAGGAACACAGCCCCGCAGGTCCCATCATTTTAACCAAGTGAGACCTAGTTTTTATCTTGACTTCCTTAATCTTAAGATAATAAAATTGTGTTACTGTACACCTCTAACTTTGTGGTTGTTAGAACTAATATTACCCCCAACATTTTTTAAAGAGGATTGAATTCTTTTAAGGGCCAATTTCAACATACACTTTTTAAAAAAATATATTTTATTGATATTTTACAGAGAGGAAGGGAGAGAGAGATAGAGAGCTAGAAATGTCGATGAGAGAGAAACATCAACCAGCCGCCTCCTGCACACCCTGACAGGGATGTGCCTGCAACCAGTGTACATGCCCTTGACCGGAATCGAACCCGGGACCCTTCAGTCCGCAGACTGACGCTCTACCACTGAGCCAAACCGGTTTCGGCTCAACATACACTTTTTAAACCATGCAAGCAGATGAAATTATTTTGATTACAATTGTGCAAATAGTTATATTAAAACTCATCACTACAAAAGACATTTTGCATTTTAGAAATGAAAAATTCTTACTTCCTGAGTTCAAAGAATGATTTAAAATTAAGTGTATATTTAAATGTCTTCCTTCTGAAAACCAAAGCGCAGTTTTGAAATTCCTTCCATTTCTCCTTCAGCACAGTGAATGAAAGATATCATAACAACAGAATAAACCACATAAGAAACAAGAGTGCTATTTTTGATTCCTCTGTCGCTGCCTTGCTTATTCATTTGCCGCACTAATCCTGGGTGAATACATCTCATCACCTGATTGTACCCTTGGTAAATTTCCTTATTTTGCAGTCTTTATAGAGGAAAGATACCCATCATCATAAATCTTAAATATCTTTGCAAGTACAAGTGAAAATACAAGCTCATATATGTTAACAGCTGTACAACCGCCTCTTGGGATAAATGTATTATAGATTTAGAACAGTCGTAATGGCACTCACAATTTCATTTTTCCCATTTCATAGGTTTTATACCTGTGCCATCTGGGCAATACACCTGGATGTACTATGGGATACTTACAAGGCCTGGCTTCCTAAATGCCCTTAGCTGGCCTCTGACTTTTGTGGAATTATTTTAATTTTTCTTATTCACACTAAACCTAAGTGCCATATATATATATATATATATATATATATATATATATATAATCATGCACATAAATATTAATATTACAGGATATTTTCTTGTGACAAAAAAGAACATAGGATTTCATCTTATGAGATACCACTAACTGAGATCAGGCATTTTCTTTCATTTTCTTTATTAGCAAAGAAACTTTGGATACGTGTTTTAACTAATTGGTGCTCATTTTCTCTCCTTTCTTTTCAATTAGAAAAACAATTGAGGTTATTATTAAATGAGATAAATGTGCCTGGAAGGCACTTTTGCAGTAATGTTTACCTAATGTCTTATGTTATTTTATTGGTAATATTTCTTCAAATTAAATAAAATGTAGTTGGAGAAAAAATGCTTTTACTTACTTTACCTCTCTCTAATGTTCCTTTTATTCATCAAGTCTTTTTTCTTTCCACCCTACAACTACATCACCACCATATCAGTTCTCTACATATTCTGGGTAGAAGAATTAGAGCTGTTAAAAATACAGGTTTATGCACCCAAGTGAACATAAATCAACTGTAAAATAGTTCTTCGTCATCAGCTATTCCTGCTGGGCTCTTATAAAAGAGGCAACTTTATGACCTTCAAAGTTAACCTGGCCTCAAGAAATGTCTGTGCATTCAACTACGGGCGCTATAACAGCACCATTATTTCAATTACACCATGTCTGATGACAACAAAGCCGAATATTCATTTTAACAGAATTGGTCTGTGGTGTCCTTTACCTTTATTTGGTTCTGCCCTTTCATTTGAGTGTTTCTGCTCTTGCAAAACTTTACATCTCCTGGTGCCAAAGTCCTTCAGATGTCCTTAAAGCCCAAGGCCTCATTTCCTCCCAAATAGCTGCACTAACAAATTCTGTTGGAGGAGACCAGTTCTTCAAAATGCTAACTGATTAACAGGAAACAGGGTTCATAAGTTATGCCCAATCTTAATTCATGTGTTGGACCTGGCATGACATATGACCTAATTTTTCCTACTGGAAATAATTTTAACGAAATGAATTGTCCGTTAAATTCTAGAAATAAATATTAATAAATCTAATGTTATTATTTTTATAAATTATGGTTATAGTAAATACATATCATTTGGTGGGGAGGTGCGCAAATGAACAGTTGAATCATCATTATTGTTTTCTTGAAGTAAAAGTATACAGGCACATATTTTTTTTTTAAATCCAGCTTTCAGAAAAAAAAAGTGCTCATTATACAGTATTTAAAATATTTATCTTCGCCAAAACTGGTTTGGCTCAGTGGATAGAACGTCAGCCTGCGGACTGAAAGGTCCCGGGGTCGATTCTGGTCAAGGGCATATAATTTGATTGCAGGCACATCCCCAGTGGGGGGTGTGCAAGAGGCAGCTGATCGATGATTCTGTCTCATTGATGTTTCTAACTCTCTATCCCTCTCTCTTCCTCTCTGTAAAAAATCAATAAAATATATATATATTTTAAATGTTTATCTTCAAGATACAATACTTACATGAGAGTAAGTAATGACACTATGGTTTTACCTCTGTCCTCCACTAGTTGAATGTGCAATTGCTGGTTATGGTCTCATTTACTCGGGGATTATAATGGTGAAAACAAACAAACAAAAAAACAGCTTCCTCCACATTACCTTCAGTCTAAGTCCCGTTTGCAAATGTTATTTATAAGAAAGGCAGCAGGACTGGGAAACAAACCATGAGCGGGCTTCACTTTTTAAAGGCCTGTGAACTATTCCAAGAGCTTTGTAGAATCTCACTTCTGAATCAGGACTATGTGGTTTTAAAAGCGGCTGTTAATATTCTAATGGCATGAATGGAAAGAAGGAAATAGGGGGAAAGTTTCAAGATGTAACTTGTGGAAATGCATCGGCCATTTGCATGGTGGTCAGGCACACATCCAGGGCAGCAAGCATTCCTTCATGGTGATAAATATAAAAGATGACTTTGAAGAAAACTATGCATGTAGATGAGGATCACACTAGGACAAAGTCATAATTTTACGAACAGCTTAGGGAAAAGGTAGTAGTTCAAACTTTCCTCGACACCTCTTTTAAATGGATATACACCATCCAAATCAGTCCTGCAAATCATATTGGAGGGTTATTTTTACTCAAATTTTTAATGTTATTCAAGTTAACATATATAACTCAGGTGGGGTCAGTTAATGAGATACTAAGTTCAAATCTTTTGTGTGGTGCTTATACATTACATAAAAGTTGCCTGTTTACCACTCAGGGTGTTGGTATACATTTAACAAATTATTTATCAGAAAGGCATATGTGGTGAAAAGAGGGAGTCAGAGGACTTGTGGCCTCAAGATGTGCTGAATGAATGTATCTGCCATGAGCCAATGGTGTTACTCTGAGGGAGTCATTTCGTTCTCCTCTTCTGGGTATTTTCATGTGTGAAAGAAGCCCCTTTTAAATCAGTTACCTGTGCCTCTCTCTATCTCCAGAATTCTGTGGCTTTTATAATAAAGTTATTTCAAATTAGTATAGACATTGAATTCAGGGTTTTGGAGAATAAGTTTAGAGAACACCAATTTTCAAACCCATCAGTAAGAACAAACAAGTGAAAGATCCTTACCTGGTTGTTCCCACTCTATTCTGGTTTCTGGGCCTAGCAATCTGCACTAACACCTCACCCATGTCCCAGGTCTGCCACCATGGTCTGTGCTACACACATGTGTCAGGTCATTTTAAATAATATATATTGTTGTTACTGTCTTTTTTTTTTCTGTAACTTTCCAGCAAGACTTTGAGACATACATTACTTGAGCAAAAAATTCTGTCTTATTTCTAATACAGTTAACTCTAAGAACTCTTTGTTTCTAATCAGAACCCTCTAAAAAGCTTACTCAAGAAAAGGAAAGAAGAAAATAATTATAGAAAACCCAGGTTACTTTGCTTGTAAGTAAACACTATCTCCTCAAGTTCAGGTCACCGAAATTTACAGATTCTCAATTCATTTGAAAACAAATAATTGAGCTGAAAACAATTCGACTTACTAGGCCCAGACATAGTGTCTAAAAGGGGTTGATACTAAGGAAGATCTGTAGGCCAAAGGTATAGATTTGTATCTCTTCAGCTCCTAAAGAAATGCTCGTAACTTTGAAGTGGGCAATTCTTTGAATAATATGATCACTAACTAGTAAGGCTTTACTGAATATCCATTTTGACTTCCAGGTCATTAATTCTCAGTGTTCTCTCCTCAGAAAGAAAGTAAAATCTGGTAATGATTATTTAAAAAAGAAAAAAGAAAAAAAAAGATAGTCTATCTGAAGTTCAAGTGAATATGAACTTTTATGGGGTGTCTGGTATTTCCTTCCCTACTAAGCAATGACAATAATGGAAGATAACTAAAGAAATTAGAAGAGTTTTTATCTTCTCTGGGTTGTGAAAGCTCAGTTTTCTAATATGAAAAATGCTTTGATAGTTGGGTAAAACACTGAGAGGATTTATTTTATGATTTTAATTGAGCTTCTCAGGTCATGCCTACTGAATTTTGGATCTTCCCCCAGCCATTTGGTTTTTGATCTTATAACTTATATTGCTTCCAGAAACTTTCAATAAAGTCAACAGTGAATTGTTCACTTGGATAACCTTATCCTTTTCTTATAATAAAACCAAGGAATGTTCCCCAAAATCAAATAGTTAAAAAATATTATGAACAATTAAATACTAAATTTAGTTTCAAATCTCACAGATTAGATATTAGAAATTAACAAAAATTAAACATAGAATTATTTCATATAGGGTTAAGTATTTTTTGCTTTAGATTCTATACAAATGGGAACTTTACAGATGAAATTCCATTTGAAAGCAGATATGATCCAATGGCAGTTATTTTCAATGGGAAAAGATGAGGAGACACACATTCTTCCCAAAGAAGTAAATCAAAGAAAAGAGGGATTTCTCAGGTTTCTCCCACTCTTCTTCTTCCTCCCGAAGATGTTAATACATCTCACCTTGGGCACATCCCACCACCCACCTCAGAAAGCTACCACTGTCACCAATGAGAGTTTGTACTGACCTCAAGTGTGATGAAGAAGCAGGTAAGTAGAGACTACTGCATCTATACCCCTTGCACATTTTTTTCTTGAAATATGATTTTGCTTTTCCGATACTGAGAGACCCATGGGTACAAGAACTATTTCCATTTCCTCTGAATGCACCCTTAGAGAAACAAAAGAGGAGTGGGGAAAACAGAATTGCCACTTGGTCTCAGCCTTGTGGGTGCAATGGGTTCAAGGGGCACTGGAGGACAATGTTTTGTCTAAGGACAGACAGCTGCTACTCATTTCCTACTAATGATTACCATGAGGAAACATGCACTCAGGATTGCCAGATTTAATTTTTTTTCAAGAGTTGCTATTTATAGATACTTTTAAATGAAATTGCATACATTTTTTAATGTTGACTATTAATTCAAAAATATTTTAATAGTGTAAGCTACACAAAGCTGGACTGCAGGCTACCTACTGAGAACTTCTGATCTGTAATTTCATTTTTGTTTTATCTTAATATATTAAGTGTGTGTTATACACACACACACAAACACACACACACGCACGCACGGGCATATATATCTACATATCTATATCTATATATCTATAGATAGATGGATAGATAGATTGATAGATAGATGTTATAAGTCCTCAAATCAGGGCTCAATGACTAAGGAAATTTTATAAGAGAAGAATGAAACCAGAGTAAAAAAAAATGACCTGTGTTATGGGTTATCTTAGACGAGTCATAATTTTCTGTTCCTCTGTTTCCTATTTTGCAACTAAACGAGTTGGATTAAATGACTTCTAAACTATATTCCACTCTAATTTCTATAACTTTAACATCCTGGAGGAGTTCTCTACAACATATTGGAAATGCATGAGTATCCATATAAGTGCATGTTTTCACTGAGATCAGGGTTTACAAGCATAGATATAAAGATGTACTTAACAGCAGCTATTAGACCAATCTGCTCTACTACTTTTCCTTTGTATTATCCAATGTCATATGTCCTTTAGACCCACACACTTTTAGCTACTATGCCATAATGTATTAGTTGCTCAAGCATCTATGGAAAGAAAATAGAATTGCTTATCTGCAAAATTGATCACTACAGAAAACAACCCTAAAGTTATTTTAGATTTTATTATTTACTTAATTCTGAAGTCTACATTAAATAACTACAATGTTTCTAAAAGTCATTTTGCATGTAATTGTTTTAATTTATGATGTTTGTATGTTGCTTTAGAACAACTACCCAGCAGTTTCCTTGAAATCATGTGTCCAGCTGACATGGCTCTGTCCATTTCCTCTTAGTGCAGATTCTTCAGCAGAAAAGCAGAATTATGCCTCTAGAGAGACAAGTCAGATTAGAACTGATGATAGTTGTTTTATTAAAAAATAAATATGATAATGGGTAAGAAGCTTGGTTAAGTATCACTGTTTTGTCTAACCTAATGATTCCCAAAGCTAAGTGGTCATGTGAATCAATAAGATGCTGTTAAAATATTAATTATTACCTGGCCAGAGTGGCTGAAGTTGTTGAGTGCCATCTTGTGCACTGAAAGGTTGACATTTGTACAGTTAGGACACATGTCTGGATGGTGGGTTTGATCCCCTGTTGGAATGAGTATAGAGGGCAACTGATCAATGTTTCTCTCTCACATCAATGCCTCTCTCTCTCTCTCTCTCTCTCTCTCTCTCTCTCTCTCATTCTCTCTCAAGTATATATGCATAGCATTTTCTGTCTCTAAGTATGCATGAGTGGCCAGATTATTATGATCTCTGAATGCATAATAATAGATATATATATGTCCTCTCTAATAAAAGAATAATATGCAAATTGACCATCACTCCAAGACACAAGATGGTGGCCCCCATGTGGTCAAAGATGGCCACCACAAGATGGCTGGCAGGGGAGGGAAGTTGTGGGTGACCAGGCCTGCAGGGGAGGGCAGTTGGGAGGGACTAGAACTGCAAGGGAGGGCAGTTGGGGGATATCAAGTCTGCAGTGGAGGGCAGTTGGGAGGAACCCAGGCCTTCAGGGGAAGGCACTTGGAGGAACCAGACCTGCAGAGGAGGGCATTTGTGGGGGACAAGGCTTGCAGGGGAGGGCAGTTAGGGGTGACTGGGGTGACAGAGGAGGGCAGTTGAGGCAGATCAGGTTTGCAGGGGAGGGCAGTTGGAGGAGACCAGGAAACAGGGAAGGATAGTTTTGAGAGGACCCAAGACTGCAGGGGAAGGCAATTGGGAGGGGGACCAATTCTGCAGGGGAGGACAGTTGAGGGGACCAATCCTGCAGGAAAGGGCAGTTATGTGAGATCAGGCCAGCAGAGGAGGGAAGTTGGGGGAGACCAGGCCAGCAGAGGAAGGCAATTGGTGGGGCTGGGGCAGGCAGATTGCAGTTTCACTCTGAGTTTCATACTCAGCCTAATTTTGGTTGCAACTCATGGCTTTTCCTGGCTGTTCAGAGGTCCTTTGGGTGGGTGTTCTAGTGGAGAGGCCAGAGAAGTTGGGCATCTCTCCAGCCCAGGGCCTCTGTCCTGCCTCCTGCAAGCCAGGCCCCAGGCACAACAGCCCCCCTCAGGACTACTTTGGTCTTAGTGCTTGGTCCTGAGCTTCATCAGCCTGGGTTTCTTCCCCTGGTGTGGCTGATCTGAGTTTCACAAAAAGACCAGCTGATGCTGGCTGTGCTGAGCCTCATTGAAGAGTTTTTCATGCAGCAAGGAAGAGCCCTCTGGGACCCTCCTCCTCCCTCTCCTCATCTTCCCCTCCTCTTCTTCCTCCTCCTAGCCCATGGTCACTTCTCCAGCTGCTCTAGCAGTGGGTTGCCTTCTGAGTTGGGGGTCTTACCACTGTCAGTCCTGACAATGCAGGTAGGGCAATGCTGTTTGAGCATCAGCATGAGCTGCTGCCATTCCTGCTTCAGCTCCTCCATCTGAGTTTTCGACTCCGCACTCATGAGCTCCAGCCACTCAGGTTCCTGCTGCAGAAACTATCCACTCATTTCAGTCTCTGGTCTTTTATTATATAGGATACTAGAGGCCCAGTCTGACCCTTCTTCCTGTTCCAGCATTGGGCTCCCGCCACGTTGTTCTTTTCCTGGCGCCTTTTCCTCCACTCCACTTTCCTCATCTAGCTCACTTTTCACAGGTTGAGGCCTTTTGCCCAGTTTCACCTCCAGGAAGTGCAAAATGGTGATCACGGCCCCAGTGTTGGATGTCAGCCTATTTCAGCTCCTCTGCAGTCAGGGCCGAGATGGGGAGTCTGGTCAGGGGGCCGAGCCCTGGCAGAGAGCCTGCAGTCATGGAAGGGTCTGGCATCTGCCCAGGCATCATAGTAGGAGGAGTGGCAGTGCAGCCCTGCAGAAGCCAGGGGTGGAGGCAGTGACCCTGAGTCTGGGCCAGGCTGCAGGTGCCGTGCCACTCAGGAGCCACTGTGGTGCTACCCCTGCCCTGCAGCATCCACCTCCACCAGCAACTCCAGCCACAGCCACTGAGCGTCCCTCCCGCAGGCAGTGGTGGGGGGCCTGGGTCTCTCTCTTTGAGGCAATTGATGACAGGGCTCTGCCTGCCTGCCTAATTACCCCTAACCAGTTGCCTGCCTGACTGCCTGCCTGATCACCCCTAACTGGTTGCCTGACTGCCTGATCACCACTAACCACTCACCTACCTGATCACCCCCTAACCACTCACCTACCTGCCTGATCACCCCTACCCATTTACTGGGAGTCAGGAATAGCCTGGTGAGGGCCTGTAGTCATTAGGTCTCTGGTCACTCTGGTTGTTCTGCCATTTTAGTCTCTGGGCTTTTATTATATAGTATACTAGAGGCCCAGTGCACAAGTCCATGCACCAGTGGGGTCCCTTGGCCTGGCCTACTGGATCAGGCCAAAACCAGCTCTCTCTGACATCCCCTGAGAGGTCCTAGATTGAAAGAGGGCACATGCTGGGCTGAGAGACCCCACTGGTGCATGGTCAGGGCCAGGGAGGGACTGTGGGAAGGCTCTAGGGCATGTCTGGCCCATCTCATTCAGTCCCAATTGACCGAACCCCAGCAGCAAGCTCACCTATTAGTTGGAGCATCTACCCCTTGTGGTCAGTGCATGTCATAGTGCGAGGCTGAGCGGCCTTAGCATATCATTAGCACATTATGCTTTGATTTGGTTGAACAGCCGAATGGACAACTGGACACTTAGCATGTTAGGCTTTTATTATATAGGACTTGAGGCCTGGTGCATGAAATTCATGCACGGGGCGGGGGCTATCCCTCAGCCCAGCCTGCACCCTCTCCAATCTGAGGGATGTATGACCATAAATTTAGGTCCAATCACAATGTCTGACCACCCTCTCACAATCCAGGACTGCTGGCTTCTAACTGCCTGCCTGCCTACCTGCCTGATTGTCCCTAACTACTTCTACCTGCCAGCCTGATCATCTCCTAACCACTCCCCTGCCAGCCTGATTGATGTCTAACTGCTCCCCAGCTGGCCCGATTGCCCCTAACTGCCAGCCTGATTACCCCTAACTGCCCTTCCCTGCAGGCCATCTTGTGTCCACATGAGACAGCCATCTTGTGCCTTGGAGTGATGGTCAATTTTCATATTACTCTTTTATTAGATAGGATTTGGGCCTTATCCCTAGAAATTAGATTTCTGGTTCAAATTAGGGGAACCACTTTTTTAATATAATAACCTTTACTTACAGATGAGGAATTGGTTATGCAGTACTTTTTTACCTGGGATAGTTTCAAATTCAAATCTTCATCTAAACTTCTTTACAGTTGACTTTAACCTCGAAAAAAAAAAAGAATTTTTTCTAATGTATAATTTTCAAGTGAATCATATTCAAAGGCTTACCATCACTGCTTGGTGACATAAAAATTGGCAATAAATATAAAATGCATAAAGTATTTGTTTTAGGCTAAAAATCTGTCCTCCCAAAATCTATATGTTGAAGCCCTACAGCCCAGTGCCTCAGAATAAAACTCTTTTGGAGACAGAGCCTTTACATAGGTGATACTTCTGTAAGAACACTAATCCATCTGATTAGTGTCCTTACACAAGGGGAAAATTTGAGCATACTAAGCAGTAGCAGGGATGCACACCACCGAGGAAGGACCATGTGAAGATACAGTGAGCTTCCTCTCTCTGCATGTCAGAGGGCCCAGAAAGAGGGCTTTTACCAGAACCTACTCTTAGCCTTCCCAGCCAGCAAAACTATGAGAAATAAATGCCTGTTTCTTGAGCCATCCAGGTTATGGTATTTTGTTGTAGCAGCCTGAGCAGATTAAGACAGTGAAGCTGTGTTACTTCAAAGGCTAGGTCACAGATGCCATTGAGCTTCCTCCTCTCTCTCTCCCTCTCTCTTGGAAGCACCGCATGGGCTCCTGAAGCTTACCAGTAAGAAACCTGACTACGCTGAAGCCGCCATGCTGGAGAGTCTACCCGGGGAGACATGAAGTCAGAGGACAAGGTCTGAGGAGAGTCAGCTATGTCAGCCCCACCTGCCTGAGTCTTCCCAGCCCAAGAGGTAGACGTGTGAGTGAGTGAGCTTTCAGGTGTTTCCAACCCCAGCCTCCCAGCTGCCCAGTCTAACACCAACTGGAGCAAAGCCGACCCATCCCCAATGAGCTTTTCCCTAATTTCAGTCCCATTAGTGAAATAAATGCAGTCGGTGTTTTAAGCCACAGTGTAGAGGTGGTTTGTTATACAGCAACAAATTACTGGAATACCTTCAATGCATTTGATTTCAGCATCCCTCCTCTTTCTGGAATGTTTTTGTGTTTGGACCCCAGGCTTTAGGTCTCCCCCTCCCCAGCAGCATATAAATGAATTTGGGATAATAAGACGATAATACTGGGTGTCCCCCAAAATTTTACATACACTTTAATAGCTGATAGCTCAATTTTGAAAGTGAAATGTACTTTAATTTTACTCTATAATTATTCAAAGTGCATGTGTACATTTTTTTTTGGGGGGGGACCCTACATTTTGCAGCATTTTCTATTCCACCATACTATATTTTTCACAGATTATGCTTACAATAATGAACTATGGGGGTTGTTAATACTGAGTCTTCTCTTTATTATATAAAAACAATCTGATTATAGAAATAATTTCTTAAATGTAGCGCCCACACAGAAGACAATTCTAGCCACCTTTGATTTGGGGGAGCAAAGATTCCACAGTGAGGATACAAATGCATTGCAGTCTTTGCTTTTATTCAATTAAGCGGCTTTTAAGGACTCGGTTAAAGCATGAAAACAGAGTAAGAAAAAAATAACTTTCCTGTGGGACTCCAGCTCTCCACAGCAGAGTCATTCACTTTTTATGATCGTTATAATTATTAGTAGTGACGGTGATAACAATATATCATTTATATGGCACTTTAGAACTGCACAGAGCTTTCCCACCATCATTTATTAGCTCATCTGCAGAACACTCTTTAGTAACAAGTTAATATTTCTGCCTCCATTTAACAGGTAGGAAATTGAGGCACAAGGGGCTCAGGTCACTTGTCTCAATTCAGTCAAAAGCCAATTGGTGGCCTGAATTGTACCCTCAGTAATGTTTGTTCAAGATAAACCGAGGCATATTTAAAAATGGAAGAGTTTGTTTTGAGTAAAAAAAAAAAAAATCAATTCAAATCAAGCAGCATCCATTCGAACAAACAGAAAGGAGTTCCAAGGGACTGTACAAAATGTGAGAGTTTGATCGGTAGAAGAGAACAGTAACAAGGAAGCTGTACTAGGCAAAAATCTGGTTGGTTACTGCAAAATTTTTGAATATCAGGCAGATACGTAACTAGTGCTGATCGGGCCATTTCTGATTGACGGGCTTAAGATTTCATTTTTGGGAGAACTGAAACAAATGAAGTTGAGTCTCAATTTCATGAGGTAGCACAAGTGACTCCATTTTGGACTTGCTGTCTTGTTTTCAACATGTTACTAAAAGCACCATCCTTCCATACCAGCCTAAACCTCACTCAGCAACTCTCATTTAGTACTTCTAACAGAAGTGACAAACTTGATTTTTAAATCAGATTCTCTGATATTTTAGCATGCAATCTTCATAAGATGCCCCCAAAGTAAACATTTTTCTCAACTGAGAGGATAATTTGAAGACAAAAATAAGTGTGTCAGCTACATTTCTATCTGTATAAGGTACATTGCTTAATAAATAAGCCCTTCAAAGTTAATGCCAGGACTCTGAAAATAATGGGAGAGTTGAATTTACATACGTGAAATTATCTAGTATAACCTAGAGAAGTCATGGGATTGTCCTACTTAGTTAATTTTAATAACAGCCTATACCTCAATGGTGTCTCATGTACAGGTAAAGAATATATAATATTGACTAACTAATTTAAATAGGAAAAGTCTAATTCAAAAAAAATGTTAATACAATGTCCAGGTCAATACCAGAGGCAAATTTTTAAATCTCTGTTGTTAAAGATACTAAAGTTGCCTACATTTTACTAATATGTGCCAGGGCTATTAGCCTAATTATTTAGTTCCCAATATATCACATATAGCAGTGTGTATACTACCTTGGGACAGATTTCTTTATAGAGAGAACTCTACCTTTTCTTTATCTCTCCCTCATGTCCTATCTCTCTTCCAATTATTGCAGCCTAATCAGAATCTAGCTAGTGGACCACCTAGGTTTCCCCCAAACCAAACTGGCATTCTGTTCTCAAACAGTGGAACAAAATAGGACATCTTAATATGCTCTTGCCAAACTCATTGAAACTTGGCATTTGTGCTTTTAGCACAAATATGACAAGTCAAGGACCATTCTCATGGCCTCCCCCTCAGAGATGCCCATCACCCGGCATCCATTTCACGTCTTGTGGCTCACGCGCTAGCCCACACACACACAATCGTGGCAAGGTCTCTATGGAATCAGAAGGCGTCTTTTCTTTTGCTGGCTTCCTCATCCTCCAAGCAAGAATTCAAATGTCAATCACTTTTAGTTGGATTTCATGGAGCAGCATCATAAAAATGGTCACCAATCCAATTGCAAATCACTTGATGAATCTTCTTTGAAGAGTTGCCAATAATGCTAATCGTCAAATGGTTGAATCCAGCTTTGTAAAGATGCGTTTGTGAAGAACAGCAATCTCTGTGACTTTGACAAAGGAACTGCTGACTTGCATCACTGTTTGTATTTTGATGTGAAAGAGCAAATCGATTTATAGAGCTTTTGCTTGCAGATGTAGGATATGATTAGTATGCAGACAGACCTTTCCACAGTGTCATTTGTTTATTTAGCTGCCTCTGCACTCGGCTCTGATTGTGTGTACCTAATTAATGTATACAGAGCTAAAAGGAATAAAACCAGGACTCCACAATCACAGCACACTGTATAGCATGGTATTTGTCACCTTTGGGTGGGGCGGGGTGTAAGCATCCCAATTTTACTAGCAGCACACCAAAGGAAACATACAGATTTATAAAACATAACAATACAGAACGCAGGAATTTTTTCCCCATCAGTGTTCTTCTTCTCTATTTTAAACTCAAATAGGTGCAAATTAACGTGTTTGAATATGAAAAGGATGTGCTTTCTTTTCTGTCTTGCATTTGAATTTTTATTCAAAGCAGTTGTTGAGTCTTTAAGAAAAGTACGTGATTTCTCCCAGAGGTCAAAGTACTTTGTAAAACATCCTGTGAGACCTGCACCATCCCCTTTCTTCAAGGCCTCACTATTCAGATGCTTGGAAATTTTAGCTGAGAAAGAGTTTACGGTGAAAAAAAAGCAAAGACGCTGGAGACCTTCATGTCAATAATGAATGATCAATAGAAGACACACACTCGAAAATTGACATTCAGTCAGCAGTTCCCTGTTATTCATGCACATTTCACATCCTCTATTCAGGTCCTGCAAGGGGCATTGATAGCAAAATGGCAAAGCCGCTGAAATCTTTAGACTACCAAATAATGAAATCCAGAGTGACATCTAGTGACATCCTACATTAGAAGCACTTGCTTTGCACCTTGTAAGCCCAGCCACATTACCCAGCACCATCCACTAGGTAGGCTTTCGGAGCAGGGACCAGCACTTTCTGTCTCATCGCTGGCAACACTCTGCAATCATGTTCTTAAATACTGGTTGCCTCCAGTGTTTGCCTTGGCCTGATACAAGCTTCTCTTAATTTTCAATCACCAAACCATGGAAACTTCCATCACCTATTACAAGTTGAAATTGCTCTTTGAATTTCTCCATCATTATTCCATCCTTGGTGAGCATGCCTCTCTCTAGGTCGTGCCCGGCTCTCGTCTCTGTGTCTCTGCTGTAGCAGGAGCAGCAGGCCGGGATCATTGCCTTAAATCATGCAGTGAGCTGCCGGAACATTCAAACCTCTCCCGGAGCACAAGCCAAGGGAGCTGTTATCTTATTGCTGAAACCCAGAACATGCTATCCCATCTAAATCACGGGTGTCACGGTCTCATTTGCAATAAAATCTCTTTGATCTTTTTTTTTTTCCTAACGTATTAGGGATTCTCCCCCCCAAGGAGGGCTGTTCTGGATAACTTGGCTACTATAGAAAGAGAAAAAGAAAATTTAAATTAGGGGGTGAAACTGATATAGTGTTAAAAATAAAAGATCCAACACATGTTTTTCATGAACATGAGGCTTTTTACAATGACTCTTTAACCTGGTGTGAACCTCACTTGGAGTATAACAAAGGCATGCTCACTAAACTTCTCAATACAATGGCTGTCTTTTCCCCCCCTTCTTCTTAAGTATCTTAAACAGAGCTGTTCTCTTTTCCCTAGGCGCCTCCTCAAATGGGACATGAAGAGCGTGGCACACATGAAATTAAAATAAATAAATTCCCAAGTGGAAAGCACAAAGGTCTGTGGGCAAGACACGTTTCCTGCAATAACCATAATTAAGAACAGAATGATGTAAATCTATCTTGTGATTCTGTATAAAGAAAAGAATTAAATAATACTTTCTCCTAAATACCATTTTAAAAGTTGGATAAAGAAGACCATGATAGCCGAAACTGGTTTGGCTCAGTGGATAGAGCGTCGGCCTGGGGACTGAAAGGTCCCGGGTTCAATTCCGGTCATGGGCATGTACCTGGGTTGTGGTCAAATCCCCGGTGGGGGTGTGCAAGAAGCAACTGATTGATGTTTCTCTCTCATCGATGTTTCTAACTGTCTATCGCTCTCTCTTCCTCTCTGTGAAAAATCAATATTTTTTTTTTTTTTAAAAAAAGAAGACCATTGCCAAAACCCGTTTGGCTCAGTGGTAGAGCGTCGGCCTGCAGACTGAAAGGTCCCGGGTTCGATTCCGGTCAAGGGCATGTAACTTGGTTGCGGGCACAAACCCCGGTAGGAGGTGTGCAAGAGGCAGCTGGTCGATGTTTCTCTCTGATCGATGTTTCTAGCTCTCTATCTCTCTCCCTTCCTCTCTGTAAAATATCAATAAAATATATATTTTTTTTAAAAAAGAAGACCATGATAGCATTAAATTTACTTATCTCTAAGTTTTCAAGTATCAGATTCATGCATTAACTCATAGAGATATGCCATGTTGGGGGAGGGGGAAGTGCTTCAGAATTGGGCCTAAACCAGCAGTCAGACATCCCCCAAGGGGTCCTAGAGTGGAGAGGATGTAGGCTGGGCTGAGAGGACCCCCTCCCATGCACAGATTTCATGCACTGGGCCTCAAGTATATATAAAGATATTCTTAGCCCCTATAATTTGAAGGAAGCAGCATTTTATAGGGGGCAAACAATGACATGAGAGAAAAAGATATTTGGTTTTTTATTCTTATCTGTTCTAGTAAATATTTAGGAAATTCTGAATACCTGTTTTATCTGTTATAAAAAGACATTCATGCTATAATCTCTAAAGTCTCTCCTGGCTTTATATATTTACGCTTTGTACCTAATCTATATATTTTGGAATTTTTAATGTATAGTATAAAGTTTGTTTCTCACATAACTAGGCAATGATTTTAAGCGGCATGCATTTTTAAATATAGTGGTACAGATTTTTTCTGTGAGTTTTCTCTAATATTTAAGTTGAAACTGCTCACTGATTGGAAACCTATATTCAAAAAATGAGCAGCAACTCATTTTTCTTACATAGAAAATATGTATTTTCCTTCATCTTGTATCTTGCCAGTTTATTTCATCTCCTTCTTGACAAAATCATTCACACAAATTCTTGCCTACTTTATATGCACTTGCTTAATATGTAATGCCATTCTCATTCTTCAATATATTTCCAATAAACAGATAGGTTGGTAGTATACTTAACTCTATTTTTCATCTTTATATCTCCACAATTTAGAAGAGTGCTTGCTCTTATACATGGCAGGTATGCAGCCTGATACAATAATAAATGAATGCACAAAAATTAGGACCAAAAGGAACTGTGGCATTACTAATCCAGCTGTTTCATGTTAAGGCCGTATAATCTTTGAGTCCCACAGTGATTTACCCAAAGTTACCTAACAAAGTCAATAGAAGTACCTCTTGACTGATAACTTCATATTCCTTCCACTATTTCTTTCCTTTTACAAAGGAACTTTGGAAACATTATTTTAAAGCATTTCCTGTGTAAATGATGCCTAGCTATTTTCCTCACATTAAGTTCCCAAATATGTTTCGCATATCTATGCTTTTCAATATATAATTAATAAGCTCTCAGTACTACTTGATCAAGCTGGGAGTATGGCACATGGGCTAGGCTGCATAATGGTAAAGATATGTAGATTGTAACGTACAGAACCCGTGAGTGTTCTTATGTGTCAAAAAAAGATGTTGCAGATATGATTAGGTATCTTAAAATGGGAGATTACCTTCAGATAGATTATTTGGATGGACCCCTAAAATTCAGAAGTGTCCTTATGACACGAATTAGAGGGAAATTTGACTACAGAAAAGAAGGTAATGATGAGGGCTGACACAAGATGCTGCGTTACTAACTTTGAAAAGGGAAGGCAGAGCCAGAATGTTTCAAAAGATGATATGTGACCAAAGTTAATTTTCTTCCTAAGGCCTAAAGAAAAAGCAGTTTCCTATAAAATAAATAAATGCTCAAGCTGAAATGGTCTTCTTGTTAGTAGAGTATTAAATTTGACAGTAAAATAGTAATCAAGTTTTCAGATTAATTTAAATAGGCTACAAAGGGCTACACCAAAACTGTCCACCGCAGGTAACTGGGAAGGCTGGCTACTAGGCTCTACCAGAACACCTAGCACACAAAACTATTCCATCAAATCAGGAAAACAACTAAAATGCAGACAAGAGGCAGGACACAAAGGAAGGAGATGGAGGAAAAGAAAAGAATGGACATTGAGTTCAAAACTACAGTTATAAGGCTTTTCAAGAATTTCCTAATAAAGGCTGATAAAATAAATGATACCTATGAGGATATGAAAAGGGATAAACTAGAAATGAAAAGGGATCAACTAGAAATAAAGAAAACATTGTCTGAAATAAAAAGTATTATACAGAGTCCTAAAAACAGACTGGAAGATCACAAGAATCAAGACAAAGATTTACAACACAAAGAGCCAGAGGACACTTCTCTACAGAAGCAAGAAGATAAGAGAATCCAGAAAGTTGAAGATAGTGTAAGAAACCTCTGGGACAATTTTAAGCGAACCAACATCAGAATTATGGGCATCCCAGAAGAAGAGAGAGAGCAAGATACCGAAATAATACTGGAAGAAATAGTGACAGAAAATTTCCCCCACCTGGTGAAAGAAAAAGACTTACAAGTCCAAGAACCACACAGAACCCCAAACAAAAGGAATCCAAAGAGGACTACACCAAGACACATCGTAATTAAAATCCCAAGAGCAAAAGACAAAGAGAGAATATTAAAAGCAGCAAGACAAAAGCAGGTAGTTACCTATAAAGGAGCACTCATACGATTGTCAGCTGATTTCTCAGCAGAAACCATGCAGGCCAGACGGGAATGGCAAGAAATATTCAAGGTGATGAATAGCAAGAACCTACAGCCAAAAATACTCTACCCAGCAAAGCTATCACTCAGAATCAAAGGCCAGATAAAGAGCTTCACAAATAAAAAAAAAGCTAAAGGAGTTCATCACCCCCAAACCAGAATTATATGAATTGCTGAAGGGATTATTTAGGAAGAGGAAGAAGATAAAGATAAAAATTATGAACAACAAATATGTAACTATCAACAAATGAAACTAAAAACCAAGGGAATTAAAAAACCTGATGAACAATATTAACTGGTGAATATAATAGAATCAGAGGTATGGAAGGGGCGTGGACTGATGATTCTCAGGGAAAAGGGGAGTGGGGGTGTGGGAAGAGACTGAACAAAAACTGTGCACCTATGGATGAGGACATTAGTGGATGGGGAAAGGACAGAGGGTGGGGTGGGAACCTGGTGGAGGGGAGTAATTGGGGGTGGGGGAGTGGAACACATTTGTAATAATCTGAACAGTAAAGATTTATTTTTTAAAAAAAAAAAGACTAGAGGGCCAGGGCACAAAATTCGTGCACGATGTGGGGGTGTCCCTCAGCCCAGCCTACACCCTCTCCAATCTGGTACCCCTTGAGGGATATCCGACTGACAGGCCTAAATGGGCAGTTGGACATCGTCTCACAATCCAGGACTGCTGGCTCCCAACCTCTCACCTGCCTGCCTGCCTGCCTGATTGCCCCTAACTGCTTCTGCCTGCCAGCTTAATCACCCCCTAACCACTCCCCTGCCTGCCAGATCAATGCCTAACTGCTCTCCTGCTGGCCTGGTTATCCCTAACTTCTCTATCTTGTAGGCCTGGTCCCCATCAACTGCCCTCCCCTGCAGGCCTGATTGCCCCCAACTGCCCTTCCTTTCAGGCCTGGTTCTCCCCAACTTCCCTCTCCTGCTGGTCTGATCTCCCACAACTGCCCTCCCCTGCTGGCCATCTTGTAGCAGCTATCTTGTGTCCACATTGGGGCGGCCATCTTGTGTGTTGGAGTGATGGTCAATTTTCATATTACCTCCTTATTACATAGGATTTATATTGAGTATTAACATTAGCAAATTGAATCTATTTGTTGTGCTGTGTTATCCACCAGCATGACTTATTGTTCTATTTTTTCCTAGGAAGCAGGGTATAGGTGAGGAGGAATAAACAACAAAATTTTTAAATTTGTAACTTTTTAAAAGGTAAATATGGTGTTTTACTATGTTTATATTTCTATGGTATTGCTCCTAAATGCCCAATGAACTTGTGACGTTTTCTTTTTTTTTGTCGTTTTTTAAAATATTTTTTAAAATTTATTAAGGTATTATATGTGTACATAGCTTACCATTGCCCCCCCTCCCATACATGCCCTCCCTCCCCAGAGTTTTGTGTCCTTTGGTTCTACTTATATGCATGCATACCAGTCCTTCAGTTGATCTCTTATCTCCCTCAGATATCCCTATCCCTCCCACCCCCCACCCCCGCTGTCATTTGACAATCTGCTTGTTGCTTTACTGTCTCTATATCTATCTTTCTGTTCATTAGTTTATAATGTTCTTTAATATCCATAAATGAGTGAAGTCATGTGGTGTTTCTCTTTTATTGACTGGCTTATTTCACTCAGCATGATGTTCTCCAATTCCATCCATGATGAGAATTCCTTCCTTTTTATGGCAGCATAGTATTCCATTGTGTAGATGTACCATAGTTTTCTGATCCATTCATCTGCTGACTGGCGCCTAGAAGTATTAGATTTAGTTTGTGGGCTCATACAGTGTGTCAGACAAGTGTGCTAAATGATGCTTTTACATAAAACAACTCATTTAATCCTTACAACAACCCTATAACTTAGGTGTTCTTATTGTCCTTACTTCATAGATAAGAAAAGTAATATTAGATTAGTATGATTTATGTAATGTGCTCATAGCTAGTTAGTAAGTGGCAGAGTGGTACATTGCTCAAATTCAAGTATCTCTGATCCCCCCCAAAATGTTGTTTTTTTTGCATTACTGGTTACTAGTTACTTTTAAGTTAGAAAATTCGTACTCAGTAAAAAAGCAATTATAATTATTTGGTATAGTACTTGTTACAACCAGTACTAAAAACTATTACTTATTTTGTGCAGCATTACTGTATGGATGTTTGCCATAGAAATATTTAGTTCCTATGAAGATAACTTACAGCCAACTAATTTATAACTGGAGAATTTGTTTCTGTGTTTTAAAAATGTATCTATGCTATCAAATTGGGCTATCTTTATTAATAAAAATATCTTTCTGGCACACAAAAATGAAATGTATGTACATATCAGAAATTTGAACTTGCGTGTTATATGCACTGATGCGGTTTTCTATTCAAATATTCTTCTAGTTTTCATTTCTCATAATTGTCAGAGTCTGTATGGAGACCCACATTCTATTCAGTTATTCCTATATTAATGCAACTCCCTGCAAGATTTGTGAATAATGGTTTAATACCTAATATGTTGCATTAAACACAAAGTATCTATTGGTGATGTTCTAAAAAAAACACACCTGTGATTTAATTAAAATATACACTGTGAAAATAAAAGCTGTTTATAGGGGAGGCATGCAAATGAGTTGCTATCATTACTAAAAACTGTAAACTAGACAGTAGCAAACATTTAATTTTGGAGATAACATCAAAATAAAATTTCAAGTGATCAGACAAACTGGTGGAAACACTCTACAGACAACATTAACTTTAATAAAAGTATGGGAAGGAGTTAAGGAATCTTAGTTCATGATGCACTAAGACCTCATCACCTTTTTTGCTCAGGGCTCATGCTTCAAGAGCTAAGAAAGACAAGGTGAGAGAAAGTGAGTGGAAAAACTGGGATGATGTCTTCACTTTGGTGTATTTTATCTTTCTTCATTGTCCTCTGCTTCCACCTTCATCTGTCTTCCCTTTCTCAGGTACTTTTAAGAAAGGTGACAGGACTGAGCCTTTGAAAGGTCCAAGTAAAATTTAATCTGATCCTGAAAATGATGAAATGAAAGCAGGACGGACATGCTCCTTGACTTATGTAAAGTTTATTCAAACCTGTCTTTCTCCCCTTTTGGACCTACTAGTGAATGGATTTATTAATGATGTGCAAATTTAGAGGACTTTATCAAAGACTCAATAAGGCTGTAGTCCATGCAACAAAAGAACTAAAAAAAAAGTCTATAATAATTTCAGGAGAAATATAATGTACTGCATCATATACATATATCTAGAACAGATATTCAACAAAATACCCCAGGTGAATAGTTTAAGTGATTGCATTTCTCTTATAATCACTCTGGAGGAACATAAAAATTAGATATTCCCTATTAAGCTCCCCACTATTAAAACTCCATTCCTTAGATTAATATTGGAATAAAAATGTTTAATCTCTATAGAAGTAGGTATCACAATAGTTATGTTTTCAGAATCATATCAGTGGATTTCTCTCACTGTGGTTATAATTGAAGTAGGCTTGTTTGAGTTATGATATTAAAAAAGTGATTCCAAATTTCAACCATATTCCACAGAAATGTTTGGAGGGAAGTTTGGAGGCAAGTTGATTTCAGAGACATTCACGGTCATCAGCTACATAGATGATAATTCACCCAGATGTATGTAAGTGCACCCTGAAAGAACTAGCAAAGAGAACTTAGGAAAAAGATTGATCAGATATATAGGGAACCCAAAAGCACAGTATCTTAGGAGTCAGGTGAAGAGGACACACACCCCTTTTGTTCATTGTGTTTGTTTGGTTCACCGTTTGCTGAACCTATCACTGTGTGAATCCTGGAAATTGAAAAGGTTCATTCTGAGCATAAAATATGGAAGGCCATATTTTGTTCCTCTCTCAGCCCTGGTAGTAGACCAGGAATGGTGACTGTGGTTGGCAAACCAGAGATTCCCAAACAGGAGGAAGTTTGAATTGGAAGCAAGCTAAGGAAGAAACAGGTGCAGTTTAGACTCCTCTCCTGGTGGCAGTGAGGACAGCAGCATTGTCTAACCATCCTTTTCCCACAGCAGGTTCTTACCCAGAGACTGCAGTACCCAGGCGTTTCTAGAATTTTCCAAGACTATTTCTTGAGGTTTGCCCTTGACCATTAGCTAATATCCTTCCAAAGAATTCCTTCTCTGTGTACATTTGCAACCAAAAATGCTGACCAATACAGGGTTCTGATGCAAAATGGAAGTGCATGACCTCCTGGTATAAAAAAAGAAAAAAAAAAGAATTTTAAGGTAACAATATCCAAGCATTAAGGCAGACTTCAGAGCTAAGTGTGGGGCACTGTGCAGTTGCAGTCTGTGTGCCTATGAAGCTGGCCCTGCTGGCACATCACAGAAGGAAGAGCACTCGATCATTTTAGGTCAAGAAAAAAAAAATCCCTGAGAACGTGCACCCTCAGTGCCCTATGTGAGTGTGTGTGTGAGTGGTTGGTAGCTAGGGAAGGTTACAGTCAGAATCAAGCTATCAGTTACAGCTCATTCAGAGCTAATTGAATTGCCAGTGTATTAGTAAGGTTTGGAAGAATGTGCTGGGTCTTCTCAAAACAAAGTTTTTTCTTCTGTGCACACATTTCATTTGGAAAGTTCTTGGGTGTGATTTATAAACTTCGAGATGGAAAAATGGAAAGTGAGTCAAGGGTATTTTGAAAAGCCCCAGTGCAAGCTCCAACTTTTGAGAGAGGCACAAGCAGGGGGGCTGTACTCTGCCCCCCCCCCCAAGGTGCCCAGGCATCCAGGGTAGGCCACGCGGCTGCTGTAGACACAGTGTTAACGGGTCCTCTCCAGGGACTCTGAATCCCACAGTGGCCAACACAGTCATCCAGGGCACAAGCCAGCTTCAACCAGCAGATTTGCTTTTTGAGGGCAAGCCATCTGTGTGGATTCCTACCCTCATAAAACTGCCCAGCTTGGATATATTCACCCGTAAATTTTGTGTCTGAGCTTAAAATCCATGGGACTTTGTATGTAGGTGAAGGAAGTTTCCACAGAATGGACATCAAGTGAGAAAATTCTGGTAACTATGCCTTAAACCACCTGGTGGTAGCACGTCAGCCACACCCAGGAGTCTATCCAGCAGCATCTGACTGTGCATCCTGGGAAATGGATGGATATCTAATAACATACAAATGATCCAAGTAGCGACAGTTATAATTTCCATTGTCAAACAAATGCCTCCTCTTTAGCCCCCGGAGAGTGTTAAACCAGGTCTCGCAATCTTTTCATCAACGGAAGGGGAGGGGACAGAAGCCTGTGGCTGGCACAGGCGGTGGCAGTTTGGAATCCCCCAGTAGTGACATTAAGTCTTTCTTTTTTTAAAAAATATATTTTGTTAATTTTTTACAGAGAGGAAGAGAGAGGGATAGAGAGTTAGAAACATCAACGAGAGAAAATCATCGATCAGCTGCCTCCTGCACCCCCTCCCACCGGGGATGTGCTTGCAACCAAGTTACATGCCCTTGACCGGAATCAAGCATGGAACCTTTCAGTCCACAGATCGACGCTCTATCCACTGAGCCAAACCGACATGAAGTCTTTCAACACAGCAGCAAGGGCTTAGCAGACACATCGGAAGAAACCAGCTCTGCTGTGCAATCAGAAACACAAAAACATGGCCGCTCCTTGGCCCATGGCAGAGCCACTGAAACGTTTAGCCCAGAATAGGAAGAGCACTTATGTGCCTTCCTGGCTGTTTCCTCTTTCTCATACAACATCCCTGAGTTGGTGCTGGTTCGTGCAAATTAGTACATAATTGAAACAGCTGCTATTTTATAGGTGACTGGAAAGCTTAATATTCTTTGGGAAACATGCAAAATTAAATGAGTTAACATAATTCAATATCCATTTTTTCACATTCATCTTCCTTCTTGATTTTAATTACATAAATAACTATTTTCATGGAGCACCTACTCCATGCTAGGCTTTGTAGTTTCAACGTCAAGTACTTTTTCTGTAATCACTTATTCCTCCAAGTTTATGAGCTAAATATTAGGACACTAAAACATATAAAAACTTGAGTGTAGAGAAGGTATATAACTGTCCTAAAGTCACACTCATGGATGAAAGTGGTAGAATCCAAACTCAGTTCCTGAAATTTTTTAAGCTTTTTTTTTTTTTTTTTTTTTTTTTGCTATTCACCCCTAACATTTTTGAAGTATCTCATATATAAAACATACTGATGGAGCTAAGAAAAATAATCAATATGAAAAAATATCCTGGGCCTCTAAGGTATTTATTACAGCGAGAACAAGATAATGATATTTATAAATGCACATATGGAGTTAACTGATTCTTGACAAAAGTCTAAAGGTAATTTAAAGAAGAAAAGGTAGTCTTTTCAACAAGAGGTTCTTAAAAGTAGATATGTATTTGCAAAATTTATTTTAAAAAATGAACTTCAACCTATACTTTAAACCATACACACAAAATTTAATTCAAAATGGATCATAGATCTAAATATAAAACCTAAAAGTCTAACATTTTTAGAAGAAAAGACAGAGAAAAAGTTTTATAGCTTGTGTTAGACAAAAGGCCTTATATTCAACACCAGAATCCCAATACATAAGAGAAACAATTGATAAGTTATATTTCATCAAAATTAAAAAGTTTAGCCCAGCCAGCATGGCTCAGTGGTTGAACATCAACCTATAAACCAGAGGTCATAGTTCAATTTCCGGTCAGGGCACATGCCCGGGTTGCAGGCTTGATCCCCAGAGTGGGGTGTGCAGGAGGCATCCAATCAATGATTCTCTCTCATCATTGATATTTCTATCTCTCTCTCCCTTTCCCTTCCTCTCTGAAATAAAAAAAAAATATTTCTAAAAATTTTTAAAGTTTAGTTCTTTAAAGATACTATGAAGGAAATTAAAAGTCAAGCCACAGATTGGAAGAAAACACTTATAAACTGAATATCTGATAAAAGACTTATATCAAAAATACATTTATAAATACAAAAATTCACCAATAAGAAAACAATTCAATAAAATAAATGGTCACAATAGTTGATGGGTACTTCACAAAAGAAAATACATGGGTGTAAAATAAGCACAAGAAACAATCATTAATCATTAATCATTATTTAAAAATTAAAATTAAAGTCACAATGTTCTCACTACACACTTTCTAGAGTGTCAAACTTATTTTCTAATGACAATATCAAAGTGCTGGAAAACAGTCTGGAAGTTTCTTCTGAAGCTAAACATCCACTTACCATATGACTCAACAATCCCAGTGCTAAGAATTTACCCAAGAGAAATGAAAAGTTACATTTACGAAAACAACTGTATGTAAATGCTTATAACAGATTTACTCATAATCTCCCCAAACTAGGAAAAATATTAATGTTCACCAACTGGTTAATGGGTAAGCAAATTTTGGTTATATCCACAAAATATAACACTATTTAACAAGGAAATTAATAAGACATTGATACTTGCAATAATGACATGACTCTGGAAATCATTCATATTAAATAAAAGAAGCCAGATTTTTAAAACTTGTATCCTGCATAACTCCATTTAAATGACATTCTAGAAAATGAAAAACTATAGAGACAAAAGACAGATTCGTGATTTTGGGCAGGTGAGAATAGGAAATGTGTTCACAACAAAGGGCACAGGGAATATTTTGGGGTGATAGAAATATTCTCCATCTCCATTTTGGTGGTTGTGCATGAAAGGTTATATTTGTTCCTCAAAAGTCATAGAGCTGTATACCAAAAAGGGTAATTTTGCTGGCTGTTCATTATATTTCAACAAACCTGACATTAACTAACTATTCAGCATGTCTACAACTGAGGTGGTTCTCTTTCTGCCTGAGCCTTTCTCCCTCCCTAACTCAGAGCTAAGCACCACTCCCCATCCACCCCATCTTCACATTCCCAACATAGTCAGCTTTTCATGCCCAGGAAAACCCATCCCCGGATATTTCTCAGAAACATTTCTTTCGCCCCATTCCTGTTGTTGCTGCTTTGTTTATTCCTTCAGCATTCCCAGCCTAATTTCTGCCAAGGCCCCGTGACAGGTTTTCTTCCCTGAGTTCCATTCCCCCACACACTCTGGCCTGAATGATCTTTAGTATTCCTCATCGGGAACATTCCTCAAAATCCTTACAAGCTTCCTGCAGGACAAAGTTCCAGGTCCTTAACTGCACAGATGCCCTATCCTGTGTATTCTCTGCATCTGTCATGACCCAGCCTTACTGGGACACACCTCCTGGTTCCTGAAGGCTCCCCGTCGTTTTTTCCTTTCTCTGTCTGCAAATTTTGCTCTTTTTGCCTGAAATGAAAATCCTGTCTTTAGTGAAACCCGCTCCTCCCTGGAGACTCTGATGACTTCGCTCCCCTTGCCCCCATCAGGCTGAGTTGGATGCCCCAGCCCTAAGCCCCAGGCCTAAGCTCTAAGCTGGCACAGGGCACGCCTATCCCTGTCTTACAACGAACGGTGCCTCAGTCTAGTAGCCCGATGCATTGTGTGCTGCTTCAATGAAGTGGTCGTGTATCATACACCCTTGAATCCTCAACCAGTAGGGACATTGGGCACATATCTTTCAGAGGATTGAGCAAATGACCATAAAAATACATTACATATGCAGGGTCAGAAAAAAGAAATCGCTTGAACCTGTTACCCTCCTGACTTACACCCCTTGGTATTTTGGCTCTGGGTTGATTGGTTTCTGTGAAAAGATCACCTCAGCAATGCTAACACATGGTCCCAACAAATCCTTGGGGTTATAAAAGAGCAAATGTGCGAAGGCAGGCATAATAGATAAAGCAGATGGACTGTGAGGAAAATACAAGAAGGCTCAGTAAGGACACTGTCCTATATTTGAACTCCTTAATAAAGGTGTCCATAGGCTATTCATGCTATTCATACGTAGGTCAGTCCTACTCTGAAGTGACACCACACTAGTTTCTGAGCTGGCTGTTTGCAGGACCAGTGGACTCAGTGACGAGAGGTTCTTGGGACACGCATCTCTGTTCATAATGCTCTGATAAGCGTGGGCATTTGCTGTTTTGGGGCCAGAGAGCAGAGGCTGATTTGGGGCATATGTGTTTATGTGGCTGTGCACTGAAAAGGGAGTAGAGATGAAGAGAATGAATGGGCTTGGTGTGCCACCTGAAACCTGTACGGTGTGCACCTCGGAGCTCACGCTGATGGAGAAAGGAGTTAGGAACAGGCACCGAATGAAGTGCAGTCAATACAGCACGGGGCACGGGGCCCCTGCGGTGTCTAGGAATCAACAGTCCCACCGCGATGGGAGAGGAGAGGCTGTTCACCCAAACCCCTGATTCTGCTGCCAACCACAGGGATCCGACAGAACGGATGAGAGCACAATCAGTTCCTGCGAGTAAGTAAGTGTAAAAAAAACACTCACAGGTTGTTGTTTTTGGTTTTCTCTTTTTTTTTTCTTGGAGGGGGAAAGATGGGACTCATTAGGGGATGATAATGCATAGGAGAGCGGTCTGCCTCACTTGATTCATCTTCCTCAACGTTTTCTCCTCTTTCCCAGAATCCGAGGAGTGTCTTCTCTCTCTCTTTCGTGTTGCAATTTCTAATTCACTTTCAGTCAATCTGCTCTCACTATTTATTCACTGGAAATGAATTAGAAATTACAAAAACTATAGATTATTCATTTCCAACCAAATCATTATTTGAAACAAATTGTTGCGCGGAGCAGCTTGATGAATTTTAATCAGATTACATGGTGTCAAGCTGGAGTGGGTGAAATCGCATTTTGTAAATGGGTCCGGGGGCCAATTGATTAACGATGCACCAGTGGTAGCCCTCCGAGTGGCCCCGGCGAAGCACCTGGGCCCAGCGGAGGCATCAGCAGAGCCACATGAACAGAGGCACCGCATGGGGCAGTGCTGACAGCCCCGTGCAGCTTGTTCCTCTGCATTTGCAGCTACCCGGCCCCCAGGAACTCCCCAAAATATACCAACGAGTCTACATTGAACATCATCATATGCTTGTTTCCTTCTTAGATTATACAATGGGTAACCTGGGCAAGGCTGGTTACAGTATCTAAAGAGCCCAGTGCAAAAGGAAACTGCAGGGCCCTTATTCAAAATGCCCGAGTACTGTTAATTTTACTCAGATCTCAGGGGGATTCTCCCCCACCCCCTTTCTTCTGTGGTCTCTCAATTGTCATGGCATTTTTTTAATTTGCTATTTAATGTCATTCTAATTAAAGAAAAGTTAAAATTTTGCATTATTAGGATGAATTTTGCCATTCTTCCTTATATTATGCAATGCCTGTTTAAAATGCAAATATAAAGATTTGTAGTGGGATTACTGAAAATTGCACAATGTGTGCTTTGTAGCTTGTGCATGTATATGTGTCTGTTCTTAGCAGAACAGATAAAAAGCTGTACCAAACTAATTCAACTGTTTTTATTTTATTTCCTGATAATTGCACACGTCCCAAGACTCTGTACCCTAAACTTGCTGATAAGAAAGGATGAAAGGTAAAGGACTTATGGGTTGTCCTATTATTATTGGTCTATCTTTTTACCGTAAGTGGTTGGCTAATACAGGAAAGTAACATTTAAAAAAAAAAGATATGATAGGGTTACTTACCTTGCATTTAACATTGCCCTCTTTTCATATTTGAAGCAAGTTGTTTTCAAAGAGAGAGCATAGCCACTCAGAGCTGTCAGCAGGCTCAGTCTCGTCGTAATAATAACCAAAAGGTCAAAAGAACAGATTTTAAAGACATTTCAGAAAAGAAACAAAAACTGGAACAAACTCAATGTCTTTCAACAGAATGGAGAGACTGGATATCTATGCAATGGAATATTATTCTGCACTGAAAAGGAATAAATGGGTATGTGCATCAACAAGGGTGAATCTCAAAAATATTCTGTTGAGCAAATGAAATCAGGTAGAGAAAAGCAGGCACTGTCTGATTCCACGTTTATGGGCTCCTAGGACAGGGAAACCTAATATCTGGGGATAGATTGTCATGGCAAAGTTTACTGCTTCCTCTATCGGGGTTCAAGAATAATGGGAAAATGTCCTAATGAAACATCCCGGGGTAATGGAAATAGTCTCTATCTTGATTAGGGTTTGGGGGACATGTGTGTATCCTTTTATCAAAACTCATCAAAGTGTACATATAGAATCTCTGAATTTCACTCTATATAAATAACACCTCAATAAATAATGTTACTTTGTATCTCTCTAAAATCTTATTTATTCTTGTACCTTTTCTCTTTCTTAAGATCAAATGTTCAAATTCCACAAGAGTTACATTAAGATTGGGATTAAAAAGGTATTCAGTTAATGTATTTGGGGAGGGCAAGAGGTATTCTTATTATAAGTAATCTGAATCATTTTTTTGTCAATAAGGTTTTTCTAATATTTAATTTCATTAAAGTTATTTCTATAGAGGATTTTCACATTATGGTAGGTTTATTTACAGGTTGTTTATAAGTTGGCTAATTTTAACGTGTAGATTGATTCCTCCATTGATTTATTTTATTGACTATTTCTGGCAATAAAGAAATTAATAATTTTTAAAGATTTGACCACCTTATTACATGCTAGTATTAGCTCTATATTTTAGTCGATTCTCTGCATTTTCTGCATAGTCAATTTTCATTTATATCCGCAAGCAATAACAATTTTTCTAATATGTTACTATTCATCTTTCACTCTGTTGCACTGACTAGAATGACTACACTATTAAATAGTACAATATAAAAAAAAGTGGTAGAGATGGCATCCATGTCTTGTTTATGAGGATATTTTTATTATTTTGCTACTAAGATAGTTGATCTGAGTGTGTAACAAGCATATACTAGATTTTTAAAATTTCTTTTATTTTTGTGAAGATTGCTTTTTGTTTTATTGTTTATTTAAGTAAAATTGTGATGAATTTTATCAAATTGCTCATCATGCTCATTTTTTGTTTGTTTTTTAAATGTTTGTGTGATAATCTATAGTAATAAATATGTGAACTTGTAATCATATCTAATTTCTGAAATACCCTACTTATCAATAATATACTAGTGTTTTAATAAATTAGTGTTTTAACATGTGGGTGGCTTTTGTTTGTTGAGATTTCATTTAAGAAGCTTCCATTGATTTTTATTTTTTCAATTACTATTTGATTTCCAGTTTTTTTTCTCAAACTATGTCTGGCTTTGATTTAAGACTATATATGCCTTCTGTTAACTTTGGGATGCTGCCAATTGTTTTCCATTATTAAAGGATTGAAATACAAAAGAAAATTTGGCACAATTTGCCTGTAAAATTGTTTAGGAACTGTACTTTTGTTAGAAGTTAGCTTCTTTTTTAATGTCCTCCATAATTATTGGCATATATATATATATATATATATATATATATTTCCTTAATCTATATATTTCTAGGAAATCTTTAATTTATTTCAGTTTTTCAAAATTATTGGCATATGTGTAGTTATAAAAATTAGTACATCTTTTTCTCATTTATAATGTTATTACTTTTCCCCTTTCTTTTAGAAAGTCTTGCCAAGCTTAGTCTACCTTATTTATCTTCATACAGAATAACATTTTAGTTTCATTTGTCAAGGCTATACTATTATTTTTATCTCATAAGATTCTGCTTTTATCTAAATTGCATTTTTCTTTCTACTTTTCTCTTTTATTTTTGTTTTGTTTTTATTTATTGATCTGAAAATCTCAGTCTATTGTACTCAAGGAAATGCATTATTTTCTTTTTAAATTAAATTTATTGGGGTGACTTCATTAAAGAATTATATAGGTTTCAAGAGGGTTAAATATATGGAAACAGAAGATTTGATTTGAATTATAAATACACAATGCAATACATAGATGATATAGCATAGAAAATGAAATGCATTCTAAGATTACAAATTCCCTCTTGAACACTGCTTTGGATGCATCCCATGGGTTATAATAGGGTTATTCTTCTTAGTATAATCAATAATTTGATATCTTTTTTATATCATAAGCTTTAGAGAAAATAATTTTTAAATTATTACAATGTGCTCACAGAATATAAATTTTATAATTTAGAGCTGTAGAATTTATTTGGATTGTCTTTGCAATGAAGTATATGTGGAGAGCTTTTGTGAATGTCTCATCATGTCTCATCATGTATGGTATCCATATTTTGGGGAAATATATTTTTACACATAAATTAAATTATTCAAATACTTTATATTTTATATAATTTCATTTTTTGTCATTTGATCAGTAAATTATGAGATAGGTGCTTTCTAGCAGTTTGACATTTTATATTCCAAAGCTACATTATGATATATTTTTTAGTTCATTTTTTTGCTTTTTTTAATTTATTAAGGTATCATATGTGTACATAGCTTACCATTGCCCCCCTCCCCACCTCCCATTCATGCCCTCCCTCCCCAGAGTTCTGTGTTCGTTGGTTGTATTTATATGCATGCATACCAGTCCTTCGGTTGTTCTCTTATCTCCCCCCAGGTCTCCTTCCCCTCCCCGCTGTCATTTGACAGTCTGCTTGTTTTATGGTGACTATCTCAGGACCACATGAATAGAATCCACTCCTCATTTGGCAGTCTGCTTGTTTTATGGTGACTATCTCAGGACCACAGGAATAGAATCCGCTCCTCCTCTAGTTCACACCGCCCCTCCTCCCCCAGGTCCCACTGCTTCCCCGGGGGCACACCGCTCATCCAGGGCACACAGCCCTCTGGGACACACTGCTCTCCCGGGACACCCGGCCCCCTTGGGGCACACGGCTCACCCGGGGAACACAGCCCCTCTGGGGCGCTGGGGTGGTGAACTGGAGGCACCGCGCTAACTCCTTGCTAGCACAGCGGGCAGGCTGGGACGGCTGCGGGCAGGGAGACCGCACTCCAAGGAGTCTCAGCAGAACGGCTGCTGATGCGGAGGCCAAGCTTTGAAACTGCCCCTGGTAGAGTGAGCTCTGGGCCCCTGGTAGAGTGAGCTCTGTTCTCGGTGGGCTTCCCTCACTCGCGGAAGTGGCGGTGGGTGCGGCAGAGGCAGTGGCTTTTGTGGCTCAATTTACCCTGTAGTTTTAAAATCCACATGGCGGCAGTGGCGGAAGCTTTGGCCGGGCCATGCAGTGGCAGAGGAAGGACTCGCTGGGCTGCAAATGGGAGATGCCGCACCAGCTCCTCACCAGCACGGTGTGTGCGGAGGCCGAGCTGAGATGGCTGTGGGCGGGGAGATGCCTCGCCATCTCCTCACCAGCATGGAGGGCAGGCTGAGATGGCTGCGGGCTGGGATGGTTGCGGGCGGGGAGACTGCACTCAAAGGCTTCTCATCCAGGCAGGAGCCAAAGGCATGGTGGAGGCCCAGCATCAGCTCCCTTGCTCCCATGGCAGGCCAGCCGGGGTGGCCCACTCCCTAGGCCCGGGGCAGGGCGGAGCGAGGTCTGGCTTCCCTCATTCCCAGCGGCAGTGGCTTTGGCAGGTCTGGTTCTGCCGTAGTTTTAAACTCCACATGGCAGTAGTGGTGCCTTGCTTTGTGTCTAGTTGTAGCCTTCCCATTCCGCCAGCTTTCCTGTGGGTCTGGTGCAATCCCTTTCGATTTTAGCTGTTGTTTTTTTCCAAATTGTTGATGAGGCAGCAACTTAGGAGACTACCTAGGCCACCATCTTGTTTCGGTCTTCTACGTTATGATATTACTTAATGCTTATTATGGCTTTTTATATATATACTTAGTATATTTTTACTCATCTATACAAAATACGATTTGCATTTAAGTTTTTCTGGTATCCCATTTTTTTACCTGCTTTCTTTATTTTATATTTGTCTGACACATTTTTTTGCTAGTTTTAAAATATATTCCACATCTTTTTATTTTAGAAATATCTTCAAATGATCACATATTTGTATTTATTATTTTTTTCTACAAAGTTTGATATCCTTTGAACTTAACAGTAAAATTTTACCTTTTTCACATTTTATTATTATTTTTTCATTCACATTTATGCCCTATTCCATCTCTACCCACTTGCTTTTCACAAAAACTTTTATTATTTTTTAATTTTTATACTAGTATATTTCTAAATGTTTATGTAAAATGTATATATTTAAGGTGTATAATATGATTGTCTCATATACATATTCATAGTGATATGATTACTATAGTCAAGCTAATTAATAATTCATCTCACATAGTTACGGGCCCTGAGGCTCTAAAACACACAACCCACCAAGTCTCCATCTGGTGCCATTTACATTCCCTGTACTTATACTAGTACCTGTGCAAGTACCACTGGTTTCCAAGCCCACTGGATCACATGATAAAAGCTAAAGGATTACAGCAATTGAACAGATCACTGACCCCAATTATTATGAATGAAATGGACCTCTCTCTTGCTGCCTCTGGAGGCAAATGTCTGAAGCCCTGCTTACTGAGGTTGCTGTTTGCTCGGAGGTGTGTTAGCAGAAGTATCTGAAACCTTTGGTTTTGGAATACTGGATCTGAACTTGGTTCTGGCCACTTTGGGGTGAAGAATAGGAATCAGGGAATCAAGCTAAATGGCTGATGGTAATTGTTGGAAATGGAAGGCATAAAAAAGTGAAAGTAACTTAGAATAATACATAAAGTATAATTACTATTTCTTTTTTTCATTACTGGAACCATCACTATTAGATCTTTGGGGCTGGATCTTACCGCCCATCTGAGGAAACAATGGACTCTGGACAGGATGCAGTAACGTCCCTGAATTTTGAAGTTGCCTTTCCTCCAGTATGGTTCAAAAAAATCCTTTCTCATTTCAGTCTTGCTACAATAGGGGTGGAAGCAGAAACAATGAGATGGAGATGATGATTGATTCAAATTATTGAGGGGCAGGACAAGGCACCTGCAATGGAAACCTTATTAATGCTGTCAGTCTCGCTGCAGTGTTCAAAATCACCAATAATTGCATTCATATATCTGTAAAGTATTTCTAAGCTTGGATTTATTTCAGGACATAAAAGAGACATTTGTAAAAAAAAGGAGCTTGTAACCATGACCAGAAATGAGCCAAAAAAATTGTGAAGAAATTAATCACCAATCATAGGTACAAACTTCCTCACTTTTTTTCTAGTCGTACTTAATTGTTTGGGTTTGATTTGTGAGAAAACAGGATTGCCTCTGCTTCAAATGGAGTTATTTTCCATTTTTTTCCCATTTGATATAATCTTGGGGAAAAACATAGATATCCCTTAAGAGAGACAAACAATTCACGTCATGAAAATGGGCTGCATAAAACTGTAATAAATACATATTCAAGGGCATAAATATGTAGTAACACATTGCAGCTAAAAATCAAATATGTGGTAGGATTTCCTCCAGGGAGGAAAACAGGCTGCATCAAAAGCAATTTACTCTTCCCCTGAAGGCCCCGAATGTCCCACGTTCTCAATTCACACATCCTGCCTTCTGGACCACTTTTGACATTAAGAATTGGTAATATTTTCATGTGTTCTTGTTTCTGAATCCTGGTGTCACTGCTAGGCATGTGGGGTACAAATTCATATCTCTTAGAGTAATAGCTATTGCCTCGCTTTCTCTAAATGCTCAAGACAGTAATTTACATCTTTCTTCTCAGGGTGCACAGCATGGTTTTCATCTCCCATGCCAAATGAAGTTTTATCTTTCCGTCCACAGTGACAATGGGAAGAAAGCCAAGTTCACTTTGCTTTTCATATTTTCCTCAAATATAAATCTTTTCAATACTTTTTAACTTACAAACCACATAGCAAAACAATCCTTTTGCTATAACTCCAGGTTACAAGCTCCAGTCTTTTCACCAGACACCAATTTCTAAAAAAAAAATAAAAATAAAAATAAAATGATGTGTAGGTAAAGGCTGAGGAAAAAAGGCGAAGTGCAGGAAAACCCATGACCTTGATGCAAACAAGGCGAAGACTTGGGTCCCCAGCCCAACAGATCTTGGTGAGTGTTCATCCTTCCAGCTTCACCTGAACTGTCTCCCCTAATGCTTGACTTCTAACCTAATCCCCAGCTTCTTGGACTTCAGCTAAGTGAGATGGTTATGTTTACCTTTCCTGCCCAGCAATGAAGTCCAGCTACCTTCCTCAATGTAATCTCTTGCCCATGGGCTGATGTTTGAAGGACAATAGGGAAGAAAGATATCGAGGGTTTGGACTATCTCGCTGGACCCATGCTTATTGCTTCTCCCCTTTGTCTAGGCTCCAATGCCCACAATGTTACATTCACCACCGCCTCTAACTGACACGGTTATGATTCTGTTGTCTTTTCACATGACATTAAGGACAGGAAAAAAACATGCTCAATACAGAGCATATAGGCCACCAACTGATTTTCAAGAGTATCCATGGATTTCCTGCTTGTATCAATGGTGCAAAAGAGAAAGACTTTCCGTTTTGCTTGTATTAATCTTCATAATAAATAGGATGGCCAAATCCCTATATCAGGTTAATTTTGATCCAGTAATTTATGGGAACATTTACTCAAATATTAGTATGGATACATTTTTAAAAGAATAACAGTTTGCATCATAATTATATGCAGAACAAGTACAGGGTAAGTACTAGTATAATATAACATGAATAGTATAATAAGGCAAGGCAAGTTTCCTTCACATCTCTGGCTTCTTTTGCATTTCTGTTTGATAGACTTTTTCTCCATCCTTTTTCCCTTTATTGATTAAGGTATTACAAATGTGTCCTTATCCCCTCATTGTCCCCATCCCTCTGTCCCCCTGCCCAGCACTCATGCCCTCACCCCCCAGTGTCTGTGTCCATTGGTTAGGCTTATATGCATGCTTACAAGTCCTGTGGTTGATCTTTCCCCCTTAGTCCCACTCTCCCCTGCCTTCCCTCTGAGGTTTGAGCATCTGATTGATGCTTCTCTGTCTCTAGATGTAATTTTGTTCATTGGTTTATGTGACTCATTATAATTCACAAATGAGTGAGATCATGTGATATTTAACTTTCTCTGACTGACTTATTTCACTTAGCACAGTGGTCTTCAAACTCATTAGTCAACAGAGCCAAATATCAACAGTACAAAGATTAAAATTTCTTTTGAGAGCCAAATTTTTTTAACTTAAACTTCTTCTAACACCACTTTTTCAAAAGAGACTTGCCCAGGTCGTGGTATTTTGTGGAAGAGCCACACTCAAGGGGCCAAAGGGCCATATGTGGCTTGCAAGCCGCAGTTTGTTGACCACGGACTTAGCAAAATGCTCTCCAGCTCCATTCATGCTGTTGCAAATGGTAGGAGTTTCTTCCTTTTTACAGCAGTATAGTAATCCATTGTGTAGATGTGCCTAAGTTTTTTAATCCACTCATCTACTGTTGGGCACTTAGGCAATTTCCAAATCTTAGCTATTGTAAAATTGTGCTGCTATGAACATAGGAGTACATATAACCTTTCTGATTGTTGTTTCTGGTTTCTTGGGATATAATCCTAAAAGTGGGATCACTGGGTCAAATGGAAGTTCCACTTTTAGTTTTATGAGGAAACTCCATACTGTTCTCCACAGTGGCTGCACCAGTCTGCATTTCCACCAGTGGTGCACAAGGGTTCTTTTTTCTCTGCATCCTCACCAGCATTTGTCATTTGTTGATTTGTTGATGATAGCCATTCTGACAGGTGTGAGATGTTACCTCATTGTTGTTTTGATTTGCATCTCTCAGATGATTAGTGACTTTGAGCATGTTTTCATGTCTCTTGACCTTCTTTATGTCTTCTTTTAAAAAGTAACTTTTGAGGTCCTTTTCCCATTTTTTTATTGGGCTGGTTTGTCTTCCTTTTATTAAGTTGCATTATTTCCCTGTAAATTTTGGAGATTAAACCCTTATAGGAGATATTATTGGCAAATGTGTTCTCCCATGCAGTGGATTTTCTTGTTTTGTTGATGGTTTCTTTTGCTGTGTAGAAACTTTTTATTTTGATGTAGTCCCTTTTGTTTATTTTCTCCTTAGTTACCATTGCCCTAGGAGTAGTATCGGTGAGGAAATTGCTTCAGCATATGTCTGAGATTTTTGTTGCCTTTGGATTCCTCTAATATTTTTATTGTTTCCCATCTATGTTTAAGTCCTTTAACCATTTTGAGTTTATTTTTGTGTATGGTGTAAGCTGGGGATCTAGTTTCATTTTTTAAATGTCAGGTTTTACTCTTCCCACTCTATACTCTCAACTAAGATGGATTCAGTCATTATTCACCTTTACTTATTTTCTATAATTTTGTCTTATAAGTTTCTTTCTTATAACCCATAATAATTATCTAAACATGAGACCCTATGCACAAGTGCCTACTGAATTACTCTCTTTGCAGATGACTCTGGACTAGCTTCTTGGACAGGCAGCCTGTGCAGTCACAAGGACCCGGTGCTTGGTTGACTGCTCTGCTTCCTTCACCTTGAAATGAAAACAAGGACCCTGCAAATGATACAGCCAGTTCTGGTCTAATAGTAATGTTAAACAAAACACTCACATCAACTTCCTCCCCTAAGTGTTTCTTTTTCAGTTTTCCCTGGATCAGTGAAGGGTAGCTTTTCACCCAGCTCTCTTTGCCAGAGACACAGGGCTAAACCTACCTGACCCCTGACTATTCCTCACACCACAGACCACCGATATTCAAGGAGTCTGAATGTTAGTTCCTTAGCATCTCTAGACATCTACTTCTTCCTAATCTGTATGATACCACCTACATCAAATGACCATTTCTCTTGTCTGTCCTCCTGCAGTAACTCTGTCTTCTCACCTCCACTTCCTGTGCTGTGTGCCCCTCCCACACATTCTCTTCCCTGGAGGCCATGATCACTGGTCTTCTAACACCAAGAGGTTTATGATCTATGGGAAATATAAAAGAAAAAGAAACCTATAAAATGGGATGGACTGACATACATGCTAATAAACAATTAAGTTGTATGCTGTAGGACCCTTTTGAACGAAGGCATCCTAATTTTGAGTGATATAGGAGAGGGGTCAGGTAAGGATTTTCATTTTTAATATTATAAGGCTGTGATGTATTAATTTTAAGAGATGCTTTAAATATTTGATTTAATTTTTTTTCTGCTCAAAACAAAATAATATGTCTAATTCTGTTTGTTTATTTTTTTATGGGTAATTAGTTTTGTAACAATTGGTAATGCATCCCCTTTCTCCCTATAACTCATCTTTAATTGTTGCAGAATTTTTCTTTCTGAAACAGATTATGCCATTCTCCTGCTTAAATGCTCCACAGGGAGAACATAATGAAGTTCATCCTCTTTAGAAGAGCAGGTATGCGTTTTCATCAGCTGGGTCCAGCCTCTCTTCCAGCCTCATCCCTAACCTCCATTCTGTTTTCCCATGCACACTCCCCATCAGCCACTGCATATGATTGGACAACACCCTGCCCATTCCCATAGGCTTACTCTCTTTGGGCTAATCCCCAGCCTGAGGAGTTCTTCACATCTTTGCCTATTGGGCAAGCACTTACCATTTTTTAAGTTCTTACCCTTTTACCATAATTTCTCTCAGCAATTCCTTGACTCTTCAATCCTCCACCCCAGGTGAATAATTGCTCTAGTAGTTATATACATAGCACTATTATAATATTTACTATACCGTATATTGTCAGTTTTGAGGTATAACATCATAATGGCAAAAATGTTATTATTTGGCATAATTTATTTCTTATTGTCACATAAAATAATGGTGCATCTTATAGTTGATGGCATCTTAGATTAGATGAAATATGATAGTTCTTTATTATGGGTGTAATTCTACTTCTAGACTGTGGACCATTTGCTTATATATGGAAATACTCTAAATAGCTTGATGAACAACATGTATGTGTTCCATAAATAAAAATATTCTTTAATTGAGTGAATGGTACATGCACTAAAGCCCAGAAAATAGAATAAATGTTAAAAGAGTGTAATTTTCATTGGTGAATTCTGAATAAGTTCTGTGGCTTGTACTGATGTCTGTTACTTATCTTTAATATTGCATTGGAATTGTGTAAAATGTTATTGTTGGAGGAACTATGATTAAGGAAACATGGGATCTATCTAAAATATATTTTGCAACTTCCTGTGGACCCAGAACTATTTATAATCTAAAGCATTTTGTTAAGAATAAATCCAGAGAAATCTATTCAGGAAAACAATATAGTTTTAACACCATGGTAGACTGAAGTCAGAGAGACCCTCCAGATTTCCTGCTGGTAAGGAATTTTGCAGACCTGATACCACATCTCCCTTGTTCATGTAACTGGTTTAAACCTGTTCAAAGCCTCTAGGTTTAAAAAGACATCCCTCTGCCTTTTTTTTGTGCCACTCAAAAAATTAAAAGTCCTAGCATCACATTTAATCCAAAAAAGTGGTTTAAACTCAGTAGTCAAATGCACAGTCTGTGTAATAGTTAAAATTCCAAATCTCACATAATGTTGAAGCTTTGCCTGCTGGTTGGGCTAACTGCAGTAAAGAGGGCTGATGACTGTTTTCTGGTTACTCAGCTTCTGCTCACATATCTTGCCCTCTCCTCCTCAGGAACCTCAGGATGTTCTAGGTTGGTGGGAGAGGCAGAGCAGGTAATAGGTGGGAACAAAGTCTATACTTGACTGGTGTCATGACAAATAGACAATGGGTTCTTCTGGGACTGGAGGGTTTTAGAGCCAACTCTCTCCAGTCTTTGCAAATGAGCCTACCTGGCTCTCCTTTTCAGAGGCATCTTGGTGTGTTTCCAGGTTGGGAACTTCCTGGGAGTTCTCTTGGCGAGAGTGAGGTCTCTGCTGAATGCTAACTGCAGTAAGCTCTCCGTGCAGCTCAGCTCCTCTCTCTGCTCTGCTGTCTCAGCTTGCTATCCCAGCTTCTTGCCTGGGAGGCCTCTGCAGGTTCCACAGCAGCCCAAACAGCAGGAACACTCTCAGTCTCCTCAATCTTAAAACTCTGCCTCCCGCAGGAATGCCTACAAAGAAGAAAAGGCCCTCCTTTGCCCATGTTGGGAGGTGAGAAATGGGGAAAATGCCACACCACCCCAACAATTTCCAAAGTTAATAGCCTCTTCACTTTCCAACTTTGACACTTTCATACGTGTGAAGAAGCTGTTTGCTGAGGCTTATGAAGTTAGTGGTGCACTACCTCCTTGACAAGTCCTGCTGCCCCACTGTACCTGCCATCCCTGGCCTCAGGCCTCAGCCGAAACAGAGGACGAAACACTGCCTTGTTTGCAGCCACTTCATCATTTGTTTTATGCCACAAGAGTATGAAACTCTGAATATCAAGGTATCCTATCACTAATAGCAATGTCCTTTCCAGACAAGTGTTGTTGTTTTTATTTTTTTTTAATATATTTTATTGATTTTTTACAGAGAGAAAGAGAGAGGGACAGAGCCATAAACATCAATGAGAGAGAATCATCGGATCAGCTGCCTCCTGCACACCCCCCACTGGAGATGTGCCCCCAGCCAAGGCACATGCCCTTGACTGGAATCGAACCTGGGACCTTTCAGTCCACAGACCGATACTCTATCCACTGAGCCAAACCGGTTTCGGCTGTTGTTGTTTTTTTAAATCAGCAATTTAAAAAGACCCGTTTCTTTATTTCCAAATTATGTCTTGTATTCATTTAGGATACTTAATCATTTTATATGTTCAAGAACAACTATATTTCTGGTAAATAGAACAAATGCATAGAACATGAGGAGTGAGGAAAATTCAACTGTAAATAAAATAAGGTTAAATCAAATAGAATTAACAATGTATATATGCATATATATGATATGTAAGTTATTTCTGTATTTTAGCTGGCATTATCCTTTAAGCACTTTTATTAAAAAGACCATATCTTCAACAGTGATATTTCATCAGTATTTCTAAATTTGAGATATAAATACTAAACATTTTTAAATGTAAAATAAAATCTACACACATTTGTTGATGAGTTTCAGATCTAATTCTTTCAAAATAATGAGCATTATATGTGTATGTGCATGTGTGTTTACATAGATATAAACATAGATCTAAACACACACACACACACACACACACACACACACACACACACGGAATAGACCTTGCTCTTAATGTGTATTGAATTTTTGAGATACCTTTCTGAAGTGGCTTTGTGTAATTTTGATGATCTTGTTTAATAAGGCATTTAAAAACAAAACAACAAATCTGAATTAAATATCCACTCTTTAAAGTCTAAGTCAAAGGCTATACACATGGAAGGCTGAAAAATAACCCGCTTTTAAATTCTGTCCTTTCAACAATACAACTGCACTTTCAAATGTGCTTTGTTGTTTTCTTTTAATTCACTAAAATTAATCTTATAGATGTAGATGCCAGATTTGCATTAATTAAAACTCTACTGTAGAAGCCAGGCTTAATTGCAATCAAATTTGCTTAATTATGCATGGCGAGAGATTCCCAAACGAGAAAGGTTTTAGTAAGGATTTTGGTTTTTTGCATTGACAAAATAAATTGAAATTGTCATTTTTTTGTGTTTTATGTAACACTTGTAAATAATTTGTGGAGCACCTTAAGTCTTCTATGTAAAGCAATGTTATTGCTTAAGTAATTATAACAATCTGCATTTTTCATTGTTAATTGTGGGTGTCAGACTCATTAATTTTAATTTAGAGACTGTAATGAAATTAAGAAAATTTTATGCTGATCTGCTGAAACTTGTCTTACAGGAAGTTGTTTAATACAACCAAAGTTTGAAAAAGTCAAGCTCATATTTGTAATTTGTATTTCAACCAATATAATCATTCCTCAACGGTTTTTCAGTTTTGATACAAACCCAGATCAACTTTATAAATAATTTTGGTTTTTAAAAATCACTTGATGTTTCAATAAAGCAATAATTAAATTTAAATGTAAGTTAGAATTATACCTTTGGTTAAAGAAAATCTGCCAACTTTAGAATACAATTTCAATTCTATATTATCTGTTTTCTATAGAAAATTATGTTATTGGGAGGGGAAAAAGACAGACATAACCAAAATTAATTTACTCATTCTTGGATCAATGGGTTATCAGTGCTATTTAATTCACATTTAATGTGAATCTTTGTAATTATTTTGTCTCAGATATCTGTCACACACCCGTAGCTTTAAATACATCTGTAATCTTACTTGATTTTTAAATATGAATTTAAAACAAATTAATTCATCTGGAGATTAGCAAAGCATCCATTTTAAATAAGTAAATGAAAAGGAAAAATAATAGATCTTTTTTTTTATTTTCATGTTAAGATGTTACACTTTGCTCTTGAAGCTTGTTTAAACTTTAAGTGGTAAAATTATTAATATAAAAACATAATGGAAACATAAAGTATCTTTCATGCTTATTTAGTAACAACTCAACTCTTAAGGAAATTAGCTAAAAAGCCTTCACCTCAATTATTATTCATCCAATTAAAAATTCCAAAACAATTACTATAAGTCTGCTTAAAACTAAGCATGAAAGTTTGGGAGTCAAACACACTTAGAATTGTTGACTGTATCAAAAAGAAAGTGACAAAGCAAAGATTATTCCGTAATTAAGTCTAACCTTTAATTACAGGTCTTTTTAAATCAAGTTATTCTGAAGAGGTACATAAATCACAAGGGTCTTGGCAGTGCTTCACTGCATGAAATACTCCACAACAAGGTACTGGTGGTCAAAACTTTTTCCTGTTAACTCAATAGCAGACATAATAGAGATAAGAAAGGCCTATGAAAGACCCCCCAAATCCTCAAATTGGTACCAAGCACCTCAAGATGCTTTCCCATAACTCATAAACAATGAGGAAAAGACACTGGGGCCCAATGTTTAAAACATTGATAGTAAAAATACAGAACATTTTTTCACCCAAGATTTCAGTTGGAGGGCTACTTTTGCATTTGATGTACCCTGACAAAAGCCTTAACATCTATTCATCTCCTATTTCCTCACAAAAACATTTAATTTCTATTCCATTTTTTACATTCTTAATTTGAACCAATATTTTTTTGTTAATCTTCACCTGAGGATATTTTTTTCCATTGATCTTCAGAGAGTGGAAGGGAGGGGGGGAGGGAGAGAGAAAGATAAGTATCAATGTGAGAGAGACACACTGACAGATTGCCTCCTGCACACACCCCAACCAGGGGCAGAGAGCGAACCTGCAACCCAGGTATGTACCCTTGACCCAGAATGTAACCTAAGACCCTTTGTGCCTGGGCTGATGCTCTAATCATTGAGACACACTGGACAAGGCACTTCTAACCCCTAAAGAACCAGTAGACTACTGTGCCAAACTAATTTTCTATGGGTTTCTGTGGCTGTGCTTAGGATATTATAGAGGTCTTCTTCATTGAGATGCAGTCAGGATGAATAAGAAAGATTTAATATTATATTATTTTTCAAAGCCCAGATATAGTTATATATCAGTGCACTAGCTGAATTCCTTACTCTTTAGAATAATTTTCTCTCTTAGTTATGCTTTTGTCTCTATTCATGTTTAAACCTTCATGTTTTTAGTTTGCTTTCTCATTAGGAAGTCACTTCTTCACTCTGTTACCTCCCTTTTCACTCTAATTCCTAGGTACTTTTCCCAGCCATATTTTTACCCCTTCCAGTCACTCTTTGTTGCCCATATTCTCTATTCTATTCTCTGTCCCATTTCATCCTGTCCTCTCTGCCCCTGGTTTCACCCAGAGATGCTATTACGGTGATTGATTTACACAGTGAAGAACATTCCATAGGTATCCTATTGCTATACAACAAACACATGCCATACCACAATAAATCTAAAAATAACTAGCAAAAGGAGACGTTTAAGTTGAGAGTTAAAAGTGCTCACAGGGTCAACTGGTACAGTCATTGTGTGGATGGTGGTTTCACTGCCTTGGAGACAAATGGGCAAAAGCCAGTGGAGCTGGGCACTCATGATGAAATCAGTAATAAATCAGACACAGAGTATAAGCATGAATCAAATTACTATACTCAAATAAGAGGTAGGCACAGACTTGAAAGGAAAATATGTCATTTCCTTCCCTTTCCCACCATCTGACTTCTATCCATCTTTTGTCTCTCTTACTTGATGCGTGTCTTTCTTATCCCGCCTTTATTTTTGTTTCTCTTTTCCATAGTTTCCTAGAGAAGTAGATTTATATCCTAATCCTGAAATGTCAGTGCTTTTCATTAAATGTGATTTGATGTGTTAAGACCCGATTTCAGTTTTCTAAAGAGTCAGGTGTGTAATGGGGAATAACATTTGTATATCTCAAGGCATGAAAGCCTGTTCACAATTCAGAAACGAACAGACATAACATCCAAAAATAATTTGTAATCTTTGTATGAACTCTAATAAGACACTCTATCACTTAGGGAAAGATGTCACTTTTTTTGTTCTCTTCTCTTCTGTTCCCAGACTCACATTATTTTAATTGTTCTTTCAATCATTCAGTAACCACCCTCTCCTCAGATGTAGCCACAAGTGCATCTGCGTTAAACCACTTGTGAAACATATTAAGCACAACCTTAAAAAATTCAGTAGAAATATTGACAGGTTGGAAACAATAACACCAGACAGAATGAACTAGCTGTTCCCTTAAATGGGCTACTCATTTGAAGGAAAAGAAGAGGAAAAGAAAAGCAGATTTTGCCAACTTCTGAGCTTCTCCTTAAACACTTGGTTTTTTTTCCTTTTTATTATTGATTTAAATATGAGAAAAAATAGAGAGAATAGGAAAATGAATTCTATGTACCTATCACACAGCTTTACCACTTGTTTCCTCTTTCCAGTCACCATATCTCAGCCATGTACTGTATAATCCATAGACCCCCCATGCACCTTTCACCAAGTATTCTCTTTGATTTTAAAAAAAGGCCCTTTATCTTTCAAATATGTTAAAATTTACTACAAAATTGTGTCATTTCAAGTAATAAAAAATATTTGTCAACTGTCTACTGTGTACAAAAATCTAAGTAGGCCACTCAAGGGAGGCTCTGGAGAGCTTAACCAACACTCTTTCAAAAGACCAACCATTCCTCCTACCTGCAAAGGTATCCAGCGTATTCTACTTTGAATTTATTCAGGTCTCCTTTGTGGAAATTAAGTTTCATTTGTTGGTTTTCTCTGTTTTAAAGCACAGTTGTTGTTGTTGTTTTGTTTGTGTGTGTGTTTTGTTTTGTTTTATCTAGACCTCTCCAGGTTTTTTGTTTGTTTGTTTGTTTGTTTTTTAATTTAGTTGGTATCACTTCTAGGAGTGTATCATATACACTTTCTTTGTTTTTAAGGATTATGACTCTTTTATTCTTCTATTTTTATTTAGCTAATTTCAGGAATAGCTATGTTCATAAGCTAATTTTCCATGTCCTCATTTTAATGTTTAAGCCATTTTTACTAAGACATTGATACTTAAAGCTACTAGCACATTCAATGTGATAATGGTGGGATTCTGAGTTGACAAAGAGGAGAGAACAGGAAAGACAGATTAGAGAAAAGGCATAAGGAGAGCATTGTTTATATACTGCTAATAGTTTCTTTGTCCTATATCTGATATGTTTATTTGTATTAACAAAGCCATATTCTGTATTTTTAAATATATTTTATTGATTTTTTTTTACAAAGAGGAAGGGAGAAGGATAGAGAGTTAGAAACATTGATAAGAGAGAAACATCAATCAGCTGTCTCCTGCACACCTCTCACACTGGGGATGTGCCTGCAACCAAGGTATATGCCCTTGACCAGAATCGAACCTGGAACCCTTGAGTCCGCAGGCTGATGCTCTATCCACTGAGCCAAACCAGTAAGTGCCTATCTCTGTATTTTGACTGATAATACATTAGCAATTGTGGAGAGATAGGCAAACAGGAATTATAACTATTCCATGTCCTCCATGTAGTGTCTTTCTTTTCTGGAAAAATGTTATCTGCAAAGCACACTGTTTTTTTACACTATTTATAATGAACATCTATAATAATAACAACAGCTTAAGCAGCCATCGCAATGGAATGGACAACTGAACAGGTTATGTGGGACAACCAAATGACTGAGCAGCAGGCTGCGTGAGTAGACCAGGCCTGCAGGGTCGGGGGGCCGGGAGGGGGGGTGCAGTTGGGGACAACCAGGCCTGCAGGGTGAACAGGCCAGCAAAGGGGAACAGTAAGGGGCAACCAGGCTATCGAGGGGTGGGGAGGCAGTAATGGATCACCAGGCCAATGGAGGGGCAGTTAAGGGTGACTAGGCTGAAAGGGGAGCAGTTAGGGGCAATCAGGCAGGCAGGCAGGTGAGCAGTTAGGAGCCAGTGGTCCCGGATTATGAGAGGGATATCTGATTGCCAGTTTAGGACTAATCTCCAGGATCTGGCTTAAACCGGCAGTCGGACATCCCCTGAGGCGTACGGGATTGGAGAGGGTGCAGACTGGACTAAGGGGACACCCTTGGCACCCCCACTCCCACCCCCCACCGACATGCACAATTTTTGTGCCATGGGCCTCTAGTTTGTGTATAATATCTGTCTCAGGGAGATGTAAGGTAGGCATAATGTATGGTTGATATGAAACCATCAGCTGCAAAATGCTGGAGGAGGAAAATGTCTTAACAGAGCAAGCTGAGGGTGACTTGTCCCTGCATTTAAAGCAGTTAGGAGGAGAGAAGACGTGTCCCAATAGGCAGACCTTTCTTGCACCTCCTTCAAGGGCAAGACTGGAAATAAAACTAAATTGGGGAACATTCACCCAGAATTACTAATTGAGGTCCAGCTGAGGAGGAGACTTGTCTCAAGGAAGGACAGAAAGCACCTGGAGAGTGGTAGGAAGGAAGGCGGAGATCAGAAGAGGGGCTGACCCAGCTTCCATGGCGGCAGGCCAAGCGTGAAGAGGGGGCGCTGAGCTACCTGAGGGTTATTCCCTCAAAACACCGAGACTTGGAACCTAGGCTGGGCTCCAAGCCCAGAGCAGCAGAGCCAAGGACAGCAGCCCACCAACATCCTGCCGTGAAAAGCGGCAGGGCTTCTGGTCACTGGGGAGACTGGAGCTGGTCTGAGGTAAAACCTGTGTGTGTGTGTGTGTGTGTGTGTGTGTGTGTGTGTGTGTGTGTGTGTTGGGGGTGGGGGTATGGGGCGTTTAAAACCCAGAGCACAGGATTTTCGTTTGCAGCTACTCACCTGAGGCTTTGGTGCAGAGAGGACTGTGCGGACGGACGCTGCCCAAGGAGGGGCTGGGATGGGAAGCATGGGGGAGAGACATGGGAAAGGGGCAGCGAGGAAACCTGCCTCAGTCATAACGCCCCCCACCCCCCAATCAAAAACGGCCATTTTTCCTGAGAGGTACACGCCTCTCCCAGAAGCTATGGCTCAGGAAACGGAAAAACCTTGCCTTTGGTGATACAGCCCACCCCACCCTATGGGGCAGGACACCCCGCTATTTCAAGAACCTGACTGGTGCTCCCCCCTCCCGGGAGAACAGACAGAAACGTCCTGTTTCCAGCTGGTCCCACTGAGCCGCACAGAGGGCCTCCGCCCAGCCTGGGGCAGGGAACTGTTCTGGGACACTTGGGAGGAGTAGCTCTGGGACTGGGACACACACCCACCACTTTGCCTAGAATGTGAACAGCACCTCCCCATCGTGGGAGACCCAGCGGTCTAGACTCCAATTCAGCCTGAAGGCCTTTCAGAAACAGACTTTGGAGTGATGAGACTGACAGCTGGCTGGCAGGTGAAGGCAGAGCCTGGGGAACCTGGAGAACCTGGGGAAGTTTGCTGACACCCGCCCCCCCCCGGGCCTGGTGTGCTGCTAACAAGCCAGGCGTAGAGTACAGCTTGACCACTCCTGGGTCCCGCCAAGTCCTGTGGAGATAGACACAAACTCTGGGTCACTTGAAGCTTCAAACAGGTTGCTGAGAGCCAAGGAGGACAGTTTCTGACAGTGGTCAGCACCTACATACCTCCCAGAAGCCAATAATGGGCAGACAAAGCAGTCAGCCACAATCCTTAGAAGAGTAGTACACAGCCGAAACCGGTTTGGCTCAGTGGATAGAGCATCAGCCTGTGGACTGAAGGGTCCCAGGTTCGATTCCGGTCAAGGGCATGTACCTTGGTTGAGGGCACATCCCCTGTAGGGGGGTGTGCAGGAGGCAGCTGACCAATTATTCTCTCTCATTGATGTTTCTGGCTCTCTATCCCTCTCTGTAAAAAATCAATAAAATATTTAAAAAAAAAAGAAGAAGAAAAGCAGGACCCAGAGGGAGCTCCCAGAAGGCACTGCACTCTGCTGAGACACATGACCACCTTTTTTTTTTCTCCTTTGTTTCTTTTTATTTTTTTCATTTTCTTTATTTTCATTATTTTTCTTTTTTATTAATTTGTTATTATTTTAATCTCTATTTTTTCTTTGATATGGCTATTATTTTTTTCTATTTGCTTATTCTATTTTTTCTTTCTTTTGTTCTTTCACTTGCTTTCTTTTTTATTTTTTTTTTATTTTTGGTCTATCTATTTTCTCTTCTATATCCTTGTCAGATTATTTTCTTCCTCTTTTCTTTTACTAGAAAAGAAAGAAAAGAAAAGAAAAGAAAGAAAGAAAGAAAGAAAGAAAGAAAGAAAGAAACTAGACCACCAACTTACACCATACACAAACATAAACTCAAAATAAATAAACAACTTAAACATAATAAGGGAAACCATAAACATCCTAGAAGAAGCCATAGGCAGCAAAATATGAGGCATGTGTCATAACAATATCATTATCAATATAGCTCCTAGGGCAATGGAAATGAAGAAATTAAACAAATGAGACTACATCAAAATAAAAAGCTTCTGCACAGCAAAAGAAACCATCAATAAAACAACAAGAAAGCCCACTGCATGGGAGAACATATTTTCCAATGATATCTCTGATAAGAGTTTAACCTCCAAAATTTACAGGGAACTCATACAACTTAAGAAAAAGAAGATAAGCAATCCAACCAAAAAATGGGCAAAGGAACTCAACAGATACTTTTTGAAAGAAGACATAAGGAAGGCCAAAAGATAAATGAAAACATGCTCAAAGTCACTAATCATCCAAGAGATGCAAATAAAAACAACAATGAAATATTATCCCACACCTGTCAGAATAGCTATCATCCACAAATCAACAAAGGACCACTGCTGGCAAGGATGTGAAGAAAAAAGAACCCTTGTGCACTGCTGATGGGAATGCAGATTGGTGTAGCCAGTGTGGAAAATAGCATTTCCTCATAAATTAAAAATGAAACTTCCATTTGATCTAGTAATCCCACTTCTAGGACTATATCCCAAGAAAAAAAGACAGCAATTAGAAAGGATATATGCATCCCTATGTTCATAGAAGCACAATTTACAATAGATAAGATTTGGAAACAGCCTAAGTGTCCATCAGCAGATGAGTGGATGAAAATACTGTGGTACATCTACACAATGAAATACAAACTGCTGTGTAAAGGAAGGAACTCCTACCATTTGCAACAGCATGGATGGAACTTGAGAGCATTGTGCTAAGTGAAATAAGCCAGTCTGAGAAAGATAAATATCACATGATCTCACTCATTTGTGGAATATAATGAGCAATATAAACTGATGAACAAAAATAGAACCAGAGTCATAGAAGCACTGAACAGACTGTCCAAACTGTGAGGGAAGACTGGGAGTGAGGGGGTAAGAAACCAGCCAAAGGACTTGTATGTATGTATATGATCATAACCACTGAATACAGATGGGGGTAGGGTGTGAGATCAAGTTCTGGAGGTGTGGGGACAGCTAAGGAGTAGTCAATGGCAGAAAATAAGACTTATGTAATACTTCAAACAATAAAGAATTTAAATTTTTAAAAAAAGAAAAGAATAGAATAGAGCTTCCATAGAGCGAGCTCTCTCCTGGGTATATAGACCCCTAAAACTTTAAAATATGTTTTCTCAAAGATATATGCACCTCTCTATTCATTGCAGTGTTAGTCACAATGGCCAAGCCATGGAGACAACCAACTTATCCTGTGATAGAGGCTGGATAAAGATGTGATACATATACACAACGGAATACTACTCAACCTTATGACAAGACGAAATGCTGCCTTTTGCAACAACATAGACAGACCTTGAGAATATCATGGGAAGTGAAATAAGTCAGGCAGAAAAAGGAAAGAACATATGATTTCACTCATAGGTGGGATATAAAACAGAAACTAGTGGGCACACACAGTCGTGTGGTGGTTGCCAGAGGGAAAGGGGCGTGTGGAGTGAGGGTTGAAGGGGATCTAATATATGGTGATGGAAGATGATTTGACTTTGGTGATAGGCACACAGTACAATATACAGATCTTGTAACATAGAAATTCATACCTGAAATCTATTGATTCTATTAATCATTATCATTCCAATAAACTTAATTATATTAAATACTGTGTTCAAATCTTCCTCTTCCTCCTTTGTATTAGGATACATGTGATTACATTTAAAGACTACCCTTATAATCCAGTATGATCTCAACATCCTTAACTTAATCACATCTGCAAAGACTGTTTTAATACAAAATAACATTTGCAGCATCCAGGTATTATATATATTATTGGGAGGGTAATTTTTTCTGCCTACCACAGTGCTCAAAAATATTTTCTATATTACAATATCATATTTATTGACTTATAATTTCTAAAACAACTTATATTTGTCAAAATAAACTAGGGTAAGCTGAAGTGACAATAACATGACAACCTGAAATTTCTGTGGCTTCACATATATGACTATCTCCCACTCATGTGCCAGTCCAATATAGAGAGAGAGGATTCTGCTCCATCTTATTCTTCAAGAACTCGGGCACCTTCCAACTTGGTCCTTGGTACCCTTTCCAGTCAGTTGGCAGATGGGGAAAGAGAGAGAGAATCACACATGTGAGGTTGTAAGATGAATACTAGCAGCCCCTGCTAAGGATCTTTGGGCACTTTTTTTTATTCTTCATGGGGTAGACTATGTTCTTGTTCAAAATGTTCACTGCCCCACCCTCGAATGCTCCACTCTTTGGCACCCTTCCTTGGAGGATGGATGTATCTTCATTCTGTTGAACTCAAGCATGGACATAAACTTGCTTTGGCCAATGAAAGATAAACAGAAGTGACATCTCTGGTCAAATGAGTCTGGCCTTGGCCAGAACTCAGTAATGTGTTCACTCCTACCTTTCAGAGGGGCCAATAGTTGTCGAGCTGTGTGATCAGGGAAAAAGAAAAAAGAGAACACAAATATTGGTGAACCTCAGCATTCTCTGCTACAGCATTTAGTCATCTTCCAGATACCTCTGCCTTTCTCCAGGTCAGGGATTTTATTACATACAAAATAGTCCATGCCCCTCCCTCCCTATGGCATCTCTCCTTGAGGGAAGATTATATATTTTCACTCTGTTTAACTCGAGCATGACTGTGTAGATTGCTTTGGCCAATGAAATATGAGCAGCTGTTATATTTGTCACTTCAGGAACTAACACATGATTCAGCCATCCCTCTTTTCCTTCTTCAAAGAGACAGTCAATGTCCCAGGTAAATGCTGCTCCACCTACCTGCTTAGGTCCTAAAATATAGGCATGGGACAGAGCTACAGCTAACTCACATGAACATGTTACATGAGTCAGAAATTAAACTTTGAAGTTGTAAGCCATACAAATTTAAGGATCTTTTGTTAGAAGATAACAAAACACAATATAAACTGAAAAATATAGGCCCTCATTTATCAGAGTTTATCAATAAGTCCATGAAGTAGATATGAACTAAACTCTAAGAAAATAGCTAGATGAACTAAACTCCAAGAAACTATTCTCATCTCATTCACCCCTTCTAGATTCCTCAATGTGTTTACCTTCTCAGATATCTATAATTTTCTTTCTTTAATATTTTATTTCTTTATTTGTTTCTTCTTCTATTTCTTCTCTTTGTCAAAATTACTAAAAATATTCTGTAAGCATTTAAGTATAACTAGACATTCAAATTTACAAATTTTTCAGGAATTTTGTAAATGGTTGTTAAACAAGGCCATCATGAAAAATTTAAATTATATACAATTAAAGTAATAAATAATTTAATACTCATCATTTTCTTATAATTTCACAAGAGCTTACTATTGTCAGTTTTCTTGTGGTTGTCTATTATATCTATATGGTGGCATTCATAGGTCATGATGCGCCATTATGCAACTCTTTCAAATTCTGCATTTAGTTATTTTACATAGGTAGCTTGAAATGAGGCATTCTGGGAGTATTTACAACACAAAAAATCAGAATACTTTAAAAATCAGGGCTTTTTAAAAAAGCTTTTACCAATACTCCACTGCATATATTCCTTCTAGAATCACTATAAATAGCTATATAAATTTTCAGCCTAAAACTAAGCAAGGCTTAAGGGGTTGTTTTCAGAGAAATACATTCTTTTACCTTACAGGAGATACTTTTATATCTTCAGTAAAGATATTTATGGAATACCCATTTTCTCCTTTAAAACATGTCTGATTTTATGGGAATACTTTGATATAAGTACTAAACAACATTATATCAAGTGCTTTGATATAAGTACTAAACTGTTAGAACAAATTCACTGCTCAAAAAGAGATCAGCAGAAAATAAAGTAAGATAAAACTTACTGCCACTAATAAGATGATTGAATTTTCTGGCAGGGTTAATTCATTTGTAATAATAAAGAAGATTTGGACTACTGGAGGGGAAATAAGCTTTTACCATATAGGAAAGTGTTTGCATTACATATATCTATTGCTGTGATTTCAATCTTTGTTTGAAAAACTAAGGCTTTTGTCAACTAATCATTTTCCTTACCTTCTTATTCTGGCAAATTAGTAATTATAAATCACTTAGTTTAAATCAGGATCTAGGATACAATGAGAATTTTTTAAAAATTCAATCAAGTTGGGCTGTTTGCCTAGAAAAATTAAAAGTTTAGTTTAACACTTCTGGGATTTCTATGTATGTCTATGTGTCTATGATTGTGTTTAATAGACATAACTAATTGAAAATAAAAGATAAAATGTCTGGAAATTAAACCTCAAATCATGTTAGTAAGAGATAAGAACACATTGTTTTAATCAAAGTTCAATGGAGAAAAAAAAGTCTAGCAATTAACTTAATTCAAGATTTCTTATTAAAAAGTTTAAGATCTTTAACTTACCTGCATTTAAAATTAATACCTAGACACAGAGAACTTATTCCACACACTAGCACTAAGAAATATGTTTATTAATGGAACCAGGTATAGGAAAGGTGAAAAGAAAGAGAATATAGGAGCTAATATTTTTAAGAAGAGAGAGAGATATATATATAAGCAAAGGATCTTGCAGATGGAGACAGATGTACAGAAAAGAAAGAGGAAGAGAGTAATATTTAGAATACATTTCAGGTAATAGTCTAAGGCTATGAGCATCACAGTAGGTTGCCTCTTTGCATTTGTGCAATTTGACCAGCATGGTCAGTAGTTCAGTGTCTAAGCTCCTTGAAGGCCACCATTGTCTTTGGTTTGCAGTGCCTAGTGTTCTGCTATACTGTCAGTGACCCCCATAATTTATAACCTAATTATTAGTATTTATCCTGGAAATATCAGATACTGCTTTAAATGGGTTAAACCAGAAAAGCCAAACCAGTGAAAAAGCACACACCAGAATTATCTTTGGTCACTGCAGTGTTTCCATATTAGACACTTGCAAAAAAAAAAATCAAAAAAAAAATCTACCCAAAGAAGAACCAGCCAGGAGGCAAGAGAATGGTACATTGGCCTAGAATAAAAGGGTTACAATTGTACATGAGAACTGCACTATACAGTATGGTGATTGTAGCATAATTTTTTTTTAAATTTTTGTGCTGTCTTTACCCAGTTTTGAGGCCCTGACTGGAAGTCAATCAGTTTTCCTGCTTAAGGAGCTAAATGCATACTCTAATGATGATTTTTATGGGACTCTTACATGTTAGGGCCACTCATCACTTCAGTGATATACTACTAAGGAGACACTGAACTACTAAGGAGAGTTCCAATGGTCTGGAGCCTGTGAAATTATTCACAGTACCCTATCTATAGGGAGTGGAAAACTTAAATAACTCCATCTCAGGTGTCACATATGAAGCTGTACCCTGCATCCCAGTTTGTTCTTATCCTGTCACTGGAGCAACGCCTTGTGTGGCCCTGCATGGCAGACTTCTTTCATTTAGAACTATCCTATGTAATAAAAGAATAATATGCAAAATGACCATACCTCCACTACACCAACAAGCCACGCCCACCCGCCAATAAGGAGCTAGTATACAAATTAACCCCAAACAAGATGACTGTGTCCACAGAGAGAGCAGGAAGCTTGGGTTTTCCTGGCAACAGAGGAAGCCAAACTTTCCACACACCCTAGAAGGCCCAGGCCTCCACTCAAGGCTACAAAGTTTCAATTGTAGAAGATAAATAAATCCCAACAAAAATGGCTGCAGCTGAGAGAGAAACAAAGATGATGGCCTAGGTAAGCACCTATGCTGCTGTCTCACACAACAATTTTAAAACAACAACTAAAAGACAGAATGGACATCATCCAAAACCACAGGAAAGCTGGCTGAGTGAAAAAATCTACAACTAGAAAGGAGAAAGGCTCATGGATCAAGGGAGCTGCAAAGCACTTAGGTAGGGAGACGCTCGTGAGCAGAGAGGAAGGACGGCTGAGTGCCTGGCTGGTGGGAGGGGAAAGTAATCCCCAGCCTGCACTGAACCCCAGTTCCAACCACACTAAACCCCAACCTCATCTGAAACCCCATGGACCCATGCTCATATGGGTAGAATCTGGCTGTAGAGAAAGGCACCTGGAGACTCAGAGACTGGGAGACTCAGGGGATCCAGGAGCTGCAGTGGGAAGGGTCTAGAGGCACCTGCACGCAAGTGAGTGCGAGCAGAAAGGACTGACCACGTAGGGTGCCACAGCTGCTATGTAGCAGAAGGAGTTAGAAGCTCCTGACTACATTGGGATTAAAAATAGTATACAGAGATCCAACCCAATTCCAGGCGAGCCCCTGGGACACCCACACTCTTGCAGGGGGAATCTGGACTGTCAGGCGGAAACTCAGGGGAGCCACAGAAGGCAGAGGTCTGAGGCACGTGCACAAGGGCAGGGCTGACTGGAAGCCAAGACTGTTGGCTCAGCACTGAGACTCTGCCCCATCCAAGCTGAGCACAGAGGCTTTGCAATTTTGCAAGTCTAATCCTATAAGACTGTCTCCAATACAGAAGGTATCCCAGAGTAGACACAGCTGATACTCACATCTAATTGGCCTGGAGGTCAATTCCTCCCAGTGATACCAACAACAATCAAGACTTAACTACAACAAGACTGTACACGCAGTCCACAAAGAGGAGCGCCAAGAGTGTCTACCTCAGGTAACTGAGGAAGGTGACCCACTGGGCCATATAGGACACAAAACACACAAAGGCATCCTATCAACTCAGGGAAGCAGCAAAAATGCCGAGACAAGAAAATGGATCTCAAACGAAAGAGATGGAGGAGAACAAAAGACTGGATATAGAGTTCAAAACCATGGTTATAAGGTTTCTCAAGAATTTCCTATAAATTTAATGAGGCCCTCAAGGATGTGAAAATGGACCAGCTAGAAACTAAACATACACTGACTCAAATAAAAAATATTATACAGAGACCCAACAGCAGACTAGAGGAACACAAGAATAAAGTCAAAGATTTGGAATACAAAGAGGCAAAGGACACTCCTTGAGAGAAGCAAGAAGAGAAGACAATCCAGAAAGTTGAAGATAGTGTAAGGAGCTTCTGGGACAACTTCAAGCATACCAACATCAGAATTACAGGGGTGCTAGAAGAATAGAGAGTGCAAGATACAGAAAACCTATTTGAAGAAATAATGTCAGAAAATTTCCCCAACCTGGGGAAAGAAATAGACTTATAAGTCCAGGAAGCACACAGAAACCCAAACAAAAGGAATCCAAAGAAGACCACACCAAGACACATCATAATTAAAATGCCAATGACAAAAGACAAAGAGAGAATCTTATAAGCAGCAAGAGAAAAACAGTTAGTTACCTATAAGGGAGCACCTTTATGACTATCAGCTGATTTCTCAACAGAAACTATGCAGGCCAGATGGGAGTGGCAAGAAATATTCAAAGTGATGAATAGCAAGAACCTACAACCAAGATTATTCTACCCAGCAAAGCTATCATTCTGAATTGAAGGGCAGATAAAGAGCTTCACAGATAAGAAAAAGCTAAAGGAGTTCATCACCACCAAACCAGTATTATATGAAATGCTGAAAGGTATTCTTTAAGAAGAGGAAGAAGAAGAAAAAAGATAAAAATTTTGATCAACAAATACATATATATCAACAAGTGAATCTAAAAATCAAGTGAATTAAAAATCTAATGAACAGAATAAACTGGTGAATATAACTGAATTAGGGCCAAAGAAAGGGATTTGATTGATAATTAGCAGGGGGAAATGGTGTATGAAGGGTGCAGGAAGAGACTGGATTAAAATTGTAAGCTTATGGATGAGGACAATGGGCAGGAGGTAAGGACAAAGGGTGGGGTGGGAACTGAGTGGAAGGGAGCTATGGGGGGATAAAAGAGAAACAATTGTCATAATCTAAGGAATAAAGATTTATTAAATTGGAGGGGGGGCAGGGGAGAGAATGACTGTAGTCACAGAGCTGGAGAGAGGAGGCTTGAGTTGTCCCAGGCGATGGAGGAAGCCAACCTTTCCTGGCCAACCTAGGCATACGCTCAAGGCTACAAAGTTTCAATTATATAAATAAATCCCAGATACCAAGGCCTCCTCTTGGGTCACTGTGGGAGCATGGCTGGCCTGCAAACCACCACAGGCCCCTCACCCAGGCTGCCCCATACCTCAAGGGATCCCCCACCCTGATCTGGGACACCCTTCAGGGCAAACCAGCTGGCTCCCTCCCATGCACCAGGCCTCTATCCTATCTATTCCTATCTAATAAAAGAATAATATGCAAATTGACCATTATTCCAACACACAAGATGGCTGCCCCCATGTGGCTAAAGATGATTTCCCCCATGTGGACACAGATGGCCGCCACAAAATGGCCAGCAGGGAGGGCAGTTGGGAGAGATTGGGCCTGCAAGGGAGGGCAGTTGAGGGCAATCAAGCCTGCAGGGGAGGGCAGTTAGGGGTGACCAGGCCAGCAGAGGAGGGAAATTGGGGATGACCTGGCCTACAGGGAAAGACAGTTAGTGGGGACCCAGGCCTATAGGGGAGAGCAGTTGGGGGAATAACAGGCCTGCAGGAGAGGGCAATTAGGGGTGACCAGGCCTGCAGGGGCAGGCAGTTAGGAGCAAACAGGCTGACAGGGGAGCAGTTAGGCTTCAATCAGGCTAGCAGGGGAGTGGTTAGGGGGTGATCAGGCTGGCAGGCAGAAGCAGTTAGGGGCAATCAGGAAGGCAGGCAGGCAAGCAATTGGAAGCCAGCAATCCTGGATTGTGAGAGTGATCCCAGATTGGAGAGGGTGTAGGCTGGGTTAAGGGACACATACCCCCATGCATGAATTTCATGCACCAGGTCTCTATTCTATGTATATAAAACCCTAAGCAACCAGTCGACCTCTGAATGGTTGACAGTTTGACTGGTCACTGACCACTAGGAGGCAGGGGCTCAATGCAGGACCTGCCCCCTGGTGATCAGGGCACTTCCACAGTGGAAGCATCACTCAGCTGACCAACAGGTGCCAGACACCTGGTTCACAGCTGGCAAGCATGCAACTGCAGTGGCATGAACCTCTCCTGCCTCCACAGCAGTGCTACTGAGTGGTGGCAGGTGCAGTGGGGCTGGGATGAGCCAAAGCATCAAGGTGCCCAACCTGGGCTTGGGCTCTTCCCTTGCCACCTGCCACTTCGAGCACTACTACATCCCTCGGGGGAAGTCACACTTCCGGTTTCATCCTGATCCCAAGGGTCCTGGGTTGCGAGAGGGCACAGGTCAGGCTGAGGGACCTCACTGGTGCACAAATCCATGCACCAGGCCTCTAGTAAGTAAAAAAAAAAAAAAAAAAGAAGAAGAAAAAAAAAAAAGGTTTGCCTTCTGTCTACATCCAGCCATCAAAAGAATCTTTAAATCATATAAAACAGTTGTCACATTTAGAAAGAAAAAGATATAAATGAAGTAACCTAACCAATCACATAAGTTATATATTTTAATCAATATTTTACCAATATATTTTTAATCAACATACTTACAAATATAGAATAACTTAGGCCTTGACAACCAAAGTAATTAAGAAATGGCTCAGCAGTCCACAGCTGTTGACAATACCTCTCAGTTTTATTCTCTCCTTGTAGCTACCAGTCAGAAGAGAGGAGCCCCAGAAGGAAGAATTGATAAATTGCAAGAAAGAACAGGCTAGGGCTAGGCTGTAAAATTGCCCATCACTCTCATGGTTGTTTCTATCTTTAATCTCCCAAAACCAATCTTAAACTTCTAAAATGTTGAAGGTCAAAGAAGCATTTTGATTTATTCTGGGCGAGAGGTTTAGGTAACCATTAGCAATGGAAAAGTAATTCCAGCTCTATTTTTTTAAGCCCTTAATTTCCTTAAGCTTTAGTTACTCTTCTATAAAACTTGAATAATGGTTTCTAGATCACTAGATTAATGGTTTCTAGATCACTAGATTAATAGAGATGACAAATATACAACATTATACTAGTTCTTGAAACAAAATTTTTCATTTATTATAGTCAAATCTATAATAATAAAAGGGTAATATGCTAATTAGACCAGCATCCTTCTTGATGACCTTCCCGATAAAGCCGGGGCTGTGAGGGAAGCCTGTGTCCCGGGTACCAGAGGGAAGCTGGTGCTGGCAACCAGGGGAAGAAAGACCTACTCTTGCACGAATTTCATGCATCAGGCCTCTAGTAATAAAATGAAACTTCTGCTAATGCCTTGCTGGTGTGGCTTAGTTGGTTGAGTATGGTCCCCTGCACTATGAGGTTTTGGGCTCCATCACCAGCAGGGGGCATGCAGGAGGCAGCCCCCTTTCACTGAAATCAATAAACATATTTTCTTAAAATTCTGCTAATAATGTTTCATAATCCTTCAAGTTATCTTTCATGTCTACTTCTTCCATTTTAGACCCATGGCTCTTATCAAGTTCTTTTCACCTCAAGAGCTAGTTCATATTTCACTCCAACGTCTCTGTTCTTCTGATTATTCTACATACAACTTCCTGGTGTATTGTTAAGGAAATTCTGATTCTTACCGCTTCGAAGTTCAGACGCCTCTTCCTCCATTTCAAGATCAGTTTCCCAGTTCCTTTCACCACTGATTATTTCAACTACATATCTAGCCAATCATTCCAGATCACTGAAATATGCATCTACTAATCAGCACAACCTAACCCTGAATTTTCATTCTCACTATTCGGCTTTTTCCTGTTCTGCAGTGAACTGGAAGACCCATTAAAGAAAAAAATCTTACTCAATTTTCCAGGCTGGCATGACTTTCTTTTCTCTCTTCAGGGTTATTCTTAAATGTCTTTAATTCTCCCTGCCTTCTTTCTTCTTTGCACTTGTATCATGTTTCATTAATACCATACACTCTGGAAACTTATTTTATATCCCCAAGAAAATTATAAACATTCTTAAGGCAAAAATCAATCCATTCATTTCCTTTGGTGACTTAGCACTTGGCACTAATGGTATTCATTAAAAAGTTCATTGTCTGAAAATAACATGCTTAAAATGAAAGCTGGCATTGATGGGAGATTTACTCTGTGCCCAGCACAAAGTGTACTAGTAATCATTGTCCAAAATACCTACTGTGATAGTTACGAATTATTATGAGGAATAATTATTCTTATGAGGAATAATTATTATTATGAGGAATCTGCAGCGTTAGGTCATGTGTCCTGGGCTGCAGCATCAGTGAGTTCGGCAGCAACCATTTGCTGAGAGTCTGCCTTCCTCTTCTGAGTCCTTCCTAAAGGATTCAGAAGAGGTTGACCAGACACATTGCTCTTTCTTCCCTTCCTTGAAGAATCTAAGTTCATTCTTGTCGTAGATCCCTTCCACTCTTGGTTCTTTCTCCTTAAAAGGTTTTCCTCATCTTCACATCACTGCTCACGACTAAGGCCCCAACACAATGTATCTCCTCAGAGAGACCTTCCCAGTCGCCTAAGACATAGAAGTCCCAATTAAACCCACCATGTCACCCTATTTAATGAAGGCCCAGATGTACCTATTATTGTTTATTAATTAGAAATACAATGAAACCCGGGCTATTACAGAATGCTGTACATTGTACTTAGGCTATCAGGCAAAGTTTGCTCTCTGTTGCTAAGATTTACTTCTTGAAATTATAAACCCGAGTCATAGAAGTGGTTAATATCTTTTATTTTTAATTAAAAAAAAAATTTTATTAACTCTTTTTGTTCTATTTGCCTTTTAGTAATATTTTTATTTTCAGTCAAAATAAATAATAAAATTCTTTAAGTTATAAATACTTTCACGAGCCATATGAAAATGCCATCTTTATAGGAAGAAAATGGAATAATATTGGCAATTTCATACGGTTCAACCAAATAAACTAGCTTTAAAGACTGATAATCTTTAGACCCTACTTGCAGTTTTCTAGACCCCAGGTTGCTCTTTCCTGAGTTAGCAAACTTGGAAGGAAATTACCTTCTATGATAATGTACTTTTCTAAACAATCTAAAGATACTTTCTTCATCACTCAAAATAAAAGGCACACACCAAAGAGAATTCTGGTTTATCTTTATTAGATTTTATGGAAGTATATATTGTGAAAGAGTAAAACATTAGCTTGATTGTGTAGATGAAAAAGGGAAAACACTTTGAAATAGACTTGGTTAATGGCTTCTTTTTTAAAAGCGAAGTCTAACTATAGGTAGATACATACTGAGACACGGTGCATCCATCAACCTTAGAAAAAGGTTTCTGTTCTGAGTATTGACATGCAAGATAGTGGCAGAGCTCAAGATAATGGAGCAGCTTTATTCCTAGAGTGATGCTTTCAACTGTGACTTCATTGACGCGTGTGAGGTTTTCGAAGAGAAAATAATAGATAAAAATGGCTGGATATCTGGAATTCACAGGAGACAGTTTTCTCTGTAGACAAATATGTGAAATTTCCCTCTAGGTCACTAGATTTTACTAGCTTTCACTTCAGACAACTCTAAATTATTTGTATATTATCTAATTTGTGGGTTATTTATTCTTTTCCATTCTTGCCTAGTGTTTATGTAGCAAATAACTACTTCTGAATTAGCCCTGTTTTTTGCATAGCTACCAACATGAATTCATGGAATAACATCTTAAATAAATCCAGATTAAGAAAACAAATCTTCCTAATTTACAAATATATTATACTCCATAATATTTTAAAATTTTATATTATGTTAGTTCATTTGTGACTCTATATTTCTTCACTAGAATGTAATTTTAATCTATTTTAATGTTTTAATTCAATATTTCAAATATTTATTTAATAGCTTCAAAGAAATACATGAAGGTACACTTAGTAGAGATAGGTATCACAGCAAAGGTTAATACTGCCTGTTTTAGATTATAATCATAGTTTACTAAAATAAAACAGTAAACATCTACACTCATCAGTTTTATAAACATCAGAACTAAAATCCTTAATAAAAATAGCTGAATAAGCCCTAACCAGTTTGGCTCAGTGGATAGAGCATTGGCCTGCGGACTTAAAGATCCCAGGTTCGATTCAGGTCAAGGGCATGTACCTTGGTTGTGGGCACAACCCCACTAGGGGGTGTGCAGGAGGCAGCTGGTAGATGTTTCACTCTCATTAATATTTCTAACTCTTTATCCCTCTCCCTTCCTCTCTGTAAAAAAAAATTAATAAAATATATTTAAAAAATAACTGAATATGAATAATTTTGCCAGGTACTATGTTTAATATGTAAAACAAAATAAAAAGGAATAAAAAAGAAACATAACACTGATTTAATTATAGTTCATTGAAGTTCGTTGATAAAACCATAGTTCATATCAAGTGAGAAGGATGCATTCCAAATCACAGAATATTTTCAGATTTAGGTATTTCTTGAATTTGTCCTTGATATGGGTTTTTATACATTTGAATTTTAAAAGTCTGACACTGGCAGGTTTTTTGTGCCCATTTAGAATCTAATATAAAAATCTTACTGAGAAGGATTCTTTACAGGTTGACTGTCTTAGAGACAGGATGTAGTACTTGGGACAGAGAGAAATGTGTGGAATTGCTTTCAGGAAACCAGAAAAATACTCACACATGTGTAATAGAACTTGATTTTCATGCTCCAGCATGGTGGCAAGGCTAGAAAGACATAGGGAAATACACAAGTTTTGTGAAGCCATGTGTTGTGTTACATGTTGTTATGGCTTGTGCCCCACCCCCAATTCATATGTTGAAGTCCTAGACCCAGTACACAACAATATGACTTTATTTAGAGACAGGGTCTTTACTGGAGGAGTTGAATTAAAATGAGTCATTAGGGTGAGCCCTATTCCAATACTACTGATGTCCTTATAAAAAGGAGAAATTTGGACACAGAAATGCATATTGTCATTAACTATGCCTATTTCAAAAGGTCATGTGTACATGAAGAACACCATCTAGAGATCATTCCTTCACAGCCTTCAGAAGGAACCAACCTTGCCAATATCTTGGCCTTGGACTTCTAGCCTTCAGGACTGCGAGACAATACATTTCTGTTGTTTAACCCAGATCGTGGTCTTGTTATGGCAGCCCTAGCATGGCATGGGGTGTCAAGCCCTATTCCATCTTCCTGACAATATCTTCAGTGAAGTCTACATCTCACATTAATTCTTTTACTGCAAGAAAATTATTTCTGGTCATGTGAAGAGCTTCTCAATTCTGGGTATTCATGTGTGTGATATTAAAAACAAAACAAAAAAAAAAAACAACTATGCCAAAACCAGTTTGGCTCAGTGTCAACTTAGCCTTTTATAGATATAAAATAAACTTGCTTAATTAGAACTGCTTTCTGATTTAGCTAAACTTTTTACAGGCAAGTGAAGCATCTCAACTTCTCTTTCAGGTAATTGTCAGAAACACAGCAGTAAATATCAACACAACACAGATTATTATTGTAGGTCACTCAGGGAGAACAAAGGGTAAAATATTTAACTACAGAGATGCTTGACTATATTCTGCACAGTGAGAAAACCTGAAGTCATTTTCAAGGTCCACCATTTATTACTTCTTTACAGTTGGGTCAAGTTTCTAAACTTTTTAAATCTCTGTTTTGGGCTAATGAAAAGAAAATAGGATTATATCAAGTCTCCTAACTACCTACTCTAGGACTTCTGTGAGATCAAATGAGGCACTTGAAAATGTTTCACAAACATTTGGTTAAAGTGTAAAATGTTTGCACCTGGCTATAAAGCAAGTCATATTCCTGGGCTGAAGAAACTGCAAGGAGACTAATCACTAGGGAGAGGAAGCTGGGCATTGCTATGTGATGTCATTACCCGGTGCCCATGATGACCATATCCAGGTTGGGCTGGGCTGTGGGTTGGGCTGGGATGTTTTGCACCATGGGATCTTGGCAGAGTTGGCTGCTTTGGTAGGGTGTCACTCTGGGGTGGTGGAAGGGCCTGTGTCCCCACTTGGGGGAAGCCAAGTGTTGGTTTGTTGGTGCCAGGTTCATGGTGCCATTTATTTTTAAATGATCAGTGTGCATCATGGCAGTTCATGTGTTGAGCATCTGTGCGCATCATAGCTACCAGTTGGATGGATGGACATTGAGCCTTATATGTAGGGAGAAATTATTGACTATATTCTCTATGTTGTGCTGTCCATCCCCATGACTATTCTGTTTATACCAATTTGTACTTTATAATCCCTTAACCTTTTTCACGCAATCACCCAACCTCCCTCCCATCAGGAAACCATCAAAATGTTCTCTGTGTCTATAAGTTTGTTTCTGTTCTGCTTGATTATTTTGTCTTTTAGATTCAATTGTTGATAAGTATGCATTTATTGTCATTTTATTATTTATGTTTTTATCAGTCTTTTCCCTTCTTCTTCTTCTTCTTCTTCTTCTTCTTCTTCTTCTTCTTCTTCTTCTTCTTCTTCTTTAAGAAGACCCTTTAACATTGCATGTAATACTACTGATGAACTCCTTTAGCTTTTTCTTATCTCTGAAGCTCTTTATTATAAGTCCTTCAATTCTAAATGATAGCTTTACTGGGTAGTAATCTTGGTTGTAGATCCTTGCTTTTCATCACTTTGAATATTTCTTGCCACTTACTTCTGGCCTTCAAAATGTCTGTTTGGAAATCAGTTGGCAATCAAATGGGAGCTACCTTGTAGGTAACTAACTGCTTTTCTCTTGCTGCTTTTAAGATACTCTCTATCTTTAACCTTTTAATTATAATGTATTTTACTGTGGTCCTCTTTGGGTTAATTTTGTTTGAGACTCTGTTTCCTGGCCTTGTATATCTATTTTCTTCACCAGATTAGGGAAGTATTCTATCATTATTTTTTTCAAATATGCTTTTAATTTCTTAGAGCAAATTAAGAAATTTGCTTCTCCTTCTGGCACTCCCATGATGTAAATGTTGGTATGCTTGACTGTGTCCTGGAGGCTCCTTACAATATCTACATTGTTTTGGATTATTTTTTTCTTTTGTTATTCTGAATGAGTGTTTTTTGCTTTCTTATATTCCAAATCACTGATTTGATTCTCGGCTTCATTCACTTTACTGTCTATTCTATGTAAATTATTCTTAATTTCTGTTAGTGTATTCTTCATTTTTTACTGGTTCTTTTTTTATGGTTTCCATGTCATTTTTTTATGCTGTTGAAGTTCTCTTTAAGTCCATTTACTCCTCCATAAATTCGTTGAACATCCTTATAACTAGTGTTTTGAACTCTGCATCTAGTAGATTGCTTGTTTCCATTTTCTTTTTCTGGAGTTTTTTTTCTGTTCTCTCATTTGAGACATGTTTCTTTGTCTCCTTATTCTGGCATCCTCCTATGTTTGTTTCTATGTAGTAGGTGGGATTGTTATATTTCCTTGGCTTTGTAGAGTGGCCTAGTAGATGTCTTATAGGGTCCATGGCAGAAACTCCCCATTCGTCTGAGCTTGACATTATAGTATGGGGCATACAAAGGCCAGAAACTGCATGTTTTAGAGATTTTAGAAAAGTCTAAAGCACTAGCCAAGATAGGCCATTGGTATGGAAAAGCAACTGGAAACAGCTTGGATGTGCCCTACAAGTTGGTGGGGTAGAGTCTCAGGGAATCAACAGGGGAGGATAAACATTGATAGTCAGGTTGATGAATATTAAGATATGGTGCCTGTCTGCCATCTCTTTAGGTGAAGAGTTCAGTAAGAGACTAATGGCCACTTCTACCATTCCCAATGTGCTTTTTAAATTTTTATCCCTAGTCATAGTATTTATTCCCTAGGTATTTCTGAATGATGGATGTTCTGCAAATCAATTTTATTTTTCATGTGGTTGTGGAGAATGCAAATACAAATCTCTGGCAAGGCTAAAAAGTAACAAATGTATAGCATTAATATAACACTGGAAATTCAATCACTCACACAAATATTTTTAAATTATAAATAAAATCTTTAATCAAAATTCTTATCTGTGGGATATAAGAAATTAGAATAGCTATCAAAAAACCGTCCCTTAAAATGGCATTAAGCCCTTATTTTTGTAACAGATAAATTCCACTAATTATAAATCCGATATACAAATAATTGCTATCTGTGTTTTAAAAGATACTTTTACAGGTATACAAAAGCATAGAAAATATCACAATCTATTTTCCAATGGGTTACCCAATGAAGGAAATCTCAGAAAAATAAAACGGTAAAGCACACTCATTTAGAAAAACAAATATAAAACATCCTTTAAGAAAATTAACAAATTGAATCCAGCAATACTTTAAAAGAATTTGGTGACCAACTAAGGATTATTTCCAGAGTGCAAAGACAGCTTGATCTTAGAAAATCTAGCAATAGAATTAACCATCTTAATATGTCAATGGGTAAAATAATATAATTATCTCAAAGATACAGATAAAAATTTAATAAAATTCTACAAAAGTTTAACATAAAATAACTAATTCTTAGTAAAATAAGAATAACACAATAGTTACTTGCTGTGATTTGAAAATCTGTCATACACCAACATCCAATGTCCTACTCACTGAGGAGGGTCATCTCTATGAGAACCAGAATAATACAAGTATGCCTACTTACATTATTATAAAAATATAAGCAATAATATCATTAAGTGAGGGGAAAATTCTAAATATTAAATTGGGGCATAAAAATCTACCATATGATTGTCTACATGTACAATGCAAAAGGAAATGGATAAAATTTGACTACAGCTATTAGGGAAGTTCAAAAGTATGACTAATTACAGAATTAATTACAACTCAATCCTTTCCTAGATAATAACCTTTGAAAATCTGGAAATGGGAAGTTATTCTACAACCAAAATATAAATGCCTCGGGAAAAATATTTAAGATATATGGTACATTTATTTTTAAAATTACAAAATTTACTAAGAAACATAAAGAAGATGTGAATAAATGGAGTCACAATGCATGTTATATGAAACCCAATATTGAAAAGATTTAAGGTTTCTCAAAATTAACATATAAATGTAACAAAAATCATGTGCAATTTAGCATAAAAATTAAATGTACAAAGACAGCTGAGTTTGAATCCCATATTATGAGACATTGGACATGTAACAACCTCAATGAGCTTGTTTGTGCAGCTTTCAAGTAATAGTCATAAAGGCATATCTATTTTGTAGAATTGCTGTGGAATTTAAATAAAACAGTGGATGTAAAATCTTTAGCACTGTGTTTATATTCGAGTTAAATATAATGTTGGATATTTTAGTTATTATTCTTTCACTTTGAGCCGGGAGTTTAAAATACTTTCTATAAAGAATAATATAGCAACTCTTTTAGACTTTGAGGTCATATAATTCCTTTCACATATTTTTCTTTATTGTATGTTTGACTTTAACACTTAAAAAATATGAAAAATTATTTCAAAACTAAAATTTGGATTAAGAAAACAGGCCAAGGGCTAGTTTTGTCCTGTGGGCTGTTTGCAGACTCAAATTCTAAACAACCAAAACAAATTTAATCTCACTGGTAATCAGAGAAAGAAATATAAATTAAATGCAAGTTATCAAGTGGGTAAAGATTTTTTTTAATACCCAGCATCCTTAAGCAAAGAAGAAGAAAAAAATATGCACAGAGGTGATTACCAAAGAGAAAAGGAGTTGGGGGGAGGTAGAAGAGATAAAAGGCAGATCAATGGTGATAAAAGAAGAATTGACTTGGCGTGTTCAATACACAATACAATAGACAGAGGATGTATTATAGGGGGGGGGGGATGCCCAGTATTTATGAAGATATAAGGAAATGGACACTCACATACACTGCTGGTCAGTTTATAACTGATGGCAACTTTAGTGCATCAAAAGCTAAAAGTATATATTTTCTTTTACCAAGAAATTCTAGTTTTAAAAACATTTTCTAAAGAAAAGATTGGAGACATTCTCAAATGCTTAAATAAATATGTTTATCAAGAGCTTATAAATACTGAAAAAGATCAGTCACAACTTAAATGTTTAACCAGAAAGGGCTGTTAAATAAATTACAGCCCTTTACAATAGCAGAATTGTATGCAAGTGTTAAAAATAAAGAACAAAATAAGGAAACAAACAAAATAGAAACAGACCCCTAGATACAGAGTACGCACTGATGGTTGCCAGAGAAGAAGAGGGCTAGGAGGTTGGGTGAAAAAGGTTAAAGGATTATGATGTAAAAATTGGTAGTTATAAAATAGTTATGGGGATGTAAAATACACATAGGAAATAGTGTTAATAATATTATAATAACTACTAGAGGCCCGGTGCATGAATTCATGCACCAGTGGGGTCCCTCAGCCTGGCCTTCGGAATCGGATCAAAACTGGCTCTCCAACATCCCCGGAGGGATTCCAGATTTCAAGAGGGCACAGGCCAGGCCGAGGGACCCCACTGGTGCACAATCAGGGCTGGAGAGTGACACGGGAGGTTGGTCAGCTGGAAATGGACCATGGGAGGTCTCCAGGGCAGGTCCGGCCTGACTTGCTCAGTCGAGATCAGCCAGACCCCAGTAGCAAGCTCATCTACCATTCAGAGTATCTTCTTCCTCATGGTCAGTGCACGTCATAGCGAATGGTTGAGTGGCTTTAGTATATCATTAGCATATTATGCTTTGATTGGTTGAACGGCCAATCTGTATATTGGGCTTTTATTATATAGGACTCAAGGTATGATGCATAAAATTCATGCAAGAGTAGGCCTTCCTTCCCGGGCTGCCAACACCAGCTTCCTTCTGACTCCCGGGACCCAGGCTTCATCTGGGAGGACATCTAGAATGATATATGGAATGGCATCTGGTCTAATCAGCATATTACCTTTTTAGTATTATAGATGTACGGTGCCGGGTGGTACTTGAAATATTAGGGGGATCACTTTATAATGTAGATATGATTATCTAACCACTATGTTGTACACCTGAAACTAATACAAAATAACATTGATTGTAAACTGTTATTTCGTCTCCTATTTTCAAGTTTTTTTTTCTTTTTTTTCATAAAAGATATTGAACTTCACTGTTATTCTTGGGGAAGAAAATGTTCGATAGTTGAGACATATTTCTTAATGACCCTAAGATAATTAAATATACAGCCAAATCTCTCAAATTTTCAAGTGAAAACCCCTTTTAAATTTCTTAGGCTAAGACCATTCTGAAGACTTAAATTTGAGGATAAAAAAGAATTGAGGCTGAGTGTATGTACGGAGGTGGTGATGGGTCTTGCTCAGGTACCTGTATGTGGTGAAGAGGAAGAGCATATTTGGCCAGGACCTTAACTCTGCTTTGCTGGATATCGTATGGAGTGTACAAATTTTAGGAAGGAAATAGCTGAGGAGCTGGAGAGACAAAGAAGTCAGGCAACTACATTTTTTTTTTCTGGGAAGATAAGAAAAGTTCTTATTTTAAAATTAAGTTACATTACACTTTGGTACAATAAAGTAAGTGGCATAAGCTTCACTTGGAGAAGTCAGCGAGGCTCTCTCTCTGTGTCAGGTGGTACAACTCCAGGCACGCCATTCACAGAGAGCTTTGTAGGGAGAGCATCCCCGGAAGCACAGCGCTGTTCACATGAATTACAATGTGAGTGATGGCCCTGCAGTTGTGCACACAGAACTCCGAGTTTGGGTGAATTTCATCAAGACTAAAACAGAACAAAACTGTGAGATAGGTAAGTTTACCAACACCTATCCTAGTAACTTTATTGACTTTTTGGCATGATTTCCTCCGACTGCATCCATATGCTACCTCAAGATGCTCAAGTCTTGTTTCTGCAGTCTGCACCCAGCTGTTCAGATGCCCTCGCTTTAGACCTAGACCATCTACTTCATTGTCGAATAAATTCAGGCCACTGTAGACAAGAATTGTGTTACTTCTCCATGGTAACTGGTAAGCTGTGTTAACCATTGGCCCCTGTGGATAAAGGATTTATAAGCAGTGTTCATTCAGTAGTTGGGTTTGAGGAACCTTGGCGGGCTGCTTGAGTAAGAATTCAAAAGCCTTTAAAGCGGGGTGCCTAGATGGAAGGCTTTGTTGTAGAGAAATCTACATTCAGGTATCACTAGTAAAGTTTATAATATTAAAAGATCTCACAAGCCCTGGCCGGTTTGGCTCAGTGGATAGAGCTTCAGCCTATAGACCTGAAGGTCCAGAGTTTGATTCCAGTCAAGGGCACCTACCTCAGCTGCAGGCTCCTCCCTGACCTGGGCCTTGGTTGGAGCACGTGCAGGCGGCAACCAATCGATGTGTTTCTCTCACATTGATATTTTTCCTCTTTGTCTTTCCCTCTCTCTTCCATTCTCTCTAAAAATCAGTAGAAAAGTGTCCTGGAGTGAGGATTAACAAAAAATTAAAGATAAATAAATAAAATAAAAACAAAAATCTCACCAAAAAAAATATCTTTATAGGCCCCTCTGTTACATATACTTTGCCCTGAATAACTAGATAAAATGATGGCTGAAATATTCCATTTGCCCTAGCCTGTGAACATTTATAGTGCTCCATCATATATATTTTTTTAAGATCTTAACATTTGCTAACTTGGTTTTTAGTTTTCTTTGCTTAGTTCCTCGCATCCTTCTCCCAACTGCCACTCAAACAAGTGTAACCAAGGAGAAAACAGAGATATCCTGGCACCTACGGTCTTTTTTTAAATCTAGCTGTCTAGAGTAGTGAGTGCACTAGAGGTTAATTGCAGGAGCACATCTTATGATTCAAAAGAATAAGAATTGCTATTAATTCAAGGAGTAGCGTGGAGAAAACAAGGCAGAATAATGGTAGCGGGCGGGGGAGAGAAAGCAAAATGAGCAAACAGAAGTAGTAAAGCTACAAGACCTTTGGTATAATTCTTTGATGAGCAATTGTATGCATGACCTTCAGAGGGAACTTACCTATTTCATGATTTGTTGACAGGCTGGTGTGTGACATTTTGACTAAAGGACCTAGTTACTTTGTGAAGAGAGGAAGGTACCCTTTAGGTAAGGAATATAAACAAATGTCTTCAACTCAGACATTTTTGAAAGAGCTCAAGAGACTCCTGCTAAAGTGCATGAGAATGACATCCTGGAGTGGCTTTCAAACAGACAGATATTTTAGAATCTGTGAGCTTAGTGAAAATCTCTCTTTTGTTTCAGATTTAAGGAGAAAAATGTAGTGGATACAATTTGATCACTTAATACAAGAACTAGAAAAATGCAGCTATTCTAAAGGAAGGACATCTGGAAAACAAAAAGGCAAACCGAGTATATAAATGGAGTTATAAAATTTCAACCTGTTTTTCAAATATACAGAAAGGCCCTTGAAATTTCTAATCCAGAATAAAGATTTTAAAAAGGGGGATATTGGTGTTTATATTCATATTTACCATAAAGGACATTTGGATTGCTCCTGATTCAAAGGTTTTGTTTAAGGAAAATTAGAATATTTGACAGAGATTGAAATCTCAAAGGAGAAAGTTATGAAACATCTTGAGAAAATTCAGGCTCACGAGAACAGCAGGAGTGGATGACATTTAGCAATTAACTCCAAGGAAATAAAGAAATGTGCAATAGCAAAATGGCTGATAGGATTTGCATAAAACAGAGCAATCTATTTTGTCTTGAACAGCTGTTAAAAGTTCTTTCAAAGTTACTAGCAATAAGCTGAAATTTCTTTCTATCATCTATGGATAAAAAGAGGGTAAGATGAATATTTTACAGAAATTTGTTAGAAAGATGTTTTTCTTAGAGATCCAAAATTTAATAAAGGATTCTACTGAAAGCTTTATGGGCATGCCTTTGGGTCTCTGTTCTCCAAAAGTAAAATGCACTTGCTTGATAATTTTATCCAGCACATGAACCTTTCCTTGAATCATTAGTTCCTGCAAGATGAATATCCTGGACATTTATGAATGAGATGCCCTAATGGGCATCTCAAATTCTCTTGCTAAATATTTTATCTTATATAAAAGGAAATTCATTAAAAGTATGTTAGGCATTCTTTTATTAGAATAATGTTGGAGAGCTGATATCAAAGAAGAGCTATACTTTAAATGATTTAAATTCTTTTATTGCTCTTTATAAGCCAAAAGTCATTATCAACTAGCTGAGGGTTCCATTTAATCACAAGTAAATATAGTACAGCAACACAAGCATCAAAGCAAGATCAAGCTTCAGACAGAGGCTCACAAAAAGTTTCTGATTGTAAAAAGTTAATATACTCTAAAGAAGATTTTTTAAATTATTTTGGTAAACACCATGCCCAACCAGTGTGGTTCAGTGGTTAAGTGTTGACCTGTGAACCAGGAGATCACAGTTAGATTCCAGTCACATGTCAGGGTTGCGGGCTTGATCTCCAGTGTGGGGCCTGCAGGAGGCAGCCAATCAATGATTCTCTCTCATTATTGATGTATCTCTCACTTTCACCCTCTTCTTTCCTCTCTAAAATCAATAAAAATACTTTAAACAAAACAAAAGAAAAACATTCCATTGTTAGAATTTAAAAAGTTTCAGCATGTGTCCTTGTGAATATTGCTGACATGGTTAATAATAGATTTTCATAATCAAAGGTGTGTTATTCATTAATGAACATGAATAAAAGTAAATATGTACTAAAAGTATATATTTATATGTACATATTTACTTTTATTCATGTTCATTAATGAACATGAATAAATATGAATAAAAGTATACATATGAATATGAATAAAAGTATACATTTTCATTTGTAATCAATGTAAATTAACCATTACTTTCTTCTATGGTTAGAATACAAACTGTGTGGAGTTATACCAAGATTGCTCTATGAAGACTAATTTCTGAGCCTTTATAAAACATGAGTAAAACAAAAAGGATCATTTTAATAAAGCATCTATATCAGATCATTTCATTCCATGCTGGACCCACCTATTCAAGATGCCAACTCTCTATTCTCCACTTAACTACCCTTCAAAACTCTCTCAAGTTCACCTTCTAATTCACAATGATCACTAATTTCTCTGAAGTCAGGGCACTTAAAATTTATAGCACTCATTTGGTAATTAATCATGTAATGACCTGTGATATTTCTTTAATTGATATTATTTAATCTCTCTCTCCCTCTCTTTCCCCCCCCCTTCCCTCATCCCTTGTGTCCTTTTCTCAATCTCCAACTCTCTCTCTCTCTTACTTATATTTTAAAGGTTTTGAGCTTTGATGCGCACATGTATGCAGTAAATTGCCACTTAGACATTAATTCATGACACACAACACTGTCTTGCATTCAATAAGTGCTCAATAAAAGTTTGTTGACTTAAAAATATAGTTTCAAAACTTAACCTTATGCTGGAGGCCTGGCAGATATGTTAAAGACTTAATTAAATTTATGAGCTATGATTTGAAAGATGGGAGGTGATAGGTAGCTGGAAAGTAGGGTGTAGTGAGGCTTGGCAATCTTTCAGAGATGTTTTGCCAAACCTTCATTCACCTGCCCCTTCCCAAGATCAGATTCATGGTGACTTCTTTGGGTGAAGAAATCATGGCAGATTCTCACAGATCATTCACCCACCTGCTCCAGGAGAGACCACTGTAGTATGAAAGTTCACAGGCTCTCAACTTCTAGAACAACCTTGGAGAGAGAAAAGGAAAAATTAAGAGGCTTCTTCCTTTATCTCTATGTTCTTTTAATATCTAAGCACTCGGAGTCAGAATCCAAATTATCAGCAAAGAAGGCACAGAAGTGTTCATATACAACCAAGTGAGAGGAAAATAAGACACTTGAGGGCATGAAGAAGTTTCTGAGAGAAACTTGGTATCTAACTGACTTCTTTCCTCTTCTATCCAAGTAGGATCGGACCTAAAACGGGTAGTCGGACATTCCTCTCACAATCCAGGACTGATGGCTCCACACTGCTCGCCTGCTTGCCTTCCTGATTGCCCCTTACCGCTTCTGCCTGCCAACCTGATCACTTCCTAACCACTCCCCTGCCAGCCTGATTGATGCCTAACTGCTCCCCTGCCAGCCTGTTTGCCCCTAACTGCTCTCCCCTGCAGGCTGGTCCCCCCTAACTGCTCTCCTCTGTAGGCCTGGGTCTCTCCCCAACTTCCCTTCCCTGCAGGCCCAGTCACCCTGAACTTCCTTCTTCTGCTGGCCTGGTCACCTCTTACTGCCCTCTCCTGCAGGCTTGATCACCCCAAACTGCCCTCCCTTGCAGGCCTGGTCCCTCCCAACTGCCCTCCTCTAGTAGCCTGATCACCCACAATTGCCCTACCTTGTAGGCCTGGTCCCTCTCAACTGTTCTCCCCTGCTGGCCATTTTGTGGTAGCCATCTTGTGTCCACATGGAGGCAGTCATCTTTGACCACATGGGGGAGGCCATCTTGTGTGTTTGAGTGAAGGTCAATTTGCATATTATTCTTTGATTAGATAGGATAGAGGCCTGGTGCCCGGGTGGGGGCCAGTTGGTTTGCCCTGAAAGGTATCCTGGATCAGGGTGGGGGTTCCCTTGGGGCATGGGTTGGCCTGGGTGAGGAGCTTGTGGTGGTTTTCAGGCTATCCACGCCTCTCGGTGACCAAAGGAGAGGCTCTGGTGTCTGGGATTTATTTATCTTCTATAATTGAAACTTTATAGCCTTGAGCAGAGCCAAGCCTCCTGCTTGCTCCATGGCCATAGCCATTTTTTGTTGGGATTTATTTATCTTCTATAATTGAAACTTTGTAGCCTTGAGTGGAGGCCTTGGTTAGCCAGGGCAGACAGAAAGCTTGGCTTTCTCCATCTCCAGGGGCAGGTCAAGCCTCCTGCTCTCTCCATCTTTGTGGCTGCTGCCATTTTTGTTGGGATTTATTTATCTTCTATCATTGAAATTTTGTAGCCTGGAGTGGAGGCCTTGGCCAGCCAGAGCATGTGAAAAGCTTGGCTTCCTCCATTGCCAGGGAAAGCTAAGCCTCCCTCCTGCTCTCTGTGGCCACAGCCATCTTGGTTGGATTTATTTGCATATTCACTCCTGATTGGCTTATGTGTATGGCTTGTGGGTGTAGCTTTTGTATTACTCTTTTATTAGATAGGATTATGTAAATTTGTTTATGACTTCTTTGAAAACAATAAAAATCAATTTAACAAAGTATTTAACATATAGTTTCAAAGGATTCAAAGACCCACAAGTATAATACCTTATAAAATCAATAAACTTCAAATCAACATTTTGTTTTTGCCAATTAAAAGAGCAACTACATGGAGACTAGTGGGAAAACCATTGATGTTCTCCAGGCATGTGGTATCTCTCCTATATCAACGTATGGCTATGATGTCATAGTTATTATAAATGCTGTAGATTTACTCTGAGCAAATATAGGTTTGGTAGGCAGAGTAATAGCCCCTCAAAACATCCACATCTTAATCCCTGAAACCTGAGTCTATGTTATCTTACCTGGCAAAGGGGAATTAATGTTGCAGATGGAATTAAGGTTGCTAATCAACTGACCTTGAGGTAGGGATATTAATCTGGATGATCCAGGTGGGCCCCATGTAATCAGAAGGGTCTTTATAAGTAAAAGGTGGAGGCAGGAGGGTCTCTGTCAGAGGGATACAATCTGAGAATAACTTAACCATCTTTTGCTGCCTTTGAAGATGAAAAGAGGCTATAAGCCAAGGAACCTAGGTGGCCTCTACAAGCTGGAGCAGGTGAGGAAATAACTTCTCCCTTAGAGCCTCCAGAAAAAACACAGCCCTGCCAATATCTTTATTTTAGCCCAGTGACACCCATTTCAACATTTGGGACTTTGCCCTCTAGTATAGTAAGTTAATAAATGTATAGTGTTTTAAAGCAATACATTGTGGCAAATTCTTACACCAGTAAAATAAAACTACTACAACAGTCAAAAAGAAGAGAAATAAAAAAGTATGTGGCTGCTAGCCTGAGAAGCCAGGGATTGGTATAGGAGTCTTTTCCATGGAGTGTTCAAAAGCAGCAGAGAGAATCAACATTACAGCATTCTTGGAAGATTTTATCTGAAACCTGCTCATTAGGGTGGAAAAGTTAAATATAAGTAAGTAAATAAACAAATAAATCTAAGATAAATCAATAGCACACTTCAATAGGCAATTATTAAACACCTGTGGCTGGGGATTCAAGGTAAAGTGTGCAAGATCAATGCAGGTGGGATATTCCCGGAGTGCCATGATGGGAACTTGGCCTGAAAGCTTCTTTTTTATAGCAGAAAAGAAGAAAAAAAATCAAAGACAAAAATCAAGGAGAAAAAGTGACCAGTTCCCATTTGCAGTTGCTGTCTCCCACACATCCATACATTAGCAGATTTTCTATCAGAGGCAAGTTACTCCACTATGTATAGGTGTGGCTGCAGGGAGACTAAGAACAACTTTCCTTACCCCCCAAAAAAATGTATTTTCCATAAACTTTGATAGAAATTCCAGAAGCAGTTTCCTATATTACTGATTGTTTTTCTGCACATCAGTCACATTTTTATCTTTTCTTTATGTTTGCAAAACTCAACTTGATATCAGTACCTACATGGGCAGGTTCTAATAAGCAGGCAAAAACATATTTCTTTCCCCAAAATCCATAGACAAACATTAAGTGTCAAGGACACATTTTTTTTTCCTATAAGTTTTGAGGACCACCTACAACAGCCATGACAGCTGTGCTAATCGAAAAAGCAAACGAGGCCACAAAGGACTGTTCTTTGACCATGTAATCAATTTTCCACTCAATGCATTGTTCATTCTTGGAGACTTTAATGCCAGAATTGATTTTAACAGCCATTATAGAAATACTTAAGTCAAAGGGCTTGCAACCTTTTTTAGCATGACCAATAGAATTTTTTAAATAGATATGTGAATAAATCATTGAGTATGATTCATATGCTTTTTTAAAAAGGTTCTTTGAGCCACTGTCCAGACGCATTCTTTACAAGTAGTCAAGTGGACTAAGTAAAATCCCATACTGAGAAATAGTGCATTAGTTCAGTTTATGCTTACAAAATTATGTTTGAAACATTTGTATACCATTTCAGCAGCTCCCAGAAAAGCCAATAGGTAATCAGTTAGCTTATAATGGGTGATCACTCTTCAACATGAAATCTGAGCAAGAAGTTGTGTAAGCAGTCCTGATGACAAAATGTGACCTTAATTTGTACGCAAGGCAGACATTTAAAACCTCAGGAATGGAGAAATATAATAATTGCTGCTCAAGGTGATCAAGTTAGGAGTGCTTCCATAAGAAATAAAATGTTGAAAAAATTAAGTGATTGTATATATTTTTCAAACATTCAAAGAGCAAGATAAACTAACTGAAAGCCTTTGCTTATTCATATGTCCTCTAATAAGAGTTATTTAGGGCATCCTATGACTGCAAATAAAAATGTACATAAAATGAAATCTAAGCCATAATTAACACAAATAGCAAGCAATCTATTGGAAAGGATAGAGATTTATAGACAACTTACATGTTAAAACTTAAAAATGATAGTAGAACTTTTAATTTGTACTCTCCTGGTAGAACAACTTCTGATAAATTAGGGTGTTTTTAAATCATCACAAAATGAGATTATTCAATAAGAAATTCTTTTTTCCAGGATTTTACAATATGTTGAATTCATACTTGACAAATTGCATAGAATTTCAATCACATGATTGGAACATTGCTAGCTAAATTTCATGATTAGGAAGCCTCTATCTTACTTTTGTACAGACATCCACCAGCTTCCAAAAGACCTTTGAACCTCCACTTTGCAGTATATCAGGCCTCACACACACTGTCATCATAGGGCCTATGCACAGAGTATGTTTAGCAGGCAGTTATTGTCCATGGAATGAACAGTGTTATTACAGCACAAGCAGGCATCCATCAGAATTCTCAGCAGCACACCTGTCCTTAAAGAAATGTCCTTATGTGTGATAGGGTGCCTGAGTGACACAGACATGACATCCATGTTAACAATCAGCATTTATCTGGGGTTCTGCATGCATCATAAAGCACAGCTTTAATTCCATCTTTGGTTTCAACTGGGAACAAAGAATGGGCAAAGAATGATGTCTTTTCTCATCTTTGTTCAATGTCAATGGTGAGCACCATTCGTCTTTCAGCTGAATGTGCCTTCTTTCTGTTTGATAAAACAAGACAGAAAATTTTCTAGTATAAAAGAAATGCATGTTCATTCCAGGTAAATGTAGAGTTAAATTCCTTAAAAATGTTCATTCTTAACATGTGCATAATCCCCAGAGGGGAAAAACAGTATATTTATTGACTTAATAGTCAATAAAAACTACCAAGTTGAATACACTATGAACTTGCCTCTGACATTGTGAAAGTTACTGATATCACAAGTTCGTTAAAAGTCATGTATAGAACATACTGAATAAAAATTTCAGGGAAGGAAATAGTTTGAATTACTTTCTCTTGAAGATCAAGAGAATAAGTCAGCTTGACTGATAATATTAGATGACTTAGAGTCATGAACAAGATCTATTAAAGCATGCATTAAAAATGGCCTCCACCCTCCTTGGGCCCCTGACTGTTATAGAAAACTGTCTCAAACTGAAGATTTCCATCAATCTTCAGGAAATTTATTTGGCTATTTTTAGTCTTTATCCCTGACTATGTAAACAAACAAACAAACAAAAAAAAGCATTTAGAAGCTACCTAATCTTCATTTGGGACAAAGTGCAGCCTTTAAAAATCAAACATACATTCTTCTTATATAGTACCACAGGTCCAGTGCACAAATTTGTGCATGGATGGGGTCCACCCAGCACAGCCCCAAAAGGGGAAGATTGGGGCTGGGCCTGTCAGGAGGAGGAGATGGCAGGAGGTTGGCTGGCTGGCCCATCCCTATCAGGGTCTGATCAGGGCTGGGCTGGCTGGGGGAAGGGGCCATGGATGATTGGGGCCCAGCCCCTAATTGGGGTTGGGAGGCCAATTAGGGGAGGGGCTGGCCATGGGGAAGAGCTGTGGGTGGTAGGCCAATCAGTCCCACTCCTGAATCAGGTGGGGGTGCTGATCGGGGGCCAGTGGTTAGGAGGAGGGGCCATAGGTGGTTGGCTGGCCAGCCCTTCCCCTGATGGGGTGAGGAGGCTAATCTGGAGTGGGACTGAGTGGGGAAAGGGGCTGTAGGAGGTTGGCCACCCAGCCCCACTTACCCCCTATTGGGGTGGGGGGTGCAATTAGGGGTGGGTGGTCAGGGGGAGGCGCTGTGGGTCTATTGTGGTGGAGCAGGCTGATCAGGGGCAAGGCTAGAAGTGGGGGAGGGGGCGTTTGGCTGAAGGCCAGATCTTGATTGGGGTGAGAGAGTCCTATTAGGTGCAAGCTGGCAGTGGGGAAGGGCCACGAGGTTGGCTGGCTGGCCCCACCCCCTGATCAGCAGGTCGCTGGCCACAGTAGGCATCTTAGCGACTGGTTGTTATGGTCATTATGGCTATTACAATCACTGGCTTTAATATATATAGATTTCCTTTGTACTCCAATTATCATTTTCACCCTTAAAGGGAAAGTATACTCTTGATTTAGCCTACACAATACTAAATATAAGATCAACCATGTATTCATAAAACCATTTAGTAGATTGCTGAAGTATCTAAATGACAATGATGTACATTTCTGCATTGCGTGGATGTATTTTGGATAGAATGGGTTGTGTGTTCTGGTTCTTAAATAACCTGAAAAAATGATTCATGCCCAGTGACCTATATATTATGAGCTTCAATAAATACTAGAAACTTAAAGGTGATGGATGTAGAGAATCTTCAGGATAGCTATTAACAGGATTTTGGGGGATCTCTTTGCCAACCAGGTATTTAGGAACTGAATGTATTATTTCTAAATGAGAAAATACAAACATTAGTGATGTGTAAATCAACTTTTAAGTTTTCTTAGCCTTTTTTATAAGCAGGTAAATGCCCAACTTTCCTTTGACAAGCACCTATATTAGAGTGCTTCATGCACTGATAAGGACAAATAATAGTATGTTATTTGAGATACTGTTAGGAAATGGAGCACAATAAAAGATATAAAGATTGACCCTTAATGTATTCCTCAAGTTGAGTATGTACTTCTTACTCTTCAGCAAGCAAACTCTTATAGGTAAAATTACTCCATTACAAACCTAACCTCCTTTGGTAATAATACTTTGGATTCAGTAATAATTGTTTTGTGATCCTCTTTACATTATAAGTACGTTCCATATACAATGTTTTTAATTCTCATTCCTCTATGACATGCACATCATTTTTTATTTATTGTATTGAAAAAACTGAAGCACAGAGAGGCTAAATAATTGCCCACAATCTCACAGCCAAGAAGTAGAAAAGCTGCAATTCAAATCCTGCTCCCAAGTTTATATTCTTAACCACAGTGCTTTGCTGCCTTTGAGCATTCTTTCTTTTACTAGCAGTTCTTTCTTCTGTTTAAAGCTGTTTAAATATTGGTTAACTTCCAAAGGAGATCGCATTAATGAGAACCTAGTTCAAACTCCTTCCCCATCTCAAAGTGCTCTCTACCACCGTGAACAGACCCACTTCACTGCTCTCATTTCTGGCTTATTCAAGCATACAGTCACTTAAGTACATCTTATGCTTGCTCTGTATAAGCTTGACTTTTAAAGAAATAGCATTTACTGGAATATACTAGTAATCCAAGAAATATAAATAGAGACAAAAATATGTGTTTTCCCATCTTTGTCATTGTATTTTGGTCTAGAAGAAATAAGAGATATTTCCTTTTTTTTTCTTGTGATTATCATTTTATTTTTTAAAATATATTTTTATTGATTTCAGAGAGGAACAGAGAGAGAGAGAGAGAGAGAGAGAGAGAGAGAGAGAGAGAGAGAGAGAGAAAGAAAGAGAGAGAAACATCAGTGATGAGAGAGAATCATTGATCGGATGCCTCCTGCATGCCCCGACTAGGGATCAAGCCTGCAACCCAGGCATGGACTCTGATAGGGAATCAAACCACAACCTTCTAGTTCATAGGTTGATACTCAACTAATGAACCATGCCAGACCAGGCTCATTTTAAAACAATATTTTTTTATTTATTTGTTTTAAATCATTAAGGATCACCATCCTCCAACTGGAAGTGGGAGAGCAGGATAGAAAAGAAAATATTCCCAAAAGCTGTGTCATACCAGAATCAAGAAAGTCCTCTTTATTTCTTATTTATTTATTTATTTGTTTATTTATTTATTTATTTTCATTTCTGGCCAGGCTTGGTCCTTCCTTACTGGGATGCCAGGAAGAGGAGGAAATGGCAAACAGTCAGGGCTTCAGGTGCCCACCCAAGCAGAATAAAGGCTAAAGGGTCTCATCTATAAGTCAGCACTGAGCACTGCCCTAGGGAGCAAGCATAGAGGAATGCAAACACTCCACCCACTTTAGAAAAAAATTTTAGGAAAACAAATGCTGCACCTCAAGATTAGGAGAGGAAACTGGGATCCTACAACGGGGCCAGCCATGCCCACTTGCCTCTACCCTCAGTTCTCTCTGTAAACTCTCTTTCTTACCCCTCTTTATCCTCAACCAGATGTTTTCCTTTACTTCTTATGTCTTTTCCTTTAGTCCCTAAGATACGGACAGCACATAAAAGCATGTAAAATAAGTAGAGCAAGAATCAACACATATCTTGTCCATAGAAGTTAGCCCTAGTGAATATATTATTGAAAACATTTTTTGCAGAGGAGGGCGGCCAGGTGTGGCTTCACACAGCAGCAGAGAGGAGAGAGAGACTATAGGATTCCTCAACTACTGGACCAGAGGAGGCCAGGTTAGAAGAACACTTCCCTCAGGGCAGACCAACCCATCCACCTGTCCAGGTATGTAAACTGCGCCCTGCACACAGCATGGGCTGCCCAGCCAGAGCATCAGAGCCAAGCACAGTTGGATTGAGATGCTGAACACTGGAGGTCCCCAAACAGACTCTCCGCTCTCTCAGCTGTCCAGTGATTGACTTCTTGCACTGGTCAGCTTCCTCATTTGTTCACATCAACAAAATCTGGGACACATTAATAGAAATGAAATATTTGTCCCCTCCTAAAATAATTGAATATGGGTCCCTAAAAAGGGGTCCTGATTAATTTCACCTACAAATTAGATATTTCTATAAGAAATATATAAAAAGGATCATATTTTTTAAACTCAGTTTCTCTTGAGTTTTAACTCTGCTGGCTTAGTAATGTAATGTAAAATATTTTCTTATGAATGTATAAACACTTTTGATATTAATGTACTTAGCAAACCAAAGGGGGAAAAGTCATTCAGATAAAAAAACACAAGCACAGACAGTGTTTTCATAATAAAACATTATAATCCTTAAGTACAGGATTGTTACAGGAGACAGGAAAAGATGTTGAATTGTTCTACTGTTTTTAAAAACAGTAGTGATTTTAGTTGTGAGATACCTTCTCTGAAGTGCCTATAATATCTTTCACTATAATATTTGCTTCAACATATCCATTCTCTCATACATTATATTATTAATATTAAGTTGTTGGAGAAATTTTATATGAATTTTTTTCAGTTTACATTTTAAATATTGGGGCAAAATCATATAACATCTATCCTAACTACTTTATACATTAGAAATTATATGAAAAGCATTCAGAGTGTTTTTTAAAGCACCATACATTTAAATTGTAATTACAATGTCAATTTTTATTTAATTTCATTTGGAATATAATGTGATATTTGCAAAAATTATAAACTATATTATATTTCACCTGAAAACATTTAAAATAGTCAAATTAAGAATTCATCTGTGTACTATTCATCTAATAGTTTCCTCATGCTTTTCTAAATTGTCTAGTTTTTATAAAGCATAAATGCTATCCTTTTTAATTTGAAAATATATTATTAAAAAAAATCAAACAAATAAATTCTTTGTAATATTTCTGCTGCTTTTGAAACCTTCAGTTTCAAAAGCAAGTAAATATTTTATCCAAGTAAATATTTTAAAAAGCCACCAGACTTTAATTTCTAATATTTTAGTGGACTGGATTAGATAGTTATTTTTCCCATGCATGACATATATAGTAATCATAGTAAACTTTAAGTCACATCCCCTGATCTTTAATTCCACAAGGTTGCACAAACCTTCCTTCATTATAGTTTCTTATTCTAAATAGTCTAAGTAACAAGTTGCCTTGACCACTATTACAGCCATATAACAGAATCCATCTGAAACCTGAATAGACGGGTGGCTTGCCTCAGTTTCATGTATCTTTCCATGTATTTCTCCAATGGGAGACTTCCAAAGAAAATAAAATTCAAAATCATCCCAAACTTGAAATTGCCTTACAATTTCCTAACATTGAAATAATGTGAAAATATATGTTTAGCACGAAATTTTGCTTAACACAAATTGTAGAAAACACAAATACCTAGCTCTTTGGTATGCTTCCAATTTAACTCTTCCATAAGGTCCCATGTCCAACTTTCACTCTAAAAAGTGAGCAGCAAAATAAAGATGTTTGTCTCCTTTTTAAATGAACAAGTGACTTTGCTTCTTCTTGTATGGTCAACTGTTTCTTTTCTTTTCTTTTTTCCTACGGTTTATTTATTTGTTTGTTTATTTGTTTATTTAAATTCTTCATTGCTGAAAGTTTTACATATGTCTCCTTTTTACTCCATTGACCTCTCCCTACCCCTCAGCACATGCCCCCACCCCTGTATTGTCAGTGTCCATCGGCCATGCTCATTTGCATGAATACTACTCCTTTGGTTAATCTCTTACCCCACCGAACTCCCTTGCCTTCCCTCTGAGATCAACCGTTTCTTTAAGTTTGTCCATGGATTCTGACTTTCCTACTTTGTGCACGTACTAAAATTGCAAAGGGGTTGTCTTCTGATGTAGACTGTCATCACATGACTAATATTGATGCACTAGCCTATACAAGAGTTGTCATCCCAAACAGCTTTCCATATCTTTCCACTTCATCAAATCTTCACCCTTTGCTAGTCACACAGGAGAGCATTTCTTTCCATCTCAACCAGTAACTTCTGTCCAGATTTAATTCCAATGTTATTTTAACTTTAAATGTTGGCTATTGTAGCATGCAAATAAAAAACTATGTAAGTTAAGCCTTATTGTCTTTATAATATAGGTGAAAAACTATGCAGTAGCTATGCAGCCAAACCAGAGATATGTGTAACTTCACCTCATCCAAAAAGAAATGGGAGTATCCATCCTGCCTAACTTCCAATGGACATCTTGACTCCAAACTCTAAAATTTTCCTTTACCTGTAAAAATGAACTGTGCTGGATGACAAAAGGGATATTATTTTGATATTATACATAAATTTTTAAAAAGGATGTACTTAGAATACATCATTGCCCAAACTGAATAACTCCCTTATGTGAATAAAAATATTTAGCAACCCTATCAACTACTTTGTTATTATGCTAAATCATTTCTGCTACTTTCTAATAGATCAGCTAAAATTACTTTCATTTTTATCTAGCCAGCAAATTCCAGCTCCTCTTTACGATTGAAACACTAGCTATTTGACCTCATAAGAAGAGTATCATGACAGTTTTGAAGCAGATCATTTTCTAATGTCAGTTGTAGAACATAAGATTTCTGATTGATCACAAGCTTTATTTTGTGAAAATACACATCAATAGAAGAACTTGAGGACTTATCAAATGCTGAATTAAATATTTCAACATAAATCTGTGTTTGCTGTCTTAAAGTGCTAGAAATTCTTATCTCTTTACTTATATGGGTGCTATAAATTTCACTTTGAAATGTACAGGTACTCTCTTTTTCATACAAATGAGGTCATTATTGATTGGCCTAGGAAATGGACTCCAGAGTGTTGATTTAAACTCCATTCCCTTAGGAAATTAACATTTTTGTAACAATAATAAAAATAAAATATTTTAAATACAGAGTTGTATGTTTCCTCCCCCTCTCTGTTCTTTTCTGAAAGTCTCTTAAGTATAGCTTAATAGCTGGTTTTAGTTTTTTTAAAAAATTAAGATGCCTTGGGTCAAAAAAAATCAATTTTTGGAAGTAGTAATATCAATTTCCTTGGCAGAGTTGCTGAATAGAGTTTTTATTGACTCTGAATCTAACTTACTAAGAAAAATTAGTGATAGTAGCAAATGGTTGTACTATGCAAATCCCTATGATAAAACAGCAATGGCTCATTGTTCACAGGATGGATGTGAAAACACATTTGAACAGTCTGAAATACTATGTTGCTTAGCATGACATTTTGACTTAAAGAAAAACTTAAATGACTTAAATATTTATTCAACCTCTTTACCACCACCCAGAGTTTAATTTTTCTCCATCTCTTAAAAAAATAAATCTGAGACCCCTACATAAGGAAGTAAAATAAAATGTTCTTTTTTTTTCCCCTTCCCATTTCACTAAATGTAGCCTGATAATGACTTTACCCAGCAAACTTTTTCTTGCCTTACTCTTAGATCTTTTATCTGTAAGAATCTAAGTTATGGAAAAAGTTCAGTCTACTTGGCTCCATCAATGTGCCTGCTCATGGCAAATCTCTTTTTGTGATGAGTTATCAATCTCTACCAGATGGACATTTTTAAATTATCCTTTATCCTTTCTTCTTTCTCAGTCCAAAATTATTTTTATTCAGTCTCAAAATCTCCAAAATTTGTTACCAAATCCTCCATGAAAGCATTCCTTTTGGAATGCAAACGTTGGCTGGTGAACATTTAAGGATATTTTCTTTAAGTGACTTCTAAAATGCCATGATGGACCCGGAGGAATCTGTTTCCCGAGCTGTTGTCAGAGTGATGTCAAAAGAAGATTGACCTTGCTATTTCTCAGCATAGGCTCCTTTAGAGACTCCCTGCAACACTTTGGATAGAAGGCCACGCTTGTCATTGTAAAATTAAGGCATTCAAAACATGACTTTCTGTTTCTCTTGACTTATACAGTACTATTATTTCTCTTTGCAATTTAATAATCCTCAGAGCTCACCATTTGAACCACTTTAAATTGTCAGTCCAAGCCATATTCCCATAGATTCTTTCCTATATACAGAATGCCCTCCCTGAATTCCTTCCTCACCAGTCACACCATGATTTTATAATTAATGTCTATAGATTAACTTAAAGATACTTTTTAAACATCATTAACTATAGGCAGCCTTAACTGATTTTCCCCCACAGGCACAGTTACTCACTCTACCCTATCTTTTGTAGTTCACAGCAATGTATACATATACATATACATATACATATACATATACATATACATATACATATACATATACATATATGTGTATACATATACGTATACATATACACATACATATACATACTCCTATTGTGTTGCTGGTAATGTTGACTGCATGTTGTTATCATTCAGCATGTTGTTCTCTCATATTTTATTATATTTTATCTTAAGTCATTTATCTATATTGCTTCAGCAGCTAACATAGTACTTAATACAGAATAGCCACTAATGTCCTGGAGAAGCGTAGGAATCTGATATGCCAACATCATTTTTAGACTACAACTTCCTCCACTGCCAAGTCATCCTTCTTAGTTCCTTTCTCCTTTCAGTCAATAAATATGCGTTGAGTGAAAATGTATGAAGAATATTTATTTTTTCTATAGTTGATAGACATCTAACACTTTTATACCATTCCTTCAATCCCTTCTCCCTGGGCACTAATTTTTAGTCTTTCAATTGGGTACTCTTAAACATATGCAAATACCTTTATTTCTTTATTCTTCAGTAAACCAATTACCTGACTGCCTCTAGTGAATAGGGGTGCCAAAACTCCTTGCTTTACCCCTTTCTTTCAACTCTTCAATTCAGCTATATATGCTTTCTTCTTAATAAGAGTAATGGTATTTATGTTTTTATGTTCTGTGCTGTAAAGCATAATTGTCCCTCAGCATTTATATATAAAATATCAGGGGGTATATTGTTAGGACTATGGAAATATTACACACTGCATAACCAATAACCCTATGTAATAAAAATGTACTATGCAAATTGACCAAATGGCCGAACAGCTGAACGACCATCCAGATGACCATCCAGGACTACACTATGACACCCACTGGTACCAGGCCAGCCAAGGCAGGTGTGATGTGATTGGTCAGGGCCTGGCCATAGCCCCATGATCAAACCACAGAGGTAGGCCCAGGCCACCAGCCAGCGGGGCAATCAATCAGGGGGCTCTATGATTGCCCCAAAGAGGGAGGCCCAGGCCATTGATCAGTGGGCTGCGGCTGGTGGGCGCCCAGGGCCTCCCTCTGTGAGGAAAGCTGGTGCCAGCAGCCAGGGGAAGGAAGGCCTACTCTCACATGAATTCCGTGCATCGGGCCTGTAGTGTACTATAATTGTGTTTCCTTTTGTGCACATTTATTGTTTTGCTTTGTCTTGTTGAGTTCTTTATTGTTTTTTCTGGACTTTCTACTTGCAATTCTTTTATTGATTGCCTTTGCTGGGTCCTTAAATTGTTGCAAATTCCTAAGGATAGTATTAAATCTCTGGGATTCCCTTTTCCCTAGAACCTCTTCCTCAGTCCAACTGCCATCTGAATTATTGCTCTCCAGGCCTACTGTACTACTAACATTGTGAGTCACCCTTCAGCAAGTCCCTGGATTCTATTCCCTGCTCTTTTCTATTTTAAATGCCAGAAGGCTGTCTTCCAGTGGTTTCTAAAGAAAGAGAGATAAATCTGCATGCCTTCCAGACGTGAAAATAAGTCCCTTTTAGCTTCAAGTTTGATCAAGAGATTAACTGAGTATGTAATTCTAGAGTAAAACCATTATTTCTCAAACCTTCAAAGTTATTGCTGTATTAATTTCTAGCATCCAATTATACAGGTGTGCAGTTGATGCTAATCTGTTATTTGTTGCTCTATAGATGAACTCTGTTTCTTTTAAGAAGCTTTAAATTATCCTTTGTGTTGTGAAAATTTCACAATTATGGGTCTATTTTTTTATTTATTTATATTTTTGCACTTTGTTCTGGGCATTGATCCTCCTGTTTAAGGAAACTATCTTTGATTATATCTGTGATGTTGCTATTAGTTGGATCTTGGCCCACCTCTATTGTTATATACATAACAATAATCTCCAATTATTAGGCACAATCTCCAATTGTCAGGCACATTCTTGCACTCCATTATGCTCTGCTGGGGGCTCTTGCCCCCCGGTAGGGGCAATTGTTCTGTTATTCTCATTATAAGTTTCATGATTAGTGGCCTTCGGCTTTCAGTAAACCACTGTTTCCAGTGGATCACCTACACCTGGCCCCCACCTGCAACTGGTCCCACTGACCCTTACAAGAGATATAAATATCCTGCTCTCCCAACTCTGACCCGCTGATGCCATTTTGGCCTCAGCCTTTCAGCCAGCAGATGTAATAATCTATATAAATAAAAGCCCAGCAGAATAACCAAAGCAACCGGAACAACCAGAACAACCCGTGGTTATGATGCACACTGCGGCAGCCAAGCAGCCTGATCCAGGCCCTGACTGTCCTGATCCAGGCCCTGATTGTCCCCCTCCCACCCTGTCCTGCCCCCGTTTGGCCCCCAACAGCCCATCAGGGGCGGGGCCGGCTGGCCAACTGCCCATGACCCCTTCACCCCACCGGCCCTGCCAAATGAGCCCCCATGAGGGTGGGCAAGCCAGACCCCACCTGTGCACAAATTTGTGCACCAGGCTTCTAATAAATGTATAATTCTTCACCCCTTTTGTGCTTGTGCATTCTTATTTCAGTGACCCTACCACTGATAGCTTTTCATTCTTTGCTCTTTGAATCTATTTTCTAACTCATTCCCTTATCTTTATTTGTCAAAGCTTGTATTAAAATTCAAATTTCTGAAATCAAATTCCATTTCCAATATATTGCTTCATTTAGAGTCCCCAGTTTAATTAAATAATAAATAATCAAAAATGAATTTAGTTAATTATTACCATTTAATGTAATAAAACTTTACAATATTTTATAGAGCAAAGAAAATTTCTCAACGTAAAGTATAAAATGATCATCAGCCATACTGATTACTTTTTTCCATTTATTTAAATTGTATCTTTATTATTGAACGTATCACAGATATCCTCCTTTTATTTCCCCATTGACGCCTCCATCCTACCCCCACACCTCCCGGGCCTTTTCCACACTATATAAGCATATATGCATATAAATTCCAGGTTAATCTCTCCCCACCCCAACTTCCCTCTGAGATTCATCAGTCTGTGTTATGCCTCTATGTCTCTGGATCGATTTGTTCCTCAGTTTATTTTGTTTATTAGTGAGTGAGATCCACATATGAGTGAGATCACTTTTTTTAATTTGATATTACTAAACAACAATGATAGATCCTCCCTTCCTTCAATTGATGGACAGACAGCAAACCCCATCTGAGGCCAGACATACCTGAGCACTGAACCACCAATCAGCACCTGCCAAATACCCTAAGCCTCCATTACTAAGTCCCTAGGTCCCTAACCACCAATCAAAGCGTGCGCTGAGTACCCTAAGCCCCGCCCCCTATCCTTAAAGGGGCTTGTACCTGCACACTCTCTTTTGCTCCTCTCCGTGGAAGCAGCCGGCAGGGGTACTCTCCCCTCCAATAAAGCCTGTGTGTGTCCTGCCATTCCGGTATCTGGCCTACCTTCTTTATTTAATCTATCAAACAATAGACTAATAAAATAAAAATAAACTCAGAATAATTTAGCCTTATAATAAGAATTTTAATGCTGAAAATATATTGGGAATTTGTTTCTACCCTCAGATTAATTCTTTTAATCTAAAAAATAAAAGTTAAATATTGTGTAGCTCAGAACTTATGAAAAACTTTATATTTTTGAGGAATTAAAAAAATTAAGTTTCATGTTTATTTCACTTGAATTACATTGTTGTATGATACCAATCTTATAAAACTTTGCATATCTTATATTCATCAAACCACTGATACTATTTGGATATTGAACTAAATAGTAAGTAAGAAAAAGGTTATAAAATTCTAGTGATTGAAGCTAAAATTTCCTTAATGTTTCCTCTCGTAGTCATGTGTATACTAATTTATGCAACAAGAAATCCAATCCAGCTTCCTTTCATAATTTACTCTGTACTTGTTTACAAACTTGCTCTTCCTAAAGAAAATTTTAAGAAAGTGAAACCAGAGAAGCAAAAGGACGCTGATTGGGTTATGATTTGAGCCAGGTTCCCCAAAGTCGACACTGATTCTTTTTTTAATTATATTCAGGAGGAAAAATAGATAATGTGGTCCCTGTTTACAGTAGTTCATCTTGGCCTTTAATCATTTGTTTATCCATGGGAGTATTGATTGCTGCTCCGGCCGGGAGAACACAATGACACAGAGGCAGGAAGGGAAGCAGTGTAATTCTGTGCTGTTGGCTGTTCCGAGAGATGAAACTATAATTCACAAAGTGATAGATAACAGAAGGTAATTTTATGGTTACTAAGAATGAGTTTGCATTTGTTTGTGTAGTTACTATATAAATTTATAGATGCATTTTGTTTGTATCGCATTTTAAATTTTAGTGGCTGAGAAGGGAGAGGATTGAAGTAGTGCGAGGAGTATGTTCATGAGCCCCTTTAGCAGCCACTTGTTAAGGGGGACTGTAATTCAACATGAAATAGGTTCCGAATGTTCCCACAAACTCATTATAAATCAAGCTGCTTGGAAGGTATGGTGTTATTAAGTTTTGTTGGTGTTGTGTGTGTTTTTTCTCTTGCCCTTCCTCCATCATCTTATCTAGGGGAAGAGTTTTAAAAGCAGGAAAAGTAATTCAGCAAGGACCCTCTTTTAGTGGCTGAAATAAAGAGTCTTGTGTATACATGTCACCATCCAGGCAGTTCCAAGAGCCCAGGCACTTTCCTTTTTGCCGTATCATTGACTGACTTTGTCACCTGCTATCTGACCAGAGTTTGATAATGAAGCAGTAAGTGTATGCGAGCGGAATTAGACTTGCATTTTGGAAGCCGCAGATTAATGTCACAGGAGTCCTGTGGTGAGCCTCTGCACATTCTAATGATAATGCTGCCGTTTGCCTCTTGTGCATGAAGCCCCGCAAAAGCAGGTCAAGAGTTATAAAGGCTTACTTTTTTGTTCTGGCATAGAGGCTTGAACATCATTTTTTAGATATGCCAGTGTGTTTTTTATGTTTAGGGAAGAAGCTTCAGGTCTTATTTGCAATAGAAGTGGAATCAAACTTAGAACAGGCACAAGTCTACACTGAGGAAATTATACCCATATCATACTGTTTGGTCCTTTTGAATTTTAAAAATATATATTTTATTGATTTTTTTTTACAGAGAGGAAGGGAGAGAGAGAGTTAGAAACATTGATGGGAGAGAAACATTGATCTGCTACCTCCTGCACACTCTCCACTAGGGATGTGCCCGCAACCAAGGTACATGCCCTTGACTGGAATCGAACCTGGGACCCTTCAGTCTGCAGACCAACGCTCTATCCACTGAGCCAAAATGGTTAGGGCTGTAGTAAAATTTTTATGCCTCGTGTTACAGTGATTGGCACCCAGTGATGTTCAATGTTTGTGTATTGAATAGGAAGGAAATGAACTTTGAGAAACCCGTTTTATGTCACGAATGGTTCTTCATAGTAATTTTGAAGTTCTCAGTGCACATGTTTACCTAGTAAACTATTGCTCAGTCTGACTGGTTCTCCATTAGTCATCCTGAAAATTTGTTTCCCCTAGATTTTCCAATCCTTATGCCAGAACTTGGCATAAAATAGGTACTAAATAATTATTTACTAAACAAAGAAGATTACATTAAAAACATGTGGTAGCCATAAAGCATCAAAAGTTTAATGATTAGAGAATTGAAAAAGTATACAATGTAAAAGCTGCCTTCATATAGAGCATGAAATTATAATTATTGCCCATTCAGCTAATTATTTAAGCAGTCTGTAAAAGTAGACCAAATGGGCAAGTGACCTTACATTAAGATCTTAAGAATAAAGGTGATATATAAATGCAAAATATTATTAGAAAAACATATATTTAATAAAATTAAACTAATCAAACATATTTATTGAGTAAATATTATAGCCTTAGTCTATGTTATATTCTTTAGGCCATTTTAATTAATTTTTAATTAATTTTTATTGAATTTATTGGGGTGACATTGGTTAATAAAATTATATAGGTTTCAAGTGTACAATTTTATAATATATCTTCTGTATATTGTGTTGTATGTTCACTTCACAAAGTCGTTTCTTTCCATACCATTTATTCTCCTCTTTATCCTCTTCTACCTGCCCCTACCCTCTTACCCTCTGGTAATCACTATACTGTTTTTTGTGTCTATGAATTTTTGCTTTTCTTTTTTTGCTGAATCCCTTCACCTTTTTCACCCAGCTCCCAGCATCCTCCCCTCTGATAGCTGTCAGTGTTTTATGTATCTGTAAGTCTATTCCTATTTTGTTAGTTGGTTTATTTTGTTCATTAGATTCCACATGTGTGTGAAACCATATGGTATTTGTCTTTCTCTGACTGGCTTATTTCACTTAGCATAATAATCTCTAGGTCTTTCCATGCTGTCACAAAAGGTAAGATTTCCTCCTTTTTTATGTCTGAGTAGTATTCCATTGTGCAATTGTACCACAGCTTTTTTATCCACTCATCTACTGATGGGCACTTTGGCTGCTTCCAAATCTTGGCTATTGTATATAACACTCCAATAAATATAGGGGTGTATGTATTCTTTCAAAGTAGTGTTTCAAGTTTCTTTGGAAATATTCCTGAAAGTGGAATTGCTGGGTAATAAGGCAGTTATATCTATCTGTCTATCTATCTATCTATCTATCCATTTAGATAGATAGATAGATAGATATAGATAGATATCGATATCGATATAGATATAGATATAGATATAGATATAGATATAGATATAGATATAGATATAGATATAGATATAGATATAGATATAGATATAGATATAGATATAGATGATATAGATATAGATATATAGATTTTTTTGAGGAAACTCTATCCTGCTTTCCACAGTGGTTGCACCAATCTACATTCTCACCAATAGTGCACAAGGGTTCCCTTTTCTCTGCATCCTTGCCAACACTTACTGTTTGTTGATTTATTGATTATAGCCATTCTGACAGGTGTGAGATGATATCTCATTGTGGTTTTAATTTGCATTTCTCTGATGATTAGTGATGGTGAGCAACTTTTCATATGTCTATTGGCCATCTCTATGTCCTCCTGGGAGAAGTATAGAGAATATACAGAGGTGACTTCAGGAATAACAAACAGGATTTGCAAAAGCATGAAAGCAAAAGGTATTTGTACAAATGACTTGAAGTTTAGAATCATTTAATGTTGCAATTTGGAAAGGCACTGAAAATACGATTGGAAGATGAGATGAGGTAGATGTCAGAGGAGCCTGATAGCTGGGCACAGAGTTTTGAACAGGGAGATAATAGAGAGATATCATAATCTCATAACGAGAGAGAGAGAGAGAGAGAGAGAGAGAGAGAGAGAGAGAGAGAGAGAGAGAGAGAGAGATGAGGATTTTAAGCATAATCTGACAGCAGAGCAGAGCATGGTATAGCAAAGAACATATTGGATGTGACCAGCTAAAAAGCTGCCATAGTATTAAGAATGAAATAGTGAGTTTCTAATAAAGGAGAAAGCAGAGGAGAGTCTGAAACATATGCAGTATATGGAATATGAATTAAACATGTCAGATAAGGAGTTGGTGACTTTTTGTATATAGAATAGTGATTTCCTGTCTTTCAAATTTATTACCACATAAAACTTTTTATAGGACTGGCATGGTTTTGTCAAATCTTATTTTGCCAAGTAAAACCATTAAAATGATAATGCAACATCTACCACTGCCACGTTTTCATGAAAGAGAAGATACCTTAATATTAAAACATAGTGGGGACTTTCTGCATTCTCTCTTACAGCCTTTGCTTGATTTTGGTTGCCCTGGAGTGGCCCACCTACTCTTTGAAACTCCACTCATCCTTCAAGACCACCTCCAGAATCACTTCACAAAGCTTTTCATAACTGCAGGTAAAGAGAGCTGAATGTGTCTATTTGCTCCTTAGCAGATCACATTCTTCCTCATATGAAAATTTGTTGACATAATAACGTCTTTTCTTTTTTTTTACAATGTATGTTATTTAAGGACAGTCACCTTAAAATATTCCTCATGAGGAGCTGGCACAGAGTTGGTACTCATAAGACCAGAATGTCTAACATCAGAGGCTGAAAGCAGTGGTGGCACTGAAAGAAACAGGAGGGTTCATCCATTTTTGATATGTTGGATTTCAAGATATGAAATAAGAACTGGAATAATAACAGGAAACACTAGTAATGGGGGGTATGAGTAAAATTTTAGACATCGACATATATTAGGAAGTTATCTTCATAGAGGGGGTCAATGAAATATGTCATATCATGTTGAATATATGAACCTTGAAAAAAAAATCTACTAGTAGCCATTTCTGCACAACTGTACTTCACAGAGAAGTCTGTGCTTGCTTGTGCTGTATTTCTGCCACCTAAGCCAGCCCTTATAAAGGACTTCCTGAAATTCTATTTCAACCAATAGGACTGAGGCTTTCCCTATCCAGTTGAAGCTGTGCAAGTATATCCGATCAGAGTGGTCTATTCTGACCACACTGCACAATCAGGACAGTGCTTTTTGGACCAATCATATTGCAAGGATTTCAAATCTTCATCTGCATGAGGGGCAAGGAATTCTGTCCATATAGGTAGGCCAGTTCCCCTCTGAGAGCGCACTTTCCCTTTCCACTGAAGACTGAAGACTGCATCTCCTGTCTGAGCTGAAATATCGAAGATGTCTCACCAGAGAGCAGACCAGTGCATGGCCGAGAAGACAGACAGACACAGAGCAGAGCAGAACACTGAGCAGAGCAGAGTTGTCTAGCCAGAGAGAAGCCTGGGCTCTAGGGCTGACCCACAACTGTGCTTTTTTAGCTATTTGGCACTGAATAATAAAGTTTTCTTTTTCACTGCTCCTAAAATTGGGGGTTTCCTGTTGGCCTTGAATTAGTGCCAACAACCATCTTCAATAATAATAATAATAATAATAATAATAAAAAAAGTGTAATATGCTAATTAGACAGGATGACCTTCCAGATGAAGCCAGGGTTGGGAGGGAAGCTGGTGCCAGTATCGGGCCTTCAGTCAGTTGATAAGTAGGCCTAAACAGAGAAAAATAAAATGTGATGAGAATTTTGGAGACCATTCTAGCCAATGGGGAGGAGATGAAGAGAAACTGGTGGAGGACGTGGGAAAGAGGGAGACCAGCAAAAGGCAGTGTCCCAAAAGCCAGTGAAGGACTGGGCCTCAAAGGCTGGATGGAGGTCAGAGCTCAGAGTTTCCCTTCCTGATGTGTACATGGAACCCTAACAAACAAAATTAAACGGTACTAAAACTGACTGCAAAAACTGACTCACATTAAGTTATGTCCTTGAGAGAAAATATCACGTAAGAATGCATTAGTTATTGGGATGTTAAAGAAAATAAACCTCTCCACAACAGCTTAAAATTACAGAGTGAATGCTTCACTACAGTATATCAATGAAAATAGTTCATCGGAAAGGTTATATGTTGCTCTGGCTGGTGTTCTCAGGGGATAGAGCGCTGGCCCACGTACCAAAGGGTCACAGGTTTGATTCCTGGTCAAGGGCACATACATGGGTTGTGGGTTTGCTCCCTGTCCCTGATCAGGGCTCATGTGGGAGGCAGCCAGTCAATGTGTCTCTCTAACATCGATGTTTCTTTTCCTCTCTCTCTCCCTCCCTCTCTTTCACTCTCTCTGAAGAGCAGTAGAAAAAAATATCCTCAGATGAGGATTAACAACAACAAAAAAGCTTATATGTAATTCTGGTTCAATGTACACTAATTTATTTTTATCCCATTTTTAATGAATTCATATTAAAGAGGTTCTTTTGAAGTCATAAAGTGTTATTTTTTAATAATTTATTTCTGAACTTTAAAAATTAATGATATTTGCACAGAGCCACTATATAATCACAATATGGGGCTTCAAGGTGTGAATTATGATATAATAACTCATAACTTGTGCATTTGAACAAGCACTCATCTTATGCCCTCATTCTTAGCAAAGCAAAAAGGTATGAATTATTATGTAATAACTCATGCTTTGTCATTTATTATTACTTAATTATGGAGGAAGAGGAGAAATTCAATGAGTTTCAGTCTTGAAATAAACTAAATTATCCTTGAAAATAAAAAAAATCTCAGATGCTTATTTGACATAATCAAATCATTTTAAGCCTTTTTCCATTTAGACCACTCTACTTTCTATAACACCGTTGTCCTACTACTTCTTGCAAATCTCAGGAAATTTCCAATAGAGAAATTTAAAATCCCAGTATAGTAGTCTATATCTCACAGAATTATCCATTTAGATCCCCAAAATAAACAGCTATATTACTTCAAAATTGTTTCAAAGTATTACAAATAGAAGTAAAAATATTTATTTTAGCATAAATAAGCAAAAACTAAGAGAGAAATAAAGGAAGAAGAGAGAAAGAGGGGTTGAAGAAAGGTAAGATTAAAAATTAATTTCTAGAGGGAACATCCAAGATGGCGGCCTAGGCAGTCTCCTAAGCTGCCACCTCATCAACAATTTAATTAAAAAAACAACTAAAATCAAAAAGGACTTCACCAAAACGTCAGGAAAGCTGGCGGAGTGGAATAGCTACAACTAGAAAGAAAGAGAGAGGCTCACGGATCGGACTGGGAGCCGAAAAGCACTGAGGTAGGGAGACGCTCGCGCACGCGGCCACCTAATACCTGCCTGGCGGTGGGAGGGGAGGAATCCCCGATTGCACGGAACCCTTTGGGACTGTACTGAACCCAACCCCTGCTGAAATTCCGTGGTCCCAGGCTCATACGGGTGGAGTCTGGACTGTAGAGAAAGGCACCCAGAGACTCAGAGACTCGGAGACTGGGAGACCGGGGACCGGGAGCCGCAGTCGCAGCCGGCAGGGTCTACAGACTAGCGCGCACGAGCAAGTACGCGCTGAGGTCTGACCACCGCCCCTCCGGAGCGGAAGGAGTCAGAAGCTCCAGGTCTGACTGCGGAGGCTGCCGCTGCCTCTATGTACAAGGTGGCGGCCTCTCTGTAGCGGAAGGAGTCAGAAGCTCCAGACTACAGAGACCAGCCCAAGTCCGAGCGAGCCCCTGGGGCACCCACGCTCTTGCTTGGGGAAACTGGGCCGGTCAGGCGGAAACTCAGGCGAGTGCACAAGGGCAGGGCAGAAGCCAAGACTGTCAGTTCAGCCCTGAGACTCCGCCCCATCCAAGCTGAGCAGAGGCTTCTGCAGTTTTTCAAGTCTGATCCTATAAGACTGTCTCCAATACAGAAGTTATCCCAGAGTAGACACAGCTGATACCCACATCCAATTGGCCTGAAGGTCAATTCACAACAATAGAGACTTAGCTACAACAAGGCTGTGCACGCAGTCCACAAAGGGGATCACCAAGAGTGTCTACCTCAGGTAACTGAGGAGGCTGACCCACTGTGCTATATAGGACACCAAACACACAAAGCCATCCTACCAACTCTGAAAAATAGTGATAATGCCGAGACAAGGAAATAGATCTCAAACAAAAGAGATGGAGGATATAGAGTTCAGAACTACGGTTCTAGGGTTATGCAACAATATCCTAGAAAAGCTCGATAAATTTCATGAGACCCAACTAAAAAGTATACATAAACTGACTAAATTGGAAAATATTATGCAGAGATCCAACAGCAGAATGGAAGAACACAAGAATCAGGTCAAAGAGCCAAAAGACACTCTGCTGGAGAAGGAAGAAGAAAAGAGGATCCAGAAAGTTGAAGATAGTGTAAGGAGCCTCTGGGACAACTGCAAGCGCACCAACATCAGAATTATGGGGGTGCCAGAAGAAGAGGGAGTGCAAAATACTGAAAACATATTTGAAGAAATAATATCAGAAAACTTCCCTCACCTGGTGAAAGAAATAGACTTACAAGTACAGGAAGCCTACAGAACCCCAAACAAGAGGAATCCAAAGAAAAATTCTTGGAGACACATCATCATCAATATGCCAAGGGTAAAAGACAAAAAGAGGATCTTACAAGCAGCAAGAGAAAAGCAGTTGGTTACCTATAAGGGAGCACCCATAAGACTATCAGCTGATTTCTCAACAGAAACCATGCAGGCCAGAAGGGAGTGGCAAGAAATATTCAAAGTGATGAATAGAGAGAACCTACAACCAAGATTACTGTATCCAGCAAAGTTATCATTCAGAATTGAAGGGCAGATAAAGAGCTTCACAGATAAGAAAAAGCTAAAGGAGTTCATCACTACCAAACCAGTATTATATGAAATGCTGAAAGGTATTACTTAAGAAGAGGAAGAAGGTCAAGTGAATTAAAAATCTCAGGAATAGAATAAACTGGTGAATATAATAGAATTAGGGGCAAAGAAAGGGAGTGGATAGATAATTATCAGGGTGGAAGGGGTGTGGGGTGCAGAAAGAGACTGGATTAAAATTGTATAACCTATGGATGAGGACAATAGTGGGGGGTGGGGGTAAGGGCAGAGGGTGGGGTGGGAATCTGGTGGAAGGGAGCTATGGGGGAGAAAAAGGAGAAACAATTGTAATAATCTGAGCAATAAAGATTTATTTAAAATTAAAAAAATATATATTACTAAAAAAAAAATAATTTCTATGAACTGTGATGATTTCTTGATAGAGCTTTTAAAAATGAGAAAAATCCTTCCAAGGTAATACAAATTATACTTGTCTGTAATCATCAGAGGACCAGAACATAAGAGCCAGGATATGTGTTTTTATTTCATTTGTTACATAGTCAGTGATAGTATAAATTTACTTAATTGATTAAAATGTAATTCTTACTATAAATAGGGCTTTGATAGTAACAACTCATTTAATGTTTTATGTAGGCTTCATTTTAGTTATGTTACATAAAATAAAGTTATGCTTTTTGGTAACGCACACATCCAAGGTGAAAATGTATATCTCCATAACCTTACATCTCTTCCTTGTAAGTTATAACTACTTTATCTATTTAGACAGAAATTTGAGAAACTTGGGTTAATCAAGGTGGTCATTGCTTTGCTTAAAGTTTCACTATTTGTTTATGAATGCCTTAAAATGAAAGTTTCTTTAAAGAATAGATTATTCATTTACTAAGAACAATAAGAATAAGAGGTTTTTCTTTATAGAATTAGATACATTTCTAATTAGTTTTTTTGATTTGCTGAGGTCTGGATCTCATTTAATATTTTCTTGTCTAAGTGCAGTATCGTTTTATATACTCTAGTTAAAGAGCTATGACAAGGGGCTAAAAATCAAAGCAATAAACAATTAAGAAAATTAACATTTTTAAAGAAAAATAAGGGGCAGAGCAGTAAGAGTTCACCTCAGATGGTAGACATTGGATAAGGGAAGCAGATTATTAAAATTATATTAAAGTATGTTATACATTGTATAACAACATTTATTATTGTCATATGTTTCCACCCTTTTAGTTCAGCAAGCAAGATACATCACAGATGTTCATACTAAATCCTCTTCAGTCCACATACAAGATTAATCTCATGGCTGGACCTACACTTCATAGGAGAAATGAGTTTCCCTCTCACAGATGTTGGAGAAATTATTTTACTTCCACTGATCTCTGTGGGTAGGAGGAGGACTAGTGTCCCAGCATCCAGAGCTGCTTAATCCCAATATCTCTCATTCCCATCTGAGACAACTCTTTGTCGCCAAACTGAACTGGTGAACACTCTTAAGTGGTAGTTTAGACCGGGAACAGACCAGCTAGCAAATCTGCAATACTGAAGGCAAATTGACGGAGTGACAAATGTTTGGGGACTTTCTAGGTATTTCTTGAACATATAAAGAAAGCCACCAGCTTTCTATCAGTGAGAAATAAACAAAGATAGAGCTTATGTTCTTTTTTCTAAGTTTATCCAGTTTCCAGCTTATGCTATTTAGGTTTTTATGGTTATTGTTGTTTGTTTGTGTGTTATCACCTGTTTTAACCTAGTATTTAATGCCTCTCATAGAAGAAAACTAATTTGAGTTCCTCATTAAATAAATAAATAAACAAACAAATAATAAATAAATAAAGCCTGTTAAAGAATAAAATTCTACATATGATTCAATTAGCAATAGCCAACACTTTTTAAAACTTTCTTCATAAAACTAGATATTTCACACGTGTACATGTTATCTATTTCATAAAAGAGCTTTGAAGTCAATTATTTCACAGAACAGTAGCCTATGTTCCTATATTCTAGCTAAAACTTAGCAAGGAGGTTTGTTATATCCTTTTAAATGTCTGCCCTTTTAACATGCTGCAAATGCATTCTAAAATTTGTGTTAGGTTCTGGTTGTTATGGGGAAGAATTAATGCATTCTATTAAATTTAACTTTTGCTGAAACACTCCTACATCAGCTAAAGCTCAGAGCTGTAACTGTAGAACCAGCTTCTACAGCAATTAAGGAATAAAATACCTGGCTTGTATAATCCATCTTTTGTTCTGGGAAATGCTCATACTTAAATCAGTATGGCATGAGATGAGGGCTTGTGACCACTAAATATTTAATTTCATCAAACTCCATCCATATCCTGTGCTTTGACAAGCCCCTTACTAGATAGATATTATTTAAACAAGCAGGAACGTTTCAATTAAGTGAATATTCAAATTGCTGAAGTGACTATACCATATGTCTACTATACACCTCACAAAATCCTATATAGTAAAAGGGTAATATGCAAATTATCTCCTCTACCTGGAGTTCTACCAGAGTTCTACCAGGGGGTGGGACCAGCCCACCAACTGCCCGAGGCCCCTCACCCCAGCCTGTCCCACCCCAGTCAGCCCCACCCATCCATGAATTCATGCACCAGGCCTATAGTATAGAATAAAATACAAATTCCTTAGGGTAACATGCAGGTCCATCCACCAATCTCTAAATCCATATTCTATATTTAGCCACCGTCATCCCTTTCCAAAAGCACCTGCCTATGCCTAGAATACCTTTTTCTTCTTATTTATTTAAATCCCACCAATTCTTCAAAGTCCATTTCCAATGGAACATAATGGATGACATCCCCCACTGCATTTAACATTGGGTCTTCAGCATAGCTTCTTTTGTAGTCCTCCTACCAGTACAGTTCATACCAGTGCATATATTTTTTCCTCACACCACCTCCAAGATGTTAGAAATCTGTTCAATAGGAGCATAATTTGAAATACGTTTTAGGTTTTGTCTATAGCTCGGTGACTTGGACACAGCTGACGCTCAGTAAATATTTACAGATTTGAGGTAGACAATAGATAGTACCTCCTCTAGGCCCAGGTGAGAGGGCCACTGCCCTGGATAGACCTCACGCTTGCTGGGGCCCTGCATATTACAAACACACCTGCAAAACTGAGTGTATTGAAAAGCACATGAGTGCCTCGGTCATTAGTACCTGTCACATAATATTAGCGCAGCACAGCTCATGGTCTTCAGCATGTGCTCTGTATCTAATAGAGCTCGGGCCCCACAGAAATGCTTTTTTGTGTTTCTATGTCCAATGTCCTCAAAACAAGTAAACTGTTACAATGTCCTAAGCTTTGTAGGTTTTGTTACAACCTGCCTCAGAAGCACTTAGATTACAGAGAAAACATATTAATAAATTTAAATTCTTCCTCTCAGAGAGCATGAATACAATAAATCCTTATGTAGGGAGTATTGTTTCCTAATAATCCAATAAGCCTTTTTCATATTTCTCTTTGTATTAAGGTTAATGACATTGATAATTAATTAAATGTATGAATTAGTGTAGTGTTGCAATCATCACATTGCAATTGAAAAATATTTTGCCATATTAGAATTTCATATTATTCTTAAATTTATATAAATATAGGCCTAGCTGACATGTGTATTAAACAAAATACAAATAATTTACATGTACTATTAAATGATCATTGGACAATAGAATTAATAATTATTTTATTTGAATAAAATAAGATTTAATTAATTTTTAAATATTAAATTGAAATGTTCAGCTTATTTACTTTTGATTTATAAATATCTATTAAAATTTGTATTCTTATTTTAATATGAATCAATAATATAAAATAGCTAGTACTTCTAATTTTTTTATATTTACTTATATGTAGTATATTTTTATAAAATAAATTCAAAATTTATAGACTTTAGTGGTGACTGCAAAAGCAAAATATAAAAAACTTCCTTTGAATTTTTTTCATTATTTTATGTTATTTTATATTTTATTTTGTATAAAACATGTATTTCACTATTTGAAAATATGTATAGAAAAATACACACATGTATACAATTACCCATCACCCTGTCACTTATATTATTTAAAATTTAAATGAAGACTGGCCACTTTCTACTACAATTAACATTTTATGCATACTCTCCAGTCTTCTCAATGCATTGTTCTGAATTTAAACAAACATATATACAAATATATACCAGCAGATATACATTTTTAACAGGCATATACTCACCTGCAACACAATATATCAAAATTCCCAAAAGCAAAATGTAAAGGGATATTTTTGAAGAATAAAAAAAGTCTCTTAATTGTACCATTCTACAACTATATCAGAACATAATACTTTGATATTAAATTCATCTAGTTTCTTTTCTTGTCTATTGAAGTTGACCACAGTCTAGATTTCTTTCTGGAACTGATACATTTATTTCTGGTCTATGCTAGTGCCTGTGCCAAATTACTTGAGTTGGTTTTTTGTTTGTTTGTTTGTTTGTAAGCAACTGACATATAGAAATCGACCTCTATGATTGTAGCACCATAAACCAAAACCCTAAAATAATATAAAGAATAAAAATTTAATTCCCCAGTGATCACTGACAATGCCATGTGAAGCCAGTGACTTCCATAAGAAAATCAATAGCCTTTTTGTAAAGAGAAACAGAATTATGAATTTTCAAATTTGGCTAAAAATGAATAGTCATTTTCTAGCCTAAAACTCTTGTCTTGAGCCCAGCAATAGCTAAGCATGGCACAAAGCACAACAGAGGAGAAACATAAAAAAAAGCAAATGTCTAGGCAGTCTCCTGCAGTGGCATCTTACACCAACAAAGAAAAGATGGGAGGTTCCGCGGACAGCTATTTCCAAAAGGAGATTTCACCCTGAACTCCCTCCTGCATTTAATCAACCACATGTGTTGTTTATTGCTCCAGCGCCGTGAACATTATCACTTAATTAAATTGTTTTGCTCTTGGACTATCATAAATGACACATCTCTTTAAAGCCATGTTTTATTTAGTTAAAGTTTATTATCTACAGAAAAGATTATTAAATTGAATGAGTGACTATTTCAGCTCAAGTTAAAATCAATAATATTTAGCAGGGCCTCAGGTACTAAATTCTCAAACTCTGTTTTTCACTTTGCTGCTGCAGCCCTACACCTAAACATCACTGACTGTTCTTTCTCCCGCGTTCATCTATGATTTATGGCTGTTCTAGTAGGTGGGACGAAAGCTTCAAGGCCTCTTGCAGTGTGTAGGCTCCTAATAATGAGAAGCGTTTTCATTTCTTACTCTTTTTGAACTGAGAGTGCCATTCTCGGCTTTAGAAACTTATAAAAATAGAATTTAAAATAGTTTAAAGCTTAATCTGTGTTCTAAAATGGTTAATATCTGAATTTTTAAAAAATACAACTCTATAAAACATGTCCTCAAATTTCACATAAAACAAAATCAGCTTAGGTCCTTAGCCTTTCCTTATTTCTTCATCACTCCACAATAACCTGAGGAAAGATAGTTTTGAATGCCTCTGAATGGTTTCAGACATTAATTTTTCTGACAGCAAACTTCTTATTCATGAAACTATAACTCACTCTTTAAGAAATGGTGTTTCTATTTTTTTTATTTAATTCACTTAATGAAAAGGGTTATAAAAACATTACAGAGTGTTTAATATTAAAGCACAAATTAAGAATTACTGGAACACAGAGAAAGCTTGTCATTCAATCACTACAAAACTATTTTTTATTATGTTCAGCATATTAGAAATTAACTGTTTAAAAAGGTATGGTTAAAATCTCACCCAAAAGACAACCCCCCCCAAAAAAAAAGAGATCAATATATTTTAGATAAAATAAATTTAAAATCAAATTATTGCTAACTTCACACACACAAAAAAATTTATCCAATTTTTAACTTGGATTACTAAAGTATATTTTGCCAGAAATCTTTTTTTAGGAAGTAAGATGCAATAGTTTAGTTCCTATGACTGTCTGAGAGTGTAATTATTACTTTTTGCTGTATAATATAAAATATACCTTTTACAATAAATTAATGCATTTTACATTATATTGGGAGTTGTCTACTAGAAACACTGACATGAAAGAAATTTGAAAAATCCTTATAATGGGTCCTTTTGAGTGCTTTCTCTTTTTAGATCATTCTATTCATTCAAGTTCAATATAAAAATTAAATAAAACACTACAAACATGATACATTAAAACGTATTAAGATTATACCATAGAATAGGTATCTTAACTTTATGCTTTTGAATATATTTAAAAATTTAAAAATTTATAAAACAAAGCATTCACCTTTAACAAAACGATATATCCATGTAATGATTTGTTATATGCTTTGAAAAAATTCTTTATTATTGAAAATATTACAGAAATTAGAGTTTGAAAAATTTGAGGAGGTAGAGAATTTGGCCTATCATAAAAGAATAGAGACTGTTTCCCCCCAGATATTGAACCCAATACTGAAAGAACTAACCATTTTAATCATTATTAGTAAATTTACATCTAAAACAACAGAAACACTTTAAGATTATTGACTTACACCTTGGGATGTTCAAAGTCTCCCTTTCCTTTATTTTCAAACTCCTATTTGTAGGGAAAGGAAATAACCTTTACTGTATAGTAGGTATAAAAGAAACCAGATGATTCATCTCTGTGAATCTGCTTGTTGAATTTGATGGATCATTCTTAAAAGCGACGTTGCTAATCTTCAGGTTTTCTTTTTTAGGTTATTCACAGATCAGTGGGTTTTCCAGCTAATACAGGTCTGATGCTCTTCTGTCTTCACACATGGTATTCATCATATCTTGACAAGAAAAGACCTTCAGTCTACAAATAACCTTCACTGAAGTAAGACATGTAAGTGGGTTTCTTTATGAAAGATAGATTTTATGGCTGAATAAAAAACAACTGTAGTTAAAAAGTGTCATTGCATGGCCTTACTTGAAGATTTTTTTCCTTAAAGGAACTTTAATGTTTGTTGTGGAAACTACAAATAGATCCCAAAAAAAAATTCTTTTAAATTACTTTATCATTAACCTCAAACGCAACAGGAAGGGTTGATCAGCTCGGCATTTTATCATTCTGAAGCGTTCAGCCTTTAAAATATTTAAGCATCCACATTAGTTCTTGTCAAACTAGCACAAAGCAGTGCATAATATGACCCGCATGTAAGAGCAGAACAAGATAAGAGGTTACAGACAGGGTGACATTTCCACAATGGGATTGCCCTGTGTTATAGATAATAGTTGGACTTCCTGTTTCCAGACAATTACTAAATGGGGTTGAGTGTTTTCTTTATGTTTTCATTTGGACATGCTAAGGGAGAGAATCAAATTTAGTTGATAATGAACTACCAAGGATTAAACAATAAATTTGAGGCATCCTGCATGCCCTGTATTATTTATTTCATATGGCAATTAGAAAAAATAAAAAAAGTGATCAAATTTCAAGGTGCCAGATAGCGTGGAAATTTGGATTCTCATGATAGAGATGAAAAGTTTAAAGAAAATATTAAGATCTTTCAAGCTGTGCAAGAGTCAAAGTGTTTTCTCGTTGAAAATGAAGTATCAGAAGAATCTCTTTGAATAGAGCTTATTGTGTATTGTGTACTGCTTGGAAGAATAGCTGAGAGACAATTTCTTTAAATAGCTTTTTTAATTCTTCCATTAGCTTTAATTATATTAGCAAAACCTTATGTAAACCAAAACATATAAAAATATGATTATCAGTGAAACTAATACAGAGCATTTAAAAGCACAAATTCTAACCCTACTATGTGGGATGAAAAGCAGTAGGGAGGAATGTGGTGGCTAGCAGTGGTTAGTACTCACAAAAAAATTCTACCAAATCTTAAACCTATTTATTCCATAGGCATTTATTTCAAATCTATCCCTGTGTTTTAATTCAAACAAAGATCCAGGGAATAGATGATAGATAGATAGATAGATAGATAGATAGATAGATAGATAGATAGATAAGGAAATTTCACAATAGTAGAATTATATTTGGTGACTCTACCCCAACTTTTAATCCAGCTATTCATTCATTCTCTCATTCAACAAACACTGAATTCCTGATATGGATGAGTTTCTGGAGAACCTATGGTGAGTGAGGCAGATGAGGGCCCTGCCTCAAGGAGCTTACATATAATGGGAGAGAAAAACAATGAACAAAAATTAGACATAAAATGACTACAGGCTGTAATATTCAATGAATAAAATAAAGCAAGTGTTGTAATGAAGCAGTAGGGCAGGTGTCTCTGAGATGCTGTTTAATCTAAGAGCTAGAAAGAGAAGAAGCTGATGATTATCTGAAAATCAGGACGAAGATGTTTCATGCTGAGGAAACACCAAGTGCCCAGAGAGTTGCGGAAACTTAGACAAAGCCAGCGTAACTGAAGATTTAGCGACAAGATAAAGTCCACAAAATGAAATGGGAGAATTGCCCAAAACACATCAGGCCTTATAGGCCTAAGAAGGGTCTGGGTTTTATTCTAAAGTCATTAACTGTTTTAGGCAGTCTTTGATAGGATGTGATAAGATTAAATCCAATGTTAAAGCACTAAAATCCTAGAGTGATTAAGAGGGAAAAAATATTTAAGAGTGAAAAATGATTTTTAAGATATATAAACATTGGATGGTCTAAAAGAAGTTAAACCTGATCCATATCTTGGATACTTTGCAAATTATCCTTTTGGCAAATTCTACTGAACTATCATGGAAAATAAGATTAAAAAAAAAACATTGGGCATAGGACACTGATATATATTTCAATCATATTCATATGTGCTATAAAATAAAATTGCATAGACCTAAGCATTCTGAGGCAGAGTTTTGTTAAGATCACAGACTTGATAAAACTATTGAAATTCTACCCCAAGGAGATTAAATTGGATGCTAACAGGACATATTATGAATAGTCTCCTTTGTTTTAAACTACTAAATTAATTTTTAATCACTGCTTTCAAAAATAGTATCACACTTAAATTTATTCACAATATAAGAATACAATGGTTTTCAACATTTGGAAAAGTTATTATTTTTCAAATTGGCAGCTTAATAAATATTTGAGTAGTTATACCTATCTTCAAGATCTAAAGTAAATAATTCAATACAATAATATTGACCCATTGTGGATTAGCATGTAGTGGAATTATAACAAGTTGATAGAAATGCTTACAATAACACCACAAATGAAAATATAAACTGATAGACTTGTGGTAGTATGTTTTTATTAATCAGGAAGATCTGAGAAAATAGCCAGTATTCAAGAAAGTGGGTGAGATAGTGTATCATTAAACACTTGTATGTAAAACAATATTATAGATATGATATTGGATATTTTAAAGTATTTTGTGATGAGCAAATATTAAGGGCATAATGACTTGCCCTTAAATAACTACAAGTAGAGTCCAAACCTTCTGATTCTACTTTTCAGAGCTCTTTGTATTTTGAAGTGGGGAGCTACCTCTTCCATATGTTATTCAGGACAAGCCTCAGCAGTGAATGGGCCAGCCTCGGTCCTACCTTGAAGTCCTAGGGCCTGTCAAAAGCTCTGGGGCATTCCACTTCTACTTTTATTATTCACTCACTCATTCATTCAGAAGTTGTTGTTGTTTTTTGTTGTTGTTGTTGTTGTTGTTGTTTTTACTGAGCATTTGCTATGTACCAAGTATGGTCCTAGACACTTCAGATTCATCATGAACAAGACAACAAAAGATACCTGCTCTCACTCATAGATATAGAGAACAGACTAATGATTGCCAGAGGGGAGGGGTGTCGGGGGAATGGGTGAAAAAAGAAATGAAGGGATTAAGAAGTACAAGCTGGTAGTTACAGAACAGTCACTGGGATATAAAGTACAGCATAGTTAATAATATTGTGAAACTATGTATGGTGCCAGGGAGGTACTGGAAATATTGGGGGACCACTTTGTAAAATATATAAAGTGGTTCCCCGAAGCTGTGCTGGATACCTGAAGCTAATATAAAATAATATTGAATGTAAACTGTAATTGAAAAACCAAAATTGGGGAAAAAAAGATACCTGCTCTCAGAAAAGCTAGTATTAACAGGAAACAAACGTTAAATGTTAATCATAATAAATAACTAAATTATATGCATAGCAGTTTAGAAGATGATAAACATCTTGGAACAAAAAGACAAAGCAGAACAAGATAAGGAAAATCTGGGAGTGAGGCAGATCTGGGAGCAGTTAGAATTTTAAGTAGGGTGATCAGCATGCCTCTCCTTGAGAGGATGACTTGAATATTTGAAGTCGGTGAGAGGTTTGCAAGCATCTGAGGGAAGAGCTACAAATTCCCACTTTTCTTTGCTGGGTTGAGAATTGAATCCTGCTTCTCTCCGCAACTGTGAGACCCACTTGGGTGGTTGCTACACCTATTCTGATTCTCCTCCCCCTACCCTCAATTAAAGTCTGCCTTGATATTCTTTGATAATCTATATATATAAAAGCCTAATATACAAAGTGTCCTCTCAGGAGTTTGACCGACTGGGAGTTCAATCGCTCACTATGACGTGTGCTGACCACCAGGGGGTGGCACAGAACAAAGGAAGGCCCCAGCTATCAGCCAGCAGCAGGGAAAAGGAGGCCCTGACTGCCAGCCAGCAGCTGACAGCTGCTAGGGACCCTAACCATGCATGAATTTCATGCACTGGTCCTCTAGTTTTCTTAAATAAGTATTTATTGCCAACAGTCAGAATGATAGGAAGCCCAAGAAGCTGCCCAAACACTAAAACAAAGATGTGCATAGTAATGGAGAAATGTGGTAAACCTATGAGATAATATAAGATTGTTTAAAAATATTCATTCAGGTGCATCGAGTATCAAAAAGGTACAAATAACTAAAGAGAAACCATGAAAATAAAATCCTACATATAAAACCACCTGTCTCATCTATCAATGGACAACACTTTATTTTGATTTTTTTTTAAATAACATTTACCCTTTGTAGTCAAATTGTGGCGGGGGGGGGGGGAAGTGTTGCTGTGTTTCAATCTTTTTAAACAAAGTGGAAATCTTCTCACAAACTATCAGCGCTAAATAGAGAGTAGATAGTTCCGTGAAGTAAAGTGCTTTTCTGAACAAACCAACAATGTGTGTTTATTGCATTGTGGAGCCCAGGACCACCACGTGCGATTACAGTAAAAGCTCCGCATTATTTCCATCTGGCAATGAGAACACAAGATGTTGTATAAACTACCAGAAGAGCTCTATTTCATTGTAATTAAAATTTAGTGTTACACTTAAGCAATAAGGCAACTCCAGGAGATGTGATTATCATGAGATAATGACCTTGGAGTGTTGCAAGGCATACAAGGAACCAAATGCCTCCAATCCTCTAGGGGGCAAGATTATTTCTACATAACACTCCCCACCTCCGCTTGCTTACCCTCCACTGCCCCTGAAGCTATACGATCAGTAAAGGAGGAAAGCTTGGGATTAAGGGCACCAATATGATTTCTGCAGAAAGAGGGCATTGGGGGACTGGTATATGACAAAGTTGGCATTGTAGAATGCTGAAGCAGCAGTTTCAAATGACTTGTGTTGTTTATGCAATAATTATGCAATGGCTTTAGAATTCTCTGGACACAGATAGAACTGTCAGTGATGTCATAGGCATGTAAGTAATCCCCAGCAAGGGCACAGATCTAACCTTTTCCCCCCTGTTTAGGCTTCATGATTTCCATTTCATAATAGCAATAAGATATGACAGGTGGTGCAGTTCTTGAGGGTTTATTATACTTAGCCGGTGGTTGAAGCCACTCAGCCTTTGGCCTGAACCTCTCAAGACATTTGAGATGTATAATAATTCCCCCAAAATGCAATGCCTGTCATGTCTTGCAGCTTAATTGCTTTGCACTTACTAAGTAATTCTTCAAGTGGATGCAGATAACAATGCTTACTTTACAGTTTACTCTGTAACAGCGATTTCCAACCTTTTTCATCTCGTGGCACACATCAACTCATTACTAAAATTCTGCAACACACCATAACACGTTATATTTTTGCCAATCTGACCAAAAAAATAGGTACAATTTTGATTCATTCACATCTGATAACTATTGTTATGTTGGCTGTTGTCATTTTTTTTATTTGATAATATAAGGGAAAAGAGGTCAGTGCCCCTGACTAAATAGTCAACTATTGCATTTTTTAAAAATTATTGCGCATACCAATGTACTTCAGGGGCACACCAATTGAAAATTACTGCTCCATACCTCTAGAAACTACTTCTATAATAGGATAACATGAAATAAAGTCTACTGTAATGGATGAAGGAATATTCCATTATATTACTGTTATAAACTCTAAACTAAGAGGTCACTTAAAACTATGGAAAATGTTTATATTTGGGTTTTGGGGTTTTTTAAATATATTTTTATTGACTTCAGAGCAGAAGGGAAAGGGAGAGAGAGAGATAGAAACATCAATGATGAGAAAGAATCATTGATCATCTGTCTCCTGCATACTGGGGATTAAGCCATAAACCCAGGCATGTGCCCTGACCGAGAATCACACCCTAACCTCCTGGTTCATAGGTTGGTGCTCAACCACTGAGTCATACCAGCCAGGCAAATATGTTTATATTTTGTAACAATTCATTGGAGCAGAAAATGGTAAAGTAAAATTTTTGAGACGCTAATATAAAACTATCTTTCTTCAATGGTAGCTAATGTTGAGGAGACATGTACCTCAATTATTAAAGAATAACTTAAACTTCTGTATCAAAGAAGTAAAAATGATATTTTAATCATGATATAATAATAAAAAATAATATAAAGGAAAGAGGGAACCAAAACATAAGTTTCATAAAATGGGAGCATTGGAATGTTGAGGAAAACATTTAAAAAATAGTAATATATAAAAGATTTGTATATGTAAATGTGCATGTGTGTGTGTGTGTGTGTGTGTGTGTGTGTGTGAGTGTAAAATACATAGTGTGTGGATGGACTGAAATGGTAAAAGAGTAAAGACATAACTTATTAAGTATTTATTTTCTAGATAGGGGAGAGCCTGTTAAATAAGTCTGAGCCTGATTAACAAATCTACCTGGATGAAATTTAGAGTCGTATTGACCTTTATGTCATTTTAGCTGTATATAGTCATGTTGCATAACTTACACACTTTACTTAAGAAAGAGTAATTTTTGTCTCTGTATAGGCTAGATCTAAGATCTGGCTAGCTTATAAGTCTACAATACTTTAGGGTGAACCTATGTATTCTTGAAAATCAGAAATATCTTTGAAAATATTAATTCATAAGATAAAAATGTATATCAATAAACATGATAGAGTTTTACAAATCAAGAAATACAAAAATGTACATTGCAACACTCCACATTAATCCCTATAACTAATCTGAGTGATTTAGGCACATGACAAAACAATACATTACATTAAGAGGTTTCGATCCTGCTGAATTCTCTCAATGCCATGCTTTGAACACCCAGCAACTCAAAGTCATTCCAGTCAAAGACTGGAGCATGTGCATAGCTTAAGGGGAGGTGGAAGGAGAAGGCTCAGAACTGGCTCCATGCCCTGCCCACTCCACCACTGTTCCTTATTCACCCTGTCTTTGGAGAAGCAACTAGAATCTTCAACTCCCATCTCCAATTGACTAGTCCTATGACCCTGGCTAAGTTCATTTGACCTTTTCCAATCTAGATCCCATATTTAAAACAGAAGCAGCAACACCAGCCCTATCAATTTTAGTTTTTTTTTGTGTGTGTGTGTGTGTTTTTTTTTTTTTTTGAAGATAAGTAAAATAGATTATGGAGGAACTAGAGGCCCAGTATACAAATTCGTGCATGGGAGGGGTTCCTTGGCCTGGCTGGTGATCAGGGATGATCAGGGTTGATAGAGGCCAGCCTGCTAAGGGAAAGACAGTGGGAATTGGCTGGCCACAGAAGGTTGGCCATGGGAGCACACTAACCATCAGAAGGCAGCTCCTACATTGAGTGTTTGCCCCCTAGTGGTCAGTGCATGTTTATAGTGATCAGTGGACCAGTTGTTTGGGCATTTGATTGCTTAGGCTTTTATATATATAGATATAAGATGGTTCATAATTTCAGTGCTGGTCACACCCTTTTCTGATATTGTTATATTTGTTATTATTACCTTTATACTTGATTGACCTTAGAAAATAGGTGATAAACACACATAAGTACAACTTGGAGGAAAATATCAAACTAAAGGGGTAAGAGGTGGGGCAAGGGGTGGCTAGGATAGGGGGCCACATTATTTTCTAAAACTGTCAAGTAATGGAATGGAAAAGATCTCCAAAGAGGTAAACACAAGAAAAATTCAGTTGCTAAATTTCTCCTCTGTTGGAAGGCATTTGTCACTTCCTCATGGAAGGTGTTGCTGACTTTGGCCACTTCCAATAAGAGTGATTTAATTGCCAAGAATGTAACAAATCCCTCTTTGTATTATTGCTCTGGGTCAATAGGAAACCTTTCAGTCATTTGCTACCTTCTTCTCTTTTCATATACAGATTTTGTTTTTTGCATTATTATATTGGCCTAACAGGTACATTCTTTTGTATATGCAAATCAACTCTATCTTGGATTATAAACTACAGAGCAAGAAAACTGCCTGACATAGATCATTATATTGAAAAGTATTAGTACATGTTTTTGATGGTAAGGAAGAAATTTTTTGATTTAAAAATTCATCTGTAAATACTACTATTTAGGAATTCTACATATACTAGATCCAATGTTAAACATATGCTTTTTTCTCCTATATATGCAAGGTAGTTTATCTCAAATTATCTTTCAATTTTATCCTTGTATTGAGCATAATTACTCTGTTTCTCTTTTTATTTTGTATGATTTTTGTCTGCTACTAAAGTTCTTTTTAGAAGGAACTTAAATTATAACTGGTGGCTTTATTTTAAATCTCTTATTTAGGATACATTCTGACCACAAAGTATAAGAAAACAAAGGAAGTTCTTCATTCTCCCAAACATAGCTAAAGATAATTTGGGAATAGATTTGGTGAAGGTAAAGTCTTCTATTTCTTACTCTTAATATATTTTGTTACTCTTAATCAAGAGTTTAACTCTTGTGTGATTCCCAAAAATTTCTTCCTTTAGTTTTCTTTTTTTGTTGTTGTTGAAAGAAACTGGATTCTTAAATTGGGCCTGCCAAGAGGAGGTAAAATTAGAATTGTCTAGAGAATAAAGACAATTTACAAAGCAGACTAGTATAATTTTAACTTTCTCAAATCATTTTTCCTCAATGGAATTTTTATCTATGGGGGTAAGAAAGAAAATTATGGAGGTTCTCCTAAATCAAGTACATACTTGACAAGAACTATTTATTCACCTTTAAGAGCTATTCAAGCACAGTTTTTCCTGACACCCATCCAAATGGGGGAGGGACCATTTTTCTAAAAATCAAAATTTTTATTGCGCCAAGAAGCCTACTAAACCTGACCTAAACAATTAGTAGCCAGCACATATCTGCTGATTATCTGCCTACCTATCAATCTAGCTATCATCATCTACATGTTATAATGTCATTTGGGCAGAATGTGATGATTCATTCAGGCAGGAAAACCACAGTCCCAGGCTGCTTCCACCTTAATCAGGAGGCCTGTCAACAATCTCGCATACATGTTCAGCACCTCGTCGTGTCCCTGAGGTGATTATGACCTTTCTGGGTGGTGATGAGGGGGAGGCGTTGGTGTGTAGTTGTATTATTGATGTAATTGCTTTGTGGTTAACCAGGACTCTAGTTGGTGAGTCGACTATGCCTTCCAGAATGTTCAGTTATTTCGTGCACTTTCCAAGCAGCTTAATAGACACATCTGGTCTTTTCGTTTATTTTTTTTTCATGCCACTGGTTCCCATTTTCTATCTCACATCTAGGATGGTGACAGATAATTACACATTTGTCCTTGGATAAGAAACTTTTCAAAATTCCCCCAACAATTTTCATACTAGCTCCTTGAAACTTTGAGACACTCCCTGATACCAGATGGGGTGAGTATCTGACTTCTGAAGAATCCGTCTGCACAGCAACTCCTCACAGCTAATCTTAATCCCAGAGATTATTTAAACATAACTTCCTTTATTTCTTTGAATCAAAATGATAAAAATGGTGATGCTCAGACCTCAGCAATATCATTGTGTTTTGTGATCTTGTCATTGTGATGCTTAATGGTAAACCTGGCTGGCTGCTATGGATTCTAACAGTGTAAGACTTTTAGGCAGGGACATTAGGAAATCTTAATAGGATTTCCTACATGAAGGCAGGTGCTATTCCATTTTTACCTTTATATTGGAATAGCCCCCAGCATTTTAAAAGTTAAGTATGTGTGACTGTATTCACCATAGTGAAGAAAACAGGTAGAGTTGGGCTTCATTTTCCACTGGGTGACTGTATTCTGTCTTTGCCATGCAGAATTAGAAGAAAAGCTTACTTTGGCTCTGAGTGTAAAAAGTGCTCCCAGTAAAATGATAGTAGAGTTCCACAGGACCATTTTTCCCCCTTTAAAAATCTCTCTATGAGAAATAAGAGAGTAAGTCAATCATGAAAGGACATTAGTTACTACACTAGTGACCTGCCATTCTCATAGTCCATGCTTGGCACTTGCTGATTTATATATGTATTTATTAACAACTATGAAGTAATAAACTTAGAAGTTCTTTAGGGGTATACAGAGTAGAAGATTTAATTCTAGCTAGGTAGTAGTGTATTTTTATATGTCTTTTTCTCATTAAGTGGTTGACTTAAATTTTTATAGACAGCTTCATTATATAAAGTAAAATATATGATAAATGAAAGTCTGGGAAAGAAGTGAAAAAATAGACAAATACACTAAAAAAATAAGTACCAGTAAATAAAAATGACACAGATCATAGCATGTTTTAGCAAAACTGAAGTAAGAGAGCACCACAAACAAAACATATTCTCTGTTATCCAAGGCAATGACACAGCAAAGATTGCAAAAACCAATGCACTATATACCCAAGACATTTTTTAAACAGCTGTTAAACTCAAGTCCCACTAATTCCAGGTTACTAACAAATGAAAAGTTGGCAGGCTGGACCTTCATCTCTTTTGACTTTCTTTCTTCAATTTGACAAATTGTGAAAATGTAAAATAGATAAGCAGTCAGTGAGAGAAACAATTAACATCTTACCAAATTCACAGGTTACATAATTAAACTCTTTTTAAAAAATGACAACAAATTGAAAGGGGATTCAACATCAGAATATAATCTCAACACTGATGATTCAAGCTCCTACTGAGTGCCAGCCTTGGTCATTTGGGTCTGTTTCAGGAAGTTGAATTCAGTGGAAAGTGCATTTTCAAAGTCCTCTCCTTCATCTCAGAGGAAGGAGTTACTCTTAAATGGATCTCTGCTTACATAAATGACATCCTCGTTTGTCTGGCAGGAGGGAATGTTATCAGAATCATCCTAGTGACAAATCCAAAAGTTTCTTGATGAGATCAGATCTTATAGTTCCAGTAAATTAGCACATGCCAAATACAGTATCTGCTGAATCTTCAGTATTCAGACTCCTATCCATTGTCAGCAGTAGAAAATGACCTTCAAGAAGGCTGCTTAAATGAAGACTCCTGAGTTTAATTGAGGCAGTGACTGGGCCTCAAAGTGTTGAATCTTTGCTCAACGACTTCACACTGATACTCTGTGTCCTCTCTGACTTCATGAATTTATTTATTAACTATGAGAAAGTTTTAACACCCAAAAGGCTTCTTCACACTGCATCTGATCTTCTCAGGGTTCCCTTTGCTGCAGCCTCTAATTGAACCACAAGTTGGCAGGGGCTGAACCACAAGACAATCCAATGGCTTCACTGCCCAACCTGAGCCCCGGGTTCCTGTCAACATTTTAAAGTTGTTTTCTTCATTCAAAGAATCTCATAAAAGAAGAGGGGGGGGTGTAGAAAAGCATATGTAGAATATATTTTAATAAATGCAAATTCATTTAGAGATCCTGATGTATGTCTGATTTATTTGCCTCACATAGTTCTAGGTCATTTCACCTGACCTCCCATCCAACTTGTTATATTACGTAACAATACATATTACATACACAGTGTATCAAACAATTGGTGGGTCTAGGTAAAAATTTTGGAAGTTCTTTGTATTGTTTTGTTTTATATTAGTTTCAAATTATATCAATATTAAAAGGTAGCCTCGACAATTGAAAAGTAATTAAAATTGAGAGAGAGAGATAAAAACTAAATCCAACAAGTGCTATTGGATTGGATGCTGAGCCAGATAAAATTGCCTTAACGGGTGACAATAACTAAAATATAAATAAAGTCTGTATATTAGAAAATAGTATTCTATCGATGTTAATTTTCTGACCTCAGTAATTGTTCTGTGGTTATATAATATATCTTATTCTTAAGAAATATTTAGGAGTAAAGTGGCATAATGCCTTCAAGTCATGCTATAGTTTAGAAACACACACACACACACACACACACACACACACACATACACACACACACACACACACACACACACACACACACGGAGAGGAGGAGAGAGAGAGGACAACAATGATAAAACAAATGTGACAAAATGTTAAAAATTGATGAATCTGGCTAACATTTTTTATGCAATCCTTGCAACTTTTCTGAAAGTTAGACATTTTTTTCAAAATAATAAACTATATGTGCCTTTTTTTCTTAAATTAGTTAGAAAAAAAGATAAAGATCTATGAACTATCACTAATGATCTTTGAGCTGGATACCACAAGGCCTTGACCATTTTCTTTTAAAAGACACTATAAAATAAGTTTCAATAAGCGGGGGGGAGGAAGCATGAGGTGGTTGGCAAGGTTCCTATGTCTTGTTTTCTGTCTGATACATGACGAATGCTTAATACCTTTGTACACTAACAATATTTCTATTAAAGAATAAAACATCATGGCTTAGTTGTGATTGGATGTCATCGTGGTGCTCCATGCAGGTTGCAGATGATTGCCCTTCAGAAACAATCATCTCACGCCCACTGAATGTCCTGAATTTGGGGGAAGGGGGAAGAGAGGGGAGTTCCCAAAAAGAAAAAGACCTCGGCAACAGAGAGCTGAGAAAATAATGTGAGTCTTGCTCAATTACTACTTAGCATTATTTTGAGTAGCAAACAAAAGGGTTATGTTAGAAAACTTCTTTGGGTAATTTCTGCTTCCTAGAATTCTGACCATTATGTGTCCTGCTTTAGAAAAGAATCAATTAATTGAATTAAAAAAAGGAAATCTCCCCTGATCTTTTTAAGAATCTCAGCAAAGATCTTGAAAGCATTTTTCTAGCCAGTGCCAGGAGTTATTGCTCAGAGATTTACATTTCACAGATGGAATCAACAGTCAAGTAGTGGTCATTTTGCAGGGCTAGGTTATCTGCCTCATCACTACCTTCCTAAATGCTGCTGAAGCATTGCCAGGTGTGCGAGTTCACATAGAGCCCTCCGATGGCACTTCCTGACAGAAACCAAAGCGGGTCGTGTTAGCAACCAAGGAAACCTCTTCAGCATTGGAACAGGACTCCTTACATGCCCTAAGTTAGTCTCAGATAAAATATATGGTTATAACATAGAGTTTATATATCCTATCCGAAATAACTCCCATGACAACCTCCCATAAACAAACCATTGACCTATTTATTTTCCTTCGTGGCGCTTACCACTGTCTAGGATCACATTTGTTTCCCTGGGTGTTGCCTCTCGCCTCCACTAGAAGCAAACCCACCCCATTCCCGAGGACAGGGACTTGTCTTGTTCACCAAGGCAGCCACAGCATGAGAACATGCTGGGCCCACAATAGCTGTTCAGATAGTCTCTCTTGAACAAATGAGTGACACAACACTCTCACCAATGTGGTGATTAAACACAGACCATAAGTGCTCCAGAGATGGGTAGATGGGTTCAGATACTCAAATATCTGTGTTGCATATGAAGTTTCCACCTCTGCTCCACTTAGACTCGAGGATGCAGAGCTCCGAACAGAGGAAAGTAAAGTCATGTGGAGTGAATGTCAGGACTGTCACCACAGCCCACTCTTTCATGATCCTCATTATTTTGCAGCACTAGCCAGAGAGGAGGCTTCAAGGCACTGCACCATTGACAACAGTGCTCAGCCCGGCTGTAGACCACTCGTGAAGACAGCGTTGATGGCAGCCAATAAACCAAGGGAGATGTCTTCCAAAAAATTGTCTTACAGTGCTATTTGCTGAAGTGTTGAAAGCACTACGTGCTCTTCAAAATTATGGCATAAATGTTCCTAGAAGTTATGCTGAGAATGTGCAATACAGCTTTTCACAGAACGGGAGAAAAAAAAAGAAGAAGAAGAAGCTTTTAAAAGAATACTTTCCACAAGGAGGTAGGGGTCTAACTTTTCTAAAAACACAAATATAGACCCTCAGGGAATATTGTATCTATGAGACTCCATGCTATCAGAGAAATCCTGAAATAACATTCAAAACTAGTAGCTCACTTCTATGAAAGCACCGAGAGGGCCTGACAAAGCCTAGAGAACAAACAACTAGAAAAAGGCTTCTGATCCATGGTACATTTTAGAGTATTCTGAACAGTAATATTCTATTTCAAGGGTATGATTTACAGTCCTCCCTAAATCTGGTCTCCAGAGCTGACTTAGGCTAATTTCTAGATCCTACTGCATCTACTTAGATCTTGTTCCCCATATATTTTGAATGCTAAATGCAAAACATGTACACTATTGGTGGCTATATTTTAGGTGGGGAATGCAATTCTTCCCCATAGTGGCACTACAGCATCCTCTCAGTTATAAATATCTTCACTTCAATGAGAAAAGATGATGAAATTCTTTTTGAAGACTCTCAAAGGGCTTGCAGATTTTTAAAAATATTACCGCCACTTTGTTTGGAAGAAATACAGTTTGGTCATAAAACCATCATTTGTGATTGGATTTATGAGGACGACACGCATTTGCATGCTGTGCGTGAAAACCCTGCACCAAAGAGAGGTTTCAAACAAGGAAACTGTTACCAGTCAGAATTTTTCTCATCGGTGTTATCATTAACAAACTTCAAGTTCCCCAAATCGTTGAAAATAAATGTAATTCAGAGGCTCTTCCTTTGCATGGACAGAGTCTATCAACTTCAAAATTTCTCATACCTTCACTGAAATTTTTTCCTATTAGAAAGGGAAATTCCTTTTTATTTATGTCGCAAAGCAATTTCTCTTTTAAAGTTAGTTCAGTTATTTTATGGATGGCATGCTAAGCAGTTATGATCTATTTGTAACTTGCTCAGAACATTTTATTATCATTGAGCACAGTACTTAAGGGTATGTTAATAAAAAAAAGAATTGCTTACTAGATCTAATTTCTTTATTCAACAGTCTTGATTAAGTACAAAAACTGTACCAGTTCTGGATTTTTTTTTAAAGTAAAAAGCTGCCTTAAAGGACCATATGTTCGACATTCCTGTACTATAGGAAATAAGGGGAAAGTGAAGGTACATGGGATATTTTAAGCTAAACAAAAAAAAAGGGGGGGTGGGAGTTAATTAGAACTTGGGAGATCTGGCAAAGCTCCCTGAGAAGCTGTCATTTGATTTAAACAATTGGTATGATTTGGATGAGTTAAAGGAGAGAAGTCTGAGAGAAGTGGGAGGGTTCGACTCAGTGATTTGGGGGCTTTTCTCAAAATTGGTAGTGATTTGAGACTCAGATCAAAATTTCATGAAAGCAACTACTTCAGATTGATTTGGGAGATGTGAAATGAAGCCCAAGGTTTAATGTACATTTTCAGTAACCACAGTAAGGCAGCCCTTAAGGAATATGGTGATTGACTAAAGTATTTGTAGTGAAGTAGTCTCCATAGATGAGGTTCATATTTTAAATATCCAATGTTTACACACAGAGAACATCTAAATTATGATTCTATATTTTGGACATTTGTTACTGCGCTCCTCAAAAGAAACAAGAATTCCTTTAAGAAATAAAATGCAAATGAGAATACATTTGGCAGAATCATTCCAAGCACATGCAAAACAGCATTAGTACACCCACAGCTGCTCTGTTCCCTGGGCTTTATCCTGTCAATAGGAAAACCCTTGATGTGCTATTGAATACACAGTTAGCTTGACAGCCATCTTCATGTAATATTCAAGATACCTTTTACAAAGTCTCAGTTACAATATTAGCCTGAGATCTAATGCTTACTCTTTATTTAAGGAATGATGAACTTGATTTGATGCTTTCTCTGCTATGAGCCAACTCAGACTCAGAATTCTCCTGGGAGGAGTTCACTATCTTTAACTGACTGTAAACTTAAGATGTTCCTAGCCAAAACCTTATTCTTATCAATTACTATTCTACACCACTAGTTTTACCAAAATTTAACTCAAGAACTATCTTCATCAGCTTTCCATCAAGTATATAGTAGCCACTGAATTCCCAATGGCTTCAGAAAGAATTGCCTTAAAAGTTCTATTTTGATTCAAAAGAAATGTGGCTAGGGGAAGAACTATTCTATGACATTAACTGTCTCAAAGGTCTTTTATTATTGGCTATCTACACTGGATTGTTGGGATGGAGTTTACCCAATTGAAACTCATGTGTGGGAAGGGAGGAGGGGAGGGAAGGAGAAATGAAGGGAGGGATGGAGGGAGAGAGCATTGGGGATGTTGTCATCCATGGGCCCGCCCCCCAATAGAGCTGTGGCTCTTTTAGTGCTCTATGTGCCACAGGGGTGGACTGCTTCCTGAGGCTCCCAGAATGGGCCATGGGAGGAACATGGTGGAACCTCTTGATGAGGAAGCCTAAATAGTAGAACATGAGCAAAACTTTCTTGACTCTTGGGCTCTCAGAAGAAATGTAAAAGGATGGTAGCTGACATCCTGGGTCAAACATGCAGATCCAGCCACTGTCAAAAGTCAACTATTAATCTTGATCAAATAAGATTACCATCTTGCCAAAACTGGTTTGGCTCAGTGGATAGAGCCTCGGCCTGCTGACTGAAGGGTCCCGGATTCTATTCCTGTCAAGGTCACCGTACCTTGGTTGCAGGCACATCCTGAAAGGGCGAGGCTGGAGCCCTGCCTCCTTGTGGAGTAGGGCGGAGCTATCCTCCATTTTGTGGCCAGACCCTAGCCCTAACCCAACCAATTAGGGTCCATATTCCCTAGCCCTAATTCAACCAATCAGGGTCATATCCCCGCCCCCCCCCCCTGTATAAAACCCACTGAGGTGTTACATTCTTTCTCTTTTCCGCCATGCTGACAGCGTGAGTGGAACGGAGCCCATGCTAGCATGGAAGAGGCTCTTTTGTCTATTGCATCGGACTCGGCTCCCTGGTGGTCCTTGGGGATCACGAAGTCTGGGCATAACAATCCCAAGTGGGGGGGTGCAGGAGGCAGCTGGCCAATGTTTCTCTCTCATCGACGTTTCTAATTCTCTATCCCTCTCAATTCCTCTCTGTGTAAAATCAATAAAGTATATATTTTTTTAAAAAGATTACCATCTTCCCTGAGATCTGGTAGAATCTGTGATATCTAACATAATAATAGAGTAATATGCAAATTAATCACCACTCTGCTACACAAGCCACGCCCATCAGCCAATCAGGATGGTTATGCAAATTAAACTAACCAAGGTGGTGGTTCATTTGCATATCAAGTCAGCATAGAAAGAAGCCAAGCCTGCAGAAAGGAGAGAAGCTTCAGAGAAGCAAGAAGGGTGGGGAGAAGGGAGGAAAGCAGGTGGGGTAGCAACCACAGCAGGAAGCCCTATTGTAGGAATCTTCCTGCAATGGGCCACTAGTGTGTGAATATATATATATATATATATATATATATATATATATATATATATATATTACATACCTATGATCCCTGATGCATAATACATTGTTATAAAAGTATAATGCCGTCCACATATTATAGTTCCTGAGTCAGCCAAATGATTTTAAAATTGCTTATTCTTGTGATTATAAAATTACTTAGATTTCAAAAGTGTTAAATTCAATATTAAAATTGGTATCTTTTGAATGGTGGGTATTGTTCTAAATGCTTACATAAAGATGAATCTTCATCTAACTGCCAGATAAAGTCTGAATTATGGATATTATTATTATCATCACCATTATAGAGTTGAGGAAACTGAGAAAGAGATTTGTCCAAGGCCATACAGCTAGCAAGAGTTGTTAAATATGCTTTTTAATTTTTCTCCTTAAATCCATTTTAACAGTAAAAAATTAGGCACTCTCAAATAATAATACACATTTACATTATGAATCACTATATTTCTAATATAGAAGATCTACTCTTAAACTCTCCATCAAACCTACTCCCTTAGTCACAGATATTCATCTTAAATGGTCTTGAGAAAAGCAATCTGGTTCAATTTGCTAAGGGAGCAAAAATTCCCAGTAAGGTTTAGCGATTGCTACAGTTGGAATGTTTCTGAAACCAGGACCATGTTCCTGTCATGGCAAATTAGGTCAACATGGCTAGACGTAGAATCATGGGATGACGGAACGTAAAAGTACATTATTAACTGATGTCCTCTCCATTTTATTTTCCCTCAGTGACATTTAACAAATTGAATGTAAATGTTCAGAAACACAAAATGCTGTTAGATGGTTAAAAAGAGGTGGGGGTGGGGACGGAGTAGCACATAAACTGGCAGGCAATATAACAATAGGATATTGACTATCATAAATATTTTAAGAAACGTTATTTTTCTGAGAATGCCTTTTAGAAGTTATTTCTTAAGTATTCCAGTACTTTTTGTGCTCAAGTTGGTGTTTTTAAGTTTGTCAGAACTGACTTAGTAAACCTCTAGGGAGTAAAATCAGAGCTCTCAATAATCCACCTTCTAATTGTGTATAGTGATATTATCTAAGAATTAATGAAGGTCTATACATATTAAAACTACCCTGCCCCATATTGAACACCAGAATATGGCAAGCTTCTCATTTTAAATCTTATATCTTTTAGACAATAAAACAGAGAGGCGATATAGTTTGATGGCAGCACATGTGGGCTCTGGAACAAGATTCAGTGGTTAGAATCCTGCCTGCTGTGTGACCTTGGGCAAGTTACTTAACTTCTCTGTGCTCTAGTGTAGGGTGTGAAAATTAATTTAGTAATAATCATACCTTGTAGAAGTTTCTTTCATAAGAAGTGAATTAACAAGGAAAGTATTAAGAATATTGTTTGGTACATAGTAAGTACTCAATAAAAATTAGCTATAAGTATCATCTTAGAGCTGCTTGACTTTCACTGATGTTCTAATCTAAATATCTTCTAGATAAGACCCAAATGAAGCACATTTTCTACCACTGTTAAAACAAACAAAAACCTAGAGATATATTGAAGAGGAATATAATCCAAATTTAAAGGGCCTGAAAATAACTTAAAATTTCATTGATGGGTCTTTTTTGTTTTTCAGATTAAATATTATCCACAGCAAAAATTCTAGCATATGTGCTATTTTAAATAATGTTCATAATTGCCACATACATTTTTTTTTCCTTTGGAGAGTCAAATTTTTTATTATTTTTTTATTTTTTTAATAAATCTTTATTACTCAGATTATTACAATTGTTTCTCCTTTTTCTCCCCCAAAGCTCCCTACCACCCAGTTCTCTTCCCACCCTGTGCCCTTACCCCCTCTCCCCACCATTGTCTTCATCCATTGGTTATACGATTTCAATCCAGTCTCTCACTGCTCCCCCACCCCCTTATCCCCCTGATAATTATCAGTCCACTCCCCTTCTTTGCCCCTGATTCTACTATATTAACCACTTTATTCTGTTCCTCAGATTTTTTCCCCTTCTCTTTTCCTTTTTTCCGTATATGAATTTCAAGTGGGATACTCTCTCCCATTTGTTTTTGTAGGGAAATACAACAGAGTGTACTGTAGCTAATGGCTGCAGACTGTCCAAATGTCTCAGGACCACATGAATATAATCCACTCCTCCTTCGGTTCACCCCTCCCCCCGCCCCCCCCCAGTCCCACTGCCCCCCTTGGGCACATGGCTCCCTTGGGGTACACGGCTCTCCCGGTGGAGAGTCAAATTTTTTATACATTTTTTTAAAAGATAACTGTGACCATTGTATAGGCAAGAATATAACATAACAAGAGGAAAACAAATAAGATATACCTGTAATTATCCAATGAAGACATGATGTTGAAATGGATTATAGTCATTGAAACAGACATGGGGAAAAGCAGAATTTCTTTATGAAATATTTAATAAATATAATTTGGGACTACCCTCCCCCATATACAAAGTTAACGATAATAGTAAGAGTTGGCTAGGATATGAAAAGTTTTGAAAACTCACGCACTGCTGGTGGGGTTGTAAAATGGTACAGCCATTTTGGAAAATAGTTTGGCAGTTCTTCAAATAATTTTTTCAAATGATAAAAATAATAAAGTTCTTCAAATAATAAAAATAAACATAGAGTTACTATATGACCCAGAAATTATATCTTTAAGTATATATCTAAAAGAATTTTAAATATATATTTACACAAAAAACTTATACACAAATGTTCAGATCTCATTATTTACACTATCCAAGAAGTAGAAATTATCTAACTGCCCATTAACTGATATCTGGATAAACAGAATGTGGTATATTGATTCCATGGAATATTACTCCCCATAAAGGAATGAAATACTGATAAATGCAACAACATGGAAGACCCTGGAAACATCACATTGAGTGAAAGAATCTGTCAAACACATATTCCATAATTATATTTACATGAAATATTCATAATTGCTAAATCCAAAGTAAGAGAGTAGGTTAGTGGTTGCCAATACCTGAGGAAGAAAAGGATTGGGAGTAAGTACTAAGGGGCACATGGTTTCTTCTAGGAGTAATAAAAATGTTCTGGAATTAGATAGTGGTGGTGGTTGCACAGCTCTGTGAATATATTTAAAAACCCTGAATTTTACACTTTAAATATATAAATTAGATGACATTTACATTATATCTCATTAAAGCTATCACTAAAAGTTATAAAAAATGAATTTGAATAAAAATATATCTGAGGAACTATTTACTTACCTCTTCAATTAAGAAAATGGGTGATTTTTAGAGATATACTCAGGGTCTCCTTAGGAAATTTACTTGGCGATAAGGAATTCAACTTCTGGCAATATTGGTTATCTTCTAGAGATACACTCTGTAGATAATTATTACTTAGTGATAGTTTATGTAAGATCAAATAATTCTCAAATCAACCATAGGAAGAAAGAGTAAAAAGTTCACCAGTATCACCAAAAATTAAGTAACTTTTTTTCATAGTACTTAAAGAGTGACTGACTAGACATAAAAATGAAATATATTCTTACACATCAGAATGATCACCAAAAAACTATTGGCACAATGCCCTATTAAGTAAAAGAGGGTAATGGTGTTCTAGGCTTTCTAAGTCATCTTTTTAAAAAGCCAATTGGATATGTTAACTAATCTACTCTTAATACCGTCCAAGTTGTTTCTTTGGTGGTTAGTTAAGCTTGTACACCATTGAGATTAATACAAGAGAAAATGAATCCAAATACCTATACATTGAAGAATAAGAAGAAAATATTTTTAGCTTTAGAAATTACAGCATTGCCTTGGGCAGTTGGTTGGAGCATCATCCTTTACATGGAAAGGTTAGGGGTTTGGTTTGGGGTCAGGGCACATGCCTAGGTTGTAACTGAATCTCTGGCCCCATTCATGGAACATGCAGGAGGCAGCCAATAGATGTTTCTCTCTCACATTGATGTTTCTTTATCTCTATAAAAATTAACAAATATGTCATCAGGTGAGTGTTAAAAAATTACAGCATTTTCATTATAGAGCCTTGGAATTATTATGTGCTATAGGATTTTACTAGTAGTTTCATTAGTTCATTTACCTGAGCTAACTAACTTTGAATGTGTTGCTATGGAATGAAGCTGGAATATTCTTGCCTTTTTTATTCTTAGGGTAACGTCTATAAATACCTACAAATACACCACAGCACCTGATAGACATCAAATAAATTAATAAAGCCAAAAACTGGTTTGGCTCAGTGGATAGAGCGTCAGCCTTTGGACTGAAATGTCCCAGGTCTGATTCTGGTCAAGGGCATGTACCGAGGCAGCTGATTGATGTTTCTCTCTCACTGATGTTTCTAACTCTCTATCCCTCCCCTTTCCTCTCTGTAAAAAATCAATAAAATATATTTAAAAAATAAATTAATTAATAAAGAAAGAACCATATAGGAGTAAAAAAAATTACTTTCATTTTTATGTCTATCCCTTTTAGTATCTTTCTCCTTCAGTTGGGGACCAAATCTCTACAACAGTCATGAATGTGATCAAGATGTTCTTTCCTTTCCAGATTGTGAAGAAGATAGATGAACAGAGAGGAGAAAAATTTACATTCTGCCACAAGGGTCATGTCTGTTTGAGTAATAGAAAGATATTTCAGTTAAATGTACCAGGTTATCAAGGTAGTAATTTCATTCTTTCTCTGAAACATTGAAATTTTTTAAACTGTTTGGCTGAAAGAATAAGCTGGAATCAGTCCTAAATACTTTTTGGCAGAAAGAATAGGAACTTGTTTCTTCAAATTGTATAATGATTCCAAATGTTCTCTCTTCCGCTGACTTTTCACTTAAAATCTGCACCTTCCAAGTGCAAGAAACTCTATACAGATATAATCAATTAAATGTAGTGCAACAAATGCTGCATATGTTTTCTGAAATTTTAACAACAATAATTTCCATGCCAAGTTGTCTCAATATTCTTTGTGCTATGAAAACAGAACTGCATTTTCTATAAATAGTTAAATAACTATAAGGAGAACTAATCATCCTTCTTAGGCCTAAATAGTTTTTGAAGAATTATTTCTTCTTTTTTAAAGTAAAGCTGTTTTCCTGCACACTACTTTCACCCTGATAATTATCAATCCACTCCCTTTCTTTGCCCCTGATTCTATTATATTCACCAGTTTATTCTATTCCTCAGATTTTTAATTCACTGATCTTCTTCCTCTTCTTAAGTAATACCTTTCAGCATTTCATATAATACTGGTTTGGTGGTGATGAACTCCTTTAACCTTTTCTTATCTGTGAAGCTCTTTATCTGCCCTTCAATTCTGAATGATAACTTTGCTGGATACAGTAAACTTGGCTGTAAGTTCTCGCTATTCATCACTTTGAATATTTCTTGCCACTCCCTTCTGGCCTGCATGGTTTCTGTTGAGAAATCAGCTGATAGTCGTATGGGTGCTTCCTTATAGGTTACCAACTGCTTTTCTCTTGCTGCTTGTAAGATCTTCTTTTTGTCTTTTGCCCTTAGCATATTGAGTATGATGTGTCTCCGAGTATTTCTCTTTGGATTCCTCTTGTTTGGGGTTCTGTACACTTCCTGTACTTGTAAGTCTATTTCTTTCACCAGGTGAGGGAAGTTTTCTGATATTATTTCTTCAAATATGTTTTCAGTATTTTGTACTCCCTCTTCTTCTGGCACCCCCATAATTCTGATGTTGGTGCACCTGAAGTTGTTCCAGAGGCTCCTTACACTGTCTTCAACTTTCTGGATTCTCTTTTCTTCTTGCTTCTCCAGAGGAGTGTCTTTTGGCTCTTTGACCTGATTCTTGTGTTCCTCAATTCTGCTGTCGGATCTCTGCATAATATTTTCCAATTTAGTCAGTTTATGTATACTTTTTAGTTGGGTCTCATGAAGTTTATCAACCTTTTTTAGGATATTCTTGCATAACCTTAGAACCGTAGTTCTGAACTCTATATCCTCCATCTCTCATTTGAGATCTATTTCCTTGTCTCAGCATTTTCGCTGTTTTTCAGAGTTGGCAGGATGGCTTTGTGTGTTTGGTGTCCTATATGGCCCAGTGAGTCAGCCTCCTCAGTTACCTGAGGTAGACACTCTTGGTGCTCCCCTTTGTGGACTGCATGCACAGCCTTGTTGTAGCTAAGCCTTTATTGTTGTGAATTGACCTTCAGGCCAATTGGATGTGGGTATCAGCTATGTCTACTCTGGTATACCTTCTGTATTGGAGACAGTCTTACAGGATCAGACTTGAAAAACTGCAGAAGCCTCTGCTCAGCTTGGATGGGGCGGAGTCTCAGGGCTGAACTGACAGTCTTGGTTTCAGCCCTGCCCTTGTGCACTCGCCTGAGTTTCCGCCTTACCTCTGCCTTCTGCAGCTTCCCTGAGTTTTGGCCTGACCTTCCCAGGTTCCCCGTGCAAGAGAGTGGGTGCCCCAGGGACTCGCCCGGACTTGGGCTGGTCTCTGTAGTCTGGAGCTTCTGACTCCTTCTGCTACAGAGAGGCGGTGGCAGCCTCCGCGGTCAAACCTCTGAGCATACTCATGCACAATTATAGACATTGCCGGCTGTGGCTCCTGGCTCCCCAGTCTCCCAGGTTCTGAGTCTCTGGGTGCCTTCCTCTACAGTCCAGACTCCACCCGTATGAGCCTGGGACCACGGGGTTTCAGCGGGGGTTGGGGTTCAGTACAGTTGGAAAGGGTTCCGTGCAATCAGAAACTCCTCCCCTCCCGCCAGGCAGGCATTTGTCCACACCACCTCTTCGTGCGAGTGTTTGCCTACCTCAGCACTTTGTGACTCCCAGTCCGATCCGTGAGCCTCTCTCCTTCTTTCTAGTTGTAGATATCCCACTCTGTCAGCTTTCCTGTGGTTTTGATGAAGTCCTTTTTGATTTTAGTTGTGTGCTTTTTTTAAATTGTTGATGAGGTGGCAGCTTAGGAGACTACCTAGGCCACCATCTTGATTCTTACTTCTTTATTAATTTTCTTACACCTTACACCAAACAGCTGTTGCCCTTAAAACCCCTCCTCAGTTCCCACCTTAGGTTCTGCTTTCACAGCTCACCCAAAGTAGGTTCTGATTGGTCAGTTTCTATGCCAATCAGTATCTTTTGGTCTATCTCTGAGCCTAGTCACAGAGGCAACGCCGATCAGCAACTGCCCCAAGCTGCTGGTGAGCAGCTGAACAGCTGACCTCTGGGAGAGAGAGAGAAGCTTGGTTGCTGGCGAGGCCCGGAGAGAGAAGCAGGGTGACCTGTTAAGCTCCAGTTTTAAAGAGGCATATTCAAACAAGAAGGTGACCCTGCTTCTCTCTCCGGGCCTTGCCAGCAGCCACTACCACTGCTGATCAGCCCCACCTCTCTCTCTCTCCTAGAGGTCAGCAGGTCAGCCTGCTTGCCTGCTGTGGGCACAGCCTGGTGATCATTTGAGCCTCCGGTTATTGTGGATGTTATGACCCTGGCTCTTTATATTGAAAGATTGGCATTATTTTCTTTTCCCAGGTTGTAAAAATGAAAAAATGTTATTCCTTGGTGTTACTTTTTCTTCCTTTCTATATGATACCACCTTTTATTTTGCATGACACTTTATGCCATGTGCATTTTCTATTATGATTTAAGCTTTGGTGACAACTGTACTAGGGACATTATTCCATAAAAATGTAAAAGGGCTGTTGAGAAAGGAATCTATATGGATAAATAGGGAGTTTTCTGGTAAGCTCCAGTTTTAAAGAGGCATATTCAAACAAGAAGGTAAAGCTAAAAGAGATGGCTGACAAAGGCTAACAAAATGACTTCTAAAGCTTTCATAGGCTTAAGAAGGTCAAAGAGGAATAAGTTTATTACTTACGACCCATGGTAACTGGAGCTTTTCAATTACAAAATTGATGTCCTTATGAAGAAAAGTCTCAACACTGAAAACTATCCCTCCTAATACTAAGGTTCTGTAATTCTATTATTTATATATTTTCTTGAGTACCAACACAATGCATGGAAAATAATAGACATTCATTAGAATGTAGAATGAATGACCAGGATTTACAATTTCAGAACTACATGGATTTAAAGATACAAATTTAAGAAAATGTTTAATCAGTTACATTAAGAAGATCTCAAAGTTTAAAAAAAAACAAAGAGCTTTTAGGATACGAATCTCAAAGAAATGACACAAAGAAAGAAGGAAGAATTTGAATTGATAGGATAAATATTATTCTAACATCAGAAGATTCTTTCAAAGAAGTCATCTGTCCACATGTATAATTTTAAGCAAGAAAGGCACCAATAAATTTAAGATAACTTCACCTACCTCCAACTTCATCAGAAATATCTCAGTTCCTACATATGAGTTCTATAGCCTTATGTTTATAATTATTTTGGTTTATACTCTTTTCCTCATGAAATAGAAGAAATTGTACCTATAATTGAATTGTATCATTGGAATTTAGCCCAGTAGGTCCTTGATTTACTGGATAGAGAAACAAACAAATTGACTGCTAAGCTATTTTATCTAAATAAATATTGTGTCATTTACTCCCAATATATTGTCAAAGATCTAATCCCTCAGGGAAAAAAAGGAAAAAGTTCCCAGGGAACTGCATGGAAATTTCTGATGAGGGAGAAGTTAAAGGATAGTTTCTCCCCTTGACAAAAATCCTGTGCTAAGCCATTAGAAACTTGTAGAACAAGCAGTTCACTCTTCGGGTCAAGCAATGCTTCTTTAATGCTGTTTTGCATTTCTTTTGGAAACAGGCCACTTCATTTTAACATTTGACACACTCCTTCCCTTTAGCCTAGCTCTGTAACTCGGAGGACATTCTTCCATGCCTGGAAATCAATTCCATTAGCTTTCTTTTCCATTAGGTGGATAATAAGATGTTTGAAGTTAACCAACAATCTCTTACTTCTGCCTTTCACACTGCCACCCAACATGTTGTATGCAACCTGAAGACTCTGCAACTTCAAGGTTAACATAAAACAAAATACTTTCTGTTTTAGGAATGTATAAATTAACATGTTCACCAATTTGGTTTATCTGTAATGAGACAAACTAATGAAAAGAGAAAATCAACAAAGTTTTAGCAGATTGAGAAGTATTCAGCATTGCAGCAAAGGGTCCTAACAGTTGATATTTCAGGAGGGCTTATTATGTGTGAACAATGGCAATAGGTAAGAAGAGATAGAATACATGATCTCTGCCTTGTGAAATATAAATCCAATTGAAGAAACAAAGCCATTGAAAAAATTTTAAATTGCATAAATTAACAGAGTTATATTCCTAGAAATAGTGGACTAATTAAATGAATGAGACAGGATAAAAGCTCCAGAGTAATTCAGAGAAATAAAAGATCACTCGAGCTGGACTGAACTTAGAAGGTTTCACAAAGAAGAAGGGACTTGCAGTATGACTTGAATGATGGATGGGACTGAGAAACAAAGAGAAAAGAATGTGTTCCAGTCCAACAAGATTGGTTTAAGTAAAGGCATAGAACTGGAAAAGTTCAAAGAAGCTTAGAACAGAATTTAGTTGGAGTACAGTGCCAATGAAGAGAACAGTTAAAGCTGTGTGAAAGGTTACAGCTCAATGGTCAAGGTCTTATATTGTCAGAATAAGCCATTTGGCCTTCATCTGGTAGGCTGCGGGGAGTCGCTGAAATCTCTGAGTCAGGGAATGACAAGATTGAAAGAGTGTTTTATGACCAACTTGTCAGCAGAATGAATGATAAATTGGCAAGAAAAGAGACTGGAAGTAAGGTGAATAATTAAAATTAAAAAGCTCTGTAATATGAAAAATAGGGAAAGATGATAAACTCAGAAAGAATGGTGCTACCGGGAGTGGGAGATTGGAGAAAGAAAGGGAACCAGGAGCATTTTGAAGAAAGAGTTGACTAAAGTCCTGATTGGTAAGATTATGGAGACAAAGAACAGCATCCATGAGATTAAACTTCAAACTCTAGATGACTAAGACAGGGCCATCTTGCATTTGTGTCACACAATACAATTAATTTGCAAAATATGTTCATGCTGGAAAGAAAGAAATTAACCTTCTCATAGCAAACATTATCCATATAGAGGATGATACAAAATGTTATTCAACAACATAGTAGATACTCAATGGGTGCTTGCTTATTGGCACATATTCTCCCGCTCAAAATGGCCCCTCACAGCTCTGGAGCATAAAACTTTTATAGTTCAAATACATATATGGCATGATCCATCCCTCTTTTGACCCAATCTTGGGTTGAATTGGACTGGGCACTCAGGCCTCACCAGCAGGCGAGGGGATCCCAAGGCATGCCCTGGGGGTGGAGGCCATGGGGGCATAGACTACCAAGGAGACAGAACTGAACCTCACATTACCCTGGTTGGCCCCGGAGGATGGCTGGTTAGCCAGAGACAGGTAAGATTCCTCAGGAAGGAACAACCTACGACAGACACAGTCGAAGAGGGGACAACAAGAGAGAACTTGGGGGTCAACAGAAGTGGGGCACAGACTCTTACTGCCCTGTAGCTTGGCAGGGGCCTGAACCTTCACCCCTTCTGAGGGAGGTCTCCTGCACCCATGGCTGATTCACTTCCTCTGCACAGCTCAAATTGGGACCCAGGTAACAGACAGAGAGTTGGCTGACAGCAGCTACCCTCTCACTGCAATAAGTCTTGTTTGAGAGGTCTTATACCCATGGTGTGGGAAAGTAGGTTCTTGATATCCAAATCCATCCTATTACCAGGAATGCTCAGGGCCTACTCAAGAAGGCAAATAACCCTTTCCAGTAATACACACAGGGTAAAATAAGATTGTTGATAGAGTGTTGAGTTTGAGAGTTGAATAGTAGTCAATTTCTCAGAGGTAATTAAATTGGCTAATTGAATATTCTAGAAAAATCTATTGTGCTGTTAAAAAGCTATTCCTAAAGTTTTAACAAAAATTCTTATTGGCAGTTCATTTCACGGTAAAATTGTATAACATGTAATGAACCTAAAGCAGTCATATCTTACAGCAAATAATTAAAATGTAAAAGCTATCAAGGCTACATTATAAAATTTCCAAAGCCTCCTAATATTTAAATTTAAAAAGGGAGTGATAGTGGAAAAATATCATGTAAGGAAAAATATCCTGTGAGTAAATTACATCTAGAAAATTTGTACTTTAGGAAATCAACTTTCATTTGAAATGCTAACAGCAAGACACCCATGAAAAACATACATGGTGTCAAAACAAGCCAGAGGAAAATCATTTGGGAAAAAAATTAAAAAAAATCCCTAGTCAAATTTATAGAAAATATCCCTTTATTAAATTTTGGTCAAAGATATGTTTGTATATTTTCAGAAAACAACTCTGAAACCATGTGGATTCCTGCAACAGAGAGGAATTGACAGGAGTGCCCCAGCCATGAAGACAGAAGAGAATCAGTCCAGAGCTGGAAGACGCTGACAACGCCTTGCCATACTATCAGTCAGCAGCTGTGTATCACTAAATGATGCCCAGGACCAAACTAGAGATGGTCGGACCTGCATCAACACCATTTGTCCACCAACCAGAACTGAAATATCATGGCTGACATGTACACATAAGGAACTGTTTGACATTGAAATTGGGACTCAAAAGAACTGTTGGCCCAGAAAGGACCTCACTACAGACTGATTCATTTGCCTCCCAGCATAACCATTATGGCTTGTCTTGGTTCCGGTTCTTATAAGGGAATTCCTTGTATCACATGATCTAACACATCTAGGGGAAATAATGAACAACATAAATTGATGAACAGAAACAGACCTGGAGACAGAGAAGCAGTGATCAGACTGTCAAACCTCAGAGGGGGCAAAGGGGAGAGATTAACCAAAGGACTTGTGTGCATGCATATAAGCCTAACCAGTGGTCATGGACAATAGGGGGTGGGCATACATGGGGAGGGGTTTGGGATGGGAATGGGGGGATGAGGATAATTTTGTGATACCATAATCAATAAATAACGGTAATTTTTTTTAAAAAAAGAATTGGACTGGGCACTGAAGACTATATGGGACCATTCTGGGACATCCAATCCCAGAAATGTGGAAATGAAATCTGGAAAGACTGGCAGGTGCGATATCACTAGAATATTAAGGTGATATAAATTTAGAGTTGAGAGAATCATTTAGGGGAATCTATGAAGGGGCCATGTACAAATATAATAAAGGAAAACAGTTGAAGGTGAGCGGAAGAGCAAGAGAAGGAGTGAGAGAAAGAAGGAAGATAATTAGAAATTGGCAGATAAGGAGAAAAAGGAAAGGATAAGACATGTTAAAACCAGAGGAGAAAGAGGAAGAATTGCCTTGGTCTGCTACATGCACTTTAATAGGAATAGTTTCTCTTTTAAACACAAATATATTGAACTTTAGCTCAGAGACAGAGCTGAAATTTTGTAGGTAATATCAACGAGGTTCCCTTATTACCGAGGTAAAGCAGCTGTTTGCACCATAAAACAATCAAAGAGTTAATCTTATTACATTCTTACAGGAGTAAAACCCACTGGCAAGCTTTAACTGTGTTAATTTTCAAACTTTCAAGTCTGTATGAAACCACAAAGCCAGCAAACTAAAGGTAACCAAAGGAGCTGCTTGGTAAAGACAGAAATGAACTATGCCTTTTGAAGTGTTTCCAGGGAAATGTGTTTGGAATATTTAAGTCCCAAGTGAGTTACAAAGGTTATTCATTCACAAGTGAGATAAATTCATAGCTGTCAAATTGTCTGGATTCTCTGTGTGATCACCAGCGCTTCAAATCATTTATTTTTTTTCTAGCAAAAGTTCAATATTTTCACAGCTTCAAATTTGCTCATACTTTATAATTTGGAAATAAGGAATTGCTTCTTCCTCACCTGCTAACCGAAGCAATAAAAGCCCATGAGTATATTAAAGCAGTTTTTCTCTTCCATTGTAGTGTATTTTGTAGTGTTGTGTGTGTTTTTAAATAAAGCCAAATGTTTCTACCAGTAAACTAATTGGGTATAATTAACAACATGTCTGATTTCATCAAACAGATTGGGGAGGGGAGAAGATTATTGCAAATTTAAATTTTACAGTCGTTTTATATTCAGTTAGATTATCTTGAAAATTGTGAATGAAATTATTCAAAAATCTCCCCAAATAAGTCTTGCCTTTTTATTCCCTCCCTCTCTCTCTTTTAAGAGCTATCAAAGGTGGCTCAGAAAGAAAGAACTTTATTTTAATTGCTTAGTAAAACTTAAGTTAGGAGCTAGGAGGAGAGTAAAAATTCCTTAACAAAGACAACAAAGGTAGAAAGATGAAAAGCAATTCTTGACAGAATATTTCACAGGGACAGCAAATGAGCTGTGGCTACTGGCCTGGTTAACTGTAGGTTCATTTCAGGTCAAAAATTAAAGGAGAGGAGAAGACTCTGGGGAACAACACCCAGGCCGGATCTGCTCTGAGAGGCAAGCACAGACTCAGGGGGCTCTGACCCGGGTGATGAAGCTGTGGAGCTTTGTTTATATTTGATTGGGAACGCAGGTCAAAGCAAGCTAACACATAGCTGAGCTGACATATAGCTGCTCTGTCAGTCCCAATATTTCTGACTGTAGTGAGGAGAAGAGAAAATCACTGTTATTCACACACTCCTACTGATAGCCTGCTAAATTGGAGGCCTAGTTACAGGTGACCCCTGCCTTCTAGAGATACATCTTCTCTTTGGGGAGTCAGGGCATATGTGAAAAAGGCTAAGTTCCAATGTGAATTGAGTGAATATTTACTGGAGTATCAATAATTGCTGAAGGACTTTGATATTAGAGCTGGTAGGAAGAAGAGCCCTGGGATAGGTGGAGAAGAGAGAATTTTAGGCAAGGGAAAGACTCCACGAAGTTGTGCAGGCTGGGTTCCGGGCACGATGAATAGGGCCATGCAGGGGAACAGTGGAAAGTTGGGGAAGTAGTTAAAGTTGAAAGAGAAGTTAGAGACTTCCGGAGGGGAGATGGCAAGAACCCTTAAAGCCTTTTTAGAGGGATGTCATCTGTGAAGTTGTGTTTTCAAAATTATTATTCTGATTCTGAACTATGGGATGAAGAGGGAAGAGACTGTAGCAAGGGAGACGCCTTAGGTTAGAATAGACATGAAATGATAATGGCTTTGATTTGAAGTGTGCAATGAAATGATAGAGACATATATAGCAGAGTTTATCAAGTACTTACCAAGTACCAGACACTGAAGCTGTAAAATATATGAAGGTGCGGCATAGGACTGAAACTAAAGGTAACAGGTAAGTTTAAGTACAGGATCACTTTGTGTACAATTTATCCCACGTATAAGAGGAGATTTATACAATTTATTTATAAATGTGTACAATTTATCCCCCGTATAAGAGGAATATCTTTGAAGAGTGATGGGACATTTACCCAAACATATCTACATGCAATTGGAGATTTAGTTGGAGACTGAGGTCATATTTCAATTTGTACAAGAATTGTATATATAAAATTTCCCCCCATTCTGGCCGGTGTGGCTTAGTTGGTTGTAGCAACATCCCTGTATACCAAAAGGTAAAAGGTTCCATTCCCAGTCAGGGCACATCCCTAGGTTTTGTATTTATCCCCGATTGGGACATTTTCAGGAGGCAACCAGTAGATGTTTCTCTCTCTTTCTCTCTCCCTTCCCTTCTCTAAAAAAAATTTAAAAATCCCATAAAACAATTTGCTTAACATTTTTTTAATCAAATATTATCTTTTGACATATTTTCTACACTGGCAACTTTAAGTTAATATGCATGTTCTTTAGTTGTTTATAAATCAAATTTCATTTTAATGATCTCAGGAAGATGGCTTTTTAAGGAATCTTATTGTGAATCTAGAAATTGTAAGAACTCTGTGGAGTGAAAAGCTTTCTGTGATGTGATTTTTCTTATTTTCAGAAATAGGAGTTTTGCAACAAAGAAAAAATATCTTTGTTCTTGGCTTAAAAAGTTGAATAAATTTAAGTCCAAAGTAGGGGGAAAAAAGCTATTATGGTCAATTTGAGTTTGGTTGATTAAACAATGGGGAGTGACCAGAGATAGAATCTTTATCTAAAGGCAAGATACATGCAAAGGGCTGCTTTCAATTTGTAGTTCAAGAATATCACAAATTATTAATAAACACAATTAACTAAAAAAAGTTAACAAGAAGGAATTATGATCATTGGACTCAACTTTAAAATATGGTAATGAAAAATAATTCAATTATGCATATTAGACTAAGAAATGCTAAACTGAACATAATATAAGAAGCAGCAGATTTGAAGGGTAAAAACTGACAGTAGGTGACTTCTTAGTAATGATATAAGTAATAAGGTAAGCATATAATAAATGATTTTAGAGAAAATATCAAGAAAAAATTATGGGGGAAAAAGATCAATCTTTGCAGTGAAAATTTAGCTTATTGAATTTTTCCTAATTCTAATGCATTAAATGTCTAAAATTTGCCTGAATGTTTTGTGGGGTAGGCAACAAATTAAGCACATGGGCTTGGCAGTCAGGTTTCTTGGCTTAGGGTCTCAGCTCAGCTGCTAACTAGCAAATGTGAGTCCTTCAACCTTTTTAAACCCCAGTTTTTTCTCTTCAAAAAATGCAGTTAATGAGTATCTATCCCACAGCTTTGTTGTAGGCATTTAAAAAGATAATCCATTTAAGCACTTAACACAAAATGGGGTCCACAATAAAAATTTAATAAATATATGCTGTTACTATTATTAATATTTATAGAAAAAGTTAACAACTCTCTCTGGTTTCCTATGAAATTACCTTTCAGGAGCAAATCAAATCCTTCTTATTGAAGTTTTACTCGATTTAACATATCCCATCTGCTTCCACAAAAGGGTTGGAGGTCACGTACAATTAAAGATACATATGCGATATGTTGTGAAAATGTAAGTAGAAAAGTTGACCTACAGTGAAGTAAGTGAAAATGAGCATGGTGTTCCCCAGCTGCAAGAAACTAAAAATATTAAATTGTGCAAGTCATATTTTTAAGATATGCATTCTTCAGGAAGAACAATAAAAATGATAACCTACTTGGGTAGCATTTTTTAAAAAGGTCCTTCCTACAAAATTTCATTTGATTCTCACAAAAATCTTTTGAGTCTGTTGACCAGTTATGAAAACTCTATTTTATATGTGAGAAAATTAAGGCCTAGAAAGGTCACACAATTTAGAAGAAACAGATCTAAGACTTGAACTCAGGTGGTGAAAAATACATATACAAAGACTAATTTACGCTGAGCTCCCTACATGTAAAGGAAAAATGGTAGTGGGGGTGGGAGCAGGGGAAAGCAGGAGGCATACCTCCTCTTATCTGATAAATTATCTAATAAAAGGAAGTACGCCTTGGGCCAGTACATACAAGCTTTTACCTTCCATTAAAACCAAAAGAAATTAGTAATATGGATATTTATACAAGAGGCTTTAAACCACCAAGTCAACTGTGGTTTTAGTAGAAGTCTTAAACAAAATGCAGACATGTTCTTTATATGTCTCTTTACTGTATAGCCTGAGGGAGCAAATTTAAATTGGTTCTGTGAAGGAATTATCTTTAAAACAGCAGATGGTTAGAGTCATATTTTCTAGGTGAAAGGTATTCTTTTAATAAAGATGTATTGAGAGCCTACTATGTGCTGATATCATTCTATATTATGAATATAGAGAGATGAATGCTATGGTTTTTGTCCTCAAAGGAGACAGTCCAGGGGAGCAATTCAGATTTGGTGAAACACCCACTTGGTACACAGGCTGTGGGAGAGACGAATGACAGCCCAGCTAGATATGCAAGGCTCCTGGGAGGCAGAAACTGGATACTTCAGAAAATGATTGTGTAGTGGTGTGGAAACATGGCAGGGAGGTGTTCGCAGAGACTGATCAGTTCCATGTCCCTGGATTTTAATAAGATATGAGAGAGGACGGTAGAAAACGATGTTGAGGCAACATACAACGGTCAGGTGGGGCTATATATGTCCTGCAAAGAGTGTCTAGTTTGTCCTTTGAGTAATGGGAGTGTCTACTGGGCAAGGAACACACATGATCTGATGAGGACAGGAATGACAAGCCCAAATATTATGTCAATTTTCTGGGTAATCAGTGTGCCAAAGGACCGATTTCTTAAATTACTGATTCTACAAGTTTGCAGAAATCATTTTCCTTATAATGTTGACAGAGGTTTGTTAATTGACTTGCTTTTATTTTGACGTTAGCAGCATCTTAAAGAATGTGACGTTTGCATCTAGTGGTGGGATATAAATGAAATTAGGAGGTGGGATGGAGATAATAGCTCTTGGTCAAGAAAAGAGAAAAGGCAGTTGGCCCAGCACCCACACTGCAGATGCCAGAGAGAGGATTTCCTAAAGAGTGGGGAGGGCACACTTGAAGGGACTGAAGGGTGATACGCAGGGGCAGGAAGAGGAGATGATGGAGAGTTGGCACGCAGGAAAATAAACTGGGAAAACAGAGGGTTGTACAATAAGACTGCAATTACTGAAGGACAGTGGGTAGGGCAAGTAAAAGTCAGAGGACCGTGATACCACACAGCTTCCCTGATACTTACAATCTATACCAGACAACTGGCACAAACATCTTTGTGGCAAACGTAATATTTGGCAAATCAGACATGCATGCATTTTATTTTCAGCAAGTTGACTTTTGCCTAATTGATTATTTTTTTTTTCCCCAAATAGCCAGGTTCCAGTATAGAATACTTAAGATATGTCTAGAGCTGAAACTGGAAGGGGAATGTAGAGTAAAGGAAAACTTGGGTTTTTACACGTGAGAAACTTGAATAAATGTTTATGTAGGAAAAAAGTTAACAATTAAACATACAAAAAAGAGAAGGGGTATTTTTGTAGTGAGGTGTTCCAGTTATTATTGCGATGTAAAAAAGGTTCCCCAAATCTAATGGCTTACTAAGTGGTTGCATTGATATTGTTCACAAATCTGCAATTTGGACTTGGCAGAGTCAGCTCATCCCTGCTCCATGTGATCAGCCATATTGACTCAAAGGAGAGGGGCTGCAATCAACAGAAGGCTCACCCACTAACACACATCTGACAGTTGATGCTGGCATTTTTCTTGAGGTCTCCGTTCCTCTCCACGTGGTCCTCTTCATATACATGGGCTAGTCTGGGCACCTTCATAGCATTTAAATGAAAGGGCAAACATCTCAAGAGAAAGAATCAGATGAAAGGTGTATTTTCTAACCTAGCCTCAGAAATCACACAATGTCACTTCTTCCATATTCATAGAACCACCTAGATTCAAGGAGAGAACACATTCCATCTTTTAACAGAAGAACATCAATATTATATTGTAGGAAGAGAACAGTAACAGGATAAATATGTACAGCCACATTGGTAAAATACAGTCTGCCACTTAAGCTCACTGAAATGTCAGGGAAAATTAGCTGCAAAACACAGCAATGAACTTGCTTTGGATAGGCAAGAGGATAAGCTATCCTGTCACCAAGGGACCAGGCCAGGAATTCAGCTCATTGTGAGCCGTCTTAAAAACAAGGCTAACCAAGAAAGCTATGCAAGTAGGTTTGTTTTGGGCTTTTCATCAAAGCTTCAGATGTTATCTTGGTCCTGCAATTTCCTCCTTTACCTTAAAGTTAAATGCAGGGAGTTATAATTTGTTGTATTTTGATTCAAGTTTTAATTGCACTTTAAAATACTTGACCCTGAAGTTTTCCCTTTTTATTTCTCTTTTATGCCTGATGATTAGCAGGCATAAAAGAAGACCTTGCTTAAGTATCTGGAGATCAAGCATTATATACACACAGTTCTTAGGAAATAAATAAGAAAAAGTAAGAAATGGAGCCAAGAAGAGCAAATACTACAACAAAGTGACCTGTCAATTTCAGTCTGCTCTAGTCTTTCTCAGGGATCAGTTATCACTGTCTGTTGTATCCTATGAGGTGTGAAGAGCCTGCCACATCTTTCCAATCATTAATAAAAATCATCCATAAATGACTGCTTATTTACTAATACCTAAAGCATACTGCTAAAATAATGCCAGAATTTACAAGTTGCTCACAAATAGTAACCCTGATCTATTTTTTTCCTTCTAATGTCTACTGCTTCTTACCTTTGATATTGAAAAGAATATTTTTCTAGGCTTAACGATTTCTGGAATCCTTTGTCTATATTAGAGTTAGTGCCCATTCATTTCCTTATGGAAGGTCCAAAAGAAGTTAAATGTTGGAAAAGCAAGAAGTATAATTTTCCATATCCAATAAGCTTGAAGAGAAGAACAACCTTTACTTAACATGCTGTGGACAGGCAAAGCAAGTAGCTATATTAATGGGCCAATTGTTGAACTTTTAGGAAAGGTTTAAAAGCTCAGAGATTGAGAGGGTTGAACTTCCAGAAGTCATATAGATCTGCTGGCAGAATTTCTGAGCAGAATGTGAGAGTTAAAAGGGGAATTATGAATGTGACAAGCAGGGCACTCAAAGAGCTCCAAGGTTTGATGCAATATTTGGCTATAAGAATACTTAGGAAAATTCTACACATGATTCTTTTCCATCCTAAAACAAAAGTTTATTCTGTCTCAAGAAGATTAGAAAAATCTTTATATGGTCTATAAATGTTCTGCAGCTCTGTCAACTCCTTCTTTCCTCCTGTTACATCAGAGAAAATGTCTCTTCTATTATCAAATATCAATCCCATATCCCTGTCCTTCTCATTTTATCAGACTTTATTCTTATTCCCCTTTATTTTTATCTCTTTATTTTATCAGAATTATCCACCTTTTCCTATACCGTCAACTTTTCCATCCAAACCAAATATTTCTTACTATCACACCAATGCATTTTAGTGCTCTCACATCTTAAAAAAAAAAAAAAAAAAAAAAAAAAATTATTTACTCTCTTTTAATTTCCACTCCTTTGCTCTGCTCCATATCATAGTCAAACTACTTTAACAATTTTACTCCAAATCCAGGATCAAAATTTATACCTTCTGCCTGCAGTTGCAGTTCAATTCCCAGTAAGGGCACATGCTCAGGTTGCAGGCTTGATCCCCAACATGGGGTGTGCAGGAGACAGCTCTCTGATCAGTGATTCTCATCATTAATGTTTCTATCTCTCTCTCCCTCTCTCCTCCTCTTTGAAATCAATAAAAATATTTTTAAAAAGAAATCAACTCTATTTTAAATAAATTATTTAAATAAACAAATTTGCTGCAAAATATTACTCTTGATGTTTTGATTTTCAGTGCTTTCTGTCTGAGGAACTGGTTTGTTTGCCTAATATTTTTAAAGAAGATAATATATTCTCATAGAACTTCAAGAAATTTTTCCTGGAAATGGAGGAGTCATTCAAATTTTTAAAAATCCCTTGCGTAATATTTCCAAAAAATAAATTTAGTTTTAAGTTCAAAAGTTATCTAAATATTTTTTTTCATTCTCTTCAGCATGAAAGTTGTCTATTACTCTTCACCTTCTGAAACCTTCTGAAACTTGGTCCAAATAAAAGTGAGCCCCACAGGTCAAATTCAGTCCACCCATTTCCTCAGGAGTGTCCAAGAAACTTTCAATCAAATATTTTAATGGAAGAAAAGGAGGAAGGCAGGAAGGCAGAAGGAAGGAAGAAAGAAAGGAAGGAAGAAAGGAAGGAAGGAAAGAAGGAAGGAAGGAAGGGAGGGAGGGAGGGAGAGAGGGAGGGAGGGAGGGAGGAAGGAAGGAAGGAAGGAAGGAAGGAAGGAAGGAAGGAAGGAAGGAAGGAAGGAAGGAAGGTGAAAAGAAAGGAAAATATAAAGGGGAAAAAAGAAAAGATTTATCTAATTAGCTAGCACTCAAAAACTAATAATATCTAATAGCTTGTCAGTAAGAAATTTGAAAACGAGATTTAAACAGGAAAAGTTACCGTATTTGCCGGCGTATAAGACGATGTTTTGGCCCTGAAAAATATGCCTCCAAGTGGGGGGTAGTCTTATACGGCGAGCATATAACAAACTCTGTATTTTTAGTGGAAATGTTAGGGGGTCATCTTATACGCCCAGTCGTCTTATACGCCGGCAAATACGTATTTTTCAGGGCAAAAAAATCGTCTTATACGCCGGTAAATACGGTAAGTTCAGGTATGCTCATTAAGGCACTTGAAGTAAAAAGTCAAAAGAAAGATTTAGGCAATTTATTCAACTCAAAAAAATAAGGATAGCATTTTCTGCTTCCAAAGCACCATTGTGCCATGAACCATGCAATTCAAGTTCATTGCATGATATAGAAGTGATCAAAACTGAATATTCTTCATTGTATGTCCTTAATCATAAAGTTTATAAGTGTTTTTAAAGAAGAGTTTGAAATAACAGGAGCATTGAGACTTCTTTTATTTTAATGCATTCAGATGACTGAGTCATAGAGACTTGAAGATATTTATTGAGCTGCTACCTCAAGTGAAGGACTTTTTGGAATTAATAGGCTCTGAGAGACCCAACTTGTCAGACCCCCAGTGGCTCCGAAGGCTGTACATCCCTGTGAATATGACAAGGCGTCTAAGCACCCTGAACCTGAGACTGCAGGGGAACAAAAGAGCATTGCTGATTTGTTCAAAGCACGAGTATGCAGATTACATGTGGACATGTGGACTGAGCAGATGGCAGCTGGGGATGGTACTCACTTTCCATGCCTGAACATTCAGAGCTCAAAATATTCAAAAATTTTGAAGAATTACAGAATTAATTAATGGAAATAACACTATAATTTTAAAAGAGATTCATAGAGTTTACTGAAGACAAATTATCTTGATGTCTGTGGCTGTCATTAGAGGTAACACCCAGATGTGTCTGAAGTAGCAAATGTCTGCACTATTGGCATCGTTCAATTTCACGAGAAAAGGATGGTGTGGGTTGTGCCCACCTGGAGATAAACTGTCTCTGAAAATTTAACTTAAATGTTGCTTCGATCCACTTGGTCAAATTCCCTATCTTGCTCTGAAAATATATTTCTTGCTGTAGTGAATGGTGCTAATGTTCTGGCCAGAACCTTTTGACCATAACTGTTGTACCCAGACCCTAGTTGGTGTTGTTGATTACTAAGGGCATGAAACTAAAATATTTCCCAGGTTATTGTTCCCAATGAATCAATAGTTGCCTAATCTGGGAGGTTATGCCTCATCCCAATTCTGGGAACAGGCCACAGCCAATGACTGTGTGGGGAGAAGAACAGACTTGTTTCAAGAACCAACATGGTGTTGCAATTCATACCCTAGAGCTCCACATGGAATACCAGCTAACGCTCAGCTCCATCTGGTATTTTATTCTAGTTTAAGTGCCTTATACAGCCTACCTTGGCTACCTCCTTTTTTGCTGAGAAAATAAATCATATCACCCTGAACCCCTGCTTCTGGCTCTGCTTTTAGACAATAAGACCTAAAAGAGTTGGTACTAGAAGCATTCCTAGGAAGCTGATTCTAAGAGTAATATACTAGATTTGAATCACTTGCCTGCCATCTGGAGGAGGACCTCAATGGAGCACTTCACCTATAGTCCTAGCATGTTTTTAAAAAATTATGCCTGTGATTAACTGGGATAGGATATAGGTAAAAGGAGAAACACTGGCTCATACATTGCTGGTGTTAGAGGAGAAACAAGAGAAATAATCATTATAAAGTCAGTGGAAATAAGGGGCTGTTGCCATAGATGCTTTGAAGAAAGAAAAGGAAAGGATAAGAGCAACTAATCACCAATTCAAACCAAAGTGTAAAGATCTCCTTAGCAACATTTTAAGAAACTCTCATCTTCTATAGAAATATACCCCAATGCTATGTTAAACCTACTCTCTTAAAACATTGACTGAATAAGGGTTCCTTTTCAGCTGGTACAACCATTTAAACAATATGGAGGTCCCTCAAAAAATTAAGAGTAGAGTTATCATATGACCCAGAGATCTCTCTTCTAGGTATCTACCAAAAAAAATTGAAAAAATTTATTCTCAAAGATATATGCAGCCCTATCCACAGTGACCAAAACATGAGAACAACCAAAGTGTCCTTTGATAGATTATTGAATATAGACATACAATAGAATACTTCTCAGCCATAAGAAAAGATAAAATGCTGTCATTTGGGACATGGGTGGATCTTGAGAATAAGCAAAATAAGTCAGATGGGAAAAAACAAGAGCCATAATGTTTCACTTATATGTGGCATATAAAACTGAAAGAAATAAATGAACACACAGACAGACAAACAGAAATTTGTAGACACAGATAGCTGTATGGTGGTTACTAGAGTGCAGAGTGGTGAAAAAAGGAAGTAAAGGGTAAAAGGGGTTAAATATATGGTGATAGAAGGAGATTTGACTAAATACACAATGCAATATGCAGATGATGTATCATAGAGTTAACTAACTGTACAATTGAAACCTATATGATTTTATTAACTAATGTCACCCCCAAAATTTAATGAAACCCCGAAGTCCTTTCTAATAAAGAGGGAATATGCTATTTGACCATCATACCCTCACAAAGATGGTGACACCCACAGCCAATAAAGAGGGAATATGCCAATTGACTGCCATGCCTTCAAAGATGATGGTGCCCACAGCCACAAGATGGTGTCACCCAGTCCCCTGAGCCTCGCTGGAACGGCAGGTACATGGCACAGCTGGGATTGCCCCCCAGGCAGGTCTGGCCACTCTGTGCACCTGCCTCCAGAGGCCCCCAGTCCCCTTAACCCCCCAGCCACCGAGACCAGCCCTAGGCTCAGGCAAGCCTCAGATGATGACTATCCAGCCAATGCCTGAGGGGCAGGCAAGTCTCGAATGGCAGCTTCCCAGCTGATGCCCGAGGTGTAGGCAAGCCACTGATGGCAGCTGCCCAGCCAGCCAGAGCTGGCCTAAGGCACAGGCAAGCTTCAGATGGTGGCTGCTCAGTCGCCCAGGGCAGCCCAAGGCTGAGGTAACCAGGGCTGGCTGAGGCTTACGCTGCCAGCAGTGGCAGCAGCAGAGGTATGATGGGGGCATGGCCTTCCCCTGATCAGAGGATCACCTCCCACCCCTGAGGGCTCTCAGACTGTGAGAGGGAGCAGGTTGGGCTGAGGGACCCCCCCCCCCCACTTCTTTGCATGAATAAATAAACAAATAAACAAATAATCCAGCAAACAACCATGAAAATAATTACCGGGCTTCTAGTAAATAAATAAATAAATAAATAGCCATTAAAATAATTAAGAAAAAATATTGACTAAAGTTACCTGGACCACCTGGACAATCCACAGAATATCAGAGTTGTCCACTATTTCTACCTATGAGCAAAACATTTTACTGTGGGTGCCTTGGTAAAATGTCCTCCAGATAGAGATAAATGCTATAAGACTCATTAGTGAAGTTTTTAGGGATTTGGTGATCTAAGGCATGTCAACATTTTAGCTGTTCTAGATTGCATGCCTGGGGGAGAACTAGACCATCATCCTTAAGGATCTGATACCTTAGTTCACTTGCCCTTGTTGAGGTTGCCTCAACTGCTAGTTGATTATTACCAGGCATGGAAGCCCCAAAAGACACCATGGATCATCCCTTCCTTCATGCATACTCCTCTCTCCCCTGTGGTGAAGCAGCAAATTTAAATTATGTCTTCATGACAAGAAGTTTCAATTTCTTCCACTAGCATAGTAACAGTTGGTTCTTAGACATGAAGAGTCCAAAGAACGTAACTGGTAGTCATAGTTTCAAGGTTGAAATCAAGCTGTTGACTAGACTGAGTTACCATCTGAAAGCTCTTGGGGGGCGGGGGTGGAATCTTCCATGCTTATTCTTGTTGTCAAAACTCTGTTTCTTACAACTTTAGGATTGAGACACCCACTGCCCCACTTGTCAGCCAGGATCTATCCCAGCTTCAAGGGAGCACCTGCATCTCTTGCCATGTGATGCCCTCCATTTTACCCAAGCAACAAGGCATTGAATTGTTCTCTGTTCTAAATCTCTGACGTCCCATTCTGTGACCAGCTGCAGAAACCTCTGTTATAAAAGGGCTCATGGGATTAGCTCAGAACTACCTGGATCATCTCTCTATCTTAAAGTTAACTGTGCCATAAAACCTAACCTAACCTTGAGAGTTAAATCCATTAGACTGATAGTAGTTCCCAGACTATGTGGAGTATATAAGGGAGAATGAGGGAAGGTAATACAGGAAACATTTTTTCTCTCTTCCCTTTTTCTCCTGCCTTGAATGTAGTTGTGTGTGGCTTTGATTCTTGGTGGCAATCTTTTTGCTAACCTGAGACAACCAGCTTAAGGAAAGAAATGCAGCTTCTGAGCATGGCAGAGAAGGATATAAATGGCCCAGGTCTTTGATGGCACAAATGAACTTCTTGCTATACCTGACCTGGAATCACCTCCCTCCAGAATTCTTGTTCTGTAAGGTAATTTAGTGCTGAAGTCATGTGGCTGAAGTTTGATATTTGAGTATTCTCAAATTTACTTCTGAATAAACCATTTAAACACAAGAGTGCAATATATTACTCATTTGAAATTTAGAAACATAAATATTCTATTTATTTTGAAAAACATACATATATATAATAAAAGTATAAAAATACACCCCTACTTCAACATGGAGGTGCTGAAAAAAATTAGATCAGAAAGTGGTATGAAAAAGGGGTTCACCTGTAATGTAATATTTTTTTAAATATTACATTTTTATAATTTCATTTTTTTAAATCCTGAAGTAAATACACCAAATGTTAAGATCTATGAAAGCTCAAGATAGGAGTACTTACATTCTTTCCCCTTCCTTTCCTTTGTGTTTGAAATATTTTAAGACAATAAAATCTTATCTAATAAAAGAGTAATATGCAAATTGACCATACTTCCACTATACCCACAAGCCACACCCACAAGCCATGCCCACCAGCCAATCAGAGCAAATATGCAAATAAACCCAACCAAGATGGCTGCAGCCACAGAGAGCAGAATGGAGGCTTGAGTTTCCCCGGCAACGAAGGAAGCCAAGCTTTCCGCCTGCCCTTGCCGGCCTAAGCCTCCACTCAAGGGTACAAAGTTTCAATTATAGAAGGTAAACAAATCCAAACAGAAATGGCAGCAACCAAGGAGCAAGCAGGAGGCTTGGCTCTGCTCCAGGCTACAAAGTTTGAATTGTAGAAGATACATAATCCCAGATACCAGGGCCTCTGCTTGGGTAGCCAGGGGGTGTAGCTGGCCTGCAAACCACCACTGGCCCCTTGCTCAGGCCACCCCACACCCCAAGGGAACCCCACCCTAATCCGGGAAAACCAACCAGCCCCCACCCATGACTAGGCCTCTATCTTATCTAATAAAAGAGTAATATACAGATTAACCATCACTCCAACACACAATATAGCTGCCCCATGTGGCCAAAGATCCTGCTCCCATGTGGACATAAGATGACCAGCAAGGGGGGGGGGGCAGTTGGGAGAGACCAGGCCTGCAAGGGAGGGCAGTTGTGGGGAATCAGACAAGCAGGGGAGGGCAGTTGGGAGGGATCAGGCCTGCCAGGGAGGACAGTAAGGGGTGACCAGACTGACAGAGGAGGGAAGTTGGGGGGTGACTGGGCCTGCAAGGGAGAGCAGTTAGGGGACCAGGCCTGCTGGGAAGGGCAGTTAGGGGTGACCAGATCTGAAGGGGAGGGCAGTTAGGGGCAAACATGCTAGCAGGGGAGCAGTTAGTCATCAATCAGGCTGGCAGGAGAGTGGTTAGAGGCTGATCAGGCTGGCAGGCAGAGGCATTTAGGGGCAATCAGGAGGGTAGGCAGGGGAGCAGTTGGGAGCCAGCAGTCCTGGATTGTGAGAGTGATGTCCGACTGCCCGTTTAGTCCTGATCCCTCGAGGGATCCCAGATTGGAGAGGATGCAGGTTGGGCTGAGGGACACCCTACCATCTGTGCATGAATTTTATGCACCAGACCTCTAGTATATTATATAATAGAAGACAAAAAAAATCTGAGGCAAGACATGATAAGATATTTTCCCAGAGTCAGAAATTTTCTATACTGTCCTGAAAGAAATGTATTTGTTTACCCACCAATCCCCCACCCCTTATCTGTTCCTCCTTCTTCCTCTACGCTCCGCTTTTTTGGGGAAGAACAAGGATAAATATTCATAAATAGTCATATGATGATCTCACGGGTGTGCAGGCAGCCACCCTCCTAAGGACCACACCAAGGAGGGAATTTAGGAGCAATAGACAATCCTTCCCATTAACAGAGGAAGTGCCAACAGCCACAAATTCTCCTTCTCCCTGGACCACCATTTGCCTAACAGGCCTCTAAATGCTTGATTTAACTATGCAAAAACACTACTAATTATATTCATTTATGTGACTGACTTACCATTTGAATCTAATTGCCATGCAGAAAAATAACTGTGAAAGCATATCATTAAACAACTTGAATAATTAGAGAGAGATTTGCTTGTTCTCTTAATTCAATACTAAACTTTAGGGCAGGGACTTCAACCTCTACCTTTTCTGTCTTAAATTAGCTGGGGAAGAAGTCTGTGGAAATACTGCCTCATTAGCCATCTTTTCAGAAACCCCAGGTCTGCTGAATAGCTCGGGACTTCTGGCAAGAGCTCGGCAGCCCTGCTCCAGGATGCTCATCACAGAGAGGATTTTTCCTCTATTTTATTCCTCCTTTCTCCTCAGGGACTTCCTCATTTTACACTATCCACATTGGCCACTGTAAACCCAGTTTTCTCACTCATCCACTCTCCTCTGAAAACTTGCTAATTCCATCTCATCTTCATTCTTTCTACCTTATCCTTGGCTGTCTTTCAGCATCTGCCTCTGGTCCTTTGACACCACAACTCCATTGTGAGTTCACTGTCTTTTCTGAAACCTCACTTCTCATTCTTTTGACCCTTCAAGAACTTGACTCTTCAAGGTCACAATGAATGTCTTCTCTCATGAAGACCATTTTCTGTCAATATCTTCCAGCTCAAAGAGTGGGAATTGGGGGTAAAAGGGAGCAGCTTTATTTCTCATTCATTAAGGACCTTTCCACAACATTATCATACAGCCACCCTCTTTTCATAGTTCTAACGATTTAAACTCAATTTGTCTGTTCTAAATTCTTCAAACCACAGTGGTTGTTGCTTCCCTCTTTACCTACAGTCCATAACACCTGATCTTTTTCTTCTATTCTCCTTAGTTCTGACTCACATTCTTCCTTTCCACTATGCCACACACTTATATACTGAATTAAGCACCATCCTCACCAATTGCCCTTCAGACTCCTGGATATTACCCATTCTCCATAGCACTTTAAACTCTTGAATGCCAGGAACTGTGCCAATTACCAGAGATGTAGTAGTGAATGAGATGAGCATGGCCCCTGCCCTCATGGAGTTCCACAGTGTATTGGATGTGACAGAAATTTAAACACTCCTATATATACAATAACAATTTTCTTAAGTGTTCTGAAGAAAAATCAAATAGAACTACAAACCATGTAGAAGATAAAATCTATTCTGCTGGAACATAGAAGGCTTCTAAATTTCTGAGACTAGACATGAGAGATGAGGAAGAGAGAGCCAGATGGAAAGGTGGGAGAAGAGCATTCTGAGAAGAGACTATCTCTCAACTCATCTAAATTTCCCCAATATTTTAACATGGTCTTATGACTACTCTGGATTTTCTCTATCCTGGATCTATGGTTAGTTATTTTAATCTACCTTCTTGAGCAACCTAAATCCCCTTACCTTTTCCAATCCCACCTATTCATTCACAATCATACATTCTAGATCGCTTCCATAATTCATTCTGGTACTTCTAAAATAGCTGTACTTTATAAAAATCACCCTTTTTTAGGTCATGGGTTGGTAATATCACCAATTTCACATGGTTTAAACTAATATTTATCATTGAATAAACCTAGATGATAATTGGCCATTATCATAACTACCTATAACTACTGTATCTCCCTCTAAATTTGTATTATAACTTTGCACTGAATGACTACCCATCTTAGTCATTAAGACTTAAAAAAAATTTATAATCAAAATAGTCACCCAATACTTCATAATCAGTAAATTCATATCACATACCTCTTTATTTCTCTTCAATATATATATATATAAGGACAATGCGTTTCATTCCCTTCTGTAGAATAGCCATATAGATCATGATAAACTACTATTTAGCTATTGTTCTGCATCCTCCTTCTCCAAACAGCTACTTTGCAATGGTTCTACTAGTACTATATTTGTGGAATCTGCACAAAATGAGCAAAGTATGCAGGTAATAAAATTAAATGTGGTTTTCACATATTTCATTACATTTGAAGTAAATCTAGTAAATCATGTAAAGCAGTTAGTGTTGTCTCTATTTTACAGATGAGAAAACTGAATATCAGAGATGTAGATGATTGGGCAGTGATAAAGTCAAACTAATGCTCACTTCTTCTAATTCTAATATAATTTTTCCACACTATTCTTCACCTCCTTTTGGCTTATAATCTTTTAGGAGAGATGGGAGGTGCAATTGAAGAAAGTCCGCATATCTTATTAAAGCAAATTCTTTGGCTTTCTTGGGTAAGATAAGTAGACCAGATAGACTGGTAGACAAGGTAAACTAGGACTGCTCAGAGCCTCTAGGCATTCACACTTGTCCTCTGTGACCAGCCTGCCTAATATCATTACCCTGCCTGACTCCACTCGATTGGTTTACTTCTTACTGCTCTCCATATTCCCCAGTAGCGGCTTAACTCTTGGGGGAAAGGGACAAGGGATGAATTTGGAAATAACTCAGGTCCAAGGCTTCCCTCCAAATAGTGAACAAAATAATTGTAGAAAGAACGGTGTGAAGGGAAGGCAAAGAACACAGTACTTGTTTGTATTATCTGTCAGAATTTTATCCTTTCTTTATCTCACTCTGTTCAACTAGAATCCCGGAGTTTAAGAAAACTATCTTTATGACTGTTCAGATCCTTCTTGTACAAAGAGTTCTACAAGCCCCTTCGTTCAAAATTATGTGTGAGAAAGGATTACAATATTTTCAATCATTAGATAATAAGGCTCCCTTATTATGCATCCTCTAACTATGATATTTATTTTACATTTTCAGAGGCCTGGGGCATGCTGTACCCTTGAGAAAGAAACGGGGACAAATGTTTAACTAAACTGCAATCATGTGCCAAGGACTGCACTAGGAATTTTACGTAGTGACACTTATTCTGAAAAATAAAACTATGGAAATGTGGGAGGAGGAGGAAGGGGTGAAGGAGGAAGAAAGGGAAGGGAAAGGAAAAGGCAGTGGTTGGCAGCAGTAGAATTTGTTTCATTAGGGGAAGAAGATGGGGAAAAGTTGTGCTTTGAATTTTCATTTTCCCAAATACAATCCAGGCATGTGCTTTTCTGAAGACCAATATAGTGGCCAGGTGGAATATGGGACAAATCTGAAGGGCTCTCTCAGCTGGAGAAAATATGTGTAAATATGCCACCTCCCTTCACCCTCTCATTCTACCCCCTCCCCTCCTTACCCTAAGATGAAATGATCTGGGACAAACTAATTGAGAAAACTAGTAGTGCATGCCTTTGGGAGGTTTTATTAATGGAACCAGACACACTGCTATAACAGAATGTACGACTGCTCTTTTACATTGATCTAATTAGAACATTTACATACTGAATGCCTCCTGGACAATTCCCTACCAATGACACTTACAGTGTGCACCGGGCAAGACTACTCTTTAGGTGAAATTGAACAAAGAAGTCATCCAGTCTCCTTTTTCTCGAAGAAAAATAACATTGCCAAAGTTATTAACGATCAATCAGCTGTCGCAGGCTCAGCATAGATGGGGATGTTGGGTTTTCTTGTACATTTAAAAGATGGGGAAACTGAACATTCTTCTCGTCCTGATAAGGAAGACACCCTAAAATGATGAGAAAAACCAGCTGTGCGTTCCTGAACAAAAATGGGAATAAGAGGAAGGTCAGGTTATGCAGATTGTCTGCAAATACGAGGCAAAAATATTAGATAATTTTAATAACTATAATATGGTCGACTGTGGGGTATTTTAGAATGATTTCAGTATTTTCACAGGTTTTAGCCTTTTTTTTAAATGATCAAGTCTATTAAATCAGCAATTCTTTTAAAGATATGAGAAAGTTAACACGGCAATGTCGACCACGGAAGACATTCAACTTTTTGTTCAAGCTCTTTTTTAACATATTTGGGTGGAAAGTAATGTTTAATATTGTTTGATCTCTCCACCATTTTTTACACATTCCTCCCAGAAATTTTGCAACATCTCACTGCCCCCCTACCACCACCAAAAAATAAATAAATAAATAAAAATAAATTGCTGTTTTTCATTGCCTAAAACTTTCATAAGGTGGGAGATGGACTCTTTGTATAGATATGCAGAACACATTGACTCATGGTTCATAATAGGGTTTATGGGAAACAGGACCTAAAAGTAGATGTTTTCAGAACCCACATCTTAAAGGAAAGTGAAATTTAATATGGCTAATTCGACAACATTATTATAAAGGGAACTTCCTAGTCTTAAGGACAAAGTTTAAGTCCTTATGTCCTAGTTTTAAACAAAGTTTCAAGTTCTATACGGTTCAAAAATGCAGTGATCCGAGTAAAAATAAATACTTGTATAAACTAATATATGCAAGAGTGAAAAGGAAAAATAATTATACATTTATTTGCCTCCTCTCTCCATTCTAACTTATTCTTTCCTTTACTCCTGATCACTACTCTCAAAAGAGAGGAAACCAAACCCCTAGGAATGAGATTAAGTTAAAATTATTCATAAAAAGATTGAAGCACAGCCTCTTACGCCTAAACTAAAGAAACATCAAGAATCTTCTGTTAAGCAAAAGAAACAGCTCACAATTCAAAAGAGAGATTGCAAGAGAGATATTTCTCTAGTCAGAGGCATTAGTATGCAAAATATATTAAGTACTGGAATCACATTAAAGAGATGAAAGACTTGATCCAAACAGGACTGTTTATATTGTTGACCAACAGCTGAACGAACATTGTTTCTAACCATGATGAGCTTTTTATGGACAGTCAATGCTCACAATGGTGGAGAAACAGATCGTTCAGACACAAGCCAGACATTTACAGAGAAGGCATTCATCCCAGATGCTCTCATATTCAGATTGAAATTTTCCACCCGTGGTTCCATCATTATGCTGTTGCATATACTCTGCAGGCTAGACACATGCGTTCCTTTATAGGACCTCCAGGCCTTGTCTGGGCAACACATTCAGTTGGCCCCCGGCCTAATGACCTAGTTGTAGAGACTTCATCCCACTGGTCTTCCCAGCTTTGTTCAGGCTCAAGGAAGTACAGCTCCTCCTAGTTTCAATCCATAGAAAACCAACAGCGATCTAGATGATTAAATTTTCTGCCCCATTACATATGTTTATCACATTACAACTCAAATATGCAAGGAAAGTATGGTTCTTTTATAACTGATTTGATCTTCCTCCTAAGGGCTCCAACAAATCTAGTAATGGTGGTAAGTTTAAGTGTAGTCCAATCTGGATTAAAATGTAGTCTGATCCAATAATTGAGACTCTCTTTTGGTTTTGATCAGTCTTTGGAAGATGTTCACTCACTATTTTTCCTTGCCTTCTTTGCTGCAGTCTAAAAACAGTGCTGGGCATATGGTGGGAGACATAAAACTTCAGCGTGTCGTGATCAACAGGATTCCTTGTTCTTGCCATGGCCCTTGGACATTCAATGTCTGTCTGGCCTCTTCCATGGAATGGCTGGCTCATTCCCAGGTATGGCCATTCTTTTATACTTCACAGCTAATAATTACAGCTGATGAGTCAGCAATCCATTTGTTCTTGGTTGGTTTGGTCATTGCCTGTTGGTTATCCTATGGGCTTGACCTTTGCTTCACTCCTCCACTCTTGTTGTTGCAGACACCTCTGAATCTGTCACATCTTCTAACCAACTTCGGTCCTCTAAGGTTGTGCTCAGCCTCTGTGAGGCATGCCAAGCTCCAGGGTTGTCCACTGGCTCTCATGCCACATAGTTACAAAAGGAACTAAACCTTCTATCTACTTGAGCCCTATTCTCTGCTTTCTTATAGTGCATGGGCCACCCCATATGAGTACAGGGGCACCCTGCTCACACACACACACCACTTAAAAACCAGAAATTGGAACAAAAGCCCTTCTACTCTTTGTTTGGATCTTAACCTGGCTAACTCACCTCCTCTCTACTCAGATCTTTGAGGGCATAAGGAGAAAATATTAGGTCACATTTCTGATAATTTTCCTACTCTAAGCCTCTCATCTTCTCCCCACCAAATTCCCAGACCTGAAGAATAGGCAGTTGAAGGGATCCACTTTCTCTGCCTAAATGAATAGAATATTCCCTTATATCTTTCTCTTTACCAAAATGATATTCTCTCTCCCTCTTGCCTGCACCCAGTACTTGTAGAGGGAAATTGGTTTATTACTAAGGACATATAAGTCAAGAAAGTTTATAAAATATTTTACTGCTTACATAGATTTAGGAGAAATCTCAGAGGCAGAGAAGAAAGAGGGAAAATTCTTTCAGAGCCCAACATTAGACCAGAGTGGATTTCAGGATAAACAGTGAAATGCTATATACCATTTGTTTTGTCTCAGAACCTTACTAAACTGCCACATTTTACAGTCTTGTCCTGAGGCTTATTATGGAAGAGTACAATAGCACTTTTATCTTCTCTTCTAACTATCTATACCTCTCTGCTATAAGCAATTTCTAGATAACAGGTCCTGCATGGACTGACAGAATATCCCATCCTGTTTTCATAACCTGTTTATTCTAGAAATTGTTTTCATAGTTTCAAGGACAAAGTGAACACATTTCTTTTTTATAGTTCCCTTTGGTCTTTTGGTGTTTGATTTGTTTGTTGTCTCATGTTTGACTTGGAAATGTTGGGCAAAAGAGAAAGCTGTACGAATTCATTTTTATGGTTACTAATAATAATATTATTTCCAAAAGAAGAAGAAATTATCTGAAGTATTTAGCCAACTTGAATAAAACTCCATATTCCTGAGGTAAGTGGGGAAAAACCCCAAGGGTTAAGTAGACTAATCAATCTTAAGTGCTTTCACCGAACACATTTCCTCTTTTCTTATCTTTCAATTGAACTTTTTCCCAAAACAAAAGCAGGATTTAAAAGCATTTTTATTTTTACAAGAAGGAATAAATAATCTCCATCTCAATGTTCCACTTGGGGGCCCAGCAGCCAGAATCAAACTATCCTTGTCTGTTGAAGAAAAAGCCCATCATTCTTTATGCTGGACTAGAAAGTGAGCGCGGTGTTTGCAGTGTGCCTTCCATGAATTGTCTCCACCAGCGCCCAGCTCTTCCTTGAGAACTCTTTAACAGAGAAATCATTGAAATAAAGGATGTGACCCCCATGGGCCCCCCGAATTTGAAGTTCTGTTTTGGACTTTCTTGGGGGTTTTGTTATTGTTATTCATGACATTCTTTTCATAGATATAAAAAATCAAGCAAAAAAAAATCTTAACTATGGATCACAGAGGCTACTTATACACCTTACATGATAAAGATAATCTATGGGCAAAGTACTTGTCTGAAAGTCTGCAGGGTATGATGAATATAATTGACTAAAATAAGCTATTGCACAGCCCCAGGTTAACAAATTGCCCTAGATGCCAAGGCTAGTATGGCATGTCTGAAACCTTCAGAACAGCGTGTTATAACCTCCATCATGTGAAAAAATATTGGGACTTTCTTAACAAAAGAGTAGCACTGTTGGCAAATGCAATGTGTTAAAACCCAATATACATGGTGTCGCTTTTGAATGTCCAGCAGAATATTTTTTAAAATGATGTCTTCCATACTCTATACAAAAGTCTTAGGGGAAGACTTACCTGTGGCCCCCCCAAAAAAAGGTTTGCCTTTCATGTTCCAGCTCATATATGCAAGCAGCGTGCTTTCAAATGTGAATTCCATCGTTCTCTAAACAGTAGTTGTGGATTGTAAGGATCTAGCATACTTTATATTTTTATATTTCCAAAGTTTTGATACATAGATTGTCACATAAACAAATACTGCTGAATAAATACTAAGATTTCATTGAGGCTGTGATTTAAAACATCGTTAAGGATTTCAGAATTAAACCTTATATTCTTAACAGCTTTCGTGTAATACCAGTCCAGATTTCATCCAACCATAAAAATCATTTTGAACTAATATTATAGGAAATTAGATGAGCCATAATGTCTAGGCAAAATCAGCTAAGTTTAAAATGTAATGGCATATATAAATGTATATATTATAAATATAAATGAAACAGATCACAAGGTAGTCAAAAAGTGACAGCTGCTTTAATTCGTAGGAGTTTAGACTTCCAGCCCCTCTGGAAATTATGAAATGAGGAATAACAAAAAAAACTACCCCCCATTATTATCCAAGCGCAAGTGGTATAAGATCATTTATCTTGATGTATGTCACCTTAGAGCACATATTATCCCTATCTCTCAAAGTGTTTTTTCCCCCTTATTTCATCTCTGACATTCATTGTAAATTTAATGATCCACATACGATTTGCTGGTGTCTCAGCCTGGTGTTTTGAATCATGAAACTAGTGCTAAATTTATGGCACTGCAGTACCACTTAGTGAATCATTAAGCAGTACAGTGATTTTAATGATTTGGATCATACTGGACCTCATCACTATATAATGAGGTTCCATTTAGTGTAAATTTTATGTAAAAATTCAATTTGCAAACCAACAACATGAAACTACAACATTTTTTCTAACTTGACATTGTATTTATTTATCATATATTTCTACTAAGGTCTAGTGTTAAGTTTATTAACAGAATAATGCTTTATTCCATTTTCCTTTTATTAGCATAATATTTAAATGACCCTAAGAATGAAAGTGACAGGCAACACCTTCAACCACCTTAGCCTCTTTCATTGTCAACTTTGCTCAACTCAAATGTATCAAAAATTATTGCAAACTTTTATATGATTGTATTGTCTTAATATATAGTCATCTTACTATTTATAAATTAAAATGCTTTATAACCTACCTTTTATTACCAGTATCGATTAGGAATACAGGAAAAAAACAATGATTACGGTCTATCTCTCTCATCTCTTCCATTTGATAAAACTCCATTGCTTTCAACAAATAAGCTTTTTCTTCTGAGGAGAAAATATTTAATATTCTACATGATACTGAACTAAAGTTCATCTATGTCATATCAAACCACTAGACAAAAGTTCCCCTTAAAATACATTTTGGCTTCAAAAAATACGTTGGTTAGTAATATGGATGGCAACAAACCCTACTATTAAAATTACTTTAGTGTTAATCTTTTAATTAGCATAAAAGGAAACTGAGGCTAAGGAAAATAAGGTTATTAGCCAGTTATATAGCTGTTATATGAGGTCAAGAAACAAACCCATATTCCTGGACTCCAACCACTTTTCCCAAAATTCATTTTAAAATTAAAGAGTAGCATATTATGCCTGAAAAGTATTTCTGATTTTATGTTTTATATTTCACTTTCCTCTGTATCATTGATAAGCATGTCTGTATAGTGACCTGTTTCACCCTGTATTAAATTATGGTTTTTAAAACTTAGTTCTAACAAGCATAGTAACAATAGCAAGTTCATAAGGTACACTGAAACTGAATTTTTAAAGCCTGTATTTGGAGTAAAGTATAATTTTTTTAAGTAGCTCCTTGACCTAAGCAAATGTTGTTTAGAGGACAACACTTCATAGGTGATATAAAATTTATTTCCTACCTTATACTGAATAATGCATGTTTAAAAACAAAACCTGAAGAATTTAAGAGAAATCAAGTACCTAATTTAAATATTTACATGTTTATAATAGAAGCAATAAACTATGTTGTCTTTTAAAGTGACAAAAAACAATGAGGCCCAACCTTCTAAGCTTCACAATTAGACTTCAATTCACTAGGGATCAAAATAGAAAAATAAAGCATACCCCTTATTTCTGTACACTAGGAAGCACAGTATGTCTTGTTCTTCTATTTATAGTAAAAGGTTTAGACGAAGTTTAGTAAGAGGTGGGAAGAGAGTTTTTAAATTTTTCTCTTCTCAGATAGACAAGGCCACAAAAACCATTCCAGATACTGACTTTCAGGAGGCCATGGTGGACAGTACCTAGCTTGGGCAGTATCCATCATACACCGTGGGGACTATAACAGTTCAGGTGATTTTAACCATTTTTTCCTAAGTTCTGTTATTTCTCATCTTGTTTGGGCTTCAGCTACTATCTCTTTTGGAAGGACTCATGTTTCAGAATGCAAACAGGTGTGCATGAGAAAAGGCAGAAGCAAGGAGTTCATTAGGCAGTGCATGGCAGGCCAGCCCAGAAGCCTGTTTATCCCAACTTCTTCCCAAACTTGGATATGGTCAAATGTGGAAAGAGTATAATTGAAGGTAAAGCTTGAAGAGCAGGTTAATTTCATCTGTGGTGGTTAGACAATGCCCCAAAGAGGAATTATAGAGACATATTAGGGGGAAGGGGGAATAAGAAAGTCTGAGAAGGATTTGGACTTAAATTTCTAAATCTCCCTAAAATCATTTATTTTTATTGTCATGGCACCTATCCTCCTCCTTCACTTGGTCTGGGTAACTATTGTCTCAGGTCCAGGGGGTTTTTTTTATATACATTTTTATTGATTTCAAAAAAGGGAGAGGAGGAGAGAGAGATAGAAACATCAATGATGAGAGAGAATCGTTGATCAGCTGCCTCCTGCATGCCCCATGCTGGGGATCAAGCCCACACCCCAGGAATCGAACATGACCTCCTGATTCATAGGTTTACTAGTATGCTCAACCATGAAGCCATGCCTGGCTGGGCTCAGGGCCACATTTTAGATAAGTTTTTTAAAAACACTCTTCTTGTTTTACTCTAGGATCTTCTTCATCACCCACTTGTTCTGGGGATCCCATGAATCTTCAGCAAACAATTATTGTCTGGCCAAACTGGCATAGCTCAGTAGTTGAACATTGACCTACCAGGAAGTCACAGCACATGCCCAGGTTTTAGGCTAAATCCCCAATGAGGAGCAGGCAAGAGACAGCCAATCAATGGTTCTCTCTCATCATTGATGTTTCTATTTATTTCTCCATTTCTTTTCCTCTCTAAAATCAATAAGTATATTTAAACAAACAAACAAACAAAAATCATTGTGTGAAGGGTGTTTTCAAATCTTCAAGACCCTTGCTCACTCTTTGCTATTGTCTCAGCCTGAATGGTCCCTAAGGGATGTGTGCTTGGCTGTTAGGTCACAGGAATTTTTATAGAGCCTGGAACTCTAATGCCAAGAACCCAGCTCCTCGGGTGTTCCATGAATCTTCCCACAGAGTCCTGCATCTTGCAGAGGGCAGTATATTCTTACTTTCAGTATATTCTTTCAAGAGGTACAGTATATTCTTTCTTAGTCTTAAGGACTCACTCTCTGACCCAGATGTAGCCACTTCCACCTCTCTTTCTCCAAGCAATTTTTTCCTCTTGTCTTCTCTGATGGAATCTGTCATCATGTCCTCAAAGAGCTTTGGCTTTTGAAAAGTAAAACCAATATTAAATATGGGTTGGATGTAGGAGAATAAGTTTAGCAGTATCTTCAAGCAAATTTAATTTTCTGCTCTGAGAAACAATGATCTTGAAACAAGGGGGAAAATGTTCTAGTTAAATTCTTGACATAGAAGAGGAGGAAAAAGAGATTAATATTTTAATTTCTCAATAACTAATTATACTTCCAAACAGATCAATCACAACAACATTAACTGCGTAGTTATTGTATACAGAAATCTGTCCTCACCCATATAAATAGCAAACATTTATTGAATTCCTGCTTGGGCCAGATAGTTACAAGAGTCCCTATCACTGAGGTACTCACAGTCAAGTCAGGGGACAGCCTGTATCTATAATAGAAGGGGTGATAAAACAGAGACCATGTAAATTATCTATGATAACTCAAGTGACATGTTCAAAAAGTGCCAAGAAATCACCGTGGACAATTCAGTGACCCATGGTAGATTACATGTAAATGCTTTGGTCAAGTTAATTATGTTAATAATATTTTTGTAGTTTTTATACTAGATCACTGAACACTTTCCCCAACCAATTGATGTCTGCCCTGGAAGTAGGCAGCAAGCATTATATTCACCAAGCTATAGATTGAAAATTAGGGGGAAGGGGGCTGGATCAATCTCTCTAACTATTCAGTTGCAAATTCAGGCCTTTGAGATTAAACCTTAACTCTTTTATTAATTTTTATTCCACTCATGGAACTTTTTCTTCCATCTGAGAGAAAGAATTTCAGTCCATTTTCACAGCCTCAATGGCATATTGGTGTTACTGGCCCCTGATGTAATTACCAGTTTTATAAAATCACTCGAGCTTAAACAGAAGACTGTGAAATCTCAGAGAGAAGGTGGTGGTGGATGGGTGGGTGGGTGGAAAGAGATTAACCGAAGAACTTGTTTGCATAGATGCATAAATCATGGACACAGACAATAGTGTGGTGAAGGCCTGGGGAGGGAGAGGGTGCAGGATAGGAGTCAATGGGGGGAAAATGGGAACATTTGTAATACTTTCAACAATAAAGATTACAAAAAAGAAAACAAAAGAAATGACCTATGTGCAGTTACACAAATTAGAAGACTTTTCAATTTATAATCACATCAAAAGTTAAATAAAATACAACCCCTTTAATGCTTGTCAAAATTTGGTCACTTAAAAATCTTAAAATAGCCGAAACCGGTTTGGCTCAGTGGATAGAGCGTCGGCCTGCAGACTGAAAGGTCCTGAGTTCGATTCCGGTCAAGGGCATGTACCTTGGTTGCGGGCACATCCCCAGTGGGGGGTGTGCAAGAAGCAGCTGATGGATGATTCTCTCTCATCGATGTTTCTAACTCTCTATCCCTCTTCCTCTCTGTGAAAAATCAATAAAATATATTTTTAAAAAAATCTTAAAATAGTCATTTAACTGTATATTTTAGTGATCAGATGAGTATTTGACTTCATATGTTTTAAACTTGCAGTTAAGTCCCAATAGAGTGTCCTTTAATGCTTTTGGTGAGATGAGACTTCAGAGAAGTGAAATGATATTTGAAAATCATTAGTTAGGCTACTGATCAGGATGGAAAGTGAACCCTCACCAATGTACAATCCTCTCTTTACCCACTGAAGTCAGTTTTTAAGACAAGTTTCCCACCAACTACTTTCCCTCTGCTAAAAATCCTAAGTTTGCAAAGTTTATAAAAAGTTTAGGGTCAAAATTGCATAATAGTTAAACCTCCATCTTCGGAAATCTTGCGTTACAGTTTCACTTCTTTGCATATTACTTACTGTTGTAATTTCTTAAACTCATGGAGTTGAATTCCAGTTGTTCTGGGTTTAGGACTAGAGCCTAATCTGATTTCAGTCACTAGCCTGCAGCAAGCTGAAAGAGTCAATTTCCTTAAACCAAATTGTGGAACTCCTTTGAAAAAAAACGTGTGTTCCAGTTAGGCCAATGTGTATAAATAGGGGTAAAACTAATATTTTGCAGCAAAGGCAATATGTAATATTTCCAGCCTGAACAATTCACGGTAATGTTCCAGAACAATTTTTTAACACATGGCAGCATTCTCAATTGCTAAAACATCATTAAACATAAAGCTTTACTTTTCAAAAATTTTTTCAAGTTAAATAAAGATTTGTCAGTTATATTAAAAATATACTTAGCAATACACCTAAATAGTAGTAAATATCCTCAAGATTTTTGTAACCTATGGGAAGTCACTAATCTAGTTCTGGGTCAATAACAGCTTTAAACAACCCGTGATAGGCAGAAGAGTCCCCAAGTCGGTTCCACATCCTCAATTCTAGGAGAGGAGTGAGAGCCCAGGTCCTCCAGGAGCTCCAGAGGGGGTCACTCTCTTCACTACTCCAGGGACATGGCAAGACCCTTTCCCTTAGTCCCCTCAATACCAACCACCACCATCTCCCTACCCACTGTCTGCCTAGAGATCATCAGAATGAATCTCAACCCTTTAACTCTGTTCACATGGGTCCCCTGAAGTCCAGGACTCCCAGCTAGTCCCTCATCCTTCACTCTAACCATCACAGGGCTTATGAGCAGGGAAGCCACAAAATGCTTACCCATACTCCCTGGCACACGTTTACCCTTTCATGGCTTTGTTTTTCTTTATAGAATTTATCGTCATTTAATATAAATGTGATATAAATATAAAAGTGATGTTTATATTTGTTTCATTTTTTCTCTCCACTAGACTATATGGTTGGTAAGGTCTTCCCTGTTTTTTTACACTGTTAAGCACTTAAAATAGCTCACACAAATAACAGTTGTTCAATAAATGTTTGACATGTGAAAGAATAAACAGTTGAATGAATGAAACACACACAAAAAAATGAATCAGATTCAAATCCAGTTATACATATAATGCACATAAATGTGTCAGGCATATGTGTAAGTATGACTATGCTGTTGTGATATGACTATGCTACTATAAGTTAGGTATTTGAGAAACAGAGGTGAAGACTGAGACCTGGTGCCTTAATCTACTAATCCTTGATTCTTCATACCTGATATTCTCTTTTAAAATGTGTGTGTGTGTGTGTGTGTGTGTGTGTGTGTGTGTGTGTGTGTTTATATAGGTAGGTAGGTAATTTTGGTAGGTAGATAGATAGAACTTTGAAACTATGCCCTAGAGGAAATATCACCAATTTTGAATATTAATTCTTTTCTATAAGAGAGAAAATGTGTAAACATGGTGGTCCCTTCCATCACCTATAAATTTATTATGTGTAAGCATGTAAATTTGCAATATTGTAGGGAATATTAAGTGAGAAATCCATATTTTGCAAGATCTCAGGTAAAATTCCTCTATCTGGCAAGTAAACATAATTTGTCTGAATGAGAGATTTTCAATGAGGAAAATAAGGTATCAAAAGACATTGAGAGTCAGGAGATAATACATGGGTTATTAGTAGGCCTTATGCAATTTATAATCACCTATCTCTGGGGTGTTAAAAATGGTCCCATCTCTCATTGTTAGCAATTCCTCTCAATGACCAATATGTCTACCAACATTTTCTTCTAAAAAATACAGTCAAAGTTTTAACAGAAAATCACAGATGCAATCAAATTCATACTAATGGTTGAAATGCACCATATGTCCTCAGATACCTATGCACAATAGGGTGCAGGTTTAATGACTTTCTTATTGTGCCCCTGTTGTAATTAGGTATTAAAGGACATATGGTATGTTGCCGTTTTAACAGTGAATTTCCTTGTTTTTTATTGTTTTCTATCAGAAGCTTAACAGTCTTTCAGGGTAGTATTAGTAGTGAGAATTAAACCACATGTTGATTTCATTTTTTTTAAGGGTTGGAAACTCATCTTGATTAGCCTTATTAGAGGAGTGCCAAAGAAAACATCCAAATCGAATCTATTTTCAGTTAATATGGAGTAAAACAAGCTTGAATTGCTAAGAGATAAGTGAAAACTCTTTTAGAAATACAGACTTAGGATACTATATGTAGAGGTTTAAACACCAAATAATAGCTTATTTGTCTAGAACGTCATCAAAGTGTTATGGTTTGGAAATTTTTCAACCTTCATGCAAAATATTTATTTTCAAAATAAGGAACTACCTTATAAGAGATTTTTGTATGATTGGTAAAGAACCCAATAAAATCACAAACAAATATACTCATAACAAAAGTCAAACTGAAACAAAAAGTCAACAGAACAAGAACACTGGAAGCTATGAGTCATGATGTTGGTTTAGTTTGTTCAAATACAAGCTGAAATTTTTCGAAGACCCAAAGACTATGATATATGTAAATTTATTAAGTTTGAAGAACTGTATCAACTCTGAGGACTTTTATCACCCCCCCCCCCCACACACACACACACACAAAGAAAACCAGACATGACAACAAGCTATACTATTTCAAGGCCTTCCAACATTCACCTTAAACTTAATTCAATCTATCCTCAAATTTTAGTATGTATATCCACCAAGCACTGAGCAGATTTAAATTCAAACTGTCCTTAGCATCTAGAAGAAATGTCACAGATTCTTGGGGAGGAAATTTCCACTGGACATTACAGCATCCCACTTAGGCTGTACTAGCTTGCTGCATTTCAGGTCAAAGAAAGCGAAAGACCTTATCATGCAAGTTAATAGTCTTTAGTCATAAGCTTAGCTACACATCCCTGTCCCAGTCAGCATGAGGACACATTACAAGATAGCCAGCCAGGCTTCCAAATGAGCCATGAAGATTAATAAAATACAATCTCCAGCGGATGTTGGCACCTCCCTGTCAAGCTAGCTAATGAGTACTGTGTTACTGTAAGAGTCAACTGTCACATTATCTCTGGCCTAATAAATGGATTCTAAGACAAATAACAATACACAACGAAAATTCAGTCTGAAAGAGCTTTTCATTTACTGTGGGCTGGTGCAGCCCCACGGAGGCTCTCTAGCTGTCGGCATCATAAGCATTGTCACTTTGCATGGGAAGCACTCAATAAGGGCACAGTCAGTTCGGGCAAAAAGAAAAACAGCTAGCATTGCTCCTCCAAATTCAAAGTTTACAATGAATAGCAAACTATTATTAATCTTAATGTATATGTCCAAACATTTTATACTACTAAGAAAAGGGGAAAAAAAAGAGTATGTCTAACCTGAGTCTACCAAAAATGGAGTGGACAATGCTTGTGTGGGGGAAATGGTCAGTCACACATGGGGAATTTTTAATTTAAATAAGAATCTATATCTTGCAGTGAAAAGTTGATTGGAAACTAACTTCACCTCAGAATGAGCTCCCGGTGCAGCCTTTGCGATGCTTGTCTCCCCAGGCTCTGTAACAGGGAGAATTCTGCACAAGGACAGACTTCACATTCATAATTCCATTGCTTCCCAGTGTAGTTTGGGTATTTTTTAACTTTCCCCAATTAGGAAAAGTATGTTTATATTATAATAATAAAAAATAATTGCCAAATAGTTGTAAAAGATTAAATTTTGTAATAATAATAATGTGATAAAGATAGTAAAGGGAATGACATTGAAAGTATTTTCTCTAGTTTTCAATTCCTGGGAACTTAAGAATTCCAAGGAAGGGAACGAAAGAAAGAGAGGGTGAGATGGAGATGAAAAGAGAAGTGGAGGGGAGGAGAGAAACAGAAAGAAAATATAGGAATAATTCAGTGCCTTTGTATACTCAAATACATTATTATTATTTTAACACATCCATGTTTCATAATGTTACTCCTGATCAGTTTATAATAACACAATAAGTCCGAATTATCGTCAACATCAGGGAAAATATGTTGCCAAATAAACGACAAAGAGGTTCATATACTCTCTGACTCTGTGGGAACTGCAGAGTGGGATGAAAGTACAAAAGAATAACCAAAATAGGTTTTTAGTCTATTCAGCCCAATATTCTAAATTATAGAAGTAGCTTAAGACTTGTTAGCAAAAGCTTATTTTAATTGTCTTCAATTTCTGTTTGTGATTTTCCTGTTGTAAACTGAACTCCAAACACCTAAGAGATCTCTCTTTATCCCTTACAATACACATGCATACATGATGTACTCTGCACACTACTGGTACATAATAGCTGCCTAAGAAATATCTGTCTCTCTTCCTGCCACTCAGATTATCTCCCATCCCTTTGTCTCCCTCAACTCTGGATTCAACTTTCAAACATTAATTGTCCAGAAGAAAACTCATTGTTCTAAAGGTGTTCACTCTGTAACTCTCCCTGCCACTCCATCAAATTAATGTCAAAGATTTTTCATAACTAAGGATTAATTTTTTATTCTAATATTAAAATCATTACCAAAAATTCTGGTTTGGTTTACTAAGCAAGTGAGATAGTGAAAATGTTAGCCACTATTACTGCCATTGCTATATTATTGTTGTTACCACAAAATTTACTCATATTTTCTCTCAATGTCACCCCTGGAAGAATAGGCGCCCTAGGTTCACTTCCTTTAATTTGGAGTAGTGCTTTTTCGTTATTTGTTCCTTTTATTTCCTACAGACCTTACAGGAAAAAGGTTCCAAAGCCAGTGAAGTTAGGTGACTGCTTCTAAATTTACATATTTTTGAACTTTGAAGGCTGCTTTCTCATTCTTGTTCATTCTTACCTTATCATTCTTCCAAAGTTCTGTAGATCTTTAATATCCATTATTACCTTATCAAGAACTGTCATTTGGGTGGTATCCATAATCTTCAAAGATTTTCATGCAGAATCAAATCATTTCTTAGGTTCTTACAACACACTTGTGAGGTAGGAATTAAGGTTTTGTACGTGAAAAGATGAAATATGACCAGAGATAAATGACCTAAGGTTATACTGCCAGAATGTTGACGATTGACTGAAACACAGGTCCTCAGATCCCCATGCCACACCCCTTCCAGCTCAGGTGTTGTCCAAATCCAGAACCCTGCCCATCCCATTTTTAGAGAATAGAACTTGTTTCTTTGCCAGGCTCTAGAATAGTTTCAGTCTTCTTGATCTGCCTTTCTAGGGCGCTCCTTGGCCCCTTACCCACACACACCATCGATCTTTTTTTATTTTTTATAATTATTATTTTTTATTAAGGTATTATATGTGAACATAGCTTACCATTGCCCTCCTCCACCTCCCATTCATGCCCTCCCTCCCCAGAGTTCTGTGTTCGTTGGTTGTACTTATATTCATGCATACCAGTCCTTCGGTTGTTCTCTTATCTCCCCCCAGGTCATCGATCATTTTTTTAAAGAATACATTTTATTGATTTTTCACAGAGAGGAAGGGAGAAGGATAGAAAGCTAGAAACACCGATGAGAGAGAAACATCGACCAGCTGCCTCCTGCACACCCCACACCGGTGATGTGCCTGCAACCAATGTACATGCCCCCGACTGGAATCGAACCTGGGACCCTTGAGTCCGCAGACTGAGGCTCTATCCACTGAGCCAAACCGGTTTTGGCACCATCGATCATTTTTACTATCAGAGCTTTCTCCAAATGCAGAGGTACATTTACATTGCAGATGTAGACACTTGGTAGTTTTATTCAAAGAAAGAGGAAAGGAGAAAGGAAAAGTTGAGAGGGTACCTAAAGATGGGTAGAAAAATTGCCTACAGCAAACTTTACAGCAGCATAAACGTGCCCTATTGTTATCCCTTATAAAGCCTTATTGAAAAGGACATATTCGGAGATCAGAGATACGTTCTTCAAATACCATTCCAGCCAATATTCCACAGAAGAGTGTGGCTAAATCCTTCATAGTGATATTTCCTTCCATGAAATAGATAGAACAAAAACAAAGGTTAAGATCTACGTGCCAGGCACTTTACATGAGGATTTATGTAATCCTCACTGTAACTTAAAGTAAGTACTATTCTGGTTCTGATCTTGCAGATACAAAAACTGAGGCATTGCAAGTTAAATAACACAACTAAGGTCACATCTTAAGAGGCAGGACTCAGACTTAGGCTATCAGACCTCTCCCCTCTCATAACAATATTCTGCCACCAAAATATTGAACCTCCACTTGAGCATTTCTCTCTAAGGGTGTTTCTTGGGAAAGGATTATGATCAATATTTTATATTCTCCTCTTCACAAAGCATCTGTCTCCAGCATCTGCAGACAACCACCCTAATCTTATCCAATCCGCTGAGAGAGGGATTCTGTTCCCAAGAGGCACTTGTGGGCACAAACTGGAAGAACCATCTAGGGATGATCTCCCCTCCCACCCAGTTCAGAGTAATGCATTATTGTGTGTTCCAGGCCTGAAAGGAAGATTTGCAGTAAAAGGCACGTGTCGGTAACATGCGTGGGCTCTTTGTGAGGGCAAAGAACTCCGAATGGCTGAGCCAAATGCCTGAATTAATTGGCGAGGATGCAGCTCCTTCTCACTAAGTAGACTCTCATAGGCAGTGTCAGAAAAACACACTGTCTTTGTTGTATCTTCTTTGTGTGAGGGGTGGGATGCTTTTCCAGCCGTGTCAATTTGATGCCAGCTTTGTGGACCTGGAACTTTTTAAAAATTCACTTAAAAAAATAGAGAGCATGTCTAAGAATAACAAACTAGAAATTTATATCTTCAAGATATGTAGATTTGAGATTTGTTTTTTGGGGGGGAAAATGCACAAGCTTTACTGAGCATCTGTAACGATGATATATCTACACATTATATGGCCGGCTATCTTTAGTTTGTTTTTATATCCTGTGGAGTGTGACATCTGTGCAAAAATTATGAACTGACTCATATGCATGAGGTGCTTATTCAGAGTTTGAAAAATGGGCCTAGTCTTCTACAGTCCAATTATTTATGAAGAAATTAGAAAGAAACTTGAAAATCTTGGAATCTTTTTCTTAATTTATTTGCGCGTTACTCTAGTCAGCCTGATCAAGCAGAAACCCTCTGTAACAAGGGTGAAGGTTTTTCTAAGTGGGTTAATTATATTTATTTTCATGGCCACCAGTCCCTCATTTGCTTTTTATAAATTACTCAGGGCAAAAGGCTAATCTCTGTGATCGCTCTCCATCTAGACATAACAGTTCAACCTTGCATTTGAAGTGGATCTCTTTTACTACAACCTTTTATGAACCACCTGTGAAAGGAAGGCTATATCCATGTGAAAATATAGATATATGCATATAAAAAATTATAATTATTTCCTAATCACTCAGACGTATAGGCAAAGCATCGCTTAAACTATTATACAAAGAAGTACATTTATGTGGGAAACTAGAGAAAGCTATTATTATAAGAATAAATGTTCACTGATCCTTAACTCTAACTGTCCTATTCATACAATAAGAAGGTTCATTCATCTTTGTCAGTCCATACTTAAGCCCTCATAAGTGTGTCTTCAAGCAACTAAGAGAAATTATATGGTTCTTCCATTTTGCTATACTGGCATGAAATTCTTCCTCCCTCCTTCCTCCTTCTGGATTTTCTTTCTAATCCTAAGTAAGTTTTTTTATTAGCTTTCTAGTATTGAATGGAAAGTTAATCCTGCATGTATTTAAAAATCTTTGCAAACAGCCGAGCCCATTTTTGGCTCAGTGGTAGAGCGTTGGTCTGCGGACTGAAAGGTCCTGGGTTCTATTCCAGTCAAGGGCATGTACATTGGTTGCGGGTACATCCCCAGTAGGGGGTGTGCAAGAGGCAGCTGGTCAATGTTTCTCTCTCATCGACGTTTCTAGCTCTCTATCTCTCTCCCTTCCTCTCTGTAAAATATCAATAAAATATACATATTTTAAAATCTTTGAAAACAGCTATTTGTCCCAACTGTTTTGACATCAAACCATGGTAAGGGCAGAGGTTTCGGCAGTGGAAGAGTGTGGGGTATATCTCCTGGAATAACCAACTTCCAGCCAATTCACCTTTGAAAGTTGAGTTCAAGGTAGGGAGAGTGAGTGAGAGAGGGAAAGTAGAAACCAATAGAGAGAGGATGGGAGGAAGGAAACTACTTTTCTTTGAGCATCTATTATGTTCCGGGCACATGAATGTATAGTATCATAAGGAATAGTTTTTCCCAGTTTCTTTGGTTTTGGATGTTTACCTTGTGACATGAAAGAAATAAACAGTTGAAAACTTATGAGCTTGGAGTTAATTTTTCCTTTGGCTTTAGGGATCCTCAATAGGTAAGACTAGACATGTACATCTCATAGGTGGGACTGCATCTTCCTAGACCTTATAGTTTCTGTGGCAGGGGCCAAACGTATATAGGGGATATGTTCTCTAGCATCCCATTGAGCAGCGAAAGCTTTACAAATAAAATAGATAACTTGTCTACTGTGTTAAAGGAATTATTTAACAGCACCTTCATTCACAAATTGTAACCCCTTCACATGTCATTTTACCAGTAGATTTGTTTTTATATTCTCCACTTGCTATTTGTAGATGGGGTCACATGTTGAGTCAGCACTGGGGACTATCTTGTCAGTTAATTGTCTAGCAGGTATTAGTAGGAGATGACCATTTCCTTTGGGATATGAGACATGGGCCTGAAAGATGACCTAGGAATCCAGTCTAAAAGTAAGTGTGGCTTGGGGGGAAAGAAACTCTCAACAGAAGGAAATGTGTTGGTGTGTGGAGATGAAGGGATAGATTTGTACAAAATCAATATTGGCTAGCTGTCTACATTTTGCTGAAGTGGAATGTGGCACAATTGCATGAAAACAGTGGGGAAAAAATAAGGCCATGCAAATTGATATTTTAATAAATTTTATTGGCTGTTTTGACTTTTTAAAAATGCCTTCATCATGTAAATGCAGTCTCTCCCACCGAAAAGGAAAGTTGATTCTTGCTTCAAAGAGTACTACGCTTATATGGGCTATCTCATGAAATAGCAAAATCAGTTGTGAGAGGAATAGGACTATGATTTTTGAACCTGGAGAATCCCTGAAAACAAGATTGCCAGGGAGCTGGCAATAGAGGGTTGTGAAACACTACTCTACTATTGCTATCTTCCTTCCTTTTTGTAAATAGCTTGTTATTAAGAAAATTTTTTTCAGGTCACTAAAAATGAGAAAAAAGCAATCCACAGAGACAAAGCCCCTTTAATATTTTGCAAGGCTGACATCATTGTTGTTAATAAGGCCTTTATTGGGGGGCCCACAGAGCTCTGTAACATTCCAGCTCCCCGCTCCCACTCCCCACCACGCTCCCCGCTGGACGCCAGCCTCCCATGCACAGTTAAATGTCTGTGATGAAGCCCTCTCGGTTTATTGTTAATTAACTTTAAGTCTAGATTCCCTCCGCATACAACTTAAAATACAAATTGTGTGCACTTTGAACACAAGGTCTTTGAACATTCCTCACTAATTGTTTAAATGATGTGTGGATTTTGTCTCTAGCAGTTAGTTTCACTTTAACCTTTGGACAAATTGAAAACTTTTTTTTTTCCGTAAAACTCCATTCTGCTTTGTAGTCTTAATTTTGTACCACAGGGACTGTTTAATAAGCAGTTTGCAGGTAGAAAAGAAAGACCTGACGACCCAATATTCTCTGTTTTCCCCAATGATTAGACGTAGAAATTAGTCAAAAAAGGAAAACTGGATTATGATTGGTTACATATAGAGAGAGACACAAGTCCCTGAAGTCGTTAAGGGAGCAATAATGAGAGAAAGTTGTTGCTAAAATTGATTTTAGGCGGAAGCCAGTTTCATTTCCCTAAAAAAATCTTTTGTGTATTTATTTAGTAATTGGTCGTGAAATAGTGCTTCAGACAGGCATTTTAGAAAGCATACCTCCTGTTTAATAAATCTGAGACTTTGATAATTATTAATGCACAAATGCCAGCCGAGGGATGCTTTATTCCCTATGTCACGGTACAGCTATTAATGATACTCAAAGGAGTGGAAATTACCATTTCGGAAGTGTCCAAAGGAGTAAACTGGTAAACAAGCCTGCAGTTAGGGCTATGGATGATGTGAATCAACAAGGGTGAAAAGATTTGGTTACTCTGTATATTAGTGTTAATGGGAATAGATTATAGAGGAATATTTGTGATATGACCTTCTGTGCACTAATTGAAATAGTATTCAGAGTCAGCATTGGCATAATCAAGTTAAACACGGAATCATAAATCATCATGAAAAGTGCTGTCACAACTTGCCGTTAATGCCCTGGACTGCTGGGCAGCCTCGAGAAAATATCTGCTATGCCGATCTTTAGGTTAATAGGAACAGAAATGGCATTTAAAGACTATTTGGATCAAATCTGCTCTGAGGTTGAAAGTGTTCCTCTGTTAATTTACTGGTAATTTGAAGTGATGTAGTTAGGGTTAGAAGGAGCGCAGCTGAGCCCCTTATAGCAAAACAAAGGGCTGTGGGAGTTTCTTCTAATATTTATTTAATTGCTTTAGGGTACAATGCTAATCAGTTTTAATGTACACGTGTAGCTTCCTTTGTTTCTCAGATACAAAACACTTGGCAAGGTGATCAAATGCCCATTGTTAGCAACACAGCTTAAGGTGATGCACTTGACAAGAAACACTCCAGCATCCTTATATTTGTCAGACAGAGAGGTTTTATTGTGTATACATGGAAATATTTCTGACAAGTTAAACTATGAAGTGTCCTGTGGAGGAATAAGAATTTACTAGCAATGTTTTTCTTCTGAACATTTTCTATTGATTGAGTAGAATCCAGCTAACAGGCTTAAGAAAAAGCACAGAGGAATTTGTTAAGAGATGATATATACTATTGCCAATAATGCCTCATGTCTCAATGCAGGGAAAGGTTGTGCTAATTTAATCAGTTACTCATCAGATCATGTAGACAATAAGATGTATGATGCTAAGAGGTAAAGGGCTTGTTTATTATAATTTGCCGCAAATGCCATAAATTAATATAAATTCCAGCAGGCAACTGATAATAGAATCTTTTCAAAAGTGCCATATTTTACTTCAAATCTGGAAACACCTCGGCTCTACCCAACTTTAAATAATGTATTTAGAACTTCACAGGCAAGTGAGTGCATAAAGGTAGGTCTGTTTGGTAAATAATCCTAGAGGGAAATTTCTTCCTGATTGTCTTTCAGGTAATTGGAATGGAATGGAAGAAAGAGTTATTTACCCGTTCAAGACATGTGTAAGTCAATACTAAATTCCAAAAGGCCTTACCATTTGCCTACAGTAGAAAAATAAATGTAGAAAATCCGCGATCAGTTTAAAGTTTAGGTACGTTAGGTTCTTCCTCTGAGAGTGGAGGGTTTGGCAACCCTTCTGAGTTTTATTTTCAGGGTTTTGCCTCTAGCAAGTTGCAGATCACAGGTGGCTGGTCTCAACCCAAACTCAGTTTCTAAATAAGGTAACTGAGGTTCAGGGGTGCAGCAGCTTGTCAAAATCCCAAAACTAGCCAAAATGGGCTGTAGTTCCCTAAGCAGAAAATCTGAAAGGGGCAGTCATGGAAATACCAAGGAAACACTTGGTAAAGTACAGTATGTGATTGTTTAACCACTATTCTATACACCTGAAACTAACACAAAACAATATTGAATGTAAATTTTAATCTATATATATGAAAGGCTAAGTGTCCGTCCTTCCCTCCAACCGGTAGCTATGATGCACACTGACCACCAGAAGGCATATGCTCAATGCAAGAGCTGCCCTGATGAGCACCGGCCATTTAAAAATAAACAGCACCACGGACCTGGTACTGACAAGCCAACACTTGGCTTCCCCCAAGTGGGACACAGGCCCTGCCATCACTCCAGCGTGACACCCCACCAAATCACCGCCAATGCTGCCAAGACCCCCAAGGCACAAATGTGGCCCATAGCCCAGCCCCGAAATGGTCCCTGTGGGTGTCAGGTAACAACGTCAATTTGGTTGACATTTCTATTATTCAGAAAGAGTGAATAGCAAAATTAAAATATTTCTTCTAATTAATTTCCTTTCAATTTGCAAAAATCCGTGCACCAGGACACCAGTTTAAAAATAAAATTAAAAAGATAAGATTGAAATGTTTAAAAGAAAAATCTTCCTCTCATGACAAGTAATGACTTGGTGTTTCTCATTTTCCAGGTGATACTTTCCGTGTAATATCAATTAATATGTAAGGCAGTCAAATATATGTGTGTAAGGTGTGTGTTTTTTTCTTTATTGCTCTCTGCTGCCTTCTGGAAACTGAATGCTGTTTTTGATTTGGGGTCTCCTTTCTCATTAATGACCTAAAATAATGCCTGGCACATAGTAAGCGCTGCAGAAATATTTGTTGAATTTTAAAATTTATTCAGGTTCAGTTTAAAATTTTTAATATTTCTGTTCGCCTATTTCTTAAATAGTGGAGTTTTGAGAAGTACAGTAGAAGTGTGCATGGAATTGATGTCTGAGTGGAGATGTACCGATTCCACACCTGACGCTGATTTTAAAATCTTTCCTCCCAAATGCCATCTTTCCACCGTGGCTTTATAGGCTGACCTGCCATCCGTGGGCAGGGCTGTGTGTCTCCTCCTCTTGAAGATCCCCGGGAGCATAACATAGTCGGTGGGAGTGCAGGACAGAAAAAAAAATACACACTGCTTTGCACACAGCCTGAAAAATCAAGGCATACAAGAGGGAAAATAAATCAGTGCACCCCATTCTGTCTTTGCATGCATAATTCATTGGTAGAGATAAGTACCCAAAATGTTTTACCAGTGAGTGTAGGACAAGTTATTTTTCATTAATATCTGAAGCAACGCTACATCCCAGATCAGTACAATGTTGATCATTTGGGCTATGTATTTAAGATATATAAATAGCATCAAGTTTTTGAGTTTAAGGATATTTTTATTCTTACAAGTAAAGTCCATTCCGTTTTAAGGTCGAAACAGAATGGACTTTACTTGTAAGAATAAAAATATCCTTAAACTCAAAAACTTGATGCTATTAAAAGTGAAAGAAATATAAAAGTGAAAGAAATGCAAAACAGTTAGATCCTTTTACAAATGCCATTTTCCCCAAAAAATAAGACCTACTTACAGGTTTCAAAATAAGGCCCACAGGCTCTGTCTCAGAATGAAAATTAATTTACCATAAACTGGTCACTAGGGCCACCCCGACTGGCATCTAGCAACCAGTGACGTTACGCGGAGTCCTGACGTCATTGCTGTGTGAATGGAGAGAAATCAGCATGGAAACTTTGTGAAACCTAAACTGCAAGAAGTTGTGACTTGGGTGAAGAATTCATGGGAGAAAAACACTGACAGTTGCATTGCAAATGCACTGTGAGCAGGCTACCTTGACAAGAAGTACTCATTTAAAGACAGTGCTATTGCTAAACATGAGAGATTTGGTCCACTGATTCTGAAAGAAATGGAGTCACAAGAAATTCACCAGGAAATTCAGGAATTGGATTGTTATGATGATGTTCCAGAAGATGATGACATGATTATCATTGAATAAATGAGTAAATTCTTGATACTGTAGGATTCACAGTTTGTCTGGTTTGTGTTGACAACTGCCATACTACCGTACCGTATACAGGTAATAAATTTCCTTTATTTTCATTTAGCAATAAATGTGTACTGTATTCTTCTCCATGGAAAAAATAAGACATCCCCTGAAAATAAGACCCAGCACATCTTTGGGAGCAAAAATTAATATAAGACACTGTCTTATTTTCAGGGAAACAGGGTAGCTGAAAGATAAAACATCAGCGACTTAAGATTTTGAATGGAATTGGCATTTATTGAACTTCTACAATATTTTGATGACTATAAGCATTTTTAACATATCATCTCATTTAATCTTCCCAATTGACCATGAGATTAGTGCTATTTTCTACATTTGCTGGTGAAGGCACTGAGGTCTAGAGAGATACATAACTCACCCATGATCATTCAGATACTGAATGGCAGAATCAAGATCGCTTCCCAAGTTTCTCTGATCAAACATCAAGGCCCTGTTACTACCTCATGCTGCTTCTCTAATTGGGTTAACAATTATATATATTCCACACTATTAGGTCAGTGGACAAATGCCAGCAGAATTGCAAGGCTTGAATTTGGGATCCATTATCTACTCCTCTTTTTATTTTTTTTAAATATACATTTTATTGAATTTTTACAGAGAGGAAGGGGAGGTATAGAGTTAGAAACATCAATGAGAGAGAAACATCAATCAACTTCCTTCTGCACACTTCCTACTGGGAATGTGCCCACAACCAAGGTACATGCCCTTGACTGGAATCAAACCTGGGACCCTTCAGTCTGCAGGCCGATGCTCTATCCACTGAGCCAAACCAGTTAGGGCTATTTACTCCTTCTTTGCTCAGTAAGAATAGTTCTTCCTGCTGCTTGCAAACAATTTTCTTCTTGAAGTTCTTTTCTCTATCAAGAAGGGCTTTTGACATTTGGGGTTCGATGAGATGGTGGCTGGAATGGGGCAAGGTGGAGAGAGCTCTGCTCTCTAGATAGTCTATCTGCCTTAGATTTTTCTATTGCAATTAGACATCCAAAGGGATTACATATATCCAGAGATTTTCATGGTAATAAGGGATGAAGAAAAAGAAGCCCCGGAGCAATAAATACAAAGAAGATAAATACAAGAGACAGAATGTAGGGAAATGCTTTCTCGAAAAGTCTGAAGTATCACCTTCCGTTGTTATAAGTGTTCTGAAGACACAGTCCATTCTCTGAAAAGTCTCCCTCACAGGAATGCCTCCCCAGATTAGTAGAGGAAAAAGAAGTGTGGACTTAACCTTCATTATCTTGACCTGGGACCACCATGTCAAGGCTGTTGGCCTGCATGTGAGTCACCCTCAGGTCTCTGTAAAGGAGTCAACACAACTGAGCTTTAATCCCTCTCCCCCAATTCTCTGATAAAAGGGAAGATTTAGTTAGATAATTTCAGGTAAATGAATCATCATGCTAGGTATGTTTTATAAAGTATAGTTTTAAAGATTTGAATATAACCCCCTACAGATAAAAAGTTGTGATGAAATTCACTTTAACTACATCTATTTCAAGCTGTGGTCTTTAAAGAAGCCTATAGCCAACCCATAGATGACATTCAATGCATTATGTGAACATCAGTTAAAAAATGTACTGTTGGTGTGAATACCTGTAAATTGCACTAAAAACTAAAATCTGTATAAGTTACTGCATATTTAATACAGTCAAGTTTTATCACAGCTTTTTTTTAATTCTCAAAATTTTGCTAAGGCAATTATTTAACTCATGAAATAAGCATATTTTTATCAACGTTGTCAGATTTATAATGTTTTTCCAGGTCTAGTTTCCCAAGAAAGTTTGTCTGGGAAACATTATGAGCCTGCAATGTCTGTATATAAAAAGAGCCTAATTGAATTTTGACACAATAATTATATTCATCTTTTGAGATCTTGTCCTACACTAAGTCCTTAAAGATTTTCAAATTAAATTGTTCAATTCTAAAACTCCAATCATAGTTTATTTTAGTGAGAGGTAAAAAAAAAATGCTTGAAATATGAATTAATAAAATTCTATCCTATACATTACTCTGCTTGACAATGAACAAAGTGCTTGTAGGAGAGATAAATCTAATTTAACATTATAACTCTTTTAATAATAAAAATATATAGACTCAAAACCTCTTCGGTGACCCTGTCTCACACAGTATAATTCCGCAAAACTTCTAAGTCACTCAATGATAAGAGGCTGATCTAAACGCTTCCACTGCATTAATCAAATACCAGGTCTAATTAAAAGAGCCATGCACAAAGCTTTTTCAAAATGTTGCTCAGGTATTGCAATAATTTCTGATCACCCAAGCCTGGAAGACAAATAATTAGAGCTGCCAGAGCATTCTGATGAGTGATGTCAGCATCTCCAAGTGACCTTCCCTCCACTAATTAATTTTCATCTTAAGAAAAGAGACCCTGTTGTTGCACATTATTAATTGAGTTCACTAAAAGATGCGCCTGATTAATTTTTGTTGATAATACTTGTCATTCTAGGCAGCGGCTGTAATCATTCTATTGGGTTTTATTTTTTTAAGTTGATCTAAGTCCTTTGCAATGTGACTGATATCTCTGATACAAAATATCATGCATAAGGGCATATCCTATAATGTGTCTGGGCTATTTTTCATTGCCGTTGTTTGCCAAGGTAAAATGAAATGTCAGAGGGGAGTTTTCTGATCTGTGGGTAACTGCGAAGGTGTCTTATCACTTTGCCCTGATAGCCTCGTGAGGCCACTCATTCTCAACTTCCCCAAAAAGATCACTGTACCCATTTGTAGCCTCCTCTCAGGTCTTACAGTGAACTACCCCATCTCCGGAGAAAACAATGCACTCCTCTTTTAGTTGTTCTTCATCCCATTTCTGTTATTACCAAAGGATTTCACACAACTTCCTTTGTTCACAGAATGAGATGGACGGTCTGCTAAGTAACTCCAGCCTTCTGACCCTGTGTGAGAACCCAGAACTTGGACTGTTGCCCTGTTCATTCAGAAAATATTAGGATTAGAAAACATTGAGAGAGAGCTATATTAAAGTATTTATTTCATTAGACTAAAATTAAACAGGAAATTCACTCACACACCTAATGAATATAAGCTGTACTTTAACATTGGAACATTCACTCGTCATTGAATTGAACTATTAAAACCATGATATGTTTTCAGTGGAACCTTCTAAGTGTAGAATTAATTTATTGGGAAAATATTGTGTTTCAGTTTCTAAGTGAAAGTATTTCATTTGTACTGGGAAAATGAACTTGCAAAGGTTCTTAGATTTTAAAAGGGTCCTGTAAAGTAAATTTATATAAATTAGTATAAGTGAACAAAAAAATTAATGGATACATGTGCTTAACAATGAAGAGAGAAATGCTTAATGAAATGTCATTTTTGTTTTGGTAAATCTGAAACCTTTCCAAAGTATCTTGAGTCTTTGTTGAAACAGGCAAGGTTAGGTTTTGTCATCCATGCTATATACTATTTACTATTTGCTTAGAGGTTGAAGGGAATCCATAAACATATAGTATAGAAGGAGAACTTACAAAACTATGTCTCTTAAAGTCTCTTTTGAGGCAACCTTCTCCTTTTTTGTTATAAGCCTGTTTCCTTTTTCTGTTTTCCAGTGGTGAATGCAAAATGGTCCTGTACTACCCTAGATCTAACATCAGGTCAAGCAGGCCTATCATTTAAGCCAAATTCACCTCTCCATGAGCAATCTTCAATGAAAGAAAACACAGCAAGACTAATTTATCATCAATCAATACTATTATTTAATATATATATATATATATATTTTATTGATTTTTCACAGAGAGGAAGAGAGAGAGATAGAGAGTTAGAAACATCGATGAGAGAGAATCATCGATCAGCTGCTTCTTGCACACTCCCTACCGGGGATGTGCCCGCAACCAAGGTACATGCCCTTGACCGGAATCGAACCCAGGACCTTTCAGTCCACAGGCCGACGCTCTATCCACTGAGCCAAACCGGTCCCGGCTCAATACTATTATTAAATATCCACCAGGAACTGGATAATTTGTACATCTTCTTTTAAATTTTGGGAAACTTAAAGCTGAGAAATTTCATGCTTTGTCTTCCCAAGGAAACAGAAATAGAAAACTCTAAGATTTGGGGTTAAAGTTAATTCTTATGTCAGTTGAAGTATAGATTTATAATAATAATTTTTAAAAAGCAGCATGTATTGACACCAAACCTTGTGTTTCGTGGAATGTTTAGTTATCGCAGTATTTTAGAACTGAAAAGAACTTCAGACATCACTTGTCCAACCCCAGTATTTTACATATAAGGAAACTGACTCCCAAACATTTGATTAATTAAATAACAAAGGACTTAACCCTTTGTTATGCAAAGAAATTAATAGAAATAATAATGATAAACACTAACTTGTATTTAGTTAAAACAACATATCTAGAATTCAGAAATGGTATGCAGAGCATTGCTTGGTATCTGTGTGCATCATTATATATGTATTATCAGTATGGATGTCTTTTTTGCACTATGATACTAAGGGACCATGCCTGTTTACTCTGCTGTACCTATTCAGGTTATTGCCTTTTTCAAATAGGAGGCAATAAATGGAACAGAGGAGGGGGAAAAAAGAGATGAGGAGGAAGAAAATTCAGGGAAGAAGAGATGGAGAGAGGCATAAGATTATTTGGTCCCATTTCAATTTTTTTCTCATTATGCTTTCAAATTTTAATATGCAAACTTAGGAAAGGTTGCCTTCATCTGACAATTTGTCTTCTAAAAAAAGTGTAACTTTTTTATTCAAAAAATTAACCTCAAATATTAAACAAATAGGGTAAAACAAAATTGGGAAGGTTTTATTTTATAATATTCCTCATAAATTCACTTAGTGCAACTTCTACAAGCTTCTTACTGATGACCTAAGCACATACTAGTGACCGATCTCAATAGTGATGGTGTATTTCCAAAACACTGTAAACGTGTATTTTTCTTTTTTATTTGAAAACAGCATAGTGATCTGATGGAACAAACTTTTGGACTCAGGGAAGGAAAGACAAATATGATCTAGAATATATTCCCAAGAACATTGAAAGGAAGGATAGAGTGGAATGTCAGGTAATGCTCTGAATCTGGTCAATATATCTGAAAGAACAATGAGACTTAGAAGGGATTTGTGTGTGTGTGTGTGTGTGTGTGTGTGTGTGTGTGTGTGTGTGTGATGTGATGTGATTTAAATCAATATGGAGAGATCATCTTCGGGTAATATATCTGACATTAATTTTCTAATTAGATTTCACCTATAGTCTGTCAGCATTCTGTTCAGAAATCATCAATATTTTACTTGGATGAATACATCAGAACCTTTCTACTTTCTCTTGTGGCTTTATTCCTATTTTAATATTATTTAATTTTAGTAATAATACTTAACCAAACCAGAAACTGTAAAAAGGTTTTCTGAACTTGGATTCTGACTTTTAGCTATGTCGTCACTCTTGACAGCAAATGGAGTCTTCAGTTTTGTACAAAGAACACTTATATACGGTAGATATCATTCAATAACATTTTGGCCCTAGGATGTACATCCATCTCAGCTAATTAACTTCAATTTTTATCATAATTTATATTGACCGAGCTGTCCTCAATCCAATAAATATTTACCCAGTGAGTGAACAAATTTAATTGGTAGCCACAACATGTGTGGACATGACGCCTCCAGACCCCCAATGGCATTCACATCTGTATTCGATGTGAAGGATATGGTAATAGTGGGGCTCAGAGGATATGTATAAAGTCTGGAGTTATAAAAAAATATACTGTGAGATTTAGAGTTAATCTTTAGCTGGACTCTTTCTTAGAAAAGTTACTTAAATTATCTGAGACTCAATTTATATATCATAAAACTATAAATATATTTTACATTTACTTCACAGAATTGAGAAGAAATAAACAAAATATTAAAGAACCCAATCCAGTGCCTGACACAATAAAAGAGCATATTAAAAATTATTTTATACTTCACTTTATTCATGGAGAGATTTTGCCTTTTTACCAAACCAACTTAACCTTCCCTGTCAAGCAAAGGAAACATGAAGAAACGATAAATTCTATAGAATCATAGCTGGGGCCAACCAAATGGGTCTACTCCAGAAAGTGTGGCTTCTAAGACTGGTCCATGTTGCATGATGGGGTTTGAATTCTAAAGATGTAGGGCAAAGTTCAAACCCTTACTCAAGATCAAACTCGTTAAAACATTTGAAATCATATGTCATAAAATACCCCATATTCAGCAAGTTTTAAAAAGGGTTGCTCAGAAGGTTTTAGATGCAAATAGGGTAGGAAAAGGATAGCCATTGGCAGTGAAATTTAAAGTAACAATTATGCTATTTTCAACCTGAATTGAAAGGAGAGTGTTAAAGCTTAAAACGCTGGCAAACGTCATGATTTATGGTAGTTTAACTCCTTAAATGGAGTTTCACAGATCTTACTAACTTTTGACACATCTCACATCATTTAGTTTTTTAAGAGATGTATTTGACCCAAGGTTTTTGAAATACCTTTATATTTGACCTAAAAGTCACCTTCAGCCTAGCCTCTTTTAAAGATAATTTTGACAGAAGTTAGCTTTGGCTTGTAGCCATACCACCATAAGTTTTGACCTTGAGTGAGCTCCAATTTCTAGTAGTATTTGAATAAGTGACTTTTAGATGAAAGTAAGAGGTCAGGAAATAAAATACCCAAGTTATCAGAATTGATTTTTATTATTTCTTTCTTGTTAATCGCTTGCGCACTAGCCCTTTCCTTCCAATTTACTACTCTGAAAATTTTCTTCATTTGTATGTTATTAATAGTAATTTTAATGTAGGTCTTAATCTATTATAACAAACTAGAGGCCCAATACACAAAATTCATGCAAGAGTAGGCCTTCCTTCCCCCAGCTGCCGGCACCAGCTTCCCTCTGGCACCTGGGACCCAGGCTTCCCTCATGGTCCTGACTTCATCTGAAAGGGCATCTGGTCTAATTAGCACATTAAGCTTTTATTATTATAGATTCCAGGACTTGTCTGAAGCAATGTGGCAGAATGGAAAGAGCTTTAACCTTGGAGCAAAAGTGCCTGGATTCCCATCTTGGTTCTGCCACTAACTAGACGGATCAACTATCTTTACCTTAGATGAGATGATTATAATCATCTCTCCAACCTCACGGGGTCTTTACTTAGTTTAAATAACTTTTTGCCTGTGAAAGTACATAGAAAGCTATAAAATGTTGCACACAAAAAGCATTGCACTAATTAAAATATGTTTTTGATTTATGGTCTTAAAATTTGAAGAGAAAATATTATTTCAATAAAAGACCCTTGGAAATAATTTTATTTTAAATATATACTGAAATTGAAATATTTGTATTCGTGAAATTTAGGCTATAAAATTCACAGCTGCATTCCTAAATTAATTATACTCTGTCAAGTTGACCCTATATGGTAATAAGAGCCTCCTAAGAGGTCATGCTGCTTCTCTCCTTGTCCACTTAGACTCTATTTTCAACAGTTGTCCAAATGATCCTTTTAAATAATGTCAGATCATTTTACTCCTCTATTCAAATATATACAATGACTCCCCCTGTCACTCAGAGTAAAAGCTAAAATGCTTACAATAGCCAAAAAGACTTAACATGATTGGGTCTCTGTTCACTCTCTGACCTCATCTACTACTGAGTTCCCCAGATTCACATTCCTTCCTTAGGACATCCATTGCTTCCTGCCTGGAATATTTTACTCTCTGATATGGCTAACTCCCTCATGACATTCAAGTCTTTGTTCAGATGTCATTTTCCCAATTAGACTTACCCTGATCACTTTCCTTAACATTGTATCCTCTTCCATAAACTCAATAACACTTATTCTTCTCTGATTTTTCTTTTTTCTGTATCACCTTTTAACATACTATATAATTTGCATGTTTATCATGTTTATTATTTGCCTATAGCCACCATAATTTATATAAATTCCCCCCAGAAAGAATTCCATCTGTTTTATTCACTGATATAACCTACATATCAGTGCCTGAGCAGTACAGTAAGTGCTCAAAAAATTACTCATTGAAAGAATGAATGATATAATGACAATACCATAGACACCTTTGTCAGTAGGTGTGCTGACTTCTCTGACCCACTCTTGTGACCAACCACAAGCCTTTCAGAGAATATATGTACCCCAAAAGGTTGAGAAATGTGGCTATAAAAAAAAGAAAACTATCCAGCTCTTCCAGACACAGAACTCATGACCTTGGGATATTTTTATACCTTTTTTAACCAACGGTGTTAACAGGATTTCTTTTGTCCTAAGTCTAGAGAACATGACAACATTAATCTCTTAGTAAATTTGCATAAAATTTGCAAATATAATTTCATGATCTGTAAAACCAAAATCAAAGTATAATATAGCAATTTCACTGACTTAATCTTCCAGAATTCTATCAAGAAAGTAATCAGATTTTCTTATCATTATTTATCCTTTTTTAAATGCTTATAGTCATCACCCTGCTATTATCCAGAGGTTGATTAGGAATTTTCCCCTTCATATTTATTCCAATGTTTAGTTGAGATTAATTAATTATATCTGCTACTTAGAATTACATGGTTCTTTCACCTTTTAAACTTACAAGATATTGCTTTTTAATTTATACTTAGAAATTTAAAGTTTCATGCTGGTTCTTTACAACCCAATATGTATTGGGTCAATAATTCTATTGCTTGAGTATCTTATACAGATGATAAAGTTAGTGCCTATAACTAGGGCTGTCATACCTCCCTTCATCAATACTGTGATTTTAGTGGTGGTGACTGTTCCTAGTTCTCCAGTTCACAGTTGTATACCAAAATGTCGATCCCATCCCCAAATGTCCAATATGAAGCCAAGGTATTCCATCTGAGCAGTCCAAGTATAATAATAAAAACATAATGTGCAAATCGACCGAACAGCAGAACAACCATCTATCCAGGTGACCATGCTATGACACACACTGGCACCAGGCCAGCCAAGGTGGTTGTGATGCGATTGGTTGGGGAGCCTTGTCATTGCCCCATGATCACCCCTAAGAGGGAGGCCCAGGCCACAGACCTGCAGCCTGCAGTAGGTGGGTGGGGCCTACCTCTGCGGGGCAATTAATACAGGGATCCCGGACTGTGAGGGCTCAGTCTGGGCTGCCCCCACAGTGTAAAAATTTCATACACCAGGCCTCTAAGTTGTAAATAAGAGATGGTCTTAGCAACTGGTCATGATTTTTAAAATTACTTCTATACATAGTCCATCGCATTAGCAATGTTGACCCTCCCAATAATACCACAAGAGTAAGTCTATTTGTGCAGTCACTGAACCATGAAAGTTGTTATATTTTTAATCCAATCACTCAGTGACTTATTTTTAAATACTTTGGCCAACTTTCTTTTTCTTTTTTTTTTCCCCAGTTGGCTGAGCAACAAGAATGCCAAAGGGTTACTGAACACTTGCCTAAGGATTTTCATTTTTCTTACTTCTAATCTAAAGCCTGAAATTTCCCCTGTTTCTCTTTTGTCTTCACTAACTGTGACCTGATCAAATATAATGTACTCTCTCTGGTTTTTAGGGGAATTGATATATTTATCAAAATTTAAATGAAAGGTAAACCTACATCTAAATCTACTTCATGAGATGGCAACTATATGTCAGATATAAAGAAAACCTGAGTCTGTTTGTGTAAATAGGACTTATCAGACATTTTTTTTAAAATAACACAGTGCTTTTTCCCCCCTATGTATAACCTGGTTTGTCTTGTAAAGTTTCAAACATGATCATACAACATCATTCTATAAATTTGTTTCCTAAAATTTCTTCATTCCCCTTGTTAGCCTTTAAAAAGTTCATTATTTGCTTCCTTACCAGAAGATATTTATCTAGAAACATTATGTGGATATTATCCAGGTGTGCTAACTCCAGGGTTTTGGCTATTGTCCAGCTTGAACAATTAGTTAAAATTCTCTTTTAGTTTTAACCAGATGTTACAGTCCTCATTTCCTGACCTAAAAGGCTCTTTCAAATTATGAAGAACTTTTAAATACTTGTCTCATTCACTTTCTGAGCTAGCTGCACCTTAGAGCTATCGTAATATGATCTGATATTCAGTGTGTACATTTAATTGGTGAAGTTTATACAACATTTGGAATAAATCAGACTAAAAATATTTAAATATAAGAAAGCAAACATTAATTAGCAAAGATTTACACATTATATATCTGTTGAGTTTAAAATCTCTTTTTGCCATGGTTTTAAGTTGAGATTTAGTTACTGAAGAAATCATTGCATTAATTTGAGCTTTATAAATTTCAGGTGATTTATCTATTCCATGAGACTGCAATCTTTCTGAAGATATGCTTTTTTCCACATTTTATGGCTTATCCAGGACTTAGTCATTGCTGTTTATATTGTAAGTCCCGAGTATACATGTACTAGTATTTACTAACATGTAAAATGGGGTTAAGTTATATATTTTTATATTTGACTTTTTAAAAATATATTTTTATTGATTTCAGAATAGAAGGGAAAGGAAGAGAGTAACAGAAACATCAATGATGAGAGGAAATCATTGATCGGCTGCTTCCTGCATACCCCTTACTGGGGACTGAGCCTACAACTGAGGCACGTGCCCTTGACCGGAATTGAACCCGTGACCCTTGAGTCTACAGGCTGACAATCTATCCACTGAGCCAAACCAGACAGAGCTATATTTGACATTTTTTGAAAAGCCATCAGCAGAGTCAAATTATATTTAGCACTAATAAACATTATTCACCCTTGATCAGAATCATTTAATCTATTTTTTTTTCTCTTGGTCTCTTATTTCCTAAATGTAGTTAACCCCTCATAGACCTTCAGGGAGCCAACTTAAAGCCATTGTCCTCATTCATCATTGATTACCGTAATTTCCAAGAAAGTAGGCCCAGGACAGTTGATGGGCAAAAGCATCTCCCCTCAATTCTGAGCAGCCGGGAACAAGGGTGATGGGGTCTGTGGAGGGGGAAAAAATAAAATAAATATTCTTAAAGTCCAATCGGGAGAAAATCCACATCGGGAAGATGTGGTCAATGCAATACACTTCTGAGAGGAAATACCAGCCAGAGCTATGCTCAATCAACCCTCCCAGTCCCTTACCCTCATCACCTGATGAAACCAAATACTTAGGTATTGTAAACACAGTCTTCGGGTTGGCGGTGCTCTGTGTTTAGATAAAGTTGAGTTCAATATTTCTTTATTAATTTTAATGGTATAACAAGAATGGTGTATCATTTTGACATAAAGAGTTCAAAGTTACTCTGCAAGCACTCTTTCATTAATCTTTAAAACACATTTGCTGGGTGAGCAGCCAATATAATCCTGCCTAAACATAAAAGGAAATAGAGAGCTTGTTGATACGGTGACTTGTTTAAAGCTGCCCAACAAGTGTTTAGAGAGAACACTGAAGTTCCCGCCGACGCCTTGGCCGTGGGTGCCTTTTACTAGCACGTGAGGTGCTCAGGAGAACAGCGAGCAGCTGATGCTTGGGAGTTGCAATTTGCTTGATAAAAGGGCCTCATTCTGATTAGTTCTGCACCTTTCAAAAGAGAATTGCAGGAGTGAAATTTCTGAAAAGTTTAGAAGAAAATTTCACAAGTGAAAAAAATAAATTTTGTCATATCAGTATTTTGAGTTGTATCCCTTGCACAGTGTCAGCTTTTAATTATCTAGAGAATAATTATCCATTTGTGGTTTATCAAAGCCCCTTTCTTCTCTATTGCTTCCTGCCCTTCGGCCATTTCACTGCTCATTAATATTTGCATAAGAGGCCAGATCTGCTGTTTTGCTTGTGAATCTGGTTAAAAGATCTAGTACATAAAGAGAGAGAGAAACCACTGAATATGTAAAATTTTGTGATTATCTTGAGTTTTAATCCATCTATAGTAGAGCAGATAATTAAACTCAATAACAAATGATAATGTAATAATTCATTTGTCGGGAAAAGGGTTCATTCCTTTTTGCCTTTTACTTTTCCCTAATTCTATGCTTGATGCTTATTATCAAAGGTAATTGAAATTTGACAAAGGGGGCAATCATCTGTCTGATGGCTTTTGACAATGTTCACTTTTTTAAAACTCTGCCTTTTCCCACCCCTAGAAAGAAACCTCAATAAATACATCTCATGTGTATTAAGGGATAAATGAAAGAAAGATGTGCTTGTTCCATATTCCTTGTGGGTTGGAACATAAACTATGGCCATCAGCCTTCTGCCACCACTCCCCCCTTTAGGATCCCCCTGGTTAAAGAGCCCAGGCCAGTCGTGGCAGGTTAGTAGGGAGTCAGGATGGCCTCGTGAATCAGGGTGGAGCTTCTCACAGGTGGCAGTTAGGGTGATCTTCACAGTCACTCTGGGCAGTTCTGTATCTTCTGTGATTATCTCACAAGGATATCCTTGAGGGAAAATGAGGCTGCCTCCCCAAAACACAACTAAATGAAACAGACAGAAAGGAACAGTGACCGTGGAAGAGAGAGCAGCGGCGAGGATTCCTTTAGATCTGAATCTACACAAATAAAATGGAGTGTGCCGGTGAACTCCCCGTGCTGCTGCTCACAGCCCTATTCCTAGAGCTATGCTGACCACATCAAAACAATGCTGCTGCATAAGCAAGGAATAAACAAAGCAGAGACCCATTAGCTCAGTTTCCATTAGACACACAGAGGGTAAAAAAAAAAATCAATAACAGGCAAACAGAAGATAAAATTGATAGGCTAGAAATGTTAATTTTAGAGCTTTAAAACAAGGTATTGCAAACAATGGCATGCAATAAAACCTTAAAAACTATTTTTGAAACTTTCAAAATCATTTGCATGGGGAAAAGAACTCTAAGCAGGAACATATACAGCATATTAAACTTTAGTGCATTTTTAATGACTTGTCTTAAACAAATTATGCATGAGATAGATTACATATCCCTCACCCACTTAACAAAAAGGCATACCCACGAACAAGAAACAAAACCAGGTGGCTTTTAAAAAGAAATTAAGTGTATACTGATTGGGAGAAATGCCAAGTGATGGAAAGGGCCTCATAGAATAGAGCTCTCTTGAAAGAAGCTAGATTGATGGGCTCTTCAGCCCAGACGGCAGGCAGAACAGTACAAACAATATCAGCCTCCACTTTGGGAGTCCATCCTGTAAATGTCCTCAGCAGACAGGAGAGGGGAGCTGAAAGAGCAGGACTCTGGGTGACAAATCTTAGATTTCAGTTCCAGCCCCACCACTTAGTAACCACAAACTCGGACAAGTACTTCACCTCCCCTTCTTTTCCTCTTGTGTAAGATGGAGATAATGATGATGATGATGATAATACTGTCTTTCTTTTCTAACTTGGATTTAGGCCTAAACCTCACTGTTTTTAAAGCTCCCACCTTACTAGTATCTATATGTATAAAAGGCTAATATGCTAAGTGTGCAACCATCTGGGTAATGATGTCACATAGCAATGCCTGGCTTCCTCCTCTCCCTAGTGACTAGCCTCCTTGCGGTTTCTGCAGTCCAGGAACATGACTTGCTTTATAACCAGGTGGAAACATTTTACACTTTAATCAAATGTCTGTAAAGTGTCTTCATGTGCCTCATCTCATTTGATCCTCACAGAAGTTCTGAAGTAGGTAGATAGGAGACTTGGTGGAATCCTATTTTCTTTTCATTAGATGAAAAATGGAGATTTAGAAAGTTTAGAAACTGAACCTTGAGAATGACTTCATGTATTCTCATCGCACAGAATATAGTCAAACACTGCTGCAGTTAAATATTTTACCCTTTGTTCTACCTGCGTGATTTACAATAATAATTTGCTTCATGTTTATATTTACTGCTGTGTTGCTGACAATTACCTGGAAAATAAGTTGGGTTGTTTCACTAGGCTGGAAAAAGTTTAGCAAAATCAGAAAGCAGATCTAATTAAGCAAGTTTATTCTATATCTATAAAAAGCTAAGTAGACTTATGCATGCATGACACATATAAAGCTCTCACTGGCACCAATCACACACATGTCAATTATCTGTCATTGTCAATCGTGAATTTGGTTGACACTTCCAGTATAGAGAAAAGGCAAATAGCTATATTAAAATATTTATTCTAATTAACTTTCTTTCAATGTGCATGAATTCATGCACTGTGCCACTAGTTATAATATATAGACATGGTTCAAAACTTCAGGGTGAATTGTAATCTCCTAGAAGCATTTGCTAAAACCCAGACAGCCACGGTCCACCCTCAGAATTTCTGATTCAGTAGGTCTGGGGTAGAGAAGAAAGAAATGCACTTACAAACTCTCAGGTAAGTCTGATGCTGCTGGTATGGGAGCCACAGTTTGAGAACTTCCCATCAAACCTTGTGATTCTAGCATGGCCCACAGACCAGCAGGGTCAGCATCACCCCGGAGCTGGAGTCCAGACCCACCAGAGCTTGTTGGAAATTCCAATTCCTTCAGTAAAGCCAGAACTGGCATTTCAAAAGATCTCTGGGGGTGGGCAACTGTATACACTGTATAGGTTGTGACGTACTGCTCCAGGGTACCTTTGAAAGTAGTGGAACCAATAACAGATTGTAAAAATCTACTGGAGGGTAGTGGTAAGAAAAGCCCCCAATCTAAGCAAAAATCCAGATTCTTGGCATTGGTATTTCCCTCAGGAAGTCCTGTTTGTGAAACTGACAATATGCACCCATTGGAAACAACTATTCTCACCAATCAAGGGGCTTAAATACCCTGCTGTGCATGCCAGCCAGACTGCTGGTGCCCGGTGGAGAGCCAGGCCAGGTTGAACAAGTACTGTAGCATCTTTTCACTGTTAATATGAATTTTGTGTCCTTAGAGCATCATCTTTTCAGTCCTTGTTCTCTTTTCTGTCATCCTATGGGGACTTTCCTTGTGTTTCCCATAGATGTGCTTGTTTTGTATCTAATTATGGGCTTGGTGGTGATAAGAATTTCGTTCAGAAGCAAAGTAAGCTGAAAACACCAAGTGCATTTCCACCAGAGAGTTCCTTAAGGCTAAAGTCACTGGGTTAAGTGTCAATGATCTAATATCAGCCTAGCATCAAAACAACCCCTTCATTCAAACAAGTCTTCCCATTACATGGAATACAAATCAGAGCACCAGCTTCACATTTATGAGATTTATATGACCATTTAGAGAAATTCTTCTTGTAGCTCCTCTGATAACATCACTGGCAATACAGAGCTGAATGGTTCAAATCAGATTTCATCTCTACTATGTAGTGGTTTAGTGTTTGAGGATGAACTTACGGACTATTAAATTTATAAAAAACAAAGACAAATATACAACATAAAACAATTCAAGTTCCAAAAGCTTTATATTAGCTTTTGGAATAGAGCAGCTACAAGAAGAAAAATGCAGTGAAGATAAAATCTTTTAAGATTCAATTTGTCTATCCTGCCATATAAGGCCTACTTGCTGGAGACTTAGAATTATGACTTTTAGTCTACAACTAAGAAAAGCAGCAGATACCATTGTGATGATAAGTTTTACAGTAAAATCATTGAGGAAATATTCTAATTTCCAAGGATTGCTAATAATGTAAGTATTGTGGCAATAATGTACATATTCAATTAATAATAAAAGTCCATAAACACGTGGATTTTTTTAAATTTTGCTTTCATGTGATTTCTTTCTTAAAGGTGAAGACATGGTAAACTATTAGAACCTGAGGGATGTTTTAGGACTGAATTATTTTTCACCCTTACAGTCAGTCTTTCTTCCTACCAACATTAAAAAAAAAAAGAGACGTACCTTTTTCACACATATAAATCAGAACTCCAAGCACTGTCTCCCTTGAAGGAGAATGTGTCCTGCTTCTAATAGTTCTTTCTTCTTAATCAAATATTTCTCTATATAAAAGCTTCTTTTTTTCTAGATGCTAATATATTGCAGCACTGAAATTTTTTCTTAGCTTTTTGAAAATTAAAAAATTCATATTTCTCCACTGCCAGTGAAAAAAATATTTCTGTTCCCTACTTTTAGGCAGCAGACCTTATTAACAAGTCATATTACATAGCTCATCACTTACCTGTGGAAAGAAGTGTGATCATTCCAAAGCTATATGTAGAGCCGAAAGTAGCTCAGTTGCCTTATTGTATTCTACGTATTTATCTCATAAATGACTCATTTCGGTAGGTAGGGATGATCTCCCTAAAAGATACAATGCATATTGATATATTCCAATTTATGAAGATACTAAACCCTGAAGAATATTAAATGTTGTTGAAGTAGCATTGCCCTAACAAACAAAATCTCCTAGGCCACAATTTTATTTTATTTCTCTAAGTAGCCCAAATACCTTTTCTCAGACATCAGGAGACAAGGGAAGTTCAGAGCTGAACTAAATCCAGCTAGATGGTAACTCCTTGAAGGCAGGCACTCTGCATGCAAGGGGCTCTGCACTCTGCTTGTTGAGTGGATGGATGAAGGACAGAACTTTCCCCAGTTATAACTGCTGTGTGCAACCACTTCCCTATGTATAACCACATAGTTTCAAAGAGAGAGAGAGAGAGAGAGAGAGAGAGAGAGAGAGAGAGAGAGAACTGCTTCTAGATAGCAGTGTTAAACAGTGAGCCCTCATTAAGACCCTCATCCAAGCAAAAAGAGAGGCTTTGAACTTTTGGAATAACTTCTGTTTACATCAGCTAGGATAGGATGTTAAACTCCTTGAAAGTTTTTGTAAACCCCACCAGGCCTGGTCCAGAGCTTTGTGCATAGTACATGGTTTTTCAATAAATTAAATAGGATTGACTCAGTAAAAGCCATGCACTGTTGATAAAAATAAATGCATTAACACAAGACTCTAAATTTTACTTATTAAAGTCATACTGTTTTAAACTCTCCTTTCAGATTTAAATATATATATATATATATATATATTAGCTAATGAATGCAGATGGTACAAAATTCAAAAGTTATAAAAGGGCATGTAGTGAAGAGTAAGTCTCCACTACTCTGCCTCTCAGGTACTCAGAACTCATTGTAGAAGGAAAATCTGAAAACTTACCTTTTCATAAAAGGAAGTGTTTTGTTGTTGTTTTTAAGTACCCTGACAACTAATGTGGTCTCTGTGTGTTTTTCTTTAGCATTTTATTTTATTTTTTATTTTTTAATATATTTTTATTGATTTTTTTCAGAGAGAAAGAGAGAGGGATAGAGGGTTAGAAACATCAATGAGAGAGAAACATCGATCAGCTGCTTCCTGCACACTCCCTGCTGGGGATGTGCCCACAACCAAGGTACATGCCCTTGACCAGAATCGAACCTGAGACCTTTCAATCTGCAGGCCGACCGATGCTCTACCCACTGAGCCAAAACAGTTTCGGCTCTTTAGCATTTTAATCCTCTTTTTTTTTTTTAAGTCTTTTTAGATATGGAAAGTAACTTCACCTGTAAGATAAAATTCAGTACACAAACTGAGATCTACAAACTAAGTCTGACAAGATCACACCTAAAAGCCATCACCTGAGACCAAAGAGCCCTCCTGTGCCTTCTCTGCTATCAACCAGAATCACTTTGCCAACAGCACCATCACAGGGCAGGTCTTACCTCTAACAACCATGGTCCCCTATACTAACCATCTGGGATAGAAGATTGCATTGGAAGTTTCTTGTATTTCTGAAGTTATTCCTCAGAGATATTCGATCAAACAGTACTTTAGGAAAGCAGTGAGTAGTTTGCTGCTTTTTCGAATCCAGTGGATAAAGATAAACCACTCAGAATAAGAATAAAGATTAAGGATTAAGATCAACAGACCAGAGCATATAACTGCAGTATTTCCTAATGTTTCAAATCTCCTGCTCTTGTATTTTGTTTTGCTTTTTTAGGCTTATCACCTTCAAGATATAGCAGTGCAGAAACTTCACTACAGCACAAAAGAAAACATACATTTTTGTGTGCTAAGTAAACAAAGACACACAACAATGCATTCTGGCCCTAACCATTTATAATTTTGCATTATGTTTTAGTAACTTGAGAGAAATTCTCTAAGATTTTTTATATGCTTAGCAACCTTTACACTAAAATGATTTTAAGGAAATAAAACAGAAAGAGTTAAGTTAAAAAATATATACATTTTGGAGATAATGACAAAGGCATCCTATGAAGAATAATGAAACATTTCAACCATGCCAGCCTTTTTCACACCATCCGATAACACTGGCCTCAACCAGAGATAACTACTTTCTAGGCATTAGATAAGCATTAAATTGTCTTTGGATAGTTTTTAAGCACCTGCTATTTCAAAGGTACTACTTCATGCTAAATTAAATAAGAGAATACTACAAGCAAATCGTCTTGGGCATTACAAGTTTGCAAATCAATTCCCCAACTGAGGGTGCTATTTTGTTCTCGGAGCAGTTGGTATAAAGTGATACATAATTTGAACGATCACCTACTAAAACTAGCATGCACATGCCTAATGCTGATTTTTTCCAAAATGTGTGAAAATGTACACTGTATATTAGGAGGTAAGACAGAGCTCTTAACATTCCCTAGGGATGTGTCTGTCTTTTTCTTCAACAGCAATGGTCTTTGCTTCAGATTCTCTAGCCTAAAAATATTGTATGAGTTATTTCAACTTTGAGAGAGTGAATCAGATTTAATCCAAAAAGAGAGATAGTAGCATTTACAGATTTCTGGAAGCTGGCAGCAAGATAAATCCAATGTGAAAAGTCTCTGTGGGCTACTAAGTGGATTTTGTTATGGAAAGTATACATAGGCATGCCTAATGAGAATGTAGGCTGCTGGTTTTGAGAAATGGGCTATTATTTTGAATACTAGGTGGCATCCAAAAGAAATACACTTAACAATTTAAACACAGAATCTCTCCAGGGCCTGGACTTTGCTCTAAGCATTACTCAACTCAGAAAACATGGTAGGTGATCCTTCAGATAACCACACATTTTATAGGGTAATCCATAAGTCTTTCAAGCCTCTGGGCTTTTCATTTTGTGAAGCAAGATTCCAATCTGGAATTGCCAAGGAGGAATCTGTGTCACAGTAGGAAGAACTAGGTGTCAGATATTTTAGATTAAAATCCTGCTCCAGACCCCAGTTTCTTTATCCATAAAATAGTATGATAACACCTGCCCTGCCCACCTCACCATGTCCTTGTGACGTTCAATAGGATAATGAATGTGTTGGAAAGACATTTTGAAGTGTGAGTGCTTTAATACCTGGGAAATCATTGTGACCATTTAGGATTCCCTCTATGTCAAAATTGCCTCATGGCCAAGCAAGCTCCTCCACCAGCCCAGATGAACTAGCCAATCCAATTTTACTGCTAAAAAGAACAGAACATTACTTCCAGGAGTCAATCCCATTCATATAGGAACTTTAATCTTTCCACCAGATTGTGTGCGATTTGTAGGCCCAGATCTTGCTTTGTTCATCTCTGTGTTCCCAGCATCCAACAGAATTTATTTTCACCAAATGATTGAGAATGAAGTGAAACAAGTGAGACATTTGTTATGGGCAGAGGACTATGTTAGGTATTTTGAGAGGAATAAGAGTGAAAGTTCAAACAGAAGCAGAACCACTAGGAAATAGATACATACTAAGGAATTTATTACAGGAATTTATCCATTTGATTCTTACTCAATTGTGGGAACTGGTTGAACTGTACACACAGGCTGTTGTTTTGGGGTTCCATGCTGAAGTCTAAAGTCAGCAGGGCAAGCAGCTGGGAAGAAAAGACAGGTGTGAAGAAGGGAAGCAAGGATGAGATGAAACCTGCAAGAATGAAGAAAATCTACAAAGAGGGACCCACATCAGCTTCTCACTGCCTCCAGGACTCCAGTTTCGAGGATAAAGGTGTCTCGCAGGTAGACCTCAAGCTCTTCCTCAGAGAGTTAAAAACACACCTGGCCCAGAAGTGAGAGAACCTGGAGGAGGAGATCCAGGGGACCCAAACCCTGTCCGACACCAACCAGGTGAGCCAGCAGGTTAAGTGAGAGCATGCATGAGTTGTTACAGCACCTCGGGCCCTGAACAGATCTTCCAACCCAAAAGAAAATGGCGGCAGTTTCATTTCCATCTTCCAAATGTCTTTTGTGGTCCATAAATGATGCAGAGAATGGAATTCCGGGAAACAAATGTTAAGTATCTGCTAGTTGCTTTGCACTTTGTTTACTCAGTGGAATCCTACAGCTCTGTAGACTGATTGTTCCTATTTCATAGATGAACTCTCTAAAATCCCTTACATAACCTCCGTGGGGCTTTGAATGCAACCACCTCCAGGCCTACAGCCCTTGCCTCTTCCTACACTTCTTCCTACAGAGCAGCTGGAGCTTTGACACAGGTTCTCATCCTGGTTTTGAGTATGCCTCAGGGGAACTCTAAGAAAAATTGACAGCATCTAAAAAGAACTTCTTTAATTTCCACATTCTCAGCAGCAACCTGGATACAGAGCTGATGATGAGTACTCTTCCACATTGAGCCTTCAGCATCATTTAAAAAACTCCAGGAAGGAAGGAATTAAGAACCCAGAAAGCACCATTAGAGTGGGAAGAGGTAAGAAAAAGTTGATGGAGCCATCCACGTCTGCACCCTTAAAGCTTGGTTTAGGTCTCTTTCTGCAAATGTTTCCATGTGCCCTCAACAAATATATCATGAGGATCCTACAGGGGCCTGGATGGATCTCCAGGCTTCTGCATCTCCACAGAGTGAGCACCAAGATACCTTTACATCATAGCAACCAGAAGTCCCTTGTTTCCTAAGGTTTCCAGAAAGCTAGCTAACCTTCCTAAATAGCCTCGTTAGTCATGTGGGTACATTTTACAATTCCTAGTTTCTTAAAAGTCCAACTTCTCATATATCTATTTCTGGTAGTTGCGCTCTCTCGGGCACACTCCTCTAGCATCTCCTCAGGCTAGAAGTTCTACTGGAAGTGACATTTTATTTTATCACAGAGCATTTTTATAGCTTGAGAATGAGGCAGAGAAGTCACCTGTGAGTCTGTAAATTTGAGGTTCATTACTTTTTCACGAAAAAAAAATTTGTATTTTTAAATCTATTTTATAGATTTATGGACAAATGTTACAGAAGTGTGATGTTTGAAGACTTTCAAATATTTAAATATAAACTGTAAGAAAACCAACTAAAATGTAAGTTATATTTTTAATGTCTCTTTTTGCTATTAATTGTGTGCATAAGTTGAGTGAGGGACAGATCAGTTCTATTTCATTTCAGAATTAGCATGTCTTTCTTCTACCCAAGGCAGGCCTTAGGCAAATTGGGAAGTTGAATATTTCAGAGCCCTCCAAAGCTGCCTCCTGCCAGAAGGCATTGTAGAGTCCATAAGCCAGAAACTTCCAAACACAAAATTAATTTTTCCTCTGCCCATTTTCTCTGAGTCCATCTCTTATATAAAAAAAAATTGATTAATACATTTGTATACCAGGGTTAACAATGATCAGAGCTGATAGCACAATTTCTTTATACAAAGATCGTGAGCTTTAAGAAGTGATTGATAGAGGGGGGGTTTTATTTTCCTAAAGTGCTAATGATATAGATGTTTTATTAAAGTGGTCAAAGAAAGTCAGTCACACACAAAAAAAATACACACACACAACAAATTTGCATTTTTAATTATAGAAAGATGGAAATTATACAGAAAAATATTGTGATCATAAAGTAAATAAAATGTGACTCATGGCAATTTGCACTTTTATGTAATTCATTATTTCCATGCAGTAATATATTTTTAGGAGGATAGAAAGCACCTTTCCCATCTCTCTTCCTATTTCACATTACAGTTTTTTTCCCAAGGTCGTTAAAATGAAAGAATGACAGTAGACTTTCTTATCAACAGCTTGTTCCAACAGATACAATACATGGGTTGGGGATCAAAAAGATCATGAGAAGCATTTCTGCCAACATTGTAGAAAATATTGAACATCTGCTATAGCTGGGATCCTGGGAGTTGTAATTATAATTTTTTGAAATCTGTACACAAGAGTTATAAATATTAGAACTGTAGCCTGTGAAAGCCATGAAATATTTAACTTGTTTGGCAGGCTTAAGCAAAACTCATAAACTTAATTTAAGCAAGCCAAACACTATAGTTTTACCAATTTTATATCTTTCATGTCATTAGTTAGATAAATTAAACCAAGCTATAAAACAGCCTAGGGATTGCCAACTGGAAGTCCTGGGGTATCCACACACACACAAAAGTGCATTTTGGAAATTAACTCATTTTACTGTTGGTTTACCTTTCACCTTTTTCAGTTATCTACACTTATCAAAGATTCTTTGGTTTGGGGATGGGAGTTGAGATTTGCTACTAAGAATTGACCCCAGGGTAAAGAGAAAAGAAGGCTCAAGCATTTTAAGCAGGTCCACAACAGCCACAATGAGAACCCGTGAATTCCACAGATACTGGTTTAATTTATCAAAAACACATATGCCACCCTGAGTGAAAACCTTTCAAATTTGAAAACAAAGGCTAGGTAAGCAGCTCCGTGATGCTGCAGGAGGTAAACTGAGAGACTAAGAGATAAACCAAGTTTCTATTTTGTTAGCTCTGTGACCCAGTTTCATCCTTGGGACTTAATGTTAGAAAGATATATGGGCTGGAATATATTCGGCTGTGTCCATCTTACATGTGCCTTTTAGAATTAACTCGGGAGAGTAATAACCAAGCCAGCTTTAGTGCCTATTTTTAAGATAAAAGTACTATACATATCTTCATCGTTTCCACATATCTTCATTTACATCCTCTCCGTGTCCCCTACCATTATCCCAGGCCCAGAATGTTCTTCATAAGAAACAAAGGATGAAGATATTCACATTATAGATTCTGAATGAGGAAAATAATTGATGATCCTACCATGTATTTCATAGCACTTTAGGTATATGAGACCCTCTGCGATTGAACCTCAAAGCAGCCCCTTTTAATACCCTGTGTGACTTTTACAGATTAAAAACAATAAATAGCCACTAGAAATTACAAGGCGCACCCACTACCGCACAGCTGATGGTCCCCAGCCTGGCCCTGAGGTCTCCTGAGGCTTGGTGGAACGCTCCAGTCACGGGGAGTCAATGGAACATCTGGTCGACAGGAGACTGAAGCAAGAACAAGTCAACAGATTCCAGCCCCAGACTGTTGCTGGTGGTATTTTCAGGACTCACGGTTTCCCTCCTCCTGGCCCTTTTCCACACCCTGGGGCTTTTCAGAGTCAGTATCTCCATGAAAGCTTCCTACTCCTCATTCCCTGCCTTGTCTCTCTCTCTCTCTCTCTCTCTCTCTCTCTCTCTCTCTCTCTCTCTTAACCCCTACAAAGGACTGAAACTGGCTGTCAGCTCGGGGGCTTGCCACAGTCATAGCAGCCTTTGTTAACAAGTTAAGAATCTACAGGAATCCCCTCTTTGCTGTCTTTACACTCTGTACATGAGAGCAGTCAAATGGATCAGCTGGGAACCCCTGGCTGCGAATGCATAAAAGAGCAAATGAATAGGAAAGTTCAAATGAGATATTTCACTGAAATATCCTGCTGATCCCGTTTCATTCTGCATTTAAGAAAAGAATACCCGTGCCCAAACAGCCTCTTTCACCCCGGAGCAGAGGATTGATATCACACAGACTGTTTACACAGGGGAACCAATTCAAGGCAAAACTGAAAGTTCCAATTCAATTCAATCAGCCCGTGTCATGTGTCTGGGGCCAGTCCAGCAGGGCTTAGGATGTGATCTGAAAGAAGCAATGTGAGTTGCTGGTGGTCCACACAGTCAGGAGCCAGTACTTCAGGTTTACTTGGATGGGCACTGAGCATCCGGGTTGTCTTAGTGCCTCCTGTGTGCCAGGCACTGCGCAAGGCTTTTTATCCGTGTTTCTTAGTTCAACCTCACAATAAGTTTATAGGATAGAGTTGTCCCCCTTTCAAACAGGCATTAAGTCATTTCCTTAGGATTAAAAAGCCAGTAAGTGGAAGATATAAATATTGTATGTGAATCTTCAGCAAATGGAAACTTTAGGAAGACTACATTTGACTCACTCTTGAGAACTGTTTATTTCTGGGCTGGCCTTGACCCGGGAGACAGAGCCAATATGGAAGGGGATAAGCTCATCAGGCTGTCCTGGTCCTCCCCACTTGGGACAGCTGTGGAGGTATTGAAAAAACAATTCAGGTCAGTTCTCAGGGTGTCCCTGTGCAGGGAGGTGAGCCTGCATTCCCTTTCCAATCCCCCCAAAAACGGCAGTGGTGCCAAAACCGGTTTGGCTCAGTGGTAGAGCGTCGGTCTGCGGACTGAAGGGTCCCGGGTTCGATTCCGGTCAAGGGCATGTACACTGGTTGCGGGCACATCCCCAGTAGGGGGTGTGCAGGAGGCAGCTGGTCGATGTTTCTCTCTCATCGACATTTCTGGCTCTCTATCTCTCTCCCTTCCTCTCTGTAAAATATCAATTAAATATATTTAAAAAAAAAACGGCCGTGGTGCCTGCAGGGCATGTGGCCCCATCTCCTAGGGACCACGGGGTGAGGAACAGGACAAACAAGGCTGGAGAAGCAAGGGCCCTTGCCTTCCTTTTCCTTTTGATTCTCATCACAGGTAAAGTAAAAACATAATTTAAAAAACCAGGATCAAGACTCAAAGGTTTTCCAACATGGAAATTAAAGAACACAAATGCCATGACTCAACATTTACTTCTCCTTTTGCAAAGAACAATAAGCTGGGAATTTCAACATCTTGGCAGTGGCTTTCAACTCAGTTCCCACTGTAGCTGAAAACTGTGTTCCTGCTGCCCTGCCCTGAGTCTCCTCACCCACAGGAGGGCATCCCCTCTGAGGACATGGGCAGACTGGCGGCCCTGGGGTCAGGCCCACCGAGTGATGCCAGGAGAAAACAAAGCCGGAGTTTTGGGTGGGAGCCGCCAGGCTCCTGGGTGCTGACACCTGGCCACCGGTGCTCTGGCTGCTCACAGGGGGGGGGGGGGGGGGCGTGCTCGGGGAACCTGTCCCGGACAGCTGTGTACAGGGGGAAACTTCCTGTGCCAAGACCGAGGAGTGACAGAGGCCACTCCGCTGGGATTTCCTCGTCAAGCCACCACCACTGGTGGGAACCTCATCTTCCATTAACATTGCTGGGCTTGTTTACATGTGTGCTATTATGAGCTACAGTAATCTGTCCACAAGAGACAGAAATCCTGGTATATCAATCCTGAAAGCCTGTTGACATTTGTCCACTTGGCAGATCATAAAAGCCCCTCGAAAATCACAGGAGTAAATGTGTAAACCGCTTACCAAATTATATGATGTAAACGCCAAGAGAAGGCATTCTGCAGGATAAGATCGCTGAATCGTGACTGCCTTCTGAATGTAACTTTAGCTGAGTCTTGGGTTACATGTGAGGTGTTGCCAAGAACAACGGAAAGAGAGACAAAGATGTATGAATTCAGCCCAAGAGCTGACTTTCAAGTTCTCTTGTCTTCAAAAAGACTGGAGATTCTTTATTAGATGTAGTTTTACATAAACAATCTCTGCTAACAAGGTTTTCCCCAAATATCAGTTAAGTTTTAACTAGTGCCCTGTAAACATTATATGAGTGCCAGAAATGATCTCGGAGTTTTGGAGAGAAAAAAAACTAGAACTAGAGAAAGGTTCGTGGCATAAATACACAGATAAAATACACACTGAAATGGTTGGTAGCAGTCAGACTGCAAAGGGGCTAAGAGTTCAAGATCACTGCCACCACGTTCCCAAGAAGATCTCTGGAGAGATTTCCCAGACGACTGAAGGGGGATGTAATAGGATAATTATGCATGAAGCAATGATAAGCACTGTCTCGTACAGTGCAGGTGAATCTCTACCAGAAGCTGTTATGCCTGAATTGAGGCTTAGCCCAGGCTCTTTGAGAAATCAGGTCCAGAGCCTAAAACCCTCTTCCTATAGCAGAGTAATCTCCCTAGGTTCCGTAACAATTACTTGCTTATATTTGAATCTTCTATAGAGACAGTACATTCGTGGTATTACATCTCTCCACTGTTTTACACATTGTACTAAATATTCAGCTGGAAGTGAGAGATGAGACCCAAAGAGGAAAGAAGGGAAGAGAGGAAGAGAGGAAGGGAAAGGGAGAAGGAGTGAAATGGGAATGAATGCTACTCTAAATATCTAGGTAAGGATTTCTCTTAACAGTCATGCAACTCTTGCAAGAACTGTAAAGCTGGTGATAAGCAGTAGTTTCCAGGTCTGCCGGGTGACAGGAATCCCTTCAAGTGTGGAGAGCTCCTATAGACAGGAGGGGCGGGACTTCCTCCTGTGGGAGGGGCCGGAGCAGGGTTTCTGGCACTACCCAGGGATCCCACCTGTTTACCAGGATGAGGGTTATAAATCTCCTTGCTGGCACCTAGGAAGGTTTCGCTATGGGTTTGTCAGACCTGTGGCTGTTCTTCAACCTGTGGACTCCAGGTAGATATCACACCAGAGAATCTTACAATCCTGAGGGACCTTACAGGACAGCCAGTTCAGCATCCTATCGAATGCACACATCCTCTCTCCAGCGTCTTCACTCACGTCTCATCTGGTCAGCACGGACAGAGACAGGGGCTGAATGCCCTGTCCCCAGGCTCAAGCTCTCCAAAAGCAATTTTTCTGAAATAACCAGGGCATTTTCTACCCACTGGCATTAGTTCTATTTCCTCAGGTCCCTACAGAACAAATGCAATTCCTCTTCTTCCTGAAATATGAAGCAGAATTCAGAGCAGTCATGTGTGTCATCGGTAGCCTTTTCCTCGCCATCCTCCTCGGTTTAGGAAAAGAAGAGAGAGAGTCTAGGATGCAGGCAGCTGCCCTTGCCTGGGGTCCTTGGTTTGGGGACTCTGTGGCACCCCTTGGCAGTACCACATTCCTGTGGGTCTTTATGGAGAACATCTCTTTGCCGATTTCTAGCATGTCAACTGTGCTACCTGTACTGATGGAAAAGATTTTTAACTTAATCCATGTGGCAAACTCCATATATCTTCTACTCACTGCACATACATTGGGTGGATGACAGTCCTGTGCCAGTTCTAGGTTATATATTAAGTTTTCAGGGGAATGTAACGGTGATTGAGACAAAATCTTTGCCTTTGAGGAGCTTACTGTCTAAAGGGAAATCCAGACAAACAGACAGGTCTGCTACATCATGGTTAGGATCAGAAAAGCTCAAAGAAAGAGCTCTAACCCAATCATTGGAGGTCCTAGAGGAACTGATGTCGAGAGAAGCAAGCACTGCTTGAGAGAACAGTGCAGAGTAAGGAGACTTCTATTTTTGGCTTCAAAATAGAGAGACCTATAAACAAGTAAAAGGAACAATGACAGAATGCTTCCCAAAGGGAATAGGCAGGCCAGGAAAAGGGTGCGATATATTCCTGGAACTTCATAGCACGTAAGGGGGATGGGGACAAGTGCTTTTTCGTTATCCTGGGACTACATCGCTGCATGGAAGAAATGTGAATGATGCCATGGTCTACACCACATGTGTTATGTATTGAACTGTGTGCTTGTGATTACATTACATTTGAACTTTAAGGGTTAAAATAAAAATCAGAGATCTAAGCACTGAGATGCAGAGAAAATACCAATAACACCTTGTTCTTGGCTTTGTGGAGCTCATGGTCTAGGGGAGGGACCATTTTTTGAACTCGCAGTCCAAAACACCATTTTCAAATAGCAGCACTAGTTATTTAGTTTTGTGAAAAGTTTTTAAATTGTTTTGAGTATTTGAGTTGTCTTATGAGGCAGAAACCCAAAATACTCCACACTGTTTTCTCTCCTCTTAATCAAAAATAGTGATAGTCATTGCAAATAGTAATCCCTATCCTTGAGTGTTAATTGAAAATCAAAATGCATTTTGGTCAGCGATTAGCTCAATGACTGCTCCTTTTATTGACCTTTGAGTCCCTACAGAGATAAAATGATAAAGAGCTGAAGAGAGCTGGAGGGGAGACAGGTGTGTAGAGTGTAGACATGGCAAGGAGTGGACTGTAGGAAGAAGCCCCCTGTGAGAAAATTCTTAAACAAAAGGAAACCATCACTAGCAGTTAAATGTTTACCAAGAAGAAAAGACTAGCAGACTAAGAAAGACAAACTTAATTAAAGCCGTTCTGATTTCTACTTAAAACCTCTCCTTGCCCCCATTCAAGGAATGTTTTCTTGAAATATTCCTATTTTAAGTGGAGGTTTCTCAACTTTGGCACTACTGACATTTGGGGCTGGATAATTCTTTGCTGGGGATGGGGGGCTGTCATGGCCATCCTAGGACATTTAGCAGCATCCCTGGCCTCTGTCCACTGCATGCCAGTAGCACCCCCAAACACACATCAGTTGTAACAAACAAAATTGCCTCCAAATATTGCCTAAGGTCTCATGAGGAGCAAAACTGACTCCCTTCAGGACCACTGATTTATGCTAGCAGGGACAAAGAGGCAGAATGATTTAGTGAGATCATGAAAGGGATATTTATGCCAAAAATTATTTTCATTTCACTATTGTAGATTATAAATGTCCTCCAAAATTCTTAACCTGAATAATCTTTAGAGTTTGTTTGACACACATGCACACCCAAATGCACACACCCAAATGAAGTGGATTTTTCCTAACCATTTTTACATTGTGTTAGTACGCAAATCAGTTGTGCGTAATATAAAAACTAAATGGCTTTCCAATTCAGCTTCCTGGGGTTTCAGAATAATTTTATGTTACTGTATCAGTGTTGGGGGGAAAAAAATGTATCTCATCAAAACTATTCCAGAAGCACCTCATTTTGATAGGAAAGTACTTTGTGATGATTACCTAATAGGCAGCATTTGTTGAAATGCTTTTAATAGACCTTTTTTATCACATGGAAAAGAATTTCAATGCTGGTTCAGTCTCCTGTTTCATTCTGTCATGAATCAATTTGTAGAGACATTTAGAAGTCAATAATCCACTGCAGCTTTGATGACAGGTGATTAATTTCTACATTTTAGAGACATAATAAGATTTAGCAATAAAAAGGCCTTGAAGTAACCTACCAAACAGCTTTAATCTCAGCCTTGGGACTGTTGCTAAATATGAATGCTTGTACACAAATGTGAATGATTTAAGTTAGTAGGTTTTATTGCAGACTCCTTGTGTTTTCATTTTAATCTTGCTTTACAATCAGCCTATCTATACAATCAATTTATGTTGGATATTTTTTTTTCCAACACAATGCTTGGAGAGAGGAGGGGGCTAACAAATTATTTACACACAAAGGATTGGTTCTACAAAAGAAGTCATTTCACATGCTTATTGCTGAGGGGATGACTGATTTTATTGGTGTAGTCAGGGAAGAAAAAAAAAGGAGTGAAGGTGGCCTTCAAAAGATTCAGACAGGGGACAGGTTCAAAAAATGGATGGTGATGAATGCTGAACAATAGCTAACATGTCCTTCCAAATAATCAGCTGCTCTTGTCTTCATCGTGCCTTTATTTCCATCTTTTTTATTTTTATGATTAATAGAGGCCTCAGGATACTTTCTAGCACTTATCAAAAGATATCTGTAAATCCAAGTGCTAATAAAAAAATGAAATTAACCTCACCTAAGAATTTGTCTTCTACTATGGAGAAATGTTTATAAAGACCCAAGCATGGATTTTTTAAAAATAAATATATAAACAAAGACCCATACATCTGATGCTCTACAGAATTTATCATTTCTGACCAACAAATGGTATGTTCTTAGAAACACTAAGTATCCTAAGGCAGATGTTCCCAGTTCGGTCAAGTTGTACGTGCTTGTTAAATCTTGGTTGCTGGAAGTTCTGCTTTGTTCTGACATGTTTTTGATGTGAATGGAGTATCATTCCTGAGTCTTTATGGAAGAGATGTTCTTTTGCTTTGTGTTTGTTTGGTTTCTGTTTTGTTTTTTTCTTTCAAAAGGAAATGACAATAAGAGAGGTGGCTGCTTGACACAATACACACAAAAACAGGAGACAGCACGCTTCTGGGGAAGATTCAAGAACAGGACTTAGAGACAAAAATAAAAGACATCTCAAGAGACCATCCAACCAACCCAAACTCACACTCACCTCCCTTCACTGTGCTCTTTCCTTTCCCCAAACACCACAATCGAGATTTTGTTTTCCTCGTTACTCTTCTTGTTTTAAAGATTAGACTTCTATTATCTTTCACTTTTTCTTTTTTATCCAAACTTTGGCATGACTCCCATTAAAGTGTTTCTTAAAATAGCTCTTTTATTCTCTGATTTAGGGGAATAAGCCCTTTTGACGGGTTGTCCCAGTACCCTCAGGAGGGCTTATCCTGCCTCCAGCCTTATTCTGACCACCCCCTGCACCACCCCAATGCTTCTGCAAAACTAACCTTCCCACAGAACTCCTTGTATCTGTCTGCCTTTCTTATGTTCATTCACACATTCAAGGAGCAAGTCTGAGCAATTGAATACTTGCTGGGAACTCTGGTAGGCACTAGGTATTTAAAGATGAAGAAGACATTGTGTCTTTATTTAAATTCCAAATCTATCCAGAGAGACAGACACATAAATAACTAGCAAAGTGCTAAGTTATGTAGTAGATCTGTGTACATGTATTCACAAAAAGTGCTGTAGGTATTCAGGTGAAATTAATACCTCCTAAGGAGAAGACATCAGAGATGGACCCTGCCAAATCTTACCAGGAAGAGAAAGCTATTCATACAGAGCAAGTAATAGAGTAAACACACAGACTCAACCTGTCCTTAAAATAGAAACATAGATATATGATGATGATAGCCAGATAGATAGATAGATAGATAGATAGATAGATAGATGATAGATAGATAGATAGATAGATAGATAGATAGATAGATAGGTAGGTAGGTAGGTATATAGATAGATAGATAGATAGATAGATAGATAGATAGAAAGATAGATAGATATAGTCTGCCTTTCTCTCCCTCTCTCTCTCCTTCCCTCCTCCCATCTCATCTCTTGCAAATTTCTTGAAATACTAGCCTATGTTTGCTGCCTTCTCACTTTTTTCTCAGCCTACCACTCCACTGGCATGCTTCCCCTCACTTAAAAGATAAGTGACTTCTTAGATGCCAAATCAAATGAATGCTTTGCCATCCTCATTTTACTGCAACATTCTTGCAGTTTTGTGTAAGCTTTTACTTGAAAACTTTATTTCCTTGGCTTTGACACACATGCAAATTTCCTTGTATGTCTTCTCCTATCTCTAAGACTTTTTTATGGGCTCTGCTTATTTATCTACCTTTAAATTTGAGTTCCTGAAAGATCTATTTTCACTATACACACCTTCCTTTTGGGCAAGTCATTGTTTTCGTGTTTTTAGCTAGCACCTATCACCATTCTCCATCAGTCTTCAGCCCAGACTTCCCTCCTGAAGTCAGGACCATTATATCTGACTACTAATGTTGGCTCTGACTACCTATAGAATATCTGTCAATGGGCCACAACATGTTGCTGTTTCAGAAGAAGGGAGGAGCTGAAACCGATTTGGCTCAGTGGTAGAGCGTCGGTCTGCGAACTGAAAGGTCCCAGGTTCGATTCCAGTCAAGGGCACGTACATTGGTTGCGGGCACATCCCCAGTAGGGGGTGTGCAAGAGGCGGCTGGTCAATGTTTCTCTCTCATCGACATTTCTAGCTCTCTGTCTCTCTCTCTTCCTCTCTGTAAAATATCAATAAAATATATTAAAAAATAAAATAAAATAAATTTAAAAAAGAAGAAGGGAGGAAAGCCGAAACCGGTTTGGCTCAGGGAATGGAGCGTCGGTCCCAGGTTCGATTCAGGTTAAGGGCATGTACCTTGGTTGCGGGCACATCCCCATAGGGGGTGTGCAAGAGGCAGCTGATCAATGATTCTCTCTCATCGATGTTTCTAACTCTCTATCCTTCTCTCTTCCTCTCTGTAAAAAATCAATAAAATATATTTTTAGAAGAAGAAGAAGAGGAGGAGGAGGAGGTGAAGGGAGGAAAGACACACAAAAAAGTGAAAAATATGCTTCATCTAGATCAGTGTTTCCCAAACTTCTCATGATGAGAATCACCTGGTGGAGTTGTTAAAATACAGATTCCTGAATCCCAACTAAGAAGTGCTAAACTAGAATTTTTGGGAACATATAGGTAAAAAGCACTAGCTAAGTATACAATTTTATCTATATGTTCCCAAAAATTCTAGTTTAGCACTTCTTAGTTGGGATTCAGTAATCTGTATTTTAACAACTCACCAGGTGATTCTCATCATGAGAGAAGTTTGGGAAACAATGATATAGATAAACCAGGACCATTAGTCAGAGAGGTAGTCTGTAAAACAAGGCACTCATATAGGAGTTATACCAGATGATCCAATTAGGATGAAAGGAGATCACACACTTACACATGAATCTAGTGTGTGTGTGGGGGGGGTTGTTTTTGTAACTGTTGTGCAGGCATAAATTATAATTTTATTGATTAGGATGCATGATCCAAAAGATTTGGAGATCACTGAAATAAAGTTCCTATCAACACTGCTGTGAGTTCAGTCCTGTTGGGAATAATTGATTTACTCTCTAAATAATGATATCTCTGATACTGTGAGTTTTTTTTTCTCTGTTCAATAAAATAAAATCTAAATTTAAAACCTAAATATAACAGTTATCCTAGCCATATAAACTTATTTTACATTTCATGATATCTTTTGAGTTCCAGGAACTAAATTGTAGTAACACCACCAAAATAACAATACCATGAATATTTGGTACCAAAACAAAAAGTTTGGGGTGACTATTCACTGGTCTTTCAACACTTTTCATTGGCCAAATAGAGAGCTCTAAACACATAAATACACACAATGCCTGTGTGCATATACCTGTTCATCTCTCTTTTATTTAAATAGAAATATCTAACATTTACTCAAGTTCCTGTGATAGGCTTTAAGTATTCTATATGCATTAATTTCTTTAAGCTTTAGAAAATCCTGATGAGGTACATACTATTATCATATCAATTTTACAGGAAACAGAAAATAAGTAATTTTCAAATTTGATAGAAGTATATAAATTATCAATAACTTTAAAATATAAAATTCTTAATTTGATATGAAAAGAAAAAATTTACTTCAACTTCTCTTTTTTAATACATCTTTTATTTACTTCAGATAGGAAGGGAAAGAGATAAAACATCAATGATGAGAAAGAATCACTGATCAGCTGCCTCCTACATGCCCCCTACTGGGAATTGAGCCCATGACCTGGACATGTGGCTTGACAGGGAATCCAGTTGTGACCTCCTGGTTCATAGGTTGATGCTGAACCACTGAGCTACAACATCCAGGCTACTTCAACTTCTTCCTTTAATATATATATATATATATATATATATATATATATATATATATATCTTTATTAATTTCAGAGAGGCAAGGAGAGGGATAGGGAGGTACAAACACCAACAAGAGAGAAACATCAATCAGCTGCCTCCTGCACACTCCCAACAGGGGATGTGCCTGCAACCAAAGTACATACTCTTGACCGGAATCAGACCTGGGACCCTTCAGTCTGCAGGCCTATGCTCTATCACTGAGCCAAACCTGCCAGGCCTAACTTATTGCTTTTAACATCAATTATTTACCTTCATAGATTTACCTTGCATAGTTGCAACATAATGTGGGGGTAAGAAAAATTATTAAAAAACATAACTAGCCTTATAATTCACTCTTCTGCAATTTTTCCTGATTTTTTTGTAATCTTTAGTACAAAAAACAACAACCATGGATCACAATGGAAACGCTGATAAAACAAAAGGACAATTGTTTGCTGTATTAACCTCAGAGACCTATTGCAGTGCAGTAACATCTGTAATAAAACAGCAGCTGCCTGTTTTTTCGCCAATGTCAAATCATTATAAAATACTGAGGAGAAGGAGGAATCAAATCTTGCAGTCCTCGAAATCTGATATGAGGTCTATCACCAACCCTGTTAGAGACAGGTAGCTTTTACAAGAGGACAAACACACTGTAAAGGAATGAATCAAAGCAAAGGATTAGATAATTGAGAAGGTGACAACATATCAGATAGCGGGTGGCAGAGTGAGGTATGGAACAGGAGTTTGCTGCCCAGTAACATACAAGAAGAGTTATGACATTTATGCATTTTCATTTCTACAGGTGGGAACCTCAAATCATTCCATAGACTAGCCTCTGAGTACCTCTAATCCAAGCCTGCCAAGGCTCAGTTGATATACTTCTGTATTGTCAAAGATGGACCCAACATATTTTCAGCAATATTTTTTTTGGTCCTAACAAGACACATTTTAAGTCTAAATAACCTGTAAATTCAAACCTTATTTTCTGTGTTTAAGAAATATGCTCTTACAGGTTCTATTGTGGCCATAGATTCAGAAAATATTATTTGACCACCTACTCTGTGCCAGGATTGTGCAAGACCATTCTCTTATAACCACCCATTCAATCTTAATGTTGTGTGTGTTGTTATCTTCCTTTAGTAGATAACAAAATAAGGTTCAAAGTAGTAAAGTGACTTTTGAAAAATAATATATTTTACAAGAATGCTTTTTTCCTCCTGATATGGTAGGTCTGATTGTAGCTGGAATATTGTAGGACGGCAGGATGAGAAAGCGCTTGATTTCTACCTGAGTTCACCATAAAGTTCAAGGTGCTTTCTCTCTTCTCTTAGGACTTTGAGTAAGAATCTCACATCTAGGAAGTTCTCAATCAAGCTGTTCGCTTGTGACAACAAGTTTTCCATTTTATTTCAAACAAATCTGTCCTTTATTAAGATAACATAAAATTGGATTATTTTTTATTTTACTATTTGCTATATTTTGCAATTTTTCAAGATTTGCTTCTCTTGGTCTTTAGCAAATGAAACAACAGCATATGGCTAAAAGGCCTAAGGATAAGCCAGCATTCCAACAAAGGATAATTAGCCCTCAAAATAGATTCCAACCCCTCCTAACAGATCTTCATTCCAATTTTAAATTATCCTCTTGACCTTAAAGACAAGGCTCTGTGGGAGCGAAACACCTAAAACCACTGCTCTTCATAATTCAGTCGAGTCATGAATTTAAAGTTTCCCCCAAAATAGCAATAAATTCGGATCCAAAGACAGCTTAGGAAAGCTATAAGAAAAGCGTTGCTCTCTCACCTCAAGGTCTCTTCAGTCTGTAATTTAATTGTTTAAAATGTAGGTTCTTGAATTTATCGGACTTTCTGAAATTAGTCCGATGTCTCAAAAAGTCTGCATTGTAACCTTAGAAGACATCAAAGGAAAGTCAGACCTGGAGACCGTGCTAGTGTGATCTTGCTGCAGATTTTATCTTGAAAACAAATTTTCTAAGCTTTTGATGGGATTCCATATAGGAAGTCATGTCCAATGAGAAGCACATAGTGAAGTGAATGGAATAAAGTTAATAGTAATTCTGGCTTCAACCCTACCAATGATTTAACCTAAGACCCCTCCCTCAGAGCTCTGAGCACTTTGTGGCCTCGCTTGAAAAATGCAGGATCTTTGACTAAGTTATTTGGAAACTTTATCTTACAATTTCCCATCAGAAAAAAAAAAGCATATTTCAATATACCCTCAGAATAAAGTTATCTGATATTCAGTTCTCAGCTCATTACATGCTCAAAGCCAAGTACAAGTTGGTTGGAGTTAGAATAAGTCCATCAAGGAAGGCCTTTAGGATGAATTTTGTCATACCTCCCATTAGGAAAACATTTTTTTCAATAGAACAAATTTCAGAATTTTATTTAACAATCAGAACATGACTGAAGTTCCTCTGGGAGGAAATAAAGGCACTATAGTGATTACATGATAAGTCAGCAATTTTCAACCAGTGTGCCCTAAGAATTTTTATAACATGCAATACCTGACTATTTAGTCAGGAGCACTGACCTCTTGTCCTTTAGATTGCCAAATAAAAAATGACAACAGCCAACCCAATAAACATCCAGTGTGAATACCCTATCTTGAACTATAAATATATAGATCACATAATAGGGTTGCATCTTAGTGGTATGTTGCATAATAAGGTTGTGTTTGATTGGTTAACTCTTGATACCAGAAATCCTTATATACAATTATAGGCATCTGATTTTTTTAAAGTCACTTTGGATCCAAAAAGAGTAGGTAATTACTAGTATTGAGGTGGATTTTTAATATTGTAAATCAAATTATACCTATTTTTTTACAGATCAGCAAAAATATAATATATATTTTGGTATGCCATGGAATTTTAGTAATTATCTTATATATACCATGAGATTTTTAAAAAGGTTAAAAATCACTATGGTAAGTCATAATATTTTCCATCATGTATCAGATGTGAATGGGTGATAACATTGGACAAACTTGAAATGGTCCAGTTTTGAAACCAGGTAGTCAATGAATGACTCATTCCTTTCTGTTTCTCCATGAACTAGAACAATAGCTAACATAATAGGATATTGACACATCCTATCTAATAAAAGAGTAATATGCAAATTAACCATCACTTTGCTACACCCACAAACCATGCCCACCAGCCAATCAGAAGTGCATATGCAAATTAACCCAACCAAGATGGTTGTGGCCACGGAGAGAGCAGGAAACTTGGGTTTCCCTGGCAATGGAGGAAGCCAAGCTTTCTGCATACCCTAGCTGGCCCTAGACTCAACTCAAGGCTACAAAGTTTCAATTATAGAAGACAAATAAATCCCAACAAAAATGGCTGTGGTTATGGAACAAGCAGGAGGCTTGGCTCTGCTCAAGGCTAAAAATTTTAATTATATAAAATAAATAAATCCCAGATACTAGGGCCTCCACTGGGTCACCAGGGAGTGTAGCCAGCCTAAAAACCACCACAGTCCCCTTCCCCAGGCCACCCCATGCCTCAAGGGAATCCCCACCCTGATCCAGGACACCCTTATGAGCAAATCAGCCAGCCCTCACTTGTGCACCAGGCCTCTATTCTATTTAATAAAAGAATAATATACAAATTGACCAAAACTCCAAGACACAAGATAACTGCCACAAATTGCTAGCAGGGGAGGGCAGTTAGGAGGGACCAGGCCTGCAAGTGAGGGCAGTTGGGGGCAATCAAGCCTATAGGGGAGGGCAGTTAGGGGTGACCAGGCCTGCAGGGTAGGGTAATTAGGGGTGACCAGTCTGGAAGGGGATGCAGTTAGTTAGGCATCAATCAGGCTGGCAGGGGAGTGGTTAGGGGGTGATCAGGCTGGCAGGAAGAAATGGTTAGGGCCAATCAGGCAGGCAGGCAGGCGAGCATTTGGGAGCCAGCAGTCCTAGATTGAGAGGGATGTCCAAATGCCTGTTTAGTCCCGATCCTAATGGGGTCCCAGATGGTAGAAGGTGCAGGCTGGGATGAGAAACACCTCCCCGCCCCATTTGCATAAATTTTGTGCACTGGGAGTCTAGTCTATATATATATATATATATATATATATATATATATATATATATGCATAATATGCAAATAGACTAAACAACTGAACAGCAGAACAACTGTCTGGACAATCTTCCAGATGACCACACTATGACATGCACTGGCACGAAGTCTGCCAAGGTGAGTGAGATGTGATTGGTCAGGGGGCCCCACCTTGCCCCAAAAAGGGAGGCCCAGGATAAGGGCATGCAGTGCTGCAGCAGGTGGGTGGGGCCTCCCTCTGTGGGGTGATTGATTTAGAGACCCCATTATCGATCACCCTACAGAGGGAGGCACAGGCCACCAGCCAGTTGCGCTATGGCGAGTATGCAGGGCTGACCACCAATCACCCCACAGAGGGAGGCCCAGGCCAACCAAACAACACGTCTCACACCTGTCACCCACAGAGGGGGGCAATCGTTGGCAGGGGGAGAGGGGCAATGCTGCCCAGATGGCAAGCAGTAGCAGTGTCAGGGATCGGGCCAGCTGCCGGCAGCTGGGGGAACATAAGCCCCGATAGGCCCTGATTGTCAGCCAGGCCTGTGGACCCTAACAGAGGGTCCCAGATTGCTAAAGGGCTTCAGCCCAGCCTCCCCGCCCACCCCTGAAAATGAGTTTTGTGTACTGGACCTCTTTGATAAATGACTAACTAAATTAACAAATGAGTGAACCTGTTTCAACCTCTTCATTTTACAAATAAGACCCCAAAACAGTTAAGGAATTTGTCCTGAGCTACTAACAAATAGAAACTAAGACCCAGATTCTCTAGATTTACCTCTGTGTCTTTCCCTGTTTATAACCTGTCTGTTTGGTTTTTAAGGTTTGGAAAATTTAAGCTTGTATTGAGCAAGATATAAGTCAATTGAGGTATTGACTTCCCTCAAAATGCCATAGCATAGCTTCCCTAATGTGCCTAGTTATAGAAATCATGGTGTATTTATTAAAAATGAAGGTTCTCAGCATCTCTCACCAAGCAAATCCAGGAAATATTGGCCTAGCCAGCTCACTGGAAAAGAAAGAGAGATCCCTTTGCTCTCTACAAGAACACCTAGTTCAAACTAAAGAGGAGACACTGTTGTATCCATTGGGGCTGCAATAATACAGGGTGCCTCCTTCATTGCTGGTGAGCCAAAGGGCACTGATGAGAGCAGTGAGAGAGGTGATTCTGAGGGCAAGAAAACACCTGAGAAAGACAGCACTCGTCTTTGATTCATTAATTAAAGTTGTAGAGAGGCAGCTACCCAAGAGGTCCTGCAGCTGCACATGTTTCACTCCACCTTTTTTATGAGAAAGAAACAAATGACCTAAAGGCAGACCAATGTAGGTTTTTGTGGGGTTTTTTTCCAGAAACTAAGTTTTAGCACTACTGCTAAAATCAGTACTCAGCCATTTCTATGTTTCACATCTGTTACTTGGGCATTTTCACCATTACTACCATTGAACAGAAATGGTTAATATATAAATATTTACTGAATGAATGCATGAATGAATGATTGAATCATTTCCTCTTCAACCACTAGCACTGGCATATTACACTTTAGCTTGATAGTCCTTTTCTAGAATCAATGTAATTTCCTTTCAGGGACATCTATACTAATAAAAGCCTACGTGGCGTCTGGCCCTCACATCATCACAAGATGGCCACCACAAGATGGCCAGCAAGGGAGAACAATTGTGGGTGATCAGTCCAGCAAGT